>CM062814.1:197563820-198163820 GCA_031772625.1 Pinus tabuliformis | reverse complement strand
TAGGAATGCTAGACAAGACACTAGTGGATAGGTAAATTTTTTTTTTTTATAATTTCAATGTTCATTCCATGATATCCTCTCTTTATTGTTTGATTGTATTTTGAATGTTTCTTTTGATTTTGGTTTATCTTTTAACTATGAAATTGAAAATACTTAGTATCGTGTCCATTTAAAAAAAAACCAAAGCTTGAAGATGATTTTAGTATTATAAGTTATTAATTGAAATCCTTTTAGTTGTTTTCTGTTAAGATATTTTCATGGCTATTAATTTTTTTTGCTTTCATGATGTTATTTAAGCACAGGTTCTCTATATACTTGACCAAGTTCATGCGTTAGAAAATGAAATATTGTTGTGAATAAAACGAGAAGGATTAGACATCACACCTAAGATTATTTTTTTTAACAAGTTATCTACAACCTGGGCTTTTTAGCATGTAACTTGGCATGATTGTGCCTAATATTTCTCTATTGAATATTAAGTTACTAAGGTGTTCATTTCTATGGTGACGTGTTTTGTGTTTTTTTTTTTTTCTATGGGTCATTTGTGGCCACTATTGCCCAACTAAAGAAAACTTGTTCGAGTTTCTTTCTTTATGGGGGAAAATGGCATTGACATTGCTGATGTTGAGGTATATTTCATATAAATATTTTATAGTCTACTTTAGTTTATATTCAAGTATTCATCATCTTTCATGTCTTATACTTTGCATTGTATGTTCTTTCGTTTTCAGGAGAGGAATTCATTATTGATGGTATGAAGCAGGAATTGAAGAAAGAGGAGAATAATTACAATAGAGCAACAAATGTAAAAAGAGATAGAGAGAAGAGAACCAATTTAGTGATACCCTTGGAGACAATATCCTACATAAGACACACACATAGAGATAGATGGTCAAGTCTTCAGAGTTGGTGAATTCACTTGCAATGCCTTGGCAAGACAATGATAATGTTTTGAAGTGATAAAACAATATTTCATGTGTAAATTGTAGTCCAACCAATATTAAGTTGGAAACTCATATTGTAATACTTGACATTTTATATAATAAAATTTATGTGGTTGAAATTATTTATATTTGCACATGATATTATTTAGTATTGTAATTAACATATGTAACTTTGTGTTTTCATATTAGATGAACATGCACATTATATGACATTTTTTTAATTTAATCACAAAATCATACTAATTAATTTATGTTGACTAATAATGAATAAAAAATAAATCTAAAAATACTAAATTAGTAGTTTATATTGATTAATAATGAATAAAAATAAAATTAATATATGATTAAATTAGTCATTTATAATGTTTATTAATGAAATCAAAATGAAATGAATAGAAAATACTAAATCAATCATTTATATAATGAATATGAAACTACCAGAAAAAAGATAAATGACCACTGCAAATGATAAATTTTTGATTACAAATGATGACTAAATTTTGTATATATACGACTATTAGTAGCTAATTTACAGTATCTTATAATATGACTGAAATTTAGTCATATTTCCTTCGTCATTAATTGGTTTCAAACGATGACTAAAATTTGCATATATATGACTATTAGTAGCTAATTTACCGTATCTTATAATACAGCCAACATTTTAGTCATATTTCTTTGTCATTAATTGGTTTCTCGGGTAATCATATAGTAATATATTTTATTTTATATTTGGTTATTAATTGCGGCAATTAATGACTAAATTAATGACAAAATTTATGACTAAATATACTACTAGACGATAAAATTGAGACAACCAATTAATGACTAAGCTAAAAATGACTAAAATTTAGTCAGTTTATAAATACTGTAAATTTTATACTATTGGTCACCGACTGAAAAATGGTCCTTTATATGAAAATTTTAGTCATTTTTTTAGTAACTAATTATGCATTTTGTATTAGTGTTTCTAATCTATGTAAATTCCTGAGAAAATGTATTGAAATGAACCTCTCGTTGAGTCCCAAGAAATGTGAATTTTTTATGAGTTCAGGAATTGTGTTAGGCCATTTCATCTCCAAGGAGAGCATCCAGGTTTACCCCAACAAAATTTCCATCATCGAGAAGGTTCCTATCCTTTAGAAACAAAGAGATGTTAGAATTTTCCTTGGGCTAACTAGGTATTACAAAATATTCATCAAGGATTTTAGTAAGTTGGCCTCACCTCTATTTGGACTATTGGCCAAGGATTCAAACTTATGTTGGACGGACAAGTGCCAAGAGACATTTGAGACACTAAAATAGACGTTGACCACTGCACCCATCCTTAGAAGGCCTAATTGGGCGTTTCCCTTCCACATCCACATTGATGCATCAAATAAATCTATAGGAGTTTCCTTAAGACAAGTGGAAGAAAAAATTCCCTATGCAATATACTTCATCAGTAAGAACCTTTCTAAAGTTGAGCTCAGTTATATAGTCACTAAAAAGGAACTTCTAGCTATGGCACATTCTTTAAATAAGTTTAGGCACTATATGTAACACCCTCCTTCCACATCTACCCAAGTAACCAACCAACCAGGGTAAACATGCGATGAGAGGCCACTATGATATGATTAAACCTCCTAATTCATGTTAAGGAAGTAGAATCGAAAGAAACATACCATACAAACCTTCAACATCAACATTAGGACCCTTAGGAACCATCCCAACCTTTCTTCCAACTAGCCCTTGGGTCCCACTGAGATTTTGGACCACTTGATGCCTGGAAGCTCCCATGCTATAGGTTTGCTAGTGTCTAGGAGGCTCTGAACACTCTCATGCTACAGGCATGCCAATGTCTATGGAATTTTTTTCTCAGTGCCATGCCAACATCCTTGATATTTGAGCCACTATTTCAGGCCCAAAGCCCAAGTCACTTTCCATAATTGAATAACACCTTCAAAACAATAAGATAACATGGAAATGACAATACAGATGTGGTTACTTGAATAAGACCTTGAATGGAACCCTACTAGCCATGATGGAAATTTCATCAAACATATCATGAATATGTAATCTATAGGTGTAAATAACAGATCTGAGCATAGGGGTCTCATACTTAGCTGAGAATCACTAAGAGGCATTGATGCCTCAACACATTAGCTACCATTTAATCCATTAGGTTATAGATAAATTGTTCATTCATTTACAAGTAAAAACATGATAAGAGGTGTACATAGATATATACATAACCAACATAATAGCAAAAAAAATGCCAAGGAAATCAAAGGCATATAATCCACATAGAAACCAGTATAATACCCATAGAAATACAAGGAGGAATAACCTCATATTAGTGATGAAAAATACAAACCTGGTATGGGACTTCCACATTCCATCCGACCGTAGAATGGTTGAGCCAAATCTCTCTTCATTCATTCACCCTTGTGCCATATTCCAAGCATGAATGTGGGATCTCATAGAACAAATCAATCTAGAACCATCCAAGGTTTCTAGAGGCCAACCACCTCAACCCATTAAATAATTATTCAACCTCATGATTAGACATCAAAAAACCATTATTAGATTGGTCTCTATCCAAGCTTTCTAGGGCTTGAGAGCATTTGTTTCAGCAAAGGCTTCAGGACTATTAACTTAGCCCACAACTTATACCAGGCTCCAGAGAATTTGTCTAACCAAGGCTCCAATATTAGTAACTCAACCCACCAAGGGCTTTAGAGAATTTTTCCAAACAAGTCTCCAGGACTGGTAATTTAACCCAAATTGTTACAGGGCTCCAGAGTGTTTGTCCAACCAAGGCTCCAAGAACTAGTAACTCAACCCAAGCTAAGGAAACATGAGAACCCAAAAACAAAACAAATAAATAAACCCACAACATCCATGGCTATCTAGAAAATGGCAAGTCTAGGCAAATCCACTATCAATCATGTCCATCCTCCATGCCAATGACATATCATAACCAAAAAACTGCATACATATGCCATGCATGCCAAAACTAGTGAGGAAACATACATGCAACTTGGTACTTGCAAGAAAAATCTGCTATAGCTGTTGATCCTAATGTCCTCTTGTGCTTTTCTACTCTTGCTTTGTCTTCTTTCTCCAAAAATCCAAGTGTGCCACACCCTCTAAGAGTATTCCAAGAAAAATCTAAGTATCAAGGAGTATTAGAGAGAGAGAATACTGAGAGAGCTCCAAACGTGAACTGACAAAAAGTTACCAACTGATCCTAAGAAGAATTTTTATCAATTAGGCCTCTATTTTCTTCATTTTCCATTATTTTCCTTCAAGTTCCTCCTCACATGCAACATGTGACCTTTCACCTCCCTTTTGTCCTAATTTCCATTATTTTTCATAAATAAATGTATAAAAAATGCCATTTTTCCTTTCCAAAGCCTTAGCCATTGCCTTTTCCAATTTCCTTAGCCATTAATAACCAAATGAACACCCACATTAGGATGTATTACCCAATATTCAACTTGGAATAAGTGTACCATCAACCATGGTTGTTAATTTTCCTTTATTAACTTTTATTACATGGAATTTTCACCAAGGTTGTTACAGAACCCTCCCCCTTGGAGGAACATTGTCCTCGGTGTTCAACACCACCTGTAAACACAAGATTGTTATAAGAAAAACATACTGCTAATGGAGGTTTATAACTTAGCTCGTTGCAATATTTACAATGATCACCCTATTGAGAAGCAAACCAACATGAAAACATAACAAACATAACATCACAATGACATGACACCCTTACAACTTATTGGAGCTTTATAACATATTTGATGGTGGTGTTTACATCCATATACAAATGTACATATACCAAAATCACCAAAACATGTACCAAAACATATACCAAGACATATACCAAAACACCATACCAAAACTTATTTTCCTCAACCAACAAACAAAGAAGGATAGATAGCTTGCATCTGATCTACCATCTCCCATGTAGCTTCATTGGGCCCAAAGTTCTTCCATTGCACCTTAACTTGCTCGAATGCTTAGTTTTAGAGCATTAGGACCTTTTTATTCAATATACACTGAGGCTCTGACTGGAATTCTCTATCTGGTTCCACCTGCAATATAGGCCAGTCAATCACATGATCAACATATTTAACATACTTCTTAAGCAATGACACATGGAAAACATCATGGAATTTCACTGTCGGAGGCAGTGCAAGTCGATAGGATACTGGCCCAAACCTCTCAACAATATTGAAGGGTTCACAAAATAGCGGTGCCAGCTTGGCACATGATCCAATGCATAAGGAGATCTTATTGGTTTGATTTTCAAGTATACGTGTTCCCCAACTTGGAACTCCTTGAAAAATTAGTTCCGATCTGAATATCTCTTCTGTCTATCCCATGCTTCCTTTAGATTCTTATTTATAACCTACATTTCCTATTCCATGTCCGCCAACATGTCATGTCCAATCAATGCCCTGTTAACTCGATCACGCCAACTAAAGGGAGTATTGAAACTCCTCCCATACAATTCCTCAAACAGACTCATCCTCATTGACTCCTGGTACCCATTGTTGTAGGAAAATTCTACGAGTTGAAGGTATTCTTCCCACTTCCACTGTTGATGCATCACATACATCCTCAACATGTCCTCCAATATCTTGTTGACCCTCTTTGTATATCCATTGGTTTGCGGATGATAAGATGGACTGAAGTCCAAATCTATGCCCAAACTTGCAAATAACTCCTTCCACAACTTGTAAGTGAACTTTGTATCCCTGTTTGACACAATATTCTTTGGAACTCCATGTAATTTGACCACATCTCTGATGAATACTTGTGCCACATCCTAGCTGAGAATGTAAACTTTACTGGAATGAAGTGCGTAACTTTTGTCAACCGGTCCACAACAACCATGATGGAATCATGCTGTCTCACTGTCCTTGGAAAACCTATGATGAATTCCATGGAAATGGCCTCCCATTTCCATTCTAGAATTGCAATCGGTTGTAGCAGTCCACCTGGATGCTTACACTCCGCCTTCAAATGTCGACAGTCGAAACACCTAGCAACAAGCTCCGCTACATCCCTCTTCAGGTTCGACCAATAATAAAATCTCTTCACTATGGTCAATTAATTCTGATAGCCTAGGTGACTTGAATAAGGTTTCACATGAAACTCCCTCAAGATCACCTTCTTGAGATCACTACTACCTGGTAGATATATCCTGTCTCTATATCTAACCAAATCATCTACTGTAAAGCAATAATCCACATCCTGTGCACCTGGACCTATATTTGTACCACCACATGTACATGTACTACCACCTGTACTTGTACTACCACATGTACATGTACCGGTACCTGTACTACCACATGTACTGTTAATTATACTTGTACCTATACTACTATCTGAACTCTACTACAACTTGTGCACAATATCCATATACCTCACATCCTGCTTACCTGCCTACAAGATATTATCTTCTAAGTGTGTCCCATAGGAGCTCATAGCTACTAAGTGATTTACATGTATCTTCCTCCTAAGAGCATCTTCCACCCTGTTCTCTTTACCTTTGATATATCTGATCTCGAAATCGAACTCACTGATCATGGCCAACCACCAAGCCTGCCTACCATTCAGGTTCAGTTGGTCAAATAGATACCGTAACCCACTGTGATCACTCATCAACACAAATCTCTTGCCCAGAAGGTAGTGTCTCCACATCTTCAATGCATGTATGATTGCTGCCAACTCAAGATCATGTGTTGGGTAGTTCTTCTCATGCTCATTTAGTTTTCGTAACTCATAGCATACCACCTTTCCATCCTGTATAAGGACTCCACCAAGTCCTTTCTTGAAGCATATGTGCATACTACAAATTCTTTGTCCAGATCTGAAATCTTTAAAATTGGTGCATGTGTCAATAACTTCTTAAGCTACTCAAAAATATCCTCACTCTCCTTTGTCCATTCAAACTTCTTACCTTTCCTCTACAATGATGTGATAAGATAAGAAATCTGTGAGAAGCTCCTAATGAACCTCCTATAATAACCTACCAACCCCATGAAAAATATCATCTCATCCACATTTATAGGAGTTACCCACTCCATGATGGCCCTTATCTTTTCTAGATCTACTGCAATGCCTTCCTGTTACAGGGAAAAGTGTCTATGCAGAACTGCTAATCCCACTAAGGCTGGTAGCTGCCTTAGAAACAAACAAAGTAAAACTACTTTCATTTTCCTTTATGAAAGATAGATGAGAGAAGAATAAAGGAGACCAACCTCTGTCTTGCGCTTAGTTCCTTGCTCGATTCCTCTCTCTTCTGATAGTCCTTTGCTACTTGCTTTCTTGTATACCCAGCTTCACAGAGTACCTGCAGAATCAAAGCAGCATAACACTATACGAGAACATAGATCTATTATCATAAACAATCTAGGATCAGATGTAAATTGACCATAAAAATGCATAAAACATAAATCACACAAGAGTATGGAGGAAAACTTGAATAGCTTTATTGATAATCAAGAAAGAGCCAAGAGAGTTACAACCAGTTGTTCTGACCCAACATCATCCTCTCAGCAAGTAAGCCCTTCTTCACCTCATGCAAAGCTTAGATCACCCAACACTATGATGTTGCCTCAAGAAACCAACAACAATTCCTTACAAGATGCAAAATTCCAGCCTCCAACCTCTAGATCTCTGGGATGAGAGATCTATATATAGATATTTGCAGAGGTGTGAGTCAGCTCTAGGTTTTTGATTAGTGTCTTCTCTCTGATAGTTCTTGATTCCACTTGGAGATCTCATTGATCTCTTACTCATCCTTGGGCGATTCTGAGAGGCAAGTGTCCCAGGAGAAGTTTCTGGAAGATTCCAAGATCATCCACTTAGCAAACTGCTTCCGCCATTTGTCTACTCTCGTCCATCACACCCCATAGAAGGGCTTTTTGAAATGCAACGCACTTCCCGTGTGTACAAGGTGAGATGCATTGCACCCTGGCCATGGAGCAAGTGAAATGATCCAGTTTTGACCAGTTCTGAGTAGTTTTTCATGGAGAAATTCTGGGAGATGATGTAATCAGTTGACCTTGTTCTTTTAGGGGTTGGAAAAACAACTTTAGGGACTTAGGAGCCCTTAGTTTATGGACATTTATGATTGGGGTTGCAGTGCCCAAAAATGTCTATAACAGTTGCCCCCTAAAGCATGAGGTCATTAATATTTTGATGTCGGGTGAAATACTTTATCATGAGAATCCGAAGTTTTTTCAAGCTGGAAGGCGACCTGTAATAAGATATAATACAATAGATTATCTTCATAATATTTTCATGATCTAGCTGAGGCGGGCATTCCCATGCTCAGCTTTATAAATTCATTTTCATGTACATGAGACAGACAATCGTCTGAGTGTAGAGTGATGATTCTGGTAGAGCCATCATCCCTTAGATTGGATGATTATTTGTGCAGCAATGATGTACATTTGATGACTTTATTTTCCTGAATATATATCGTAGCCCGGATGGATGAAACTAGATCCGGGGTCTTCAATCTCATTCGATCCTCACTCAAAGTACAAGTCGATCCATGTGAGAGATGTTTTGGAGTCGAACATGGAAAGACATCGCCTGATTACCAGCCAATGATGTAAGCTATTAACAGGCACGAGAGGAATCACCAATAATGATAATGATCCTCAAGGTACTGCAGTACAATTCACATGGTGTGAATAAGGTACTTGGCGTTGAACACCACGCAAAATCTTTCGGTCGAAGGCCATTGATGTAAACTTGTCGTTCGGAGTGAGAAACTTGCCATTGAGGCATGCAAGCTTCAAAGTACTGAAAGGGTTGTCCCTAGATCGACTTCTTGGATAATGAGCTGATGTCGATAAGAAGCAATCCGTCATAGGAGGGCCTTGATGAATCCCACATCAATGACACAGAACGAAGCAAATGATTTTAATGGAGGTGAAAACAATCTGGTGATATAAGGTTTAGGGTGGCGGTCATGAAATAATGGAGCGTAAATGTAATGCAGTGGGTGAGACATAGGTGAATTCTATGAGCGACTTATTTTGAACATATCGGCGACACTAACATGATGGATCGGTAGAATTAACCCCAAATGTGGATGGTGTGATGGAACCATGGTGATGTGACCAATAAATGGAACAACCCAACCCATCTTGGCTGCGGAGTGAAAGTGTCATGTTCAAGAGCGACTTGCTACCAACAAAGTTTCTTCAAGTTTTCTTCCCAATTTTTCCCCAGTCATTATTGACCAGTACCTCTTTACTTTTTTCAAGCTTGAGGAGGATAACATATGCTTTTTCTATAATTTTCCCTTCGGGAAAACCCATCGCTATGTTTTAACGAGCCTAGCGATAGTGAAACTCGTTCTTGTCTGTTATGGACAAGTTTGTCGCTATTAGGTTTTAACGAGTTTAACGACAAAGATAACTCGATACTTTTCAATTTTAGAGAGTCTGAAAAGGGATGTAAAGGAAACTCCAAAAATCCTTTTTCGTCATCTAATCCCTTAGGTCTGGAAAAGTATAAAACAATACAGAAGGGATGAATTTTTGGTACTTTTAACGAGCCGAACAAAACAAGCGCTCTATCTTTTTGTGCAATAATCCCTCAGGTCCAAAAAGATTAAAATCTAAAGGATGGATAGCACTTCCGGTCACTTTAACGAGCTGGAGAGGCCAATGGCTCGATAATCTTTTCATATTTTACGAGTCAGTTGAAAAGAGCTTAAAGGAGACTCGTTTTTGAGGAACGAGTGATAAATTCGGGTAGCAGCTGATTCCAAGTAAGGTTTGGAATTTTCCAATGACGGCAGTGTCACAAGGATGGCTAACAAGATCACTCTTCGCAGCTGTTCCTCAAAAGGGGTAAACAATCAAGTGGAGGTGAATGATCGGCCAATACAGAGTGGAGGTGATGATGAGAACATGACCAAGGCTTCAAAGGCTGAAGTACTACATTCACGATGGTTATTTACTAGAAATTAGTTCATTTTTTAATGAGCTTAAATGCGGGTAGAAACACTTGCTCATTGCTTAAGTTTATTTTTTAACGAGCTTAAATTCCACGATAAAACTGCTCGATGCGGGTTTATTTTTTAACGAGCTTGAACCCTGCAGTAACACTGCTCGTGGCGGGTTTATTTTTTAACGAGCTTGAACCCTGCAGTAACACTGCTCGTGATAAGTTTGCATGCCCCCAACATAATAACGCAAATCGAGGTGCATGCCCCCCAAGCTTCATTGCATTCAACTCAGTGGTTGGAATGAAGGTTTACCTTTGAGATTTGGAAAGGGGATTTGTTTCATTTTTTAATGAGGTTGACACAGTAAAAGAACTATCCTCATGACTCTTTGTTTCATTTTTTAATGAGGTAGACATGATATAAGAAACATCCTCGATATCCACCATATTTACAGTATTTGATAGAAAATAAAAAACTGATGGATGATTAAGGTTGCTGGACTAATCTTCGTGGTAATCCGGAAGATGGGAGCGATGGTGGTAATCTTCCCATGGTGCCTCTCCTATCATCATTGATTGAATGATTCCTTCGTCTGCAGAATGTACATGCGACCAAGGATCTGAAGAGGTGCCATATTCTTTAGACCTATGTATCCAAACACTCGATGAGCATTGATTTGGGTTTACCCCCCAAGCCAAGAAAATTGATTGCTACAATATTTCTATTAGGGCGATGATCCATGCTGACAAAATGTTTAGGAATCTTCCGAATCTATTAGATATAGAATATTTCATATTGTAGGTTTCCACTGTGTCCACTTCTGCCAAATTGCTCGAAGGCAGTAGGGAAAAAGTACCCATTAAGGCAGGGTCTTTTAGGAGGCCTACTCCAATATTTTGAAGCGAATGATTGCTTCCATGGATCATTGGAATGCTTCCCGTAACTTGTGAACTATTGGGGAGAAATGTTTGTTGGTCGATGATTGTAATTCCTCCTTGGAAGGGAAATGCAGTCTTCCTGAAGTAGGTCGACACAACTGCGGCCATGGAATATATCCAGGGCCTTCCCAGTAGGATGTTGTAATTGAGGTTTCCGTCGATTACTTCAACATCAATTTCTACAGTTTTTCCCCCCAGTTCAACTTGAAAGTTACTTAAAATCCCGTATGGAGTGTATGATCGTCCATTAAATGCTTTTAACCTCATTGACGATCGCGACAAGGGTGGTGAGCCTAAATTTTTCCAGCAACTCATCGACATAATACATGTAGATTCCCCCTCATCAATAATTGTTCTTTGAACAATTTTGTTGAGGGATTTCACTTGAATAAGGAAAGCTAGTTGAGTTGGTAACTGAGGGTCATATCCTTTGTGATTAAAGGATACAAGATTGGAATCCATCGGGTCAACCCCACCTATTACTGATAATAGATCTTGCTTTTGGGAGAGGCAATTTTGCGGTACCTCAAGTGTCGACATAGCGGACGGTGATTGGGCCAGGTCCTCTACTATATTATAATTCTTTGCTACTTTGGCACGAGGATTAAATGTCGATTTGTGTACTACTCCCTTTGGCGGCTTTATCATTGGTTCAGGAATGATGGATGGCACAAATTCGGTCAAAGTTGTTGTCGAACTACTAGGTCATTCATTAGCCTTGTTATTCGACAGTTGTGGATTCCTGTAATCTTTATTCCTTGTCAAAGCATCATTTTCCTGCTTTGAGATAGACAACATAAGCACTTGGGATCGGGAAGCATTTTGATTAGCAACTAGTTTGGTTCCCGGGCTTGGAAACGGATCAGTCAATACTGCTAAGCTTTTTGAACTCTTAAAGAGTTTCTTAACTTCAGCTTTATGTGGACAATCTCTCGGCTGATGATCCTCATCGCATATCTGACACCCCGCAGGGGGTTTCCTTTTCCCATAAGGGTTTGTGGAAGGTTTTTCAAGAGATGACCTATCCTGCTTCTTTTTTCTCCCTTTCTTTTCTTCTTGCCCCCTAGTTGCTTCAGTTGTTTGCCCTTGTCGGTCGACACGGCATTTACCTCTGAGGTGAGAAGTTCTTCATTTGCATTTTGACTGGAAATATTACGGGCCTTTTTAGATGTAGCCTTTGTCGATTTCATGTTTGTCATGCCAATCACACCATCGCTGGAATGAGAGTCATTGTTCGATTTAGGAGGAGGGGGGACCGAAAATTCCAGTCTGGGAGCGTCAGGGATTTTATCGTAAAGTGTGCCATACTGAGTATAAATCAAGTCTAAATATTGCACACGAGCAATAACTTGCTCTTCGGTGACGACTCCTCCTTTTGCCACATCTTCTGTAATGGAAGGTAACAAAGACTTAATAAACCATTCAGCTAAAAGCTGATTAGGAACATAAATTTTTACCATTCTACGATGATGTTGCCACTCATGAATATGATCGGATATGTGAGTGCCCGTTGTTTGCTTGAAATTGGTAAGAAGTTTTGTTCCCGTTTCATACCTTATCGGTAACTGAAAATGGGTTAAAAAGGTTGTGGCTAGGGAACTGAAGTTGTCAAACGAAGCTCTGGGTAATTCGATATACCATTTTGTTGCCAAACTAGTTAACGTCCTCTGAAAAAGGTGAAGCCTAATCGAATCATCGTTTAGGGTGTTTGATGAACACCACAAATGAAAGGTCATCACATGATTCGACGGATCCTCACCCGGCTTTCCATTAAATTTAGGAATATCTGACGGAAGTTTATGCGGAATCGCCGGCCACCAAGGGGCGTAAGCAATTGGATCATTTGTCAGCCAATTTAGATCTGGTAATTCTAGAGTTGCTACAAAGGGCAACTGTTGATTCAGGTTAGGCGAAGCATACCCAGGATAAGACGGAATCGCCCGAGCAGTGGTTCTTTGCATACCAACATAATGTATTTGATGCTGGTAACTTTGATAAGGTTGATGGGCATAACCATTATAATATGGGGTTTGATAACCGCTTTGGAAATGCGGCTGCCCATTACTTACAAATACTTGTTGCTCAGGTCCTTGATATGATTGCTGGAATGGCGGTTGTTGAGATTGAATCAACCATGGTTGTTGGACCATTTGCTGTTGCCCAATACTGGATGATTGACCAAGATGAGGAGTCATAGTACTTGTTTGAGCCTGAGTCGCTCCAGATAAGGAGGCACTAACCTGAGGTTGTGATTGAGTCGTTGAGACAAGAGGATGTTGTATTGCAACCTGAGAAACTTGGGGTTGACATACAACAGGTAGCGCTTGTACTTGCAACGCAGTCACCATAGCAGGTATAGTGGGAATATTTGACACAGGGTGGACTGGTTGCATTGAATATACAACCCTTGGTTGTTGAGGCAGTATTGGTACCCAACCGCTGGATGTAATTCCAGTTTGACCTGAACTTTGTTGTAAACTCCCATATGGTTGTTCTCCGGGAGGGAACAATGAAAAGGCATACTGCCCTCCATATGGTGGCAATCCAGTACTTAAAGGGTAGTTTGGCCTTTGAAGACACATTGGATCAATTTGTTGAGTTTCAACATAAGAAATACCAGATGATAATCCAGATGAAGAAATAGGAACTGACCATGTCATTGAAACAGTCCATGATTGGACTCCGGCTTGTTGTTGATAACTTGCCAGGACAGATGGTATACCGGTGAACATCGTTGGAGTAGCAACAGGAGGCTCTGCCACTGCTACGTTGGATGACACATTCTTGGATGTCGACGGTTGTTCAAACATATCTAGTCTATCCAAAAGATTTCCTAGCGATTCTACAAGAACTTGCAATGAAGGGGGACTAACTTATAAGACCAACGAGGGAACAGTGATGTTATTCCGATTAAAATAAATTTTAGACACTTTGACGCAACTTGCTTTTTCAATTTTTAAGAGTCGAGAAAAAACAAAAGATGACTCTAGTCACCTTCGATTTTTAATGAGCCTGAAGTGACAAGTGCTCAGATGGACCTTTTCCGTTAAGGAGTCTGAAAAGGAACGAAAGGGACTGCTCTAAAAATCTAGACAGAGGGATTACCAAACCAATCGCAAAACTGCAGAATACTTTTTACAGTACGGTAGTCAATCTTCCCGAATGCTATGTTCAGTGCATTGCGATCAATAGGGCGGTAGACATGGCTTCCTATGGATAAAGGATTAAGCCGATTGTGGTCTCCCAAAATATACTTGACGGTACGTGGGAGCACAAGTCCGTACTGGCACTTATCGTCTCAAAGTGGAGGAATCACCCAACCAACAATGAAAACAACAGTTACCAGACTTTACGACGCCAGAATACGTCTCTAGCCTAGACTTCTAGATGTTGTGCATTAGGTTCCAAAGCGTTGTTATATTCATTAAATTTATTTTATAGTTGATATTGCTTAAGAAATTTGCCTTTCAGGTTCACCGCGTGATGTAGATGTACAATTCCTAAAATGCAATCTAAGATGATAAACATTCGTTTTATCTTCTTTGTGCAATGAAAATCCTAGCTACTAAGGAAAGAGAGACAATATTCTTTCAGCAAAGAGCATAGAGCACACACTATATGCATTGTCCTAAATCAAACCAATCAAACAGTCTAAATGCAAAAGCACATGCATGTATTTGTTTTCAGCCTTCCTAATATGTGAATGATAAAAAGAAAGCTAATGCGCAAATCTGAATTATTTTTGAAAGCGACAATTACTAATAAGTTTCTTTTCAAAATCAAAATGAAGACAATGACAACACTTTGCGATTTGGAAATGAAAACTTGCTTTCGACACTAGAAAAACTACTAATTTAGATCAAATACAATAGTAATAGGGTAATCGACTATCAAGAACAATCAAATTCTCTTCTATGACTGAAAACGACACTTGCGAAACTTTTAAATCAAGAAACGACAGTACAATTACGTTACTTCTTTGTAAAGGAGAACTGAAAATGACTCAAAAAATACATAAAAAACATTTACAGTTATTTGCACAATGGAGGTGGAATAACAACAAGGAAAGGGGTTTCAAACAGAGGTGTACTGACTATAGGCAGCAAAACTCTTGAATAGATCTGAAAAGAGTGAACAGAGAAACCAAAATTTAGGAACAATGCCTAGTCTGATCAGCGCACCTGTAACATAGTGAAACTGAAATGCAACGCACCTACTACACTCAGGAAGTGCGCTGAATTTGAGATTCACAAAACAGATAGTGTGCTGGGCTAGGGATGAGACTTTGATTGGGTTCCGGGTCACAGTTTGCAGTTCAGTTCAGGGATTTTGGCATAGCAAGTGGTAATCAGTAAATCAATCACAGGGGTAGATCTAAGGAGGTTACTAGAGCCACCACGAGGGCAATTAGAAAGCTTGTAAATCAGTTGTTTAATTCATAAACAAAACCCGGAGATTGACTGAAGCAACATTTATCTACTTTGCATTTGCATAGAAAATGCAGTTCGAAGGCTACCTGGCTCGACTTTAGGCTCCATCTGTAAGTTTATAAAGTAAACAAATGTAGATAAACAAACAACCTAGTCGCTCCCCAGCGGAGTCACCATTTTGTTACAGGGAAAAGTGTCTATGCAGAACTGCTAATCCCACTAAGGCTGGTAGCTACCTTAGAAACAAACAAAGTAAAACTACTTTCGTTTTCCTTTATGAAAGATAGATGAGAGAAGAATAAAGGAGACCAACCTTTGTCTTGCGCTTGGTTCCTTGCTCGATTCCTCTCTCTTCTGATAGTCCTTTTGCTACTTGCTTTCCTGTATACCCAGCTTCACAGAGTACCTGCAGAATCAAAGCAGCATAACACTATACGAGAACATAGATCTATTATCATAAACAATTTGGGATCAGATGTAAATTGACCATAAAAATGCATAAAACATAAATCACACAAGAGTATGGAGGAAAACTTGAATAGCTTTATTGATAATCAAAAAAGAGCCAAGAGAGTTACAACCAGTTGTTCTGACCCAGCATCATCCTCTCAGCAAGTAAGCCCTTCTTCACCTCATGCAAAGCTTAGATCACCCAACACTATGATGTTGCCTCAAGAAACCAACAACAATTCCCTACAAGATGTAAAATTCCAGCCTCCAACCTCTGGATCTCTGGGATGAGAGATCTATATATAGATATTTGCAGAGGTGCGAGTCAGCTCTGGGTTTTTGATTAGTGTCTTCTCTCTGATAGTTCTTGATTCCACTTGGAGATCTCATTGATCTCTTACTCATCCTTGGGCGATTCTGAGATGCAAGTGTCCCAGGAGAAGTTTCTAGAAGATTCCAAGATCATCCACTTAGCAAACTGCTTCCGCCATTTGTCTACTCTAGTCCATCGCACCCCATAGAAGGGCTTTTTGAAATGCAATGCATTTCCTGTGTGTACAAGGTGAGATTCATCGCACCCTGGCCATGGAGCAAGTGAAATGATCCAATTTTGACCAGTTCTGAGTAGTTTTTAATGGAGAACTTCTGGGAGATGATGTAATCAGTTGCCCTTGTTCTTTTAGGGGTTGGAACAACACCTTTAGGGACTTAGGATCCCTTAGTTTATGGACATTTATGATTGGGGTTGCAGTGCCCAAAAATGTCTATAACACTTCCTTGGAGACAACATGGCCCAAGTAATGTACCTCAGTCTAAAAGAAACTACACTTGCTGAGCTTAGTGTACAATTGATGCTCTCTCAAAAATCTCAACACTGCTGCTAAATTTTGATCAACATGCTCTTCCTCATTTTTAGAACATACCAATATGTCATCAATGAACACGATAACAAACTTATCCAAATATAGATTCAACACACTATTCATCAAGAACATAAATGTAGCTAGATCATTAGTTAAACTGAATGGAACTACAACAAACTCATTATTCCCATACCTGGTCTGGAAATTTATCTTGTAAATGTCCTCCTCTTTGATGCGTAATTGATGATATCCGAATCTTAGATCAATCTTAGAGAACACTTTTTCTCCCTTCAAGTGGTCGAACAAGTCATCAATCCTCGACAATGTATACATGTTCTTGATGGTCACTTTGTTCAACTTACTATAGTAAATGCATAATCTGAGAGTACCATGTTTCTTCTTTACAAATAAGACCAGTGCACCCCAAGATGATACACTTGGCCTAATGTATCCCTTGTCCAACATTTCCTTCAACTCTACCAACTTAGGTGTGCTCATCTTGTAAGGTGCTTTTGATGTTGGAGTTTCCACTGGCACCAAATCAATAGAAAAGTCTACCTCCCTGTGTGGTGACAACTTAGTAATGTCCTCAGAAAATACATCCTAAAAATGCTATAAAACTAGTCACCTTCTCAAAACATCTACATCCTCAACTTCCTCAACTTTTTCACTAGAAATGTGCACTGCGAATAACATACACCCTTTCTTGCAATTGCACTTTACTTGCATAGTTGTTACCATCCTAACTAATTTGGCTCTCTTTTTTCCCTGTAAGATCCTTGGTTCCCCATTGTCATCCAAGCACTCAATGACCTTATCATAACAATCCACCTTGGTTCTATGAAGGTACAACTAATCCATGCCTAAAAAAATACTATATAATCCCAATGGTAATACATTCAAATGTGTTGCGTAGGTATACCATTCAAATCAAATGCACAATCTCTTACCCAATGATGAACTCGCTTCTTTGTACCTATATCCAACTGCACTAACCAAGATTCTACATGCAATTGTTTGCTTAAACCACACTTATCCACCATGTTAGGACTAACATAGCTATAAATAGATCTAGGGTCAATCAAAATAGAAATAACTTGATCACAAAGCTTAACATCCATCTCAATGATCAATTCCTGATGGTCTGCATGTTTGTTATCCAACGCTTCATAGATACAAGGAGCACTCTATCCACCATCCCCAACAGTCTATGCCTCCTACACACACGCTGCATAGATACAAGGAACGCTATGTCCAACATCCCCAATAGTTTATGCCTCCTGCACACTATATATCTAAGGTATACCAACCTGATACTGTGGGAAATCTCTCCTGCAATGATCCCCCCCACAAGCCCAACACCGCATTGGCTCCTTATTTTATTCCTCAGATTGATGTCCATGTCCTCTTTCAGATGCATTGAACCTCTTAGGTGGTGCAACATTCTATTTATTACCTAAATCTCATGGTATTACTTGCTCCTTGTCCCCTTTTCCCTTGTTCTTTGCATTACCTTTCCAGTCTGGCTTAGTCTCAGACTTGTGCTTCGATTGTTCGTAGCAATGATTTAGCTTTCATATGGCCTCCTCCAATGATCTAGTCTCATCGAACTCAATACTATATTTGAATTCCATTGGTAACTCACTAGTGAATATCTGAATCTTGGCCTTCTCCTCCTTGAGGTAAGGCACATACCTCAATAGCTCCAAGAACTTTCTAGTGTACTCATCATCTATCATAGACCCCATCTTTAGCTCATAGAATTATTTTTCCCTGTCATCAATAGCTCCAAGAACTTTCTAGTGTACTCATCATCTATCATAGACCCCATCTTTAGCTCATAGAATTATTTTTCCCTGTCATCAAAGTATCTCTTCAATAGGTACTTCCTCTAGAATAACCACTCAAACTCACTCCAAGTCAAGTATTCCTCATGTATACCTCTAACATTCTTCACATCTTCCCACCAAATGTCTGCTTTACCTTTTAGACTGAATGTAGCTACTCCGGATTTCATGTTCTTTGAATAGTCATGTAACCTAAAGAACTTCCTCATTCCAAGCAACAATGCCTCTACATCCTAAAATTTCTTCATCTCTCCAACAAATCTAGGTGGCTTTTTCTTCTTAAAATCATCTGGAAAATACCCCTTATCGCTCTCCTATAAGGATGATAATGATATCGATTATCATGCATGTTAGAAACAAAACTAGAATGGTACTTGTGTCGATCCCCTCTCCTATCCAGAGTGTCAAACAATCTGCCATCTCTAACCGTGTCATCTATATCTGATCTGTGACCACCATGCTACCTACTACCATATGCCCCATTAGTTTTTCCCTCTTGCTCATGCTTGATCCACAGTGGTCCCTGTTTTCGGTCGGATAAATCGTTCTTGCGGACAAGACCGATCTCCCTAGTATCTACAGATATCTAGTGATAAGCAAAACAAGAAAATTCTACCTTTCTCTAAATATTTTGATTTATAAATAAAAGCCAAGAGGTGTTTTAGACCCTACCTTAAGTCCAACACTAGTTTGTGGCAGCCACACTTTGACCATCCAAATGAGTTTCCTTTTGAGAACCTGCAAACACAAACAAGCACACATCAAATAACACCTGCATAGCCAATATAATAAATCATATTCATCATGGTGATCAAGGAATCCATGAAATAAACCATAAGAGACAGCTTATTGAGAAAATAAACTTGATTGTATTAACTTTAAACAAAGAAGAACTTTACAACCTTGGTGCCTTGATGTTGTACAAGCTCCTCCCAGCGTCCAAGCAAGAATTTCTTCTACTTTGACAAGCTTCACACTCTTCCCAATGAGATCAAAAGGTGTGTAATATCTCCTCTCAAGCTCAATTAGGAAGTCTAAATTCCAACAGCATTTACCCTAAAAAATATTTAGCTTTCAACCTCCCTAGTAACTAGCCCAATGCCTCATTTTATAGTGCAAAGGAAGGAAGTTACCAAGTCCACCTATGAAGGGATACAGTCCTCCTTCAAAGGGATAAGCTCCTCACATCAAGGGGTTAGATCCTTTAGTTATGGGATGCATGAACAACCAAGGAGCGAACTTGCCACCTCAAGATTCCCTCTAGAAGCTTCCAAAAATAACCCAAAGTGAGTTTTTAAGAATGTACTTGCACCTTTTTGACTTTTACAGGGGTTTGCACCCATTACATGGAAATAGAGTGGGCAGGTCCGCAGGGAACATGACCAGGGGTGCGGGACCACAGGTAATGCTAAGAGAAAGTGTGGAACCAGAGTTTTATAAATTTTCAAGAACTTTCTCTCATTTTTCAAGGCTTGACATGAAGAGCTGAGGTTTAAGACTTGCATAGGAGGAAAGTATGGGTGGTGATAGACTCACACTGATTGCAGAATGTCATGGTGACAATATTTTGTGTAACAGATTTCCCCCTAAAGTGCGAAGTCTTTAATAGATAGTATTTTTCATCTAAGAAGAGTGAAGTACTTTATCATTTCGAAGATCATCCTGTGGAGAGCTTGATTGGAACTTGTAAAAACATTCAATACAAAATATATATATATATATGTGATCATATCATCGTTGAGGTAGGTATTCCCATACTCAGATCAAAACTGACTAGAAAACTAACTAAACTGCTCTGATATAGGAATGATCTTGTAATACATCACAAGTATAGACATATGTAGACACAGTATGGGTGCAGCCATCTGTTTATGAATAGTCCACTGTATAGTGAATAACAAAATTCCTCGCAGCTTGGATAGTGGAAACTAGATCTAGGGTCTTGATTTCTACTTCTCGAAATAGTACGATTCTATCCATGTGAATGAACGTGTCGAAGTCGAACATGGTAGAAACCACTTGATTACCAGTCAATGATGTAAACTGTTAACAAGTGTGAGAGAAACCACTAGTAATGTCAATGGCTCTCAAAGTACTCAGTACAATCCATGAAATGTGAATAGATGAGTTGATGTCGAACATGTCACGGAATCCTTTGATCGAAGGTCATTGATGCAACCTGTTGTCGAAGGCGAGGAACCTGCCATTGAGGCATGCAGATTCCAAGGTACTAACGATTTCTAGATCATCTTCCTAGATAATGAGCTGAATTCGATAGAAAGCGATCCGTCATAGGCAAGCCCACAACACGAAATCATAGATCAAGTTTGAAGAAATATGTTTGCAAGGACTAACTCAGGGATGGTCAAGATGGATGACATATATTTTGCAGATGAATGGTTTATTTGCACTGACCTCTTGAACAATAACAACACTGGAGATGGTTTGGTGAAAATTGACCCAAAGCTAATACCCAGAAACCGGCTGAAGACTTTCAATATGGTTTGATTAGTTGTTAGGCAAAGGGTTTCCCAACCCAGGTGAACAAAAAGTGTCGTGTTCAAGAGTGGTTAAATGTTTTTCTGAGACACAAAGTATAAAAAACAGGTTCATTTTCTCTCTTCTCCCCCACCATTTCTGGCAAGTACCTCTTTATTTTTTAATAAGCTTGAGGAAGATAACATTTGCTTGGTTATAATCTCATCCTTCAGATGAGTCCAACTTAGTTTAAATTCGAACCCTAAGAAGGAGTGGTCCGTTCCTATTTGTAATTGAACAGGTCCTTTACTGTTAAATTTTAACGAGTCTAGTATAGGAGAAACTCGGTGTTTTTCAATTTTAGGGAGTCAAAAGAAAACCTTAAGAAAACTCCATGGTTGTCCTTTTTCGTAAATTTTTGTCTCCCAAGCCCGAAAAAGTATAAAATAATACTTGAGAGAACCACTTGACCATTACGATCAAGGAGTACTTTTCATAATTAGTGTCTTTGATCTGAAAAAGTAAAAAAGCGATTAACGACACGTCATTTTATAACCGATATCGAATTTGAAACGACAAAAATCCAGCAATCCTTTCATGTTTATACGGTCAGAAAAGAGCTGTAAGTGGACCGTCCTTTTAATTCCGTTTTAATGAGCTTAAAAAGAAAAACTCGGCAATCTTTTCATATTTTAGGAGTAAGAAAAGAGCTTAAAGATGACTCTAATGTTTTTGTTGAAAATGATCAATTTTGCTTGAAAAATCTGATATTCTGCACAAAAACTCAAACATTACTCATACCTGTTTAAAATAAATAAAAATGCATCAAAAATTTACCTCTTTAAAGTGAAAATAAACAAATTAAAAATTCATTTATTCAAAAAAACTTATAAAAAGGGCTTTTGTAAATTCATTTGTACCGTTTGACTTCAAAGTGAGAAAAGAGATCTTTTGGGTAAGAAACTTCCCGTGAATATTGCGGAAAATCCGTCCGTTGGAATCGAAAACCGTCACCTCCGAGTAATCCACATCACTTTAATCTTGCATTTCAACTGTTTGAATTTTGTTTCTAGGTTTCTATTTTGATTTTTTGGAAAAATTTAGTTTAAAAGACCGCTCGCAGGGGTCCACAGGTGCAACATGCGAAACCTGCGGACCCCGACTTTTTCCTACAGAGGAAAATGCCAGGGGCCCACGCCTGCTGTTTGGGCAGAGTGCAGATCTATGCACTGTCTCTAACTAGAGAATGCAGTCCATGCGACATATATTTTACAATTTCAAATTATTTAATTTCCGCCCAAAAACTTTGATTTAAAATGTTCTAAACCGCCTTTTCTTTCAATGTAGGATATACACTATGCTTAGTTGGTGGGAACAGGAGCACGAAGATGTGGACCTTGCCGCAATTAATCATCAACCTTCAATATGTGCATTGAAGGCATGCAGGTTATTTAAATTCTGGGCCATACCTGGCATGAGGGCCCAAGTAAACGTTTTGCAGTGGCTGGTGGACAGATGGAATATATAGGACCAATGTTTCATTATTGGTGGCCACCATCTTGAAATGGAGCCAGAGGACATTTAATTTTTGACTGGTTTGCCCAAGAGAGGTGAACAATTGAATCTATTTGGGACTAGGCCAGGTGGCCAGTCTGTCGATAGTCTCCGGCTAGAGTTTTGTAACGACCAAACCAAGGACAAAGGGATTGATATCAAAACCATATCCCGTCCTGAACTCAAAGTGATTACATTTACTGTCACCAGACTCTGCAGAAGCGCAACATTGCATATGGCCACCGAATCCCAAATGCGGATGGCAGTAGACTGTTATCGAGGCACCATCTTCAACTGGTGCGAAGCTGTGTTGGCTAATGTAAAAGGCCAACTGACTAGAGCAAAGAACGGACAACTGAAAAACTTTGGATATGGTTTCTTAGTTGTGAACTTTGGTCTAGAGAGGGTCCCGATGTTGGTCCCACACCATCTTTCCGTTGGAGCTGGACTTCCCCAAGAGCCCAAACTGATGCGTTGGGTTGCAGTTATGGCCCGTCATCCTGAGGAGGGTTCAGAGGCTGTTCGATTTCCTCCCGAGTATTTTCATTGGTTGAAGAACCAAGTTTTCGCGATTCAGGATTTTCCTTATGCTGGGATGGATTATCGTGGTGACCTAGACATGGCTCTTCCACCAGGAGAGCAATGGGATAACTCAGGTAAAATCATTTTCAACATTTTCTAATTTAAATTTTTTTTTTGTTTTTAAATCGTCCCAAAACTGATAGTAAAAAGTTTCAAATGCAGATGTGGGTCCACGGCGACCAGCCACTCTCCGGTCCTATGAGAGGAAACACCCAGCTGTAGCAGTACCAGCCCCACGGGATGAATCTACAGAGACCCTAGCCAAATTGGAAAACCATCTAAAGCATTTGACAACAGACATTCCAGAGACTAGAATAGATGACATTCCTCTTAGGTTACAGTGCTATGTGATTGGGGTCCCAGGACCTTTCAGGAGGTTCCTTTGTAGGGTGGCCCGAGCAGTGGTTTCTTATCGTGATCATCACCAGTGATAGGATGATCACCTTTTGTAGACTCATATGACATTTTTGCTTTTTGTACTATCATTTTTGCCGATCATAAGGTGTTTTTCAACCTATGATCGAAGACAATGTATATTTGACACACTTCTATGCTATGCTAAATCACTATTATTGGCTATCTTGTAAAACATGTTATGGAATGTTTTTAAATTTACTGTTTGATTATTTCAAATGTCTACTTAACATTCGAGAAGCAATTGCATCTGCTAATGTATTTAAATATCTTGGAATATGCTGATATTCAATATAGTCAAACTCACGTTCCAAGAGGCGAACTCTCAAAAATAATCTTAATAATGCCGGATTTCTAATGGCATAAACTCTATTAAGCTGCAATACAATGAGTTTCGAATTTAACCTCACAATCAAACTCCAAATCCCAAATGAGATGGATTCAGATAATAACTCAATCACTGCACTATACTCTGCAATGTTGTTCGTTGTTTGACCAAGGCTTACCCCATGCATAGATACCAACTCATCAGAGGGTGAATAGATAACCCAAGCAACGGAAGAAATGTTCTGTGTATTATGACAAGCACCATCAGTAAAACCAATGTATGTTTGAAGAGACGTCGACATCTGCAATATCAAGAGTAAAATCAAGATAAGCAGGAATAATGACAAAAACACTCTCTAAACTAAGCACACTTTTCTAATCTAAAACACACCAGATAGAAAAAAAAAACTAATCCAACTAAAATCTCCACACCTAGGTTTAAGCATAATATCTCTTCAGATAAAGACCATTTATGGGCTTACCTAAAGAGACACCGTCAAAATCTACCAATTCATAGGCCCCTTTTGCTAGCTTTTGCTTAACAACATAAGGACCATGCCACATATGTACGAATTTTCCAGCGCCTAGCTTATCATTTGCTTGATCGTATAGTAATACTAGGTCTCCTTTCGAAAAATTACAAGGTGTAACATTTTGATCGTACTGAGCTTTAATACGTTTGGCGTGAGTTTCGATTGCTAGTGCAGCATCACGTCGATTCTCATCTAGCTGAGCCAAGTAGAACAAACGTTTCTCCTCTTCGGAAGTGGCTGGGAGTAACTCTATGGCTATTTTCAATGACGAGATTTTGCATTCAATGGGTAACATAGCTTCCAAACCATAAACTAGTTGGAAAGGAGTGAAACCAATTGATGTTTTTACTGAGGTTCGATACGCCCAAAGCGCTGAAAATAATATGTTATGCCAATTCAACCTATGAATCCCAATGATTCGTCGGATCATAATGACTAGAACTTTGTTGATGGCTTCAACCAGACCATTAGCCTGTGGGTAATATGGAGTAGAACTATCGTGACGCAAGCCAAGTTGATCTGTTAGTTCAGTCATCATGATGTTTCGAAAATGACGCCCATGATAAGTGATAATCGCTTGTGGAACACTGAATCTAGTAATTATATGATTGAAAATGAAAATTGCAGCAATTTTGCCATCTGTTGAAAATGTAGGCATTGCCTCGGCCCACTTGGTAAAATAATCTACTGCAAGGATGATATATGCATGCCCCCTGTCCGAGTGAGGGTTACATGTAATAAAGTCGATACCCCATTTTGCAAAAGGACCAACAACAGTTATAGGGTGGAGAGGAGTAGGTGGAGCATGCATCTTTCGATCAAAATTTTGACAATTGTGGCATTTTTGGACTGCGTAAATACAATATTTAAACAAAGACAACCAGAAATAGCCAGCGCGCAATATCTTTTGGGTTGTGGCATACCCAGACATATGACCGCCACACGCTCCAGAGTGAGTCACAGTCATTTAAAACATTTTCAGCTTCTTCATACATTAAACAACGTCAGAAAACAAAGTCCACCCCACGACGATAGAGTGTATCTCCAATGATTTTGTATTGTTGGGATTGGAAACGTATCTTCCATCGTTGAGATCATGAAATTTCAGGCCGAAAAGATTGGGTTTGGAGATAAACAATGATATCTCCATACCATGGTTCAAGAGTGCTGATAAGAAACAAGGATTCGTCTGCAATGGGATCCTCCGCCACAGTTTCAATATCAACACGTGGGAAGTCACACATCAGTTCCGCAAAAACTAAAGATTTCTTTGACTTAGATTTTTCAAACTCCAAGTCAAATTCCTGTAGGATAACAATCCATTTGGAATACTTGCCCCCTAGCAATTGTTTGGTCAAAATATATATCATAGGGTTACAGTCAGAAATTACAGTAGTTTTGCGTAGTAAGATGTAATGACAAAATCTTTGGACAGCTTGAACAGCTGCCAAGGCCAATTTCTCCACATACGAATATTTTAGCTCAGTTGGATTCAAAGTTCGACTAAGGTAATAAATCACATGTTCACTACCGAGTTCATCTTCCCGAACTAACACCATCCCGATGGTGGAATGAGAGGCGGCAAGATACAAGAAGTAATCCTGGTTGTAGTTGGGAGGATGCAATAACGGTGCATGGGTCAACTCGTGTTTAAGTGCATCAAAAGATTTGTTAGCTATCTCATCCCAAAAGAATGGAGTATTCTGTTTCAACAACCTGGTAAAACCCTTTGTTATCTCGACGTAGTTAGGAATGAATTGACGTAAAATTTTTGCTTTCCCTTGCAAACTTTGGAGTTGGCGAAGAGTCAAAGGAGGAGGCAATTTGACAATAGTTTCAACCTTCTAGGGATCGACACGAATGCCGGCTTTCGAAACAAAAAATCCCAGTAAATGACCTGTTTCTATACAGAAAACACATTTGTGTGGATTCAACCTAATTCGATAATGCCTACATCTCATAAACATTGCTCGTAAATTAGTAAGATGATCGGCTCTATGTAATGAATGGGCAGGTAAATCATTGAGATAAGGTTGCACAATGTGCTTGATGTCATGAAATGCGTAAGACATAGCTCTTTGAAAAGTTGCTCCGGCATTTTTCAACCCAAAAGGTAATTTTCAATAAGAAAATGTCCCCCATGGACAAATAAAAGCTATTTTTGGTTGATCAGTAGGTAGAATGTTGATTTGATTGTAACCGGAAAAACCATCCATAAAGGAGAATATTTCACTGCTGGCACAATCATCAATGATTTGATCGATATAGGGAGTTGGGTAATTGTCTTTGGGACAAGCTCGATTAATATCCCTATAATCGATACATATTATTATCATTCCTTGCTTTTTGTTAACAGGAACAATATTCGATACCCAATCCATTAAGGGAATTGGATAAATGAAACCTTCTTTAAGTAATTTTTCAACTTCTGCTTTAATAGCAACAACTTTTCACGGGTGGATCTGACGCAAACGTTGCCAGACAAGTTTAGCATACGAGTAAGTTTTGATTTCATGAACAACAATTGTTGATCAATTCTTGGCATTTCTTCATATGACCAGGCAAACACATCGTGGAATTCTTGAAATAGGGCCTTATATGTTTGAAGTTCATTTTCCGTATAGGAGGCACCTATATGAATGTTTTCAACAATTCCAGGTTTAACTAAAATGTCATTAGGAACCGTTCGAGAAATATTTCCCAAATTTAACTTAGAATCAGAATTTTGCAATGGATTTTGTGGTTCTTTGACATAATCAGTAGTAAAAATAGATGAAAAATCATTTTCAAAATGATCAATCTCAGGTAGGAACGAAGATCGATGATGAAGATCTTCCCATGGTAAATCATCAACAGACAAAATTTCACGAATTTGCTCATCAGTATGAACAAGTTCGGAAAAAGTTGTTGAATCTGAGTTTGATGTTGAAAGTGATTCTCCATAGACCACATTCATTAGATCAATTTCGGTTGAAGAAGGGTCGGAAAACGACTGTACAGCCTGATACGCAATTTCATAGGGACTCAAAGGCATAGCATCACCAAATGAATCCATCTCAGATTCAGAAGGTACAATCCAAGGATCATCATAAATATTAGTGTTTGATGAAATCATATGAATGGTTGCAGTAGAAGGCGATACATTGGGAGGAGGAAAGGAAAAAGTTCCTAGTAAACTAGAATCTTTAACCAATCCTACCCCAACATCCTTATAAGGGATAACTGTTTTGCCGACATGTTGGATACTTTCAAAAGAGGCTGGGTCGGATGAAAAGTAGGTTAGCTGGTCTATAGTTCCAATCTTTCCATTATGAGGAAACTTTATAAGCCGAAAGACCGATGAAACAATAGCAGTCATAATGTAAGACCAACTACGACCCAATAGAAGGTTGTAATCTAGAGGGGCATCAACCACTTCCACATCTAGATTAATAGTTTTTCCTTCAACCCCTACGGGTAAATCCTATAGAATGCCAAAAGGATGGAACCCATGGCCATCAAAAGCCTTTAAAATCATCGGGGATTGATTGAGCGTAGGAGAACCAAGCGATCTCCAACACTGGATCGACATAATACACATTGAAGCTCCCTCATCAATTACAGTCCTAAAGCAAGGTTTGTTTTTTACTAAAATTGGAATTTGGAAAGCAATTTGATGAGGTAAGCAAGGTGTACTATTTTCTAAATCGAAGATTATAAGGTTCGAGTCCTGAATATCAACAGTTCCTATAGCTGACAATAGCAATTTACATTGTGTTGGGCATGATTGCAGCACCTCCATAGTCGACATTGCTAAAGGTGAAATAGCTAAATCTTCAACAATGTTATAGTTCTAAGCAGCTCTTGCATGTGGATTGAAAGCTTACTTTTTAAGTATACCCTTAGCAGGTGGTTTGATTACTAAGTCTGGGTTAGGTTTCTTGATCTATAGCAGATCAGAACCAGGAGTTGAAGTTGATGGGTTCGAATTAGAAGACTCTGCTTCCTTACCACCAACAGGACTTTTACTTCCATAATCTTGCGATTGTGTCACAATCGTAACATGGGACATCATCATTATGGGTTCTTCCGATGCATTTGAGGAAGAACCAATCATCTTACTGTCTTGACTAGGAAAAGGATCCTTCAAGACAGCAGGCATTTGAGAACCTTTGACAATTTTCGCAACCTCAGCACGATGAGGGCAGTCTCTTGTAAAATGCTCTTCGTCACAAATGAGACAAGGATAACGAGGTTTACGTTTCTCATCAGTAGATTCCATTTTATTTGATTTCTCTTTCGAATTTTGCTTATTTTTCTTCTTCCCTTTCTTTTTACCGCCGGATTTTGATTTGGCTGTAGATGATTCTACGACATGAATATCGGTAGGAATTTCAGCGGAAGAGTCTCCTGTCAAGGAATCTGGTAAAGTTATGATAGGAGAAGAATTCTTTGAAGATTTCTTCTTACTTTTGGTGTTAACAGAACCAATCATACCATCAGCGACATGAGACCCTGAAGGAGCTGCAGTTATTTGATTTTGTTTCAGAAGGTTGGGGATTTTCTCGTGTAAAGTACCCGACTGTGTATAAATGAGGTCAAGGTACTGAGCTTGAGAAATTACTTTCTCTTCAGTAACAACTCCTACCTTAGCTACATCCTCAGTGATTTTAGGTAATAATGATTTAACAAACCATTCTGCTAAGATTTGATCCGGAATAAAAACTTTCACTAAACGTCGTCGATGTCTCCATTCATGAATGTGATTTGAAATATAATTGGACATTGACTGTTTTAATGAAGTTAATAATTCCATGTCATTGTCATATCTGACAGGCAACTGAAAATGAGTTACGAATGAAGTAGCTAGCTGACTAAAGTTATAAAAAGAGGCTCGCGGTAACTCAATGTACCACTTGGCCGCAAGACCAATCAGAGTGCGTTGAAAAAGACGTAAACGAATTGAATCATATATAATGGAGTTAGATGCACACCAGAGGTGATAAGTCATCACATGGTTTGATGGATCCTCTCCTGATTTACCTTCAAACATTAGGATATCACTGGGCAACTTATTCGGCATTGGCGGCCAAAACGAAAGATAATTAATCAGATCGTTCGTAAGGCGCGACAAATTAGGTAAGTCCAAAGTTGCAATGAATGGTAACTGATGATTAGGGTCTCAAAAACCCTGGGTCATAAGACCATCCCTAGGAGGAGGATATCCAGGATAACTTGGAATTGGAATTGCATTTGGGATATTATATCCTCCTAGAAAACTAGGATTAACTAGACCGTACTGGGGTTGTTGAGGTTGCTGATAAGTATATCCAGGGTACGGTTGATACTGATAGACTAGGTTCTACACAGCAGGACCGAATTGGTATTGTCCCTGGTACGGTTGATAAGTAAACTGAGGTTGACTTGTGACAACTATACTTGGATCAGGTTGTCCTGCAGATATCTGAACCGAAGTCTGAATTGTAGGTCCAGACTGAGGTAAATATGCTTGAGGATTTGATGCAGGAACAGCAGAAACTAGAGCTGTCGATACTCCAGAAGTAGGTGGGGTAGATTGAACAGATGTTGTAGTAGTTGCAGCAGTCGTTTGAGGCGGAGTTCGAGGCAAACTATGCTTAGGTTGAGAAACTACACCAGGTGCAGAAGTTTGAATAGTAGGCTGGACAGGTTGCTGGCTTGAACCAGAAACCGATGGTTGTCCAGATTGAGATGACAACTGCACATTCAGTTGCAAGATCTAGTGAGATTGAGATGGATCCCACACTACATTCATTCCGGGGTATGGACCCATAGAAAGTTGAGCATATTGAGGACCATAATCGGGTTAAGGGTAGGGTTGATAATTCAAAGGTACATTTCCAGCTCCTTGGACAAATGATTGACCTGAAGGTGGTTGGAAACCTTGGGTTGGGTACTGACCTTGAGGTTGATAACCTTGAGGCACGTATTGAAACTTGGGTTGACCTTGAGGCATATATTGATACTGGTGTTGACCTTGAGGTAAGTACTGAGTCTGGGGTTGACCTTGAGGAATGTACTGTCCCGAAGGTATGTACTATCCTTGAGGTTTCCCCCCAGGTGGTAACTGAGTACCTTGAGGTTGCCCACTGGGCGATAATTGAGTACCTTGAGGTTTCCCCCCAGGCGGTAACTAACTACCTTGAGGCTGTGGATTTGGAATGGTACCTGACATCATAAGAATGTCTTCTACACTCAATGGTTTAGTTCCGTTATTACCAGTTGATAACCCATGTTCAATAGGTTGACGAGATGCTCCTGAAAAGGTACCAGTAAGTGACTGATACCCAGAAGGAATAAAAGGACCACCATATAAAAATGTTTCTGGAGATTGAGAAAACATGGATGATTGTCTTGACATATTCAAAGGAGGATAATAACCTCTAGGTGTTGGATGAAGAGGAATGCGAGGTGGCGAAAAGCTTAGACCCGGGTTTTCCAAAAAGTTGGTCAATGAAATATACCAAGCATCCCTCCTAGGTGGACTGTAAAAGATTGATTCATGCTCCCTAAGTTCTATAGTTGGTTGATTTTCAGGGATAGATATACCTTCCTCCGGACTAACGAGTTCTTCAATAGCAATAAGTCCAGAAGGAAGATTTTGGGTAATGATTCTTCCTACCCTGGGTGAACCAGGACCACTGGAAGTTGGAGAAGAAAATCCTGACGATGGAGTAGCAACAGGTTCAGTTTCAGGTTCAGAAATTTTAGGTTCTTCAGCTAATTCACTAGTAGAGGAAACACTACCAGTAACTTTGGAAAATGAAATTGGTTCGGAAATATATTCTATTGCTTGAACTTGATAATCAGGATGAACAACTAAAGAATATTCTCCTTCTTCCAGTGACCCAACTCTATTGTCACTAGGAGTTACAAGAGCTCGTAGCCCTTCAAGCTGGCTTGGTGAATACTCGAGAGGTTTCCCCCAAAGTCTACGGGACTGTCTCGGTAATTTAGCCACGATTAAATATTTTAATTACTTCACATGCAAACAAAGAAAAATCTCAATAAAACCACCTAAAGTCTCTAAAGAACCAAACAATTTGAAACACATGCCTAAAGAATCTAGGAGTTCAAACCATACACAAATAGTAACTTTCTGTACCGAAAACACTAGTTGGTGATGAAATCCAACGTCGCAGAATTCAATACAGAAATGGCGGTTGGAACAGTTACCCCAACAACCTGCTTAATGAAACAGGCTGGCACAAGTTTCTTCACTAGACCGTCTCGAGTGAAGAGAACTCCCCAGAGAGTCCAAGTGAGACTAGTCAACGTCTGCTCTAGGTACAGTGGGATATTCCCTCCACCGTCACCTTAGGAAAGAATCCTATAGATTATGGTCACTATGGTTACCAACAGAAGCAAATATACTTGGGGGAACAGTCTGTGATCCGATACACACGCAAGGGTAGAGTAACAAAGCTCAATCCCCTTGAAGGATCCCTGACATAATCCAAGGTTTACCAACAAGTGACCCTAGGCTCCTTGACAATGGTTAATCTGAGGTTTACCATTTTTAATACGTGTATATCTTCTATCGTTCCCAATGAGGAAGGATTGATTACCCCACTGGTTTGGATATGATCTCGTGCTTGACTCCTTTAAGAGGATCTTCCTAGAGCATAGATGTAACAATTTGACTTTATCTCCTACCGCAAGATATAGCTACTTGTTTGTTTTAACTATCTTGGAGAGTTAATTACTCCCTACTCCAAGATACTAGCCTAAGCTATGTTGGTGATAAAGAGCCCTAGAAATAAAAAGATTGCTAGATAAATTTTACTTTAAGCATTATTTTTATTGGTTGTTTCTTAAGTCAAAAGGTGTGGAGATGAAACTTTATGGTGTGAAGACTCGACTCCAAAACACTAAAAATGCACCTAAGATGATAAATAATCCTTTTTCTTCAATGAATTTCTAGCTAAAGAAAGAGTTGAGAATGCAATTGCTTGAAAAAAAAATCTTTCCTTAACAAATAAATGAAAAGAAAAACTTTTTTGTATTTTTCAATAAACTAAAAAACAAGACTACTAATTATGCTCACGAAAAATATCCCTTTCTTTTCAACACTCAAAAACTACAAAAAACAAATTTTTTCAAAAGAGATTCTAAAATTTCTAGAAAACACTCAAAACTATGAAAAATCTAATCTTGAGATCTATAACTTCTAAAAATCTAATTGAAGCAAAAGCTCACAAAATTTCTTTTCGAGGATGTTTTACTTAGTTATTTAGAAAACTAAGGACTAATTCGTTCAGAATAACAAATTAATCAAAAAACACCCATCTTATGTTTTCTTTTTTTTTAAAATGAAATTCAAAACTTTCAAAACAAGTTCTTTCAAAGCTTTGCAAAGAGAAAACGGGATCTATTTCTCACCAAAGACAGATTTCAAAAATTGGTTAGAATCATTAAGAAGACCACAAAGACCAAGGTAATCTGAGGTTTCGTAGCCTTCTAATCTCTGAGTTACTACAAAGACCAAACCAAAATCAAACCAGGCACGCAAAACTTCTATAAAATCATCTAAAACCAAAATGCCAATGGAATTCACTCACAAGAAGTTTCTGACAAGACACACGCAGAGCTAGGCAGAGGCTAAAAAACATAAACAAATCCTAAGCTTAACTGGATGAATAGATTTTAGGTTTTTCAAAAATTTGACAGGGTTCGCAGGCATCCAGTATAACAAGGTGTGGTACCGCTCTGTGTAGTAAAGCAATAGTGTGGGGATGTCCACACTGTGTTACAAATAGAACATGCGGTCCTCTTTCAAAAGCGTGAAAAAACAAAAAACAATTTAGGATATAAAACTACCCAATCCCACACACATTAAGCAAAAACCAGAAATAAAGAAAAAGTTTCTCAAGTCAAAGTAAAAGTAAAGGCAAAAAACCAAAATTCAAGTCCCCAGTGGAGTCACCATTTTGTCAGCCAGATAAATCGTTCTTGCGGACAAGATCGATCTCCCTAGTATCTACAGATATCTAGTGACAAGAAAAACAAGAAAATTTTACCTTTCTCTAAATATTTTGATTTATAAATAAAAGCCAAGAGGTGTTTTAGACCCTACCTTAAGTCCAACGCTAGTTTTTGGCAGCCACACTTCGACCATCCAAATGAGTTTCCTTTTGAGAACCTGCAAACACAAACAAGCACACATCAAATAGCACCTGCATAGCCAATATAATAAATCATATTCATCATGGTGATCAAGGAATCCATGAAATAAACCATAAGAGATAGCTTAGTGAGAAAAATAAACTTGATTGTATTAACTTTAAACAAAGAATAACTTTACAGCCTTGGTGCCTTGATGTTGTACAAGCTCCTCCCAGGGTCCAAGCAAGAATCTCCTCTACTTTGACAAGCTTCACACTCTTCCCAATGAGATCAAAAGGTATGTAATCTCTCCTCTCAAGCTCAATTAGGAAGTCTAAATTCCAACAGCATTTACCCTGAAAAATATTCAGCTTTCAACCTCCCTAGTAACCAGCCCAATGCCTCATTTTATAGTGCAGAGGAAGGAAGTTACCAGCTCCACCTATGAAGGGATAGAGTCCTCCTTCAAAGGGATAAGCTCCTCACATCAAGGGGTTAGCTCCTTTAGTTATGGGATGCATGAACAACCAAGGAGCGAACTTGCCACCTCAAGATTCCCTCTAGAAGCTTCCAAAAATAACCCAAAGTGAGTTTTTAAGAATGTACTTGTGCCTTTTTGACTTTTACAGGGGTCCGCACCCATTACACAGAAACAAAGAAGGCAGGTCTGCATGGAACATGACCAGGGGGTGTGGGAACGCAGGTAATGCTAAGAGAAAGTGCGGAACCAGAGTTATAGATATTTTCAAGGACTTTCTCTCATTTTTCAAGGCTTGACATGAAGAGCTGAGGTTTAAGACTTGCATAGGAGGAAAGTATGGGTGGTGATAGACTCACACTGATTGTAGAATGTCATTTTGACAATATTTTTTGTAACACCTGTCACTGCAAATATAAAAAACTCTGAAGTATCATTGCATTTACCTTTGCTAGCTTCTCCCGTGCTTGTATGATTCTGTCATTATCTACCTTACAACTCATTATTTCTTCCTTTAAGCTTCTCCATGTATCTACCAAATTAGAAGAATTCCTAACACAATACTGCTCATCTAATTCATAGGAAGGGTCTTTGTAATATACCATCTTGCTAGCCATTTTTGATATTCTTCCTGCAAGGTATATCATGTCAGCGAAACCAAACCACAATAAACCAACATACCTTAGTATAGCTTGGGGAGGATACCTTGTCTGCAAGATCAACAAATCAATGTGATACATATATAACATAATCATGAAAATATATAGAACATAGCACATAAGCATATAACCATGCAACCATAATTATAGTTAGGGTCCAATCATCAATGCATGACCTTATCAACAACGCATACCATGACCTCATGCATGACAAAAACCATGACATCATTATACATGACCATGTCATAACATTAACATGCATAAGAAATGTGTAATCGACCATACACGCACATAAACACATATAATCAAGCATAAACAAACAATACTTGTAACCAAACCTACAATAATGATAGATGTAAGTGACATATAATGACATGTAACTAGTCATACATTCACAATGATGCATCCTAGAACAACACCATCCACTTCCACATGGAGACATCACTACAACCATGATCAACACCCTACAAATGCAACAAGCACATGGAATGCAAGCATAAGGGACACACATGCAACTGACATGAATGTAAGACCAACACACACAACCCATCTATTTCGAGGGGTGATCCATGCCATGATACCACTATGTAACACCCTCCTCCTACATCTACCAAAGTAACTAGCAACCTAGGGTAAAAATATGGCAATAGGCCATTATACTATGATTTGATCTCCGAAGTCATGTTAAGGAAGTGGAACAAATGGAAACACACCATACAGACCTTCAACATTAGTGTTAGGGCCCTTAGGAATCATTCCAACTTTTTTGCCAACTAGCTGCTGGGTCCCACTGAGATTTTGGACCACTTGACCCTCAAACGCTCCAATGATATAGGCCTTCTAGCATCCAAGAGGCTCTGGATACTCCCATGTTACATGCATGCCAACGTCCTGGCACTATTTTTCTCAGCGTTGTGCCAGCGTCCTCAGGATTTGAGCCACTTTTTGTAACACCCCCTCCCAGGTCTGCCCAAAGTAACCATGCCAACCAGGGTAAATAGGAGGAGAGATGCTACTACAATTAGATTCAACCTCCTATGTCACCTTAAGGAAGTGGAATCGACAAAACATCACATCCAACATCATCAACAGACCCCTCAAGAGACAATTCAACCACTCAGATAGTTTTTTCTTGGGTCCCACTACTATTCTACAACTCTCAGGCCTCAGTCGCTCTAATTCTATGGGAAAGGGAGTGACCAACAACCTAAAGTCACTCTCACAGGAATGCTTGCTAACGATTGTGGTCCAGAATTGCTAGTTTTGTGCCAATGACCCCAGGATTTGAGCAACTTTTCTAGCCCAAAATCCTTGCCTCTGCACAGAACTTCTTGTAACTTTTAGAAATCATTAAAAACATGATAACCATGATGATCAATAAAAAATTACCCTTCAGACTAGGCTTGAGCATCCCCAACCAGGACTGACATTCTGTCAAACACTTGGCATCAATGCAACCTACAGGTCTGGGATAAAAGATAGAGCATAAATGACTGAAACAATTGATGAAACATAACCAGAAGGATCAACTCCTTCTCCATTGAACTACTACATCATCAATTAGGTCTTGCATCCATCCATTTAACAATTACAAGTAAATATATGAAATAACCATGACATGAACCAACAATTCAACCATGCTTATGTTGGGCATGGAATCCCCTAAGGCATGTTTTGGGGCTCAAAGCCCAATGTTTGACCCGATATTGTTGTAAAGACTCCACGAATTGTGGGCGCGAAGCACGAAATGTATGATAGAGTCACAGGGTTGTCCTCCCTAGTTTTGTAATGTAATGCCGGCCTACCCATGCTCTGTAGACCATGGGATTGTATAAATAGAGCGAGGCTCTAAGTGTAAAAGAGGAAGTGGAGGAAGTAGTAGAGATTAAGGGAAAGAGTTTGAGTGACTAAGCGTGTCTTTGGGTTGTAGAGTAGGAGAAGGCTCTGTAGCTGAGTGCGCAGAGGCCTAGTAGTCCATAGCTGAGTGCGCGGACCCCTGCAGCTGAGTGCACGGGGCGGAGTCGAGTCTGTAACCAAAGAAGGGATTAATAAAGAGAAGTTTGATATCAATTTATGTATTTTTTCTTGGATTAATGCATGTTTGATATAAATTACAAATATACTATTTATTTAATGCACGAACCTGTATGAATGATTTATGCTGTTAAGTATAACTTAAAGCATGCAAGTAGGCTAAAATAATCAACTAACATTGGAATACTAGTAAGGACTTGGGTAATAACAACGTTCAGCCCTGAGAAGGGTTGCGGGAAGGCAACATCTCAGGCTGCGAGGTATGGGAAAGTGTGCATAGCGACATGCGTAGGGTCGAACCATGAAACACTTGAACTCATCAGACATCTCCAAGGTGAGGAAACTTGTCTCTAGCACCCTCCCATACTACTTCAGGTGAGACCTCAGTCCGTGCTCCGTGGACTGTTGTCGAAAGGGCCAGTAGTACCAGGATTTGTCTGGCTAAATCAACTCTGAACCTGGGTCAGGCCCCAATAAGCCAACAAATGGTTCCGTTGCTGGGACCGGGATTTGCATAAGAGATGTCTAATGTCGTGTCACTGGAATCTAACAAAGAAAGAAATTGAAGAGTGGTTGGATAGGAAAATTCACAAGTTCGTAGCGTAGGAAAACAGGAATCCACGAGTATCAAAGGAAGAGTGGTTAGAATGCTACTTATATATGGAAATCCATGAAATTTTCTTTGCATCCTTCTCGTATGAGTTGTACGAGTGGATCATGAAGCTAGCAAACAGTCAGGAAGGTGTAGGCTCGACAAACCTATTATGTAGACTCTAGAGTTAGTGCATAGACTAGAAGCATCAAAAGATAAGATCACGTGCATTGTGGACCATTAGCTCGATCAAATTATAGGAGGATTTATCACCAAGTTCATGGTAGATACTTCAGTCAGCTATAGCGAGATGGAACGGCGCTTCCTCAGAGGATCGCGAGGTAAGTATGTTAAATCTTTGAACACTTGGATTAAAATGATATTGTGTGAAAAGTGGGTTATGCAAATAAATTGATGTTTGGGGCTACGTGAAGTGAGAGGATCTACAAAAATGAAGGTAGCGAAGAATGAGAGACTAGTCCCTTGATTTTACCTCTGAGGGAGAGCAAGGAGGAGCTTGCGAAGGTTTCACCAAGAAGTGTGATCAGTATGATAAGACAGTGAATTCCGCGCATACCACCCCCACCTACACCACCAACAGTTTCACCATCTTCACCCCCATCTTCGCCCACACCACCTCCGCCACCATCACAGTTCAATATGGCAAGCGCAATAAAATTTCCAGTGTTCAAAGGAGTAGGGAATGAAGATCCAGACCAGTTTTGGTTCATGGTAAAGGTTGTATGGGAAGCACAAGGAGTCATGGATGACAATATAAATAAGGCAACGTTGGTAAGCGCGTTGCAAGATCACACACTAAAATGGTACATTGAGAATTCCAATGACAATCTAAACGCAGGGATTGCGGATATCCAAGCTGCACTAAACAAGGAATTTAGCAGGCCAAAATTAGAGACACAGTCGATTATTGGATTTAAGGAAATCATGATGCTTCTAGGTAAGACCCCCTCGGAGCTAGATCAACGACTGAAGTGTATGATTCGTGAAGCCAATATGACCTTGACAGATGGGAAACACCACGCATGAGCATCGCTAACACCACATCTAAGGACCGTACTGCCATAGCAAAAGCTATCCACTCAGTCTGAGGCCTTGGAGATCGCAATGATACTGCACGAGACCCCGATACAAGACCCTAACCTGGGAGTCCAACATATCCATGTGTAGTTGAAAAACTTGTGTCTTGAGATGCAGAGTTTGAAACAAGACAGGACATCTCACCTAGAAGTGCGCGAGGAGGTATGGTGGATAAAGTGCAAAGGCCAGGGACATGACAAGGAACATTGTCCAGTCTTTGTGAACTACCTGGCGGGAGGAGGGCCAATGCCATTGCGACTAGAGGCACAAGTGGGACTGAGCGTGGCACCTACATTATGGTGCGTAATTTGTCAGATAGGAGGGAAGCATGCTATAGATAATTTCCATCTATTACAGAAGTATACACAGACATCCCAACAGTTGTTTTGTAATTTCTGCAGGTCAGTAGGCCATGGTGAGCGTACCTGTAGGAGTTATGAATTGATGATGGATCAAACTCCTACCTACAAATTTTAGACCAAAACATGAGCCCTCGATCAAAATGTAGGGATGGCGTGCATTGGATTTCAGGGGCACAGACGAGGTTGAGGTGGAATGGGGCCAGGAAGGCGTCACGAACAATTGATTTGTTACAATTGTGGAGGGCCAGGGCATTATGCTCGTGATTGTACAAATCTGACGAGACCATCATGATTATATTGTACCTAGTTTGATCATGAGACGGAGGACTTTCCCATGCTGATAGCGAGGTTGCACGATAATGGATCACTCCAACCTCCCCCGGCTCAGAACTTGCAAATGATGAGGTCTGAGCTGCGCGAGGAGGACCCGAATGTAAAGATCATGCTTCGAAGCGGTATCATGATAGGAGATGACAAGGGCAAGAAACCCGAAGAGAGTGCCTGGGTTCGCAAGGCTCCAACAAAGGAACCAAAATTTTATTTGGAGCGTGCTAAGGAGACATTCATGGAAGCTAAGAAGAGCTTCATGGAGGCCTCCACTTCAGGTAGTAAAGACAAATTGGAACCAGAAATGGACCCATCAATGATCACTACCTTTCTGGAGACATGCATGAAGCTGTTGTGGGACAACAAAGTGGTGAAGGGACTACAAGAACTCATCACTAGATGTGCTGGACCAGGAGAACCGCGCATAGTCTGGAAGATCGGAAAGAACACAACACGAACAGGAAGGGAGATGCGATTGACTATGCAAATAAGGGAATATGAAATGGATCAAGTGATTTTGGAACTAGGATCGGACGTGAACATCCTACCAAAGTAGACATGGGAGCACATGGGCAGGCCCACGTTGCAATGGTCTCTTATTTAACTATGAATGGCGAACCAACAAAAGATCCTACCTATGGGGAGACTACAAGGAATAATGGTGGATATCGAAGGTGTGAGAGTGCTTGCAGATTTCGAAGTGATAGAGATTGTTGATTACAACAATCCCTATCATGCACTATTGGGAATAGATTGGGCCACTGACATGAATGGAGCTATAAATCTAAAGAGATGATTTTTGAGAAAAAGTCACTACGCGTAGTGGTACCTTTAGACCCTGCGGAAGGATCTCGCTACACAGAGCTGATGCACAACTGTGAAAACAGTGACGATTTAGACTATATCTACAAGATAATAGCATGAGAGTAGGACTGGGTGAATCCAATAGCGGATGGCAGGATTTCATGGGAGCGCAAAAGCTCCAACACCTCAAATTAGGACAAGGAAATAGAATGATGGAAGAATCAGTTACACGAGGTAACCATGCTCAATTGTAACATGATGACAAGATCATTGTGTTGCATGACAATAGAGGCAAGTGATTTGCCTATGTATGATAGACTGACTGAGGTAGATGACTTCTTAAAAAAATTTGAAAGAGAAGTACTAGAACAACAACGTTTTGATGCTCTGAAACGGGCACTGTGCTCTATGCCCGCAAAATGGTTGGGTACGCATCATAGAAGTTTTGAGGATTGGCGCGAATGTAGAAGGATGATGCTCATGCAGTTTGGAAAGCCTCAGATGCAGATGAAAGCTCGGTATGATGGATGAAACATCTTGCATGCCCACCTCTCTAGATGGGTACAGACGTATGGTACACAACTTGCACAAATGCACACCGTTCTCGCGATAGGAAATGGGACCAACAAGAAAGAGCGAGCAAGACAATGGCGCGAATGATGGAGTATGATAAGACCAAGCACACCAAAGATTATCCACATGAGACACACTGACTAGTACCTATGCATACAAGCAATTCTATGGACTTATAGGACCATGTGCAAAACCCTGACGGCACGGGCACTTCCGAAGATGAAGTATGAAGCAGAGGTTGTAATCCGTATCGAGCATGCAAGGCCTAGACCGCGCACAGTAGCACCCATATATACGATGGTTTGTGAAGCCTAAAAGGTAGGGATCACACGGCCATAAGAGACAAAATGCATGGGACTTGAGGAAGAAATCCAACAGGGAAAACTTAGACTCCGTGAACTTGAAAAAGAAAGGGTACGGTTAAGGAAGAAAAGCGGTTTGATGGACACAGAGGTCAAGAAGCTGGAGGACGAGATAAAGGAAGAGTTTCTCACCGAAAAAACTAGGATGATAAGGCAAGGTGTGCATGATCATTCTGACAAGTTTGAGAACTATCGCCGCAAATTGGTTAGTCTGATGCCTTGGCTTGGACTTCATATTGCTAAGCATAGTGACCAGGGTAGCGCATTGCAAATGGTGAAGTGTGCGATGATGACCGCAACAATAGAAGGTGGGGAATCTCCAAGAACCCTAATGGAGAACATGATGGAGCTCTACACGGGTGGTGTGACCACCTGACTAGTCAAGGGAAGGACAATCTTAGCACTCCAGGCAGTTGGAAGGGACTGCGGGACTATAAAGTATTCTACCGAGGAGCTGCACGATATTGGTGATGCACGGAGAAGCAGATAGTCACAAGGTCCGTGACCATGCACCGGGGTGTGTTGCTACACGAGTTGGCCAAAGAGTGACCATTGAAGTCACTATTCACGATGGGATGCTTGACTTGAGGCCAAATGGAGCGGGCGACGGGAATTTAAGATGTGATTTATGGGTAAGATTTGGGAAAATCTATTGCTAGGAAAGCATTAATGAACTGAAATTGGGGGGAACGGTTGAATTCAAATTCAAAAAGTGCTATAAAACACAAAGGGCCGCCCAATAAACAACACTTGGTCATTTGTGAATTGAGCGATTAAGCAGAGCCCTGAGCATTGTGATCCGAGCATTGATTGAGCCCTTGAATTCGCGAGTGATAGATTACAGCCCAGGTATAATGACAACAACTAAGGATGGTTTGAGAATAGAAGAGGCAACTGCTGGCAAGGTCCAGTAGGCCCTAACTATGGAGGATGTTCCAGAAGGTTCTAGGTTGTGGCAAAGATCCCAAAATTACTGCATATGCCAAGACCCAAGAAGGATAAACAAGCAATGGCTCCTGTATGCGTGTCCCCAAGGAACCCACTGCGCAAAAAACTATCGATGGAAGAGAAGGGGAAAGTTGTCATGATAGAAATAGATGAGGAAGAAGAAGATTTGCAAGCCCTTATTATCACAGAGGAATAAGACGAAGGCATGGAGGTGGATACTCAGCCTAGGCACTCTGCGACTAAACTACCCACCTATGTCCCTCCACGGAAAGGGAAGGCAAAAGTACCCAAATATCTAGACGAGACCAAGAGTTCGCTCTAGACCCCGCTACTCCCTTATGGCATTAAGTTTGAAGGGACGCACCTGGGTCGTGTGCTGACTATGAAATATGAAGATTGGGACCTCATTAACCGTGAGAAGTTCCCTCACCTTGAGAATGGGAACCTCATGAAGTAGCACACCATGGGGGTAGTAACAAAATTGGAGCCATGGAAGTGGTTGTGCGGTGTGGAAAAGGCTGGGTTGGTAAACCTACTTTGGTATTGCATTTCCACCACCCCCAAATAACCATTTTCATCATCAGACAGCTACTCTTCTTGGTGCATGATGGGTATCTATGGTTGGAGGAGCCCATCCCTATCACATCATATCTAATTCATCGTGTTTCCTATCCCACCTATAAAGGAAAGGACCCTGCGACCATCTCGGAAGGAAAGGGTAGTGATTTGGCCCTCGTGGAGGGCATGAAGATGAAGTACAAGATGGAAAAGAAGAAGAGGGGTTATGCCATCTCCAGCATTAAGGACAAAGCAGTTTGTGTAGTTACCCAAATCCTCGCTGGCAAAGTTATGCGGAAGTGCCACACCGACGAGGTACCAGCGTTGGTGGTCGCACTGGCTTAGCATTGGGCAGAGGGGGTCCAGTTTTACTGGTCTGAATTCCTCTACACAAAATTTTTGGAAAATTTCCATGAAGCCTAGGAGTAGGGTAAAACCTTCCACTATGCATGGCTATTTCTATCCATAGTGCTCGTAGCGGGGGAATTACTAGAGGACAGTCAATTCCCCACAATTGACAGAGATTTACCGGAGGCCATGAAGTACGCTTCACTCTGGGTCACGAAGGATGTGACAAGGATACATGACACCAAAATCTTCTGGGTGCTTATGGAGATGACCATCTGGATGTGGATCATCTGTAAGCCACAGTTATCACCCACGGTGTACAATAGTCTGCAGAGTTTTGCAAAATTTAAGGCAGACATTCACAACATCTTTATCAGGGCGTGCAAGGATCCAACGAAGTAGTGGACGAAGCTACCTTTTGTAGCCACTGACGACATCATTTTCATTGTCTTGGAGGCATGGCCTCTAGAATGGCGTGCCCAAAATCTTGCAGAACTCAAGAGGGCGACAACGCAGAAGAAGAAGGATGATGCCAAGTTGTGCATCGCATAGTTGGTCGAGAAAAGGTAGAAGGAAACAACAGTAGCTGAAGTACAGGTAGCACGAGAAGTAGCACAGAATGCTGCTAAGCAGAAAAAGGCCACAGAAGCAGCCGTAATAGCATAGGAAGAAACCACGAAGGTGGGCGAGGGCCAAGAAATGCCCTCATAGGGTCAGGAGGCAGAGGAAGTAAAATAGAAGAAGGAGGTGCGGACCCATGAACCGCGTCCAGACATTTGAAGTGCCCAAACATGACAGAGCGAGTAGGACCAAGGAAGAAGGTCAAGGCCTCAAAATTGGCCATTGACCCGATCACCCTAACCGAGGGTGATCTGCATGACATTGGTGAGATGGTGCGTGATGTCACAAATGGGGCCCTTCAGGATTTCATGCAGGAGCACCAGACTGTGTTGGGGACCCTCAAAGCACAGTTGCAGGAGTTACAGGTGCGCCCCCCTTAGGTTGGCGCCATTTCAACCCACCTCGCAGCAGGATCCTCGATAGTAGAGCAGATGTTGTGTGCATAGATGGAAAACAAAATAGTGTTGCTGGAAGGGGCTCTAGTGACATCGAATGAGGCTGATAGATTTTCGGTTAGCATGATGAAAGGCCTTGACCTTAATCTAGCTGCCCTTCCACGTTAGACACTACATCTATTACAGGATGGGATAGCCACAGAGTTGTGCACTAGGGAGAGCTGCATGATCCAAGTGCTTAATGAGCAAAAGATAAACATGGAACAACTCAATTTGTAGCACGACGACTTGGTGTCACAAAATCAACAGTTGGTGCAGGTGGTAGATGACGCTTGTTGAAGTGTCCCGGAGCTGGCCATCCCAGCAGACCTACCAGTGGAGGTGCGGATCCATAGGTTAGCAATAGGAGTCCACGAGGCTAGGGAAGAAACGACAAAGGTTTAGCTGGAGTTGAATCTTCAAATCACCAAGATGCGGTTAAAGGTGCAGCCATCCACTCCCCTCGAAGTCAAAGAACAATGCGCTTTGAGGTTTTCACAACTCTGCAGGAGGACCCCAACATCCAGCACTTCGAGACAGAGGTGTGAGAACTCCAACAACAATATGATAGTGTCAAAGGAACTGCGCAGGCAGTGATCCTCACGCAGTTGCTTGCAAGGATGCAACAAGCTAAGGCACTAAAGAAGTAGGTGGACGCGACTTGACATAAGGAGGTAGTTCTAAAAGATTGTGCTCAAACTTGGATCGATGAGGCTTTTACTATCATAGTAGCCATCAAAGGAAAGCTCATGCACATACAGGGGATGCACACACAGATCTAGAGAAGCACCCAGACACAGAAGTCTCAGAATAGTGGATGTAGTAGATCCAACAAGCAACAACTCAGTGCACTGTTGACCTTAGCACAGTTCAAGAATAGTTGGAGGGACTCCGTGCAAAGATCACCGCGCTGACAAAGTGATTCGAGGGCGAGTCACGATGCTTATGTTGGGGGCCTGTTGGGCATGGAATTCCCTCAAGGCATGTTTCGGGGAGAAAAGCCCAAGTTTTGACCCGATATTGTTGTAAAGACGCCATGAATTGCGGGCACAGAGCTCAAAATGTATGATAGAGTCCCAGGGTTATCTGCCCTCATTTTGTAATGTAATGTTGGCCTACCCATGGCCTGCAAACCATGGGATTGTATAAATAAAGCGAGGATCTAAGTGTAAAAGAGGAAGTGGAGGAAGTAATAAAGAGTAAGGGAAAGATCGTGAGTGACTAAGTGTGTCTTTGGGTCGTAGAGTAGGAGAAGGCTCTGCAGCTGAGTGTGCAGAGGCTTAGTAGTCCACAACGGAGTGTGCGGAACCTTGCATATGAGTGCACAGGGCAGAGTTGAGTCTATAACTGAAGAAGGGATTAATAAAGAGAAGTTGATATCAATTTGTGTATTTGTTCTTGGATTAATGTAGGTTTGATATAAATTGCAAATATACTATGTATTTACTGCGCACAACTGTATGAATGATATATGTTGTTAAGTATAACTTAAAGCATGCAAGTAGACTAAAATAATTTACTAACATTGGAATACTAGTAAGGACTTGGGTAATAATAATGTTCAACCTCGAGTAGGGTTGCGCGAAGGAAACATCTTAGGCTGCGAGGTATGGGAAAGTGCACATAGGGACGTGCACAGGGTCGAACCGCGAAACACTTGAACTCATCAGACATCTCCACGGTGTGGAAACCTGGTTCTATGTTGGGCATGGAATCCCCCCACATCATGTTTTGGGGCTCAAAGCCCAAGTTTTGGTCAAATATGTTGTAAGACTCTATGAATTACAGGTGCGAAGTGTGAAATGTACATTGAGTCATAGGGTTGTTTGCCCAAAGTTTTGTAATGTAATGTAATGTCATGTCAGCCTACCGATGGTCTGCAGACCATGGGATTGTATAAATAGAGTGAGGCTCTAATTTGTAAAGAGAATTAGAGATAGATGAGAACGAATGGAGTCTAGAAGATAGAGAGCATAGAGAAAAGGTCTAAGTGCCTTGGGTCGTAGTAGTAGGAAGATGCTCTGTAGCTGAGTGTGCAGAGGCCTAGTAGAGTCCGCAGCTGAGTGCATGAACCCCTGCAGCTGAGTGCACAGGGCGGAGTCAAGTCTGTAACCCAAGAAGAAGATTAATAAAGAGAAGTTTGATTCCAAATACTGTGTATCTTCTTTTGTATTACTTTCTATGCATTTATACTGTTTTGTTTATCGCATGCACTTATATGAATACTGAATATTATTAAGTATAATTGAGCTCATACAGATAAGTTAAGTAATCAAATAATATTGGTTTAATAGTAAGGAACTTGGGTAATAACACAGATCGTGCCTCGAGCAGGGTTGCGCAAAGGTAGCATCGCAGGCTGCGAGGTGCTGATAGGTGCGCGTAGTGACATGCGTGCAGGTTCAAACTACGAACCACCGAAAAAACCATTAGAGATCTCTAGGGTGCAGAAACTTAGTTCTAGCACCCTCCCATACTACTTCGAGTGAGACCTCAGTCCACTCTCCACAGACTATTAGCGAAAGGGAAAGTAGTGCTGGGATTTTTTTGGCTAAATCATCTCTGAACCTGGGTTAGGCCCCTATAAGCCAACAAATGGTTCTGTTGCCGGATAGGGATCTACATAAGGGATGTTTGATGTCGTGTCACTAGAATCCAACAAAGAAAGAAATTGAAGGGTGGTTAGACAAGAAGATTAACGAGTTCGTGGTGCACGAAAACAAGAATCTACGAGTGTCTAAGGAATAGTGGTTGGAGCACTACTTATATACGGAAATCCATGAAATTTTCTTTGCATCCTTTCCTTCTAAGCTGTATGAGTGGATTGCGAAGCTAGAAAATAGTGAGGGAAGGTGTAGGATTGACAAACCAATCGTGTGGACTCTAGAATTAGTGCGCAGACTAGAAGCATTAGGAGATAAGGTCACGCAAGCTGTGGACCATTGGCTCGATTGAATTATAGGAGGATTTATCACTGAGTTTGCGGTAGATACGACTGTCAGCTACAGTGTGGCGGAATGACGCTTCCTCAAGGGACTGTGACGTAAGTATATTAAATCTTTGAACACTTGGATTAAGATGCTATTGTGTGAAAAGCGGGTTATGTGAATAAATTAATGTTTGGGACTACACAAAGTGGGAAGATCTATAGAAGCGTAGATAATGAAGAATTAGAAACTAGTCCTTTAATTTCACTGTTGGGTCCCTATAATACTAGTAATTACCCCCTTATTTATATTGTTGTGCCCCTATTACCCCCATATTGTTATTTCTGTGCCCCATAGAATCCCTCTATTGTTATTTTTGTGGCTTTATATTATTATTGTTAGGTCGGCTGGATTATATTGTGACTCCTTAGACTCCTATATATAGAAAGGAGGTTTTGTCATTTGTATCATCCAAGAATTTTTCATTTATGTAATGTAAAGGAGGTTACCCCCTCGAAGAGGCTGAATTCTAAGGCGTGGATCTCTCTTTTCTATCTTTTTGTGAGCTGGTTTCATAACATTTGGTATGAGAGCTTTGGATTCTAGGGTTTCGCTGCTCCAAACAGGTCATCGTGGAATTTTCGCTATAACTTTTTTTCTGTGACGTTTCAGAAGTCGCAAAAAAAAACCCATCTGAGAAGAAATCGCACTAAACCTTGGGTCCGAATTTCAGAGCTTTTCGCGTGATATGTTCGGAGATATGATCTGAGGAAGTTGGTCTTTTTGCAGACTCCTGAATTACACTCAAAACAGGTGACCTGGGGAAAATCGTCATAACTTTCTTTCTGAGCATCGGATTGAAATTTCGTAAGAAGGTACAGAAAGAGGACGGACTGTAGTTTTCTTTTATATATTTTTGAGAGTCAAAGGTTGAAACAGTGACACGTGGCACTTCATACAAGTTCGCTCTACTGAACTAGTCTATAATCCGGTCACTGCGGGAGATTGTGCATAACTCTTTCTTGGAGAATCCAATTTGGATCAGACTAGTGGCATTGGAAATAGGACATAGAAGGATACTACAGGTCACAATTTCAAAACTGGATGATTCAAAATTACAGAGATACATTAGATTCAATATCAGGCTTCTACAAAGTAAAAAAAAGGTGTGTAGTTTTTTTTTTATTTTTGCATAAGCTTGGTTTGAAGGAATTCAAAGGGCATAGTAAAGCATTATTATCGGTAACTGATGCCCTGAGGAAAGAAAATGCAAACACCTAGTAAGGAACCTGAAAGCTCTAGCATGACTCATGAAGAAGAGGAAGAAATGCTACATGATATATCAAAATTACAAGAACAAGTGCAACAAATGTCACGCTCACAAAAGCTAACAGAAGCTAAGATAAGTGGCGTGGAATCTAAGATAAATGGCGTGGAATCTAAGATAAAGGGCATGGAAGCTAAGATGGAGGATTCGATGGAAGAATTGAAGAGATTGCTACAAGAAAGGGTCACTAATGGTGAAAAGGTAGTAAAGGAAACTCATGATGAGAACAAAAGAAATGTTAATCATGATTCCATAGACTCTAATGTTGGATCGAAGACTCACCATGTTCCAAAAATTGATATGAGGAAGTTTGATGGCAAGGATCCCGCCACATGGATATTACAGATGGAGCAATTCTTTGATCTCAATAATGTGCAAAACACACAAAAGGTACGTATGGCAACTTCATATTTGGAACCAAATCAGTTTGTATGGTATCAATGGCTTTGTTCTCGTAAACAATTTATCACTTGGGCAATTTTTACGGAAGAATTGATAGCACATTATGAGGATACAAAAAGCAACACTTTTCTTAGCCAATTGATAAGTCTCAAACAAAAGGGTTCAATAATGGAGCACATTGAGGAGTTCCAAAAATTGAACATAAGGGTAAAAGATATTCCAGAGGAGCATAGGATTGATGTGTTCATAGGGTCTTTAAAGGATAATATCCAACATGATGTGTGCCTTTGGAAACCTGATTCATTAGAGAAGGCATTCAGGTTAGCAAGAAAAATGGAAAGCAAAATTATGGCAACTAGGAAGCATACCATTCACAACTATAAAGACGGAAGTGTTGTTGCCCATAGTCTTCCACAACCTATAAGGTTGACACCACAACAATTGGAAGAAAAAAGAGCAAAAGGGCTTTGTTACAATTGTGATAGCAAATACACAAAGGGTCATAAGTGTGGTGAGAAGAAATTATTCTACATAGATTGTGAAAAGGAAGAAGAAAAGGAGCAAGAAAGTTCAAAAGAAGAGGATATATTCCAGGAACAAAGCCTAGATGAAGAACAAATAAATCCGACCATATCTTGTAATGCATTGGTGGGAATTACCACTCCTCAAACCATCAAGATAGAAGTACAAATCAAGAAGAAAAAGGTAATAGTGTTGATTGATTCAGGAAGCACCCACAATTTTATTCATTGTAGGGTAGCAAAAGAATTGAATTGCTTCCTATATCCAGCACCAGAGTGTCAAGTGATGATTGCAAATGGAGGAACAATAAATTGTTCTGGAAAGTGCCATAATATCAAGCTATCCATGGGAGAATATGTATTGACTAGCCCAATGCTTTCCATTCCAATGGGAGGTGCTGATGTTGTACTAGGAGTCCAATGGCTACAATCCTTGGGTACAATAGCTTTTAATTTTCAAGAACTTTTCATGAAATTTTCTGTGGAAGGAAAGGAAGTTGAATTAAGGGGTATTGCAGGGAAACCAGGAAAGATAATCAGCTCTAATGGCATGACAAAGCTTCTAAAAAAGGAGCAAAGAGGTGTAATTGCACAATTATGTTCGCTAGATGTTTCCACATTGGAATCATCTATTTCTCCAGATCTCCAAAAAGTCCTGGACAATCATTCCAAGGTATTTGAGACTCCCAAAGGTCTCCCACCTATGTGTGATCATGATCATGCTATTCATCTGATTCCAGGAAGTGTTCCTCCAAACATCAGGCCGTACAGATATCCATATGTCCAAAAAAGTGAAATTGAACGTATGGTTGCAGAAATGCTAGAGGCTGGTATAATTCAACCGATTCAAAGTTCTTTCTCAGCTCCAGTAGTATTGGTGCACAAGAAGGATGGATCATGGCGCATGTGTCCAGATTATAGGGAGCTCAACAAGCTCACTATTAAAGATAAGTTCCCCATTCCTGTCATTGATGAATTACTGGATGAATTGCATGGATCAATTTACTTCACCAAGTTGGATCTTCGTTCGGGATATCATCAAATCAGAATGAAGATTGAAGACATTCCGAAAACGGCATTTAGAACTCATGAGGGTCATTATGAATTTTTGGTCATGCCTTTTGGCCTTACCAATGCACCTTCAACATTTCAAGGTTTGATGAATTCAATTTTCAAACCATTCCTTAGAAAATTTGTGTTGGTATTTTTTGATGATATACTAATCTACAGCAAGTCTTGGAAGGATCATGTTGAACATGTTGACAAGGTGCTACAACTATTGGAGGAGAAACAATTATATGTAAAAAGATCCAAATGTTTCTTTGGAGTCCAGGAGGTGGAATATTTGGGTCATATTGTATCTCATGAAGGAGTTAAGGTAGACCCTAGCAAAATTAAAGCCATTAAGGAATGGAAAATCCCCACATCCATAAAGCATCTGCGAGGATTTCTTGGGTTGTGTTGAGGGCCCCGAAATCGGGTCCACAACAAGGGGGATACCCACCCGGTCGGGAACCTGGTTGGCGGCTCCGTGCCCGTTTGGTGTAGAGGGTCCGACTAGGGATAACGGGACCAGCTTCCCGATCTAAGGGGTGTGTGTGTGTAGAAATTGATGATGTGTGTGTGTGTGTAGAAAATGATAAGGGAAAATCTGTAACTATTCCTAAGCTAATGTAATTCTAAACTTCTGAACTGATTTTATACTACTTTAATCTAATAAAGACAACACATCTAATCTACGCTAACCCGGGATAGAACTTTTTCCATTATGCGATCTAGAAAGATTTCACATAACAACTGGTAATGAAGATTATTCAGCTATCGTGAGAATATAAATCAATTAAGATGAATCATCCTGCATAAAAAGTTAAGCAAAACGATTGTGAACAGCATATCGCATAATCAGTTATTCATGTGTTAAGCATAAATCAATGACTCCACCGTACAGAAGTGCCAAATGGTAGTCCACTCATGGATACATTAACATATAAACAACATCAGCTGTATATTACTCTAAGAATGCAAGCAGAAATTCGTCAAGAGATAAAAGTACCATTTATGACTGATTTTATACTCACAGACCTCAAGCAATAATGATCTATTTCTACTTACTTCTAATGCCTACTAAGAGTACAGAAGTGCAACATCAGTAGCAGGTATTAAAATGCAAACATAAATAAATCTTGATCCGTCCATTCATCAAAAACCCCCTCCGAGGGTGCAAAAGTGCATGTTCTGAGGACAAGTTTTTTGACAAATTTCCGGACCCTTCTCCAATGCAACGAGAAGGGTTAAATACTACTAACCGACTAATCTTAATTACACAAATTTAGGGAACGGCTTCAAATGACCGCCCTTTTACTAAAACAAATTTATTTCTAAAAACTGAATCTAATTTCTAACCATTTCTGTATATGCTCCTTAGTGCTGTAAGCGATGCGCTGTTCGCCGTGAAAGAGTCGGCTGCTTGTCCTTTCCTTTTGTTCGAGCTTGAAAATTAGAAATAACAAGAGCTGGCACCTTTTTCTGACAAACTAGAAGATATTTTTGAAAGTGTTCTTCTGGAGGAGTGTCTTCACGGCATGTATAATTAGCACAACTCAGATTTCTTTCAAACTGATTGTGTTGTTGCTATTTTGGTTTCCGGCCGTGCGAATGACTCAATGAGCTGGGGATTTTGTTGCCTGAACGATTTTCTCAATTGAAACTTGTTTCCATTCTTTGTTCCAGGCTTTTCTGAGACGTCTTTCCCCTTAAGCGTTTTTCTTTTTGCTTTACCCAATTTGGGCTTCAGGATCTTTCATAAACGCTTTGCTTTTGTGCGCCTTTGACTCTGAGTCCTGGATAGTCTATTTCCATCAGCGTTTGTTGAGTGATACTCTGGAATCCGCGGCCCTGCTGTATGTGGTATCCATCTGTGAAGTCATCTCCTCTCTGTTCTTCTAGTTCTGGCGCTTTTCCTTAGATGTTTCCTGCATTGAGATTTATATTAGTTGCTGCCTTACAGTTCACGTAAAATGAAAAGAGACACGAAGAAAAGATTGACATGAAAGCATTAAGTTCTAATGAATGCATAATCATGTCACCCATTATGACTTGACTCTTCGAAAAACGCAACATAATCATCTTTGGATACACAGGCGTACAGTCATTAATTTCCCGTAAGGTGCGCGCCTAATTTTGGGCTCACAGATCATGCCGAGGAATATCTGCGATGAATGGTTTCTGCGATTTGCATCGCAGCATCGAAGATTGCGATGTAAATAAGTGGCATCGCAGCAATTGATAATCTCATTCGTCGCAAACAATAGATCGCAGATCGCAGCTTTGCATGGTCGCAGATCGCATATCGCAAGATCGCAAGGTTTTCGCTTTGTCACTCTATGCTGCCTATGCGACATTGCGACGTGCGACGTCGCATATCGGCCGTCGGCGATTCTTTAGATTTTTCCTTTTTTAATCGCTTTTAATGCATGCGATGCGATGGGATCTCGCGTCGCTCCTTTTAGTGTATTTATGCGCTTTGGGAAAGCGCTCTTTTTTTTCTTTGCGACGCGATATAGCTCTTAGGGAGTTAATACAAAAGATTTTTTTTTCAAACAAAAATATTTTTTGGATTTTTGGTTAAGGGTCCCCCTTTGCTTGATGTTATTACTAATATCAAACAAAGAGGGGGGTTGTTGGTGACCACAACAATGGCGATTCACTGTGAAGAACCAGTTATCTCTGCATTTCTATTGACCGTTCACTTCCGAAACAGCAAAAAAAAAATTTATATGTCTAAATTTTGTTATGGACAGATAGAGTAGATTGCCCCTCACCTTGTCAACGATGTTTTATCTCAACCCTTTTTACATCCCAACTGCTTGCTTCCTCAGGTTTTTTCTTGCATTTGCATCAGACATTACTTGGTCTTGTTTAAAGATAAAATAAGGTCTTCTCTGCGTACTGGCTTAAAAGTATGCTCATTTGTCGCAGGTAGAGCCTCTGCTGCCCGCAAGCGTCCATAGCCTCGACAGGGTTACCATGTTATCCAGCAATGATCCTTTTTCCTGCTTGTGGTAATTCGCAACATTCCAGAGAAAAATCCTTTTTGACACACTTTTCCTTTTTTAATTCTCTAAAGAACAATGTCTTGGTTTGGTGGCCAAATTATGACACAGTCATTCACCCGATTTATACTTTTGCTGAACAAGCCGGCTCGTGATGAGACCTCTTGTCTTTTGATTGCAACAATCTTAAGTCGTTGCCCTGTTTTGATAGACAGTATTGGCAAAGTCAACAAGTAATAATATATGTGATCATGATAAGCCGGCTCGTGATGAGACCTCTTATTCTTTGAGATATAGTGTTTTCCTTGGATTGTTTCTCTGAATGCTGTAATTTCCTTTTAGCAGGGAGGAAGTCATTATTTTTCCTTAAGAAAGCTCTGGACGACAATAATAGAGTTTTTTGAAAACAACAGCTTTGCAGAGAATAATTATTTTATTATTGATGATACCTTTCATTGTGCTGATACAAAACAATTCTTTTATTAAAGTTCTTTAGAGGTTGAAACGAGCATCGTAATCAAGGTGAAGTTAACTCTATTTGTCAATAATAAAATCCAGACTTTCAAAAATTTTTGCTATTTGTACAAGCGAAATCAAAATCTGATAGAGAATTGGCGTGCTCTTTCATGAATCCTTTTTGAATGATCATTTACAACGGGTTTTATTCATAAAAAGAGAAAAACAAAACAAAATACAAACTAAAAACTACATCTATTCTACAGAAATTAGAAGAATTCTCTTCTATGGAAAATATAATTTAAGAATCAGTCCATTGACAGGTAAAGAATCTCTCCTACCTGCCAGATCCTGCAACATGAATGTAGACGGGCCTACGACTTCCACAATCTGAAAAGGGCCAAGCCACAGCTTTTGAAATTTCGTATGTTTGCCCTTTTCTTCATGAGCCTTATCCCATTTCAAAACTAAATCACCCATCTGAAAGTTTTTTCTGGTTATGATGCTTGAGTCAAAAGAAGATTTTATTAGCGCTTGGTGATGAGCATGGGTTTTCCTAGCTTGTTCTCTTTGCTCTTCTAGTTTGATTATTTCCATTTGTCTTAATTGCAAAGAGGAAGTAGATACTTCATCGATGTATTGCACTAAAGACAAAGAGGGAATGACTAGGTGAGTTGGAAGAACCACTTCTCTCCCATAAACTAAATTAAAGGGAGAAGTGCCGATTGAAGCTTTCTTTGTGATTCTATCAGCCCATAAAGCATTTACCAGCGCTTTGTGCCAATTCTTTTGGTTTTGGTCGACTGTTCTTTTGATAATTCTGATTAGGTTCTTGTTTGTTGATTCAGCCAATCCATTACCTTGCGGATAGTAGTTGGCAGAATATTTCAGTTTGAACCCTCTTTTAAGCGCAAACTCAGTCATAGTATTTCCAGAAAAATACGAAGCGTTATCAAACATTAAGGCCGTTGGCAATCCAAACCTAGTGATGATAAATTGATCTATGAATTCAATAATGTTTTCAGAATGAACTGTCTTGAGAGGAACTGCTTCTACCCATTTGGTAAAATAATCAGTTGCCGTAAGGATATACTTATGCTGCTTAGAAGAGTGAGGAACGATCTCACCTATTATGTCCAAGCCCCATTGACTGAATGGTTGGTCGATGTTGACCGGTTGTAGCGGCATGGAGGGTTTCCTTTGTTTTCCTGCAGCAGTCTGGCAGATTTGGCATCTCCTTACGTAATTGTATGAGTCTTTGAACAGCGTGGGCCAATAATATCCTGCACGCAAGATTTTATGTGCAGTCGCATCTGCGGCATAGTGTCCACCTGCTGGTCCATCGTGGAGTTCCTGCAAAACCTTTTCGGCTTCAGTTTTCTCAAGACACCTAAGAAGTACAGAATCGTAATTCTTTTTAAACAGGACATCATTTATGAGCTGGTATTGTTTAGCTTTTAACCTCAGAGCTCTTTTCTTGGTATGATCCAGACGTGATGGAGCATACCCGTTCTTAAGAAAATAAATGGTGTCAGCATATAATGATTCTGCATCGTTTAGGCTTACCTCATATGCTTGTACCTCTTCAGATGAGTTCTCAGGGATTTGCGATGCTCCGGCTAACATCTTGCAGAAGCCTTGACCTCTTACGATGTTTGCTGGTTTGATCTCAAGATCATATTCTTGTAAAGTGGTAATCCAATTAGCTCTCTTTTCGCCCACGTCTTTCTGCACCAAAAGGTTTCTTACCGCTGGAAACGGTACTACAACTTTAGTGTGGGCTTTAAGCAAGAAAGGTCTGAAATATTTGATCGCTTTGAAAACAGCATATGCTCGTTTCTCTATGTCTGGGTAATTAATTTCAGCACCTTGTAAGTTCGAGCTAAAGAATGCGATTGGAGCTTCCGCCTTCTCTTGATTTTCTTGGGTCAAAATCGCGGCATAGGATTTCTCTGAGGCAAAAGTGTATAAGATAAAAGATTCTGAAAAATTTGGGGTGGCCAAAGATGGAGCATTGATGATAGCTTGTTTGATTAAGTTGAATGCTTCGTGCTCATCTAGACCCCATTTGAAACTTGAATTCTTTTTTATCATATTTTGTAAGGGAGAAATAATACGTGAAAAATCCGGGACAAATCTTTTGACAAAATTGATCTGTCCAAGGAAGGATTTCATGGCTTTCTTGTTATGGGGTATGGATATTTCGGAAATCTCCTTGATTCTGTCGGGTTCGATGTGAATACCAGATTTCGACACTATGAATCCGAGCAATTTCCCTTCGCCTAATGCAAAGAAAGATTTCTTTGGGTTGAGCGAAATCCCATACCTCAAGCATCTTTGAAAGATTTGCTTCAAATCTGTGAGATGGTTGATTCGTTTTTTGGAGTACACTGTTATATCATCCAGGTAAATCACTACTGATTTATTGACTAATCCCTTGAAGGCGATGTCCATGGCTCTTTGAAAGGTAGCTCCGGCATTGATCAGACCAAATGGCATCTTCCGATATGCATAAGTGCCCCATTTGGTTCGGAACGTAGTTTTTAACTGATCATCGGGATGCACCAGTACTTGATTGTATCCTGAAAATCCATCCAGGAATGACATTAATTCTGAGCCTGCTACTGCCTGTAATATTTGCTCCATAGGTGGGAGGGGAAAGTTATCTTTCTGACAGGCTTTGTTGAGATTTCGGAAATCGATGCAGATTCTAATGTCTCCGTTTTTCTTCCTAACGGGCACCATATTGGATACCCATTTGGAATGCCTGACGGGGAAGATTATTCTGGCTCTCAACAACTTATTAAGCTCAGTTTTTATCTGATTTTCTAGGTTAGGGTGTATTTTTCTGAGCTTCTGCTGGACAGGTTTTTCATTGTCAATCATAGGGATAACATGTTGAATGATAGAAGTGTTGTATGTCTTTAGCTCATCGTAATTCCAGGAAAAAACGTTTTTGTATTGTCTCAGAAGACGGATATATGCTGATTTCTCTTCAGGGGCTAGGCCGTGACCTAGGTTAACGTTTTGTGGCTTCTGATCGGTTCCTAGGTTTACTAATTCATAGTTCAGGGTAGAACTGCAAAGTTTAGCATTGGCGGACCTTTTAAACTGAGTTTTCAAATCATATAAATCTTCTAACTTGACCACTGATTTTGGTATAGCGTTGTCAGAGCCATTTTGTCGTATTTGGTGATCATGATGGTCTTCGTCGATTATCTGATTTGAATAGGATCCTTCAGAAGTAAGGAAATTTACGATGTCAGGGTCGTCGTTGAACACTCTCCAATTGGTGATATTGTCAGGGATGGATGGCCTAAAGATTAATTCTATTGAAAACCTATCAGGACTAAAATCTTCGGAAGGGATAAGTCTAGAGGCTACGTTAGCTAACAGGTCTGCGCTCGCGTTTTGAATTCTTGGAATTGACGAGATGTTGAATGCTATGAAATGTGCAGTGAGATCTTGAACTAATGATTGATAATGCTTTAAATGACTTGACAGGCAGTGTATGGTGTTACGTACCTGTTTCACGACGATCTCCGAATCTCCAAAGACTTGAAGATACTTAACGTTCAATCCGATTGCTTTGTATAGGCCTTGAACCAAGGCTTCGTACTCCGCTGTGTTGTTCGTGCAATCGAACTCAAGTCTGCATGTGAGCATAATCTTGTTCCCATCTGGGTTAATCAGAACGCATCCTGCTCCTGCTCCCTCATTGGATTTAGATCCGTCAAAATATAATTTCCAAAATAAAGATGTATTTACAGAATTATCTAAAAAACTAAAACATTTTGAGTCATCAGTTTGGGAGAAATTTTCAACTTGGGATAAAACTGAATTCTCTAAGTATGGTGAAATATGAGCATTGAAATTGCCTAGGAAAGAATCTGTCGCGTAATTGCCTACAATGCTGCTATTGTATGTTATGGCCTCATTTTCTCCTTCCAGTTCTGTCACTATGTATTTTTGGTGCAACTCTCGTTCAACCTTTATCTGATTTGGTTTACCATTGTATGGTAACCACATGTGCGACCAGTCGGTTGAGAAATATCCGTGAAGTTTCTCCGACCAATCCCTGCTAAGAATCAAACCATAGAACTCAGGGATATCAGCTACTAGAATGTCGATAACCTGACACACTTTTGGGTTAGACGACAATCTTATGGTCACCTGGTTAAGTTCACCAATCACTTCGACTTGGGATCGATCAAGTTGAACTATACGTACTGCGGATTTTTGAGGCTGCACATTCAATTTGGCACATATTGACCTGGGTAAAATATTCGTCGAAGCACCAGAATCGACCAAGCAATTGTGCACATTTTTATTGAAGATTTCATATGTGAGGAGAAAAGGAGGAGTATGAGATCTTGATCTTCCTCCAATCAAGGCGATGTCATTTGGATCAATTTTATTGATCGCGTTGGTTGGAGGCCTTCCCAGATTGTGGGAAGCTACAGCTGTAGGTAAAGATGTAGTAGGCACAGCATGTAATTCTTTCATCATTATTTTCTGCTGGTGTTTCAATTTACTCAATTCATACAGAGTGATATTAGCTCTAGTCTTCTTCATGTCATCGATGATGTTATACTCCATTTCATCCGACACTATTAGTGTTCTTGATGGAGGCGTTTGATCAGATTGGACTGGGCTAAGCTGGGTCGCTTTAGCAGTTGTCTTTTTTGTTGCGACCTTTTCTTTTGCTGCAGGGCTTGCGCCCTTTTGTTTTGGGGTAGTTTGGGGAGGATCAAGTTGATTTCTGCTTCTCGTGCTAACAGGAAATGCTTCTTGATCCTCTTCTTGTGGGAGGATGAAGTCCCACATTCCTTGTAGTTCTACAACTTCTTCCTCGTCGGTCTGCCCTTCAGTGATATTCTCTTCTTCTTCATCTTCTTCAGATTCAACGTTTGAAACGACACTGGGTGGTTTTACCTCCATGGGAGGATTTCTTTTAAAAGTCCTAAAGGGCTTTTTCGAAGAAGTCTCTGCCACCTGTTTCTTAATATCAACCATCTCATTGGACATGGCTTTCAACACTTTTTGTAATCCTTCCAAATCGAAAGGATCTTTCGTTTGCTTCTTCTTGGTGTCTTCTTTGAAAGAGATCTTCTTAGATTTGCGTTCTTCTAAAGCAGACCTCTTTTCTAGGGCTACCACGCGTTTTTCCACTGCTAATGCTTCAGTCAAGTTGTCAACTAAGGTGGTCTTGTTTGCCCTATCTACGAAGATAGCCAAGTTTGGAGGTAAAGCCGTGATGTACCATTCACATCTTACTTCCTCGCTGGGTTGTGAAGCAGCGGGGATTTTGTTGAGGATCTTATTGAACCGTAAGTTAAAATCTTTAATGGGTTCTCTAGCCTCAGTCTTAAGATTAGATAGGTCATTGATCAATGTCGCCGTGGATCTGTCATCACCAAACTTGGTGAGGAACTGACTTTGAAAAATGTCCCAGCTTGTGATGGATCCGGAAGGTAACGAAAAGTACCATGACCCGGCTGTTCCTTGCATTGTATAAGGGAAAAGCCGGACAACAGCGTCCTCGTTAGTAACTGCATTGAGATTAACAGAAAGCATGAAATTATTGATATGTTCTTCAGCTAGCATGCCTGCTTCTGGATTGAATTTTGGCAGCCATTTCTCAGGATGGGCCGGTATAGGGCTCAGGGGTGGAGGCATTAAAACCGCCCCAGGGTTGTTCCATGGAGACTGGGCCATCGTTGAGCTGCTAGTTAATGGAAGTACCGAAGATGATCTCTGATGCTGAGAAGATGAAGATACTAAGATCTTTGATGTTTGAAGAGGAAGGTTTGTAGAAGATGGGTGAGTGAGTTGAAATGAAAAAGTGGGTGGTTGACTTCGCGGTGAGGGAGTTGATATGGACGAAGTGGATGAAGGAGTCTTACTGTCAGACTCTGGTGGTGTTTTCCTTGCTCTTTTCCTGGTAGGAAGAGGGAGTTCACTTGGTTGTATGCCAAATTTTTCACTCTTTAATCTGGTAAGGGGATGAGCAGGGTTGTACTGCGAAGTCACGCTGCTTTTAGATTTATCAGACTTCTGGTTAAAAATAGAGAATCCCTGGAGTTTACGAATCAAAGTCTGAATTTCAGGGGGTTCAATGATAGATTGGTCTGATATATTCGAATATGTAGCAGCGGTGGATACTCGAGCGACTTCAAATTCCGGGTTTAACCGTGTTGGAGAAGTCGAGGGAGTTGATGAGGGTGTATTACTCTCAGAATGGTATTTAGATATTGCTTTAGGTGCCATTCATAGTCAGGCCCTCCTTCTAGCGCCAAATATGTTGAGGGCCCCGAAATCGGGTCCACAACAAGGGGGATACCCACCCGGTCGGGAACCTGGTTGGCGGCTCCGTGCCCGTTTGGTGTAGCGGGTCCGACTGGGGATAACGGGACCAGCTTCCCGATCTAAGGGGTGTGTGTGTGTAGAAATTGATGATGTGTGTGTGTGTGTAGAAAATGATAAGGGAAAATCTGTAACTATTCCTAAGCTAATGTAATTCTAAACTTCTGAACTGATTTTATACTACTTTAATCTAATAAAGACAACACATCTAATCTACGCTAACCCGGGATAGAACTTTTTCCATTATGCGATCTAGAAAGATTTCACATAACAACTGGTAATGAAGATTATTCAGCTATTGTGAGAATATAAATCAATTAAGATGAATCATCCTGCATAAAAAGTTAAGCAAAATGATTGTGAACAGCATATCGCATAATCAGTTATTCATGTGTTAAGCATAAATCAATGACTCCACCGTACAGAAGTGCCAAATGGTAGTCCACTCATGGATACATTAACATATAAACAACATCAGCTGTATATTACTCTAAGAATGCAAGAAGAAATTCGTCAAGAGATAAAAGTACCATTTATGACTGATTTTATACTCACAGACCTCAAGCAATAATGATCTATTTCTACTTACTTCTAATGCCTACTAAGAGTACAGAAGTGCAACATCAGTAGCAGGTATTAAAATGCAAACATAAATAAATCTTGATCCGTCCATTCATCAAAAACCCCCTCCGAGGGTGCAAAAGTGCATGTTCTGAGGACAAGTTTTTTGACAAATTTCCAGACCCTTCTCCAATGCAACGAGAAGGGTTAAATACTACTAACTGACTAATCTTAATTACACAAATTTAGGGAACGGCTTCAAATGACCACCCTTTTACTAAAACAAATTTATTTCTAAAAACTTAATCTAACTTCTAACCATTTCTGTATATGCTCCTTAGTGCTGTAAGCGATGCGCTGTTCGCCGTGAAAGAGTCGGCTACTTGTCCTTTCCTTTTGTTCGAGCTTGAAAATTAGAAATAACAAGAGCTGGCACCTTTTTCTGACAAACTAGAAGATATTTTTGAAAGTGTTCTTCTGGAGGAGTGTCTTCACGGCATGTATAATTAGCACAACTCAGATTTCTTTCAAACTGATTGTGTTGTTGCTATTTCGGTTTCCGGCCGTGCGAATGACTCAATGAGCTGGGGATTTTGTTGCCTGAATGATTTTCTCAATTGAAACTTGTTTCCATTCTTTGTTCTAGGCTTTTCTGAGACGTCTTTCCCCTTAAGCGTTTTTCTTTTTGCTTTACCCAATTTGGGCTTCAGGATCTTTCATAAACGCTTTGCTTTTGTGCGCCTTTGACTCTGAGTCCTGGATAGTCTATTTCCATCAGCGTTTGTTGAGTGATACTCTGGAATCCGCGGCCCTGCTGTATGTGGTATCCATCTGTGAAGTCATCTCCTCTCTGTTTTTCTAGTTCTGGCGCTTTTCCTTAGATGTTTCCTGCATTGAGATTTATATTAGTTGCTGCCTTACAGTTCACGTAAAATGAAAAGAGACACGAAGAAAAGATTGACATGAAAGCATTAAGTTCTAATGAATGCATAATCATGTCACCCATTATGACTTGACTCTTTGCTGCCTATAAACAACATCAGCTGTATATTACTCTAAGAATGCAAGAAGAAATTCATCAAGAGATAAAAGTACCATTTATGACTGATTTTATACTCACAGACCTCAAGCAATAATGATCTATTTCTACTTACTTCTAATGCCTACTAAGAGTACAGAAGTGCAACATCAGTAGCAGGTATTAAAATGCAAACATAAATAAATCTTGATCCGTCCATTCATCAAAAACCCCCTCTGAGGGTGCAAAAGTGCATGTTCTGAGGACAAGTTTTTTGACAAATTTCCGGACCCTTCTCCAATGCAACGAGAAGGGTTAAATACTACTAACCGACTAATCTTAATTACACAAATTTAGGGAACGGCTTCAAATGACCGCCCTTTTACTAAAACAAATTTATTTCTAAAAACTTAATCTAACTTCTAACCATTTCTGTATATGCTTCTTAGTGCTGTAAGCGATGTGCTATTCGCTTTGTCACTCTATGCTGCCTATGCGACATTGCGACGTGCAACGTCGCATATCGGCCGTCGGCGATTCTTTAGATTTTTCCTTTTTTAATCGCTTTTAATGCATGCGATGCGATGGGATCTCGCGTCGCTCCTTTTAGTGTATTTATGCGCTTTGGGAAAGCACTCTTCTTTTTTTTTGCGACGCGATATAGCTCTTAGGGAGTTAATACAAAAGATTTTTTTTTCAAACAAAAATATTTTTTGGATTTTTGGTTAAGGGTCCCCCTTTGCTTGATGTTATTACTAATATCAAACAAAGAGGGGGGTTGTTGGTGACCACAACAGGTTGACAGGGTATTATCGCAAGTTCGTTAAGAATTATGGGAGAATAGCAGCACCTCTAACAACATTATTGAAGAAAGATTCATTTTCATGGACTCCAGAAGCAACAAAAGCCTTTAAACATCTTAAAGAGGCAATCTTCCAAGCACCGGTCTTAGCTACACCGGACTTCACAAAAACCTTTATTGTGGAATGTGATGCTTCAGGAAATGGAATTGGTGCTGTTCTAATGCAAGATGAAAGACCCATTGCTTTTGAAAGTCGTCCAATCAAGGGAAAGTTTTTAAGCAAAGCTATTTATGAGAAGGAAATGTTGGCAATACTCTATGCACTTAAGAAATGGCGACCCTACCTAATGGGAAGACACTTCAAGGTAAAAACGGATCATGATAGCCTTAAATACTTTTTAGAACAAAGATTATCCTCTGAAGAGCAACAAAAGTGGGTCACAAAGATGTTGGGTTATGACTTTGAAATCATCTACAAAAAAGGGAAGCAAAATGTGGTGGCAGATGCACTCTCAAGAAAGGATGAGGATATGGAAGCATTGTTGTGTGCCATTTCTATTATCCAACCAGACTAGATAAACGAAGCAAAGGAGGAATGGAAGAATGACGAAGAAGTGTGGGCACTTATTCGAAAGCTACAACAAGATTCCATTACTTCTGATACATTTAGCTGGAAAAATGATTCGTTATGGTACAAAGATCGCTTATACCTCTGTAAGAATTCCCAGCTAAAACAAAAGATTCTTATGGAATTGCACACTTCTCCCTTAGGAGGGCACTCGGGATTTTTAAAAGCTTACCACAGGGTTAAGAAGGAATTTTTTTGGTATGGCCTTAAATCAGATATTCAAAAGTTTGTGGCGGAATGTTTGGTTTGCCAACAAAATAAAGTTGAAACAATTAAGACACCGGGTCTATTACAATCTTTATCCATTCCAAGCCAATGTTGGGAGGAGGTTTCAATGGATTTTATCATAGGTTTACCCAAGTCTGAGGGAAATAGTGTCATCATGGTGGTAGTTGACAGACTTACCAAGTATGCACACTTTTGTGCATTATCACATCCATTTAAAGCCAATACAGTTTCTACTGCATTTATGGAAACAGTTCAAAAGCTACATGGAAACCCAAAGATTATTGTAAGTGACAGAGATCCCATTTTCACTGGAAATTTTTGGACAGAATTGTTTTCTTGTCTTGGTACTCAGTTAGCTCATAGCTCATCTTATCATCCTCAATCTGATGGGAAAACTGAGATAGTAAACAAATGTTTGGAAGGATATCTTCGTTGCTTTGTATCTGATAAACAGACACAATGGGTCAAATGGTTGCCTCTGGCTGAATGGTGGTATAACACTTCCTTCCATACAACAACAAAAATGACCCCATTTATAGCACTTTATGGGTACCAACCACCATCAATCACATCATATTTAAGAGAAAATTCTAAGGTTCAGGCAGTGGAACATCACATCGAACATCAACAACAAGTCCTCCAACTCTTAAAGGATAACCTCGTCTTGGCACAAAATAGAATGAAACAACAAGCAGATCAACATCGCAGTGAAAGAAGTTTTGATGTAGGTGATTGGGTATTCCTACGGCTACAACCATATAAGCAAATGTCCCTAAAGCAAGCTAAGAAGGATAATAAATTATCACCAAAGTATTATGGTCCGTACAAGGTGTTGGAAAAGATTGGTACTATGGCATACAAATTGGAGCTTCCTGCAGCTTCTCGATTGCACCCAGTTTTCCATGTTTCATGTTTAAAGAAGGTCATAGGCGACAAGCTCCCAGTTCAAACAATATTGCCAGAACTTGACGAGGAAGGAAAAATTATATTGGAACCGGAAGCAGTCACAGAAACAAGAACTCGACAGCTACGAAATCGATCAATTTCAGAGTATCTTATCAAGTGGAAGAACTTATCCGCTGAAGATTCCACATGGGAGGATGAGAATTTTATGCAATAGTACCCAGAATTGCTCAAGCGTTGAGGACAACACTTTTTTGAAGGAGAGGGGCATGTTGGGTCCCTATAATACTAGTAATTACCCCCTTATTTATATTGTTGTGCCCTATTACCCCCATATTGTTATTTCTGTGCCCCATAGAATCCCTCTATTGTTATTTTTGTGGCTTTATATTATTATTGTTAGGTCGGCTGGATTATATTGTGACTCCTTAGACTCCTATATATAGAAAGGAGGTTTTGTCATTTGTATCATCCAAGAATTGTTCATTTATGTAATGTAAAGGAGGTTGCCCCCTCGAAGAGGCTGAATTCTAAGGCATGGATCTCTCTTTTCTATCTTTTTGTGAGCTGGTTTCATAACATTCACTCTCGTGGGAATGTGAGGAAGAGCTCGCAAAAGTTTCTCCGAGAAGCATGGTCAGTCTGATAAGGTAGCGAATTCCGCGCTTACCACCTCCACCTACAATACCACCCATCTCACCCTCCTCATCTTCATCTCCACCCACCCCACCTCCACCACCACCACAGTTCAGTATGGCAAGTGAGATCAAACTACTGGTATTTAGAGGAGTAGGGAATGAAGATCTAGACAAATTCTGGTTCATGGTAAGGGCAGTATGAGAAGCACAAGGTGTCATGGATGACAATATCAAGAAGGCTACATTGGTAAGCACGTTGCAGGATTGCGCATTAACATGGTACATTAAGAATTCTAATGACCATCCAAACGTAGGAATCATAGAAATACAAACCACGCTAAACAGGGAATTTAGCAGGCCAAAGTCGGAGGCACAATCAATTATCGATTTTAAGGAGATCGCGATGCTCCCGGGCGAGACCCCCTAGGATTTGGACCAAAGACTGAAGAGTATGATTCATGAGGCCAACATGACTTTGACGGATGGACAACACCAAACAGGTTTGTAGCGTCACTAACATTGCATTTAAGGACGACGCTATCACAACAAAAGCTTTCTACCTTGGCTGAAGCTTTGGAGATGGAAATGAGATTGCATGATACCCCTATACAAGACCCTAGTCTGGGAGTCCAACAAATCCATGCACAACTGCAAAATCTATGTTTGGATATGCAAAGTTTGAAACAGGATAGGACACCTTGGCCAGAGGCGCGCGAGGAGGTATGGTGCATAAAATGCAAAGGCCAAGGGCATGAAAAGGACCATTGTCCAGTGTTCGCAAATTACTTGGCGGGAGGAGGGCCGATGCCGTTAAGACCTGAGGCACAAGTAGGACCTATCACGGCTCTTCTACTATGGTGCACGATTTGTTAGATAGGAGGAAAACACACTACGGATAATTGTCATATATTGCAGAAGTATATGCAGATGTCCCATCAATTTTTTTGTAATTTCTGCAAGTTAGTAGGCCATGATGAATGCACTTGCAGAAGCTACGAACTAATGATGGATCAGACTCCTGCCTACATGGTGTAGACCAAAACATGAGCCCTCGACCCAAATACAGGAATGGCGCGCACTAAATTTCAGGGGCACGGATGAGGTTGAGGTGGAATGAGACTAAGAAGGGGTCATGGACAAGTAATTTGTTACAATTGCAGAGGGCCAGGGCACTATTCCCATGACTGTACAAACATGACAAGGACATCGTGTTTGTACTATTCTCAGTTTGATCATGAGGTAGAAGACTGACCTACATTGATAGCGAGGTTGCGTGAAAAAGGGGTACTCCAGCCTCCTCCAACTCAGAATTTGCAGATGATGAGGTCTGAGCCACACGAAGAAGACCCGAATGTAAACATAGTGCTCAGGAGCAGTATGACCACTGGTGATGATAAAGGTAAGAAGTCTGAAGATAGTGCATGGGTTTGCAAGGCTCCTACAAAGGAACCTAAATTTGATTTAGAATGTGTGAAGGAGATATTCAAGGACGCTAAGAGGAGCTTCACGGAGGCCTCCACTTCAGGTAGTAAGGATCAACTAGAACCAGTGATGGATCCTTCAATACTCACTACCTTTCTAGAGACATGCATGAAACTACTATGCAACATCAAGGCAGTAAAAGGACTACAGGAACTTATTACTAGGTGCACGAGGTTAGGAGAACCACTCGTGGTCCGGAAACTTGGAAAGCATGCATTGTGCATAGGAAGGGAAAAGAGGCTGAATCAACGAGTATGAAATGGATCAGGTAATCCTGGATCTCAGATCAGACATGAATGTGCTGCCAAAACAAGCATGGGAATGCATGGGTAGACCCGCACTACAATGGTCTCCTATTCAACTGTGAATGGTGAACCAACAGAAGATCTTGCCCATGGGAATATTGCAAGGGGTAATGGTGGATATCGAAGGAGCGAGCGCACAAGTGTATTTTGAAGTGATAGATATTCTTGATGACAATAATCCTGCTACTAGGAATAAATTGGGCCACCGATATGAACATAGTCATAAACCTGAAGAAGCGCAAATTGATTTTTGAGAAAAGGTCACTACGCATAGTAGTACCGCTAGATCCAGTTGGAGCGCGATACAATGAACCAATCCATGAAGATGATAGCGATGGCGATCTCAATTGTATCTATAAGATAACTACACAAGAACAAGATTGGGTGAACCCGACTGTAGATGGTAGGATTTTGTGGGAGTGCGAAATCTCTTGCACTTTGGATTCAGACGAAGAAATAGAGCGATGGCAGAATCAACTGCATGAGGTAACAACGCTTAATTGCAACATGATGGTTAGATCACTATGTTGTGTGACAACAGAGGTAAGGGATCTGCCTATGTATGATGGGTTGACAGCGGTGGATGAATTCCTGACCAAATTTGAAAGTGCAGTACCAAAACAACGACGGTTTGATGCTCTAAAATGGGAATTATGCGCAACGCCTGCAAGGTGGTGGGGTACACATCAGGGAAGTTTTGAGGATTGGCACGGATGTAGAAGAATAATGCACCTACAACTTAGGAAACCGTAGATATGGCTAGTAGATAAGTATGACGGACAGGATGATCCATGTACACACCTCGTGAAATGGACCAAGGTCTACAGGGAAGAGCCACAGCCTAAATGGGTACATTTATTCTATCATACCCTGGATGTCATACCCATGAATTGGTATACTAAAACGGAGCTCCGCCATGGTACGAGCGAATGGGATTTCTTGCATGAGAGATTTCTGTTAACTTTCACATTTGAAGATCGTTGGTGGGATACTATTGACGATGTGATACAGGCAGTAAAAGCAATGATCTTCAAAATACCCCAGGAGCCAATGGAAGTACTTCAGCCAAAATGGGTGACACAGTTGAGCTACGTGCTAGAGTTTTACAACGTAAATGTTGAGGAGGATGATGAGGACCCATGAAATATTAACATTCCAAAAATGGAATGTTGTCGCGAGATTCGAGGACCACCAATTAAGGATCCCGACATCACTCTGCCACTAAAAAAAAAGCAGGTAAACATTGGAATAGAGGCAGAGCTGAAGTACACAATGCTTGGGGATTATTGGGATGATGCCACGGTGGATAAGGTCACTGAGTTACTTTGTGAATACCAAGACTTGTTCCCGACCAAAATTACAAACTTAAAAGGGATCTTTGGCGACTTAGGGATGATGAAGATCACCCTGAAACCTGACGTGAAGCCAGTTAAGCAATGACCTTACCGCTTGAATCTGAAATATAAAGAAAAGGTTCATGAAGAATTAGACAAAATGATCGCAGCCGGAATTATTGAACCATTGGAAGAATCCGACTAGGCGAGTCCTATGGTATTACATGAGAAAAAGCAAAAGGGTGAAATAAGAATATGCATGGACCTCAAGAAGCTGAATGATGCCTATGTACATGATGCATTCCTGACACCATTCACAGATGAAGTACTGGAGATTGCTGGTGATCAAGAAGCATACTCATCCACAGATGGGTTCTCAGGGTACCATCAGATCAAGATCGCACTGGAAGATAGGAGAAAAACGACCTTTGCAACAGAATGGGGTTGCTTTGAATACACCGTTATGTCATTTGGACTCAAGAACGCACCAGCCATATTTTCGTGCATCGTTGTGGCTACGTTCAAAGAATACATCCACAAGTTCTTGGAAGTCTATATGGATGATTGGACTGTCTTTGGATTAGTTAAGCACCATGTAGCAAGATTATGCTTGATGCTGGATACTTGCTACTAACACCAGATTGTGTTGAACCATTAAAAGTGCACATTCCTAATTCCCTTTGGAAACCTGCTAGGACATGTGGTTTGAAAACAAGGGATGATGGTGGACCCTGTGAAGATTTCCGTTATTCAAAATTTGGAAGCACCACGAAGTGTTAAACAACTGCACGCTACTTTGGGACACATTAGATACTGTAGGAAGTTCATCAAAAGTTATGCCCAAATAACAGTGCCGATGGAAAATATATTGAAAAGTGATGTTACATATTGCTAGAATGATGATTGCATGAAAAGTTTGGATGTCCTGAAGGGGAAACTAGCCTTCACTCCAATCCTGGTCTTCCCAAAATGGGATGTGGGATTTCATGTACATGTTGATGTGTCGTGTATTGCGTTGGGAGTAGTACTCACATAGAAGGGCGTGGAGGGCGTGGATCACCGGATCATGTTTGCAAGTCAGAGATTGTCCAAAGCAGAAAAGAACTATTCCACCACTGAGCACGAGGGGTTAGCGATGGTGTACGCGCTCCAAAAATACTGACACTATTTACTTGGAGGATATTTCAAGATGTATACCGACCATTCCGTGTTGAAATACCTGGTGAATAAGCTTGTGTTGGGGGGGTGCACATGCAGATGGATCTTACTATTCCAAGAATATGATTTTGAGGTCATAGTGAAGTCGGGATGCTTGAATGCAGGACCAGACCACTTGTCATGAATTAGGACGGGCGAGGAACTAACGAATTTGGAGGAGGGACTACCTGATGCAGAGCTCTTTGCAGTATGAGTCACGGAGGGAAACTTCGAAGATATAATCCATTTTCTAACAAAAGGGATTGTGCCAAAGGAATACTCGGTCCAACAGAAAAAGGAATTGGTGGTGCACGCGGAAAAATTTTCTGCCATCGCGGGGCACCTATACAAAATGGGCAATGATGAGATATTGCGAAGATACATACCTGAATTTGAACAAGGTCAGATCCTTGCGGAAGCACATGGGGGTGCTGTAGGAGGACACTATGTAGGATGTGCGACCACAAAAAATATTCTTCGTGCACCAGGATTCAAAAGTGCACTATAAGGCTTGCGATACATGTCAAAGGACCGGAAAACCATCATGGAGGGATGAGATTCCATTAAATCCACAAATGACACTGCAGCTGTTCGAAAAATGTGCAATTAACTTTGTGGGACTGATCAAACCTCAGGTAAATATGGGCACGCACTACATCATCACCATGACAGAGTACTTGACACGATGGGTGGAAGCGCAGCCAGTCAAAGACTGCACGACTGCTACGACTATGAAGTTTTTGTTTGAAAATGTGTTGACACGATTTGGCTATTCGAAAATCTTAATGAGTGATTGCGAAACACATTTCCGGGATGAAACCATTAGCATGCTCATAGAAGAGTTCCATGTGTATCATCTTAAAAGTATATCGTATCACCCACAAGCTAATGGGACAGTAGATGAATTTAACAAAATACTGGAGACTGCGCTGACCAAAGTGTGCAACACACAGCGAAACAACTGGGACCTTTGTGTACCTGCCGTACTATGGGCTTACAAGACAACATGGAAGAAATTGATGGGACAAAAACATTTTCGGTTATTCTATGGCACGAAAGCTGTAATGACGATGGAATACATCGTACCTAGTCTGTGAATAGCAACTCTCACTAGCATGACGGACCGCGAAGCTCTGGAAGAAAGGCTCACACAATTAGAAGAACTCGAGGAAGAATAGTTTCTAGCTGGATTTCATTAGCAGGTACAAAAGCAGCGTGAAAAGGTCTGGCATGATTGCCATATCAAGTTTCACACATTCAAGGTAAATGACCTAGCGCTGATGTATGACAGTAAGTTTGAAAAATTCTTGGGAAAATTCAAAATGCACTGGTTGGGACCCTATGTGGTTAAGGAGGTCACAGACGGAGACGCGGTCTAGCTAGTCAAACTAAATGGAGAACCCTTCCCATGCAAAGTAAATGGCAGTCGCTTGAAGCCCTACATGGGTGGGCCGACTATCTGACTAACCGACCAAAGCACAGTCTTCGCAACCTGAGGAGTTGGACAAGGGCACGGGACTACAAACATATGCAACAGATGCTGGTACAGTGGTAAGGACATAATTCAGGAATAGAGGGTTTAGAAGCAAGAATGTAGCAGGTTCAGTAGGCAGTAGTGCAGTGCGCTGCATACATTCAAGCCATTCGGGACCAGTTGGAGGGACTCTGTGCTAAGATCGTCGCGTTGACAGAGTGACTCGAGGTCAAGTCATGATGTTTGTGTTGGGAGCCTGTTGGGCATGGAATCCCCCCACAACATGTTTTGGGGCTCAAAGCCCAAGTTTTGGTCAAATATGTTGTAAGACTCCGCGAATTATGATGTGGAGTGTGAAATGTACATTGATTCATAGGGTTGTTCATCCAAAGTTTGGTAATGTAATGTAATGTAATGTAATGTCATGTCGGCCTACCCATGGTCTGTAGACCATGGGATTGTATAAATAGAGTGAGGCTCTAATTTGTAAAAAGAATTAGAGATAGATGAGAACGAATGGAGTCTAGAAGATAGAGAGCATAGAGAAAGGGTCTAAGTGTCTTGGGTCGTAGTAGTAGGAAGAGGCTCTACAGCTGAGTGTGCAGAGGCCTAGTAGAGTCCACATTTGAGTGCGCGGACCCCTGCAACTAAGTGCACAGGGCGGAGTCGAGTCTGTAACCCAAGAAGAAGAATAATAAAGAGAAGTTTGATTCCAAATATCGTGTATCTGCTTTTGTATTACTTTCTATGCATTTATACTATTTTTTTTATCGCGCGCACTTATATGAATATTGAACATTGTTAAGTATAATTGGGCTCATACAGATAAGTTAAGTAATCGGATAATATTGGGTTAACAGTAATGAAATTGGGTATTAATGCGGATCACGCCTTGAGCAGGGCTGTGCGAAGGCAGCATCGCAGGCTACAAGGTACTAATAGGTGTGCGTAGCGACATGCGTGCAAGGTCAAACCGCAAACCATCGAAAAAACCATCAGACATCTCTAGGGTGCGGAAACCTAGTTTTAGCACCCTCCCATACTACTTCGGGTGAGACCTCAGTTCGTGCTCTGCGAACTATTGCCGAAAGGGCCAATAGTGCCAGAATTTATTTGGTTGAATCATCTTTGAACTTGGTCAGGCCCCTATAAGCCAACATTCTATCACCCTCCCATACTACTTTGGATGAGACCTTAGTCCATGCTACACAGACTATTGCCAAAAGGGCCAGTAGTACCGGGATTTGTTTAGCTAAATCAACTATGAACTTGGGTCAGGCCCCAATAAGCCAACAACTTATAACCAGGATAAAACCATATAAATATTATAGATGTGACAACCATTAAATCAAGATATAAATAAGTGGAAAAGTAAGAGAACTTAGCTTTTATTAATCATAGGAAAATCTGACCAGGTTCGGGACTTCCACATACCACTCAACCATAGAGATGGCTGAACCAAATCTCTCTTTTAGCTAATCACCCCCGTGCCATATTCCAAGCATGAATGTCGGATCTCATAGAACAACCAATCCAAGAACAATCAAGGGAATCTAGAGGTTAAACCACCTCGACCCTCATCCAACCACAATCACACCAAAACTAGTGCTCTGATCAAAACCCAACATAACTTGAAATGCCATCTGGAATCCATCACTATCCTTGAGGAATTTTCTATCTCGTTGTCTCTCAGGCTTTATTTCAATGCAAATCTAGATCAATAGGACCTAAACTGAGACTTCTCCATCAGGATTTACTGTGTATCCCACCAAAACTCGTCAAGGGATTCCTAGGTCTCTGGGAATGAATCTTGAGACCACCTCCACCCAGATTCCGAAATCCATGTGGAAATTCCAAAGTTCCAAGAACTGAAATAAACATCCCAACATACCATGGAATTAAGAAAAAAGCTAGGCTAGGTTGAAACCCACTATCATAATCTAGAAAAACCATGCCACCGACATCAAGAGAACCATACAGCAAAATGAAAATCCATGCATGTCCAAACCAACTAGGAAATCACACATGCAAAAGGATACCTGCAAGTATTCTTGTTGAAGTTGCTTGATCCTGCTTTCCTTTCCTTGTTCCTTTCTTACTTTTCCTTTCCTTTCCTTGCCTTCACTTTCCTTTTCTCCAAACTAGAGTGATCTAAGAAAACTCTAAGTGACAAAGAGAGTGAGAGAGAGAGAGAGAGAATAATGAGAGAGCTACAAACTTGAACTGACAAAATCCATGAAATGATGCTTAGAAGCCTTTTTATGCATGAGGCCTCTAATTTCTTCATTTTCCATTATTTTTCTTCAATTTCCTCCTCACATGCAACCTGTGACATTTTACCTTCCTTTTTTCCTAATTTCCTTTATTTTTCATAAATAAATGTGTCAAAAATGCCTTTCCTTTTAATTCATTTACCTTAGCCTTTGCCAATTTTCCTTAGACAAAACACACATCCAATGATGCCCACTAGGATATATTTTCCCAACATTCAGCTTGGAATAAGTGTTCCTTAACCATGGTCTTATTTTTCCTTTATTAACTTTTATTACATGGAATTTTCACTGGGGTTGTTACAAAACCCTCCCCCTTGTGGAACAATGTCCTTAGTGTTAAAACACACCAAGACCTCAGAAAATTCGCTGAAAAGAAAACATACTCCTTATGGAGCTTTATAACTTAGCTCATTGTAGTATTTACAATGAAGAACATGCTCAAAAGAAAACATCATGACAACATGACAATATAATAACCATAATAACATGACACCCATACCACTTATTGGAGTTTTATATATTAGCTCATGGCAATATTCACATCCCTATAAATATACATATACAAATATCAAAACATGAGAAAAACATATTCCAAACATAAACCAATATAAAACCAAAACTGATTTGCCTCAACTGGAAAATAATGAAGGATATAGGGCCCGCATCTAATCCACTAATTCCCATGTAGCTTCTTCAGGCCCAAAGTGATTCCACTGCACTTAAAATTACTCTATGGCTATGTTCTTGAGCATGATATGTTTCCACTACGATATGCACTAAGACTTCAACTCGAAGTCTCCTTCTTGCTCCACCTACAATACAGACCAAACAATAACATGATCAACATCCTTTATATACTTCTTAAGCAATGAAATATGGAAAACATCATGGACTTTCACTGTTGGAAGCAGTGCATGTCGATATGCCACTGGTCCAATCCTCTCAAGGATCTCGAAAGGCCCACAATACCGTGGTGTCAACTTGGCACATGAACTAATCCTCAAAGATATTTTCTTGGGATTGATGCACAAATACACATGTTCCCCAACCTGAAACTCTTTGAATACCCTGTGTTGATCTGCATAACTCTTCTGTCTATCCCATGCTGCCTTTAGATTCTTCCTTATAACCTACATTTCATGCTCCATGTCCACCAACATGTCTGGTCCAATAAGTACCCTGTTCATTGGATCACTCTAGATGATTGGAGTGTTACAACTTCGCTCATCAACTACCTTGAAAGGAATCATCCTTAATGACTCCTAATAAGCATTGTTGTATGCGAACTCGACCAATGGTAGATACTCTTCCCATTTCCTTTGTTGGTGCATCGCATACATCCTCAACATATCTTCTAAGATCTTGTTGACCCTCTCTGTCTCACCATCTGTATGTAGATGATAAGATGTGATGAAGGTCAATTCTGTACACAAGCCTGCAAATAGCTCCTTCCAAAACTTGGAAGTGAACTTTGCATCCTCGTCTGACACAATCTTCTTTGGGACATGATGTAGTATCACTATCTCTTTGATGAACACCTGTGCTACCTCATTATCTAGTCTTTATTGGAATGAAGTGAGCTACCTTGCTCAACCTATACTTGACCACAACCATAATAAAAACATGCTACTTCACTGTCCTTGGAAGACCTGTGATGAAATCCATGAAAATGACCTCCCATTTCCATTTTGGGATCACTAGAGATTGTAGTAGACCACCTGGATGCTTGCATTCCACCTTTACCTGCTGACAGTATAAACATCTAGTGACAAACTCAACCACTTCTTTCTTTAGATTCGGCCAATAATAGAACTTCTTTACCGCCATCAATGTCTTATGATATCCAAGATGACCCGAATACAGTTTCACATGAAACTCCCTTAAGATAAGCTTCTTGAGCTCACTGCAATTTTGCACATAGATCCTGTCTCGAAATGTCACCAAACCATCTACCATGAGATGATAGTATGCATGTTGATCACCTGTATCTATACTTGCACTTGAAACTGTACTTTCTTGTAACCTATGCATGATCTCCATGTATTTGTCATCCTGCTGACCTCCCTGCAAAATCCTATCCTATAACTCTATCCCATAAGATCTTATAGCTGCTATATGATTTACCTTTACCTTCCTACTAAGAGAATTTGTAACCCGATTCTACTTCCCTTTGATGTATATGATCTCGAAGTCAAACTCACTAAGGGTAGCAAACTATCTAGCTTGCCTGGAATTTTGATTCGTCTATTCAAACAAATACCTCAACCCACTATGATCACTCATAAATGTGAACCTCCTGCCCAAAAGATAATGTCTCCACATCTTCAATGCATGTATAATCTCTGTTAGCTCAAGATCATGCGTCAGATAGTTCTTCTCATGCTCATTCAGTTTCCATGGCTCATAGCACACTACCTGTCCTTCTTTCATGGAGAACTCCACCAAGTTCCATTTTGCAAGCATCCGTACACACTACAAAATCCTTGTTTGGATCCACAATCTTTAGCACTGGTGCATGTGTCAAAAACTATTTAATATACTCAAAACTAGCCTCACATTCTTCTGTCCATTCAAGCTTCTTACCTTTCCGCTGCAATGATGTGATAGGATATAAAATGCGTGAGAAGTTCCTGATGAACCTCCTATAGTAACCTACCAATCCGATAAATGATCGCACCTCATCTACATTCTTAGGAGCTTCCCATTCCATGATGGCCCTTATTGTTTCCAGATCTATTGCTATGCCTTCCTTGGAGACAACATCCCCAAAGTAGTGTGCCTCGGTCTGAAAGAAGTTGCACTTGTTAAGTTTAGCATACAACTCATGCTCTCTTAGAAATCTCAACACTGGTGCTAAATGTTTGACATGTTCCTCCTCATTCTTAGCATATACCAGTATGTCATCAATGAATACAATAATGAACTTGTCCAAATAAGGATACAACACGCTATTCATCAAACACATGAATGTAGCTAGAGAACTAGTCAAACTGAATAGAACAACAAAAAACTCATAATTCCCATACCTGGTCTTGAACGCAGTATTGAATATATCCTCTTCCTTGATGCGTACCTGATGGTTTCTCAATCTCAAGTCGATCTTAGAGCAAATTGCTTCTCCCTTTATCTGATCAAACAAATCATCAATCCTCAGCAAAGGGTACTGGTTCTTGATCATTACCTTATTCAACTGCCTGTAATCAATGCACAATCTAAGAGTACCATATTTCTTCTTTACGAACAACACCAGTGTGCACCAAGGTGATACACTGGGTCTGATGTATCCTTTGTCCAACATTTCCTTTCACTGCAAATTCAACTCTACCGACTCAGGTGTGCTCATCTTGTAAGGTTATTTCGATGTTGGAGCTACCCATGGCACTGACTCAATAGAAAAGTCTGCCTCCTTGTGAGGTGGAAATTTAGTAATTTCCTCAAAGAATACATCCTGAAACTTCTGCAAAACTGGGTACCTGCTCAACATATTAGCATCCTCAACCTCCTTACCCTTGTCACTAGAAATGTGTACTACAAACATTACAAAATCTTTTCTACAACTACTCTTAGCCTACATAACAGTAACCATCCTTACTGATGTAGGCTTCTTCTTCCCCTACACAGTCCTCTTTTATCCACTATCATCCACACACTCAATGGCCTTGTCGAAACAATCCACTTTGGTTCTATGAAGGTATAGCCAATCCATACCCAAAAGCATACTATATGATCCCAATGGAAATACATTCAAATGTGTTACTGTAGGCATACCATTTAACTCAAATGCACAATCTCTTACCCAATGGTGAACTCGCTTCTTGGTACCAGTAGCTAATTGTACCAACTAAGATTCTGCATGCAATTCTTTTCTCAAACCACACTTATCCACCAGGTCAAGATTAATATAACTATAGTTAGATCCAGGATCAATCAAAATATAAACAACTTGATCACAAATCTTACCAACCATCTCAATTATTAATGCCTGATGATCTGCCTGCCTATTGTCCATAGCTGCATAAATCCGAGGAATGCTATGACCAAGATCACCAACTATATGTGCCTCCTGAGCACTGTAGATTTGGGGTCTACCACCACTCTGATACTGTAGACAATCCATCTTACGATGATCCTCCACATACCCAACATTGCAATAGTTCCCTACCACCTGTTCGGTGTAGAGCCTGATTATATTCTTTATTTAGAGGTATCGCCATATTGGAACCCAGTTCATAATGTGGCGGAAACAATACCCGTAAAATGTACGCTGCAAGGGGGGTCCAGGTGGGGGGGCGACTGCGATCTTTGGGAGCCCCCCCCCCCCCCCCCCTGGCAGGGGATCAGAGGCAGCACCCATGAAGCTAAAAATAAATGTAAAATTGTCTTGTAAAATGTTGTAATTTCGTAGTCAATCTGGGCTGTTCATTAGGCAGAGATCTGACGGTAGAAGTTATATTTAATTTAGGGTTTTTTTCCCTAGAAGGCAACCCCTCACTATATATGAGGGAATTGTATTGCATCTATGTAGATCTATATTTTGAGTGAGAAAGAGAGAGGATATTGTGTGAGAGCAAAGAGGGAATTACAACAGATCTGTTGTAGGTTGTATCTCTTCAGTTTGCTAGATAATATAAAAGGAAGGACTGGTTATTTCTCTTTGGATGTAGCCCAAACTAGGTGAACCACATATATCTATGTCTCTCTTGTTTTATGTGTTTTCTATGTTTATATTTCTACAATATATTTTATGTGTTCCATTGCTCTGTAATATATAATTTTCTAATAACTTGTATCAGAGCCAAAGGTCTATTTGGCTGATAAAATCATAGGAGAGAAGGGTTCCTTGTTCAAGTGGGAGCAATGGCAGAAGATGGTAGGTTTAGGGTCGAAACATTTAACAACCAAAACTACCAGCTGTGGAAGATGCAGCTGGAAGATTATCTATATCAGAAAGATCTGTACCTATTGAGTGGAAAGAACAAGAAGTCCATGATTATGGCAGGCATAGAATGGGATATTCTCGACAGAAAGGCAATTGGAACAATATAGCTGTGCCTGGCGGTGTCGGTAGCGTTTAATATTTCAAAGGAAATGACAACAGAGGGTTTAATGTTAGCATTGGCCAAACTATATGAAAAACCCTTGACCTCAAATAAGGTATTTTTTTATGAAGCGTTTATTTAATATGAATATGTCAGAGGGTGGATCTATTGTTAATCATTTAAAATGAATTTAATACATTTACCAGTCAGTTAAGTTCTATAGGGGTAACTTTTGATGATGAAGTTAGGGCTCTGTTATTTCTGTGCTCATTGCTAGAAAGTTGGAACGGTTTAGTTATGGCCATTATTAACTCTATCTCTGGATCTAGTACTTTAAAGTTTGATGATATTTTCGGATCAATCCTTAGCAAGGAAATTCGATGGAAAAGATCCGGTGAGACATCAGATAATGCTTTGACTACAGAGACTAGGGGGGAATGGAAAGTGGAAAGAGCCTAGGATATCACAGTAAGTCAGGAAAAGGCAGATCCAAGTATAGATCGGGGACAGTGTGCTAGAAATCCCAAAAGAAAGGACACGTGAAGAAATACTACAAGTCTCGGAAGGGAAAAGAAGGAGATACGCAACAAGAAAATAATCATGAAGCTAAAAATAGATGTAAAATTTCCTTGTAAAATGTTTTAATTTCCTAGTCAATCTGGGTCATTCATTAGGGGGAGATCTGATGGTAGAAGTTATGTTTAACTTAGGGTTTTTTCCCTAGAAGGCAACCCCTCATTATATATGAGGGAATTGTATTGCGTCTATGTAGATCTGTATTCTGAGTGACAAAGAGAGAGGAGATTGTGTGAGAGCAAAGAGGGAATTACAATGGATCTACGCTCACTGAAATCAATCTAGTCTCTGTATGAAACTAGAAATCCATTGATGAATCTCTGAACCTTGGCCTTCTACTCTATGAGGTAAGGCACATATCTCAACAACTCCAAAAATCTGCTAATATTCTTGTTGGGTCCCTATAATACTAGTGATTGCCCCATTACTATTGTATTTATACCCCTTATTTATATTGTTGTGCCCCCATTGCCCCCATATTGTTATTAATGTGCCCATAGAATCCCTCTATTGTTATTTTTGTGGCTTTATATTATTATTGTTAGGTCGGCTAGATTATATTATGACTCCTTAGACTCCTATATATAGAAAGGAGGTTTTGTCATTTGAATCATCCAAGAATTGTTCATTTATGTAATGTAAAGGAGGTTTCCCCCTCGAAGAGGTTGAATTCTGAGGCATTGATCTATCTTTTCTATCTTTTCTTGAGCTGGTTTCATAACATTTGGTATCAGAGCTTTGGATTCTAGGGTTTCGCTGCTCCAAACAGGTCATCGTGGAATTTTCGCTATAACATTTGTTCTGTGACGTTTCAGAAGTCGCAAAAGAAACCCATTTGAGAAGCAATCATACTGAACCTTGGGTCCGAATTTCAAAGCTTTTCGCGCGATATTGTCGGAGATATGATCTGAGGAAGTTGGTCTTTTTGCAGACTCCTGAATTACATTCAAAACAGGTGACGTGGGGAAAATCGTCATAACTTTCTCTCTGAGGATCGGCCTGAAATTTTGTAAGAAGGTACAAAAAGAGGACGGATTGTAGTTTCTTTTGTGCATTTTTCAGATCCATAGGTCGAAACAATGACTTGTGGCACGTCGTACAAGTTTGCTCTACTGAACTAGTCTATAAGCAAGTCACTGTGGGAGATTTCGTATAACTCTTCCTTGGAGAAACCAATTTGGGTCAGACTTGTGGCATTGGAAAGAGGACTTAGAAGGATACTACAAGACAAAATTTCTGAACTGGATGATCCGAAATTACAGAGATACATCAGATTCAATATCAGGATTCTACAAAGTGAAAAAAGGTGTGTAGTTTTTTTTTTTTTTTAATTTTTGCATAAGCTTGGTTTGAAGGAATTCAAAGGGCATAGTAAAGAATTATTATCGGTAAATGATGCCCCGAGGAAAGAAAATGCAAACACCTATTAAGGAACCTGAAAGCTCTAGCATGACTCATGAAGAAGAGGAAGAAATGCTACATGATATATCAAAATTACAAGAACAAGTGCAACAAATGTCACGCTCACAAAAGCTAACAGAAGCTAAGATAAATGGCATGGAATCTAAGATAAATGGTGTGGAATCTAAGATAAAGGGAATGGAAGCTAAGACAGATGATTTGAACACATATTTGAGGATAGATTTGAAGACATACATGGCATATTTGAAGACAGATTTGACAAATTTTCTACAAGAAATACTTACTAATGGTGAAAATGTTGTAAAGGAAACTCATGATGTGAACAAAATAAATGTTAATCATGATTCCATAGACTCTAATGTTGGATCAAAGACCCACCATATTCCAAAAATCGATATGAGGAAGTATGATGGCAAGGATCCCGCCACATGGATATTACAGATGGAGCAGTTCTTCGATCTCAATAATGTGCAAAACACACAAAAGGTATGTATGGAAACTTTATATTTGGAACCAAATCAGTTTGTATGGTATCAATGGCTTTTCTCTCGTAAACAATTTATCACTTGGGCAATTTTTACGGAAGAATTGATAGCACATTATGAGGATACAAAAAGCAACACTTTTTTTAGCCAATTGATAAGTCTCAAACAAAAGGGTTCAATAATGGAGCACATTGAGGAGTTCCAAAAATTGAACATAAGGGTAAAAGATATTCCAGAGGAGCATAGGATTGATGTGTTCATAGGGTCTTTAAAGGATAATATCCAACATGATGTTCGCCTTTTGGAACCTAATTCATTAGAGAAGGCATTCAGGTTAGCAAGAAAAATGGAAAGCAAAATTATGGCAACTAGGAAGCATACCACTCACAACTATAAAGACAGAAGTGCAGTTGCCCCTAGTCTTCCACAACCTATAAGGTTGACACCACAACAATTGGAAGAAAAAAGAGCAAAAGGGCTTTGTTATAGTTGTGATAGCAAATACACTAAAGGTCATAAGTGTGCTGAGAAGAAATTATTCTACATAGGTTGTGAAGAGGAAGAAGAAAAGGAGCAAGAAAGGTCAAAAGAAGAGGATATGCTCTAGGAACAAAGCCTAGATGAAGAAAAAATAAATCCGACCATATCTTGTAATGCATTGGCGGGAATTACCACTCCTCAAACTATCAAGATAGAAGGACAAATCAAGAAGAAAAAGGTAATAGTGTTGATTGATTCAGGAAGCACCCACAATTTTATTCACTGTAGGGTAGCAAAAGAATTGAATTGCTTCCTATATCCAGCACCAGAGTGTCAAGTGATGATTGCAAATGGAGGAACAACAAATTGCTCTAGAAAGTGCCATAATATCAAGCTATCCATGGGAGAATATGTATTGACTAGCCCAATGCTTTCCATTCCAATGGCAGGTGTTGATGTTGTACTAGGAGTCTAATGGCTACAATCCTTGGGTACAATAGCTTTTAATTTTCAAGAACTTTTCATCAAATTTTCTATGGAAGGAAAGGAAGTTGAATTAAGGGGTATTGCAGGGAAACTAGGAAAGATAATCATCTCTAACGGTATGACAAAGCTTCTAGAAAAGGAGAAAAGGGGTGTAATTGCACAATTATGTTTGCTAGATGTTTCCACATTAGAATCATCTATTTCTCCAGATCTCCAAAAAGTCTTGGACAATCATTCCAAGGTATTTGAGACTCCAAAAGGTCTCCCACCTATGCGTGATCATGATCATGCTACTCATCTGATTCCAGGAAGTGTTCCTCCAAACATTAGGCCGTACAGATATCCCTATGTCCAAAAAAGTGAAATTGAGCGTATGGTTGCAGAAATGCTAGAGGCTGGTATAATTCAACCGAGTCAAAGTTCTTTCTCAGCTCCGGTAGTATTGGTGCACAAGAAGGATGGATCATGGCGCATGTGTCTGGATTATAGGGAGCTCAACAAGCTCACTATTAAAGATAAGTTCCCCATTCCTGTCATTGATGAATTACTAGATGAATTTCATGGATCAATTTACTTCACCAAGTTGGATCTTCATTTAGGATATCATTAAATCAGAATGAAGATTGAAGACATTCCGAAAATGACATTTAGAACTCATGAGGGTCATTATGTATTTTTGGTCATGACTTTTGGCCTTACCAATGCACCTTCAACATTTCAAGGTTTGATGAATTCAATTTTCAAACCATTCCTTAGAAAATTTGTGTTAGTATTTTTTGATGATATACTTATCTACAGCAAGTCTTGGAAGGATCATGTTGAACGTGTTGACAGGGTGCTACAACTATTGGAGGAGAAACAATTATATGCAAAAAGATCCAAATGTTTCTTTGGAGTCCAGGAGGTGGAATATTTGGGTCATATTGTTCCCCATGAAGGAGTTAAGGTAGACCCTAGCAAAATTAAAGCCATTAAGGAATGGAAAATCCCCACATCCATAAAGCATCTGCGCAGGATTTCTTGGGTTGACAGGGTATTATCGCAAGTTTGTTAAGAATTATGGGAGAATAGCAGCACCTATAACGACATTATTGAAGAAAGATGCAATTTGATGGATTCCGGAAGCAACAAAGGCCTTTGAACATCTTAAAGAGGCAATGTGCCAAGCACCGGTCTTAGCTACACCGGACTTCACAAAAACCTTTATTGTGGAATTTGATGCTTCAGGAAATGGAATCGGTGTTGTTCTAATGCAAGATGAAAGACCCATTTCTTTTGAAAGTCGTCCAATCAAGGGAAAGTTTTTAAGCAAAGTTATTTATGAGAAGGAAATGTTGGCAATACTCCATGCACTTAAGAAATGGCGACACTACCTAATGGGAAGACACTTCAAGGTAAAAACAGATCATGATAGCCTTAAATACTTTTTAGAACAAAGATTATCCTCTGAAGAGCAACAAAAGTGGGTCATAACGATGTTGGGTTATGACTTTGAAATCATCGACAAAAAAGGGAAGCAAAATGTGGTGGCAGATGCACTCTCAAGAAAGGATGAGGATGTGGAAGCATTGTTGTGCGCTATTTCTATCATCCAACCAGATTGGATAAATGAAGCAAGGGAGGAAAGGAAGAATGACAATGAAGTGTGGGCACTTATTTGAAAGCTACAACAATATTCCAGTATGTCTGATACATTTAGCTGGCAAAATGATTTGTTACGATACAAAGATCACTTATACCTCTGTAAGAATTCCCAGCTAAAACAAAATATTCTTATGGAATTGCACACTTCTCCCTTAGGAGGGCACTCAGGATTTTTAAAAACTTACCACAGGGTTAAGAAGGAATTTTTTTGGGATGGCCTTAAATCAGATATTCAAAAGTTTGTGGAAGAATGTTTGGTTTGCCAACAAAATAAAGTGGAAACAATTAAGACACCGGCTCTATTACAACCTTTATCCATTCCAAGCGAACGTTGGGAGGAGGTATCAATGGATTTTATCACAGGTTTACCCAAGTCTGAGGGAAAGAGTGTCATCGTGGTGGTAGTTGACAGAGTTACCAAGTATGCACACTTTTGTGCATTATCACATCCATTTAAAGCCAGTATAGTTTCTACTGCATTTATGGAAACAATTAAAAAGCTACATGGAAACCCAAAGATTATTGTAAGTGATAGGGATCCCATTTTCACTAGAAATTTTTGGACATAATTATTTTCTTGTCTTGGTACTCAGTTAGCTCATAGCTCATCTTATCATCCTCAATGTGATGGGCAAACTGAGATAGTAAACAAATGTTTGGAAGGATATCTTCGTTGCTTTGTATCTGATAAATAGACACAATGGGTCAAATGGTTACCTCTGGCTGAATTGTGGTATAACACTTCCTTTCATACAGCAACAAAAATGACCCCATTTATGGCACTTTATGGGTATCAACCACCATCCATCACATCATATTTAAGAGAAAATTCTAAGGTTCAGGTAGTGGAACATCACATCGAACATCAACAACAAGTCCTCCAACTCTTAAAGGATAACCTCGTGTTGGCACAGAATAGAATGAAACAACAGGCAGATCAACATCGCAGTGAAAGAAGTTTTGATGTAGGTGATTGGGTATTCCTACGGCTACAACCATATAAGCAAATGTCCCTCAAGCAAGCTAAGAAAGATAATAAATTATCACCAAAGTATTATGGTCCGTACAAGGTGTTGCAAAAGATTGGTACTATGGCATACAAATTGGAGCTTCCTGCAGCTTCTCGATTGCACCCAGTTTTCCATGTTTCATGCTTAAAGAAGGTTATAGGCGACAAGCTCCCAGTTCAAACAATATTGCCAGAACTTGACGAGGAAGGAAAAACTATATTGGAACCGGAAGCAGTTATAGAAACAAGAACTCGACAGCTACGAAATCGATCAATTTCAGAGTACCTTATCAAGTGGAAGAACTTATCTGCTGAAGATTCCACATGGGAGGATGAGAATGTTATGCAGAAGTATCCAGAACTACTCAAGCATTGAGGACAACACTTTTTTGAAGGCGAGGGGCATGTTGGGTCCCTATAATACTAGTGATTACCTCATTACTATTGTAGTTATACCCCTTATTTATATTGTTGTGCCCCCATTGCCCCCATATTGTTATTAATGTGCCCATAGAATCCCTCTATTGTTATTTTTGTGGCTTTATATTATTATTGTTAGGTCTGCTGGATTATATTGTGACTCCTTAGACTCCTATATATAGAAACAAGGTTTTGCCATTTGAATCATCCAAGAATTGTTCATTTATGTAATGTAAAGGAGGTTGCCCCCTCGAAGAGGCTGAATTCTAAGGCGTTGATCTATCTTTTCTATCTTTTCTTGAGCTGGTTTCATAACAATTCTCCTCACCTATCATAGAACCCATCTACAACTCATAAAAATACTTAACTCTATCATCATAACACCTCCCAGACAAGTACTTCTTCTTGAAGATCCTTTCAAAAGCATGCCAAGTCAACTCATTCTCATGTATGTCCTTGACATTCTTCACGTCTTCCTACGAAATATCCACTTTACCTTTAAGACTGGTGATAATAATTACAATCATAATGTCTATCAGAACCAGAACTAGAGTAGTACCTGTGTCCAATACCTCTCGTGTCTAGAGTGTCCAACAACCTGCAATCTCTGATAGTGTTAGATCTATTTGACCTATGTCTACTATGAGACCTAATGCCATATGCCCCATTATTTCTATCCTCATGTCCATGGCTGATCTAAAGAGGTCCCTGTTGCTGCAAATCTGACAAACTCTAATGTAATATCGCATTCACCTCTGCTTGTTTCTCTTATGCCTGCATGATTTTGTCATTGTCTACTTTGCAACTCCTTATTTCTTCCTTTAGGCTTATCAAGGTGTCTGCTAAGTCTGAAGAGTGCCCCACATCATTTTTCCCATATGTTCCATAGGGAGATTCTATGTAGTCTACCATCTTGCTAAACATCATATGTCTTTCCTACAAGGCATACTATGTTAGCTAAACCAAATCACCATAAATCAAAGTTCCTTAGCATACTCGGGGAGGATACCTTATCTACAAGATCTTCAAATCAGTGTGATGCATATACAACATAACCATACTAACATATAGACATATATCAATAAGTGCATCAACACATAACCATCATACTAACTAGGGTCTAGTCATCAATGCAAGTCCATATCAATAATGCATGCTATGACCTCATGCATGACAACAACCAATACTCCAGTAGACACATTGCCTCCTGCAACTATCCACCTGCATAAGTAATGCCTAATAAACTACACATACTCATAACCGCATGTATTCGAGCATAAGAAATAAACAATGTAAACTTTGAAATAGGAACTCATACTGTTACCCGTTTTGTAGAGATAGCAAAAAAGTGACCCGATTTTGAAAAGGGGTGATGCAGAACACACATGTGTCTTTTAGAGCATAGTTTTTGGCATTATAAATTTTTTTATGTACACTGCGTTTTAGAATGGTAGTGGTTTTTATGCTGATTTAAAAACGTGGTAATTCTACCTTTTTTTAAAAGGCTTTTTTTTAATATTTCTTTTTTAATTTTCAAATGTATGAAATGTAAATAATTATTTTGTAAATTTAATAATTTTTGAAGTGTTCTTTTTCTTCATATTTTCTTGATTTTATTTTAATTTTATTTTTTTTGGCAGTGAGGTTTTTATTGTTTTGCATATATAAAGGAGAAGGTCAATATTTTGAATTTTCGATATTATACATATTTATACATCGTTAACTAATTTTTCAATCCACAAGAAATAATTGTTTCTAAAAGACAATATTTTTTTAACAATGGACATAAAAATAGCCATTTTTAACATAAATATAACTAAAAAACTACACGTTGCGATAATTTTTTGCTACAATTGACATGCGAAAATCACAAATTTTATATGAAAATTTTAACTAAAAACAGTTAAATAATAATTTTCGTTTTTGAATTTCATGTGAAAAAAATAATAATAATCACTTTTTTTTTCAAAAAATAATGACTAACTTAAAAATTATTGCGAAAACCACATATTACAAACATTGAACGCATAACAATCCCCTCCCGGCCTACCCGCCACCCCTCCCTCACACAGCACCCGCACCCCCACCCCTCCACCAATCTGGCCCCTCCCCCGACATTCCCCTCCCTCCCCCTCCCCACCCCCTCATGCCCCCCTCCCCCCTTCCCACCCGCCCCCTCCGCCCTACCCCCACCCGCAATGGGCCGACCACCTGCTCCCTTCGCCCCCTCCCCACACTCCCCTAACCTACCTGCCCCCTCCCCCCTCTCAAACCCCCCCCCATCAAACCCCCCCCTTCTCCCCTTCCCCCCCCCCCCCCCCCCAACCCCTCACCCCACGTGCCCCCTCCCCCTCACGCTCTTCCCCACCCGCCCCCTACCCCCTCCCCCACCTGCAATCGGTTTCCCACCCACTCCCTCCCCCCACTCCACACCCTACCCACCCCCTCCCCACACTCCCCTACCCTACCCTAGCCGCCCCCTCCCCCCTCTCACCTCCCCCCTTCCCTCCCACCCCCTCCCGCCCCTCACCCCATGCGGCCCCTCCCCCTCATGCCCCTCCCCCACCTCTCCCCACCCTCCCCCAACCTCCCCCACCCACCCCCTCATGACCCCCACCCCCACCCCCCCCACCTTACTCGGCCCTCACCCTACCCGCCCTACCCGCCCACCCCCTCATGCCCCCCTTGCCCTACCCGGCCCTCACCCTACCCGCCCTACCCGCCCACCCCCTCACACCCTTCCCACGTACCCCCTCATGCCCTCCCCACCTTGCATAAAATAGGAGAAGGAAAAAGGCACTTCAATGTTGTATTTTAGTAGCTCCCCAACTTCAATGCACCTTCATGGTGATGAGGGTTAACAATTGGTTATTTTCTTGGCACCCACACTCGTATGGTGATGAGATATGGCCAATGGGTTGTGCAATTACTTCCCTTCTATTAAATATGATTTCCATGTTAGAGACTTACTCTTGGAGGATGAGGGCATTGCCAAGCAATAACTCAAACTAAAGAAAAAAGCCTATAAAAAGGAAGGAAAACCCTAATCTTCAATTGAGTGCTCCACTTGATCATGAGACTATTTTTGTAAAGAAAACAGAGCATTGTTTGTGTTAATGGTTTCCACTACAAATCTATGTAATGGTCACTTGTATAATTGATTTTGTTGTTTTAATTTATCCTATGCATAATGTACTTATAATTATGCAATATTCAACTTTATGTTTCATATACTTCGAATGTGATTATAAATAGGTTTTGGAATGGACACTAATTTTGTTTTTTCAATATTAACATATGATAAATTTGAGACATCTATATCTACACTCTTTAAAGTGATCTTCATTTATATGGATTACATTTTTTTTATGAGCTCAACATGTCACTTATCAAATATAACTTGAGGGAGAATAGCATTCCATTCCACAATCACTCTAGCTAAACCCAATTAATAAATAGATTACACACCAATAAACATCAACCAACTCTCACTTTCCTCAACAATGATGTAAAAATATATATAGCCTATTAAATGTGTTTATTGACTCTCACTTTCCTCAGCAATGATGTAAAAATATATATAAACTATTAAATGTGGACCATTAAAGTGACCTTACATATGTAAAAATGCAACTAAGAATATAATAGATACATATTTCTTTAAATTTTAATTTTAAGATTTAAAAGAGGGAACCAAATATATTTATTTAAGGTTATTTATTTTTAATGTTTCATTCCAACAACCCTGGCAATATATATATATATATATATATATATATATATATATATATATATATATATATATATATATATATATATATCCATGCTGAGTCATTACCACCTCACATGTTGAACCGTGTAACTATGCTGATGACTACCACCACTTAGCGTCGCTTACCAAGTGGAACCAAGAATAGAGGATTTCATAGCACAACATGTTGAAGCCTATAACTATGCTGATGACTACCACCACTTAGCATTGCTTACCAAGTGGAACCAAGAACAGAGGATTTCATAGCACAACTTATGAACAACTTGAAATATATATTATCCAACAATTGTTAGTAGAGTTGTAATATGGTATTAGTGGCCCAACCAGTAGTATAAGAGTTCCATGTACAGTAAAAATATACCCAATAAAATATTTATTTAACGAACATTAAAAATATCAATATGCACAAATAAATATAAGGGAAAAAAATGTTATCTAATTAACACTATAAATATCAATATATATAAATTAATGCAAACAAGAAAAATACAACTATATTGTTTGTACATTGAACAATGTTGTACCATTTAACTCACCATGTGTTCATCCCATGAAACTTTTATCTTATTCATACTAGTCTTTGATCCTTCATGTCAAAGTAAAGTGTCTATATCTTTACTTTTCTACCACAAAACCTAGAAAACACTATACTAAAAATGTTAATAAATAATTTGTTTTCAAGTAATTATTTGTGTTCATAATACTAATTATTTAACATCTTCAAAACCAAAACATTGACATTCTTAAATAATTTATTGAAATTTGAACTGAATAGTTGGATAATCAAGCGTAATTATCTAACTCTTGTATAAATTGGAATAGTCGCTCAAAATTTGATTAGTCTAGAACCAAGTTAAAATTACCTTGAAAACCAATGATGTCTTGATGCCAAGAATTATGGATAAGAACCCTAAAGTCCGATGAAAAGTTTCTTGGAAAAAGGTTAAGAGATTTCCCTAAGGTGACGAGAACCAAAGTCTTCAACGCAAAGTCACGTCTTGAATTACATCCTGTTATGCATTTGTAATGATCACAACTACAGACCATCGCCCTTATCGCCCATAGCTGGTTCTCAACACTGAGAGTTCCTTCAAGCACTTCGTCGAACCTAAAAGCATGCAATATTTAAAATGTGAGTGCACGAAGAGATCGTTTCACTGAAGTGTTTGGAGGAACTTCAGGGGTCATTGAACTACCAAACTGCTTCAGCCACTTTTAGTGACAGCATAGCTGCAGACAACCCATTGATTCATCCTTATTGCAATGTAACTTTAATTAATTTTCTTTCCCTTGTAATCATACATACACTAGGTATTAATAGATATATTAGTCATTTTATTTATTGGCCGTTTTAATTTAATTAGAATGGGTAATAAATATATTACTCCTTCCATCCTTTCACTTTTCTAGTTAAATTAGTATGGAGGTCATACAATTTTTGAATTTATACAAGAGTTGTAATCGTTTCCAGTGATCATTACCACTACGAACCATCGCCCTTATCGCCCACAACTAGTTCTCAATGATTCATCAAAAGTCTTGGGAATCGGCCAGCCACCTTGGGCATGCAAGCGGGCCACCGGGGTGAGTGAGGGCACGTATTATCCACAGTGTCAAAACAAAATAATACAGCTTGACTTCCTCCCAAGTGGGGCTACGATCTTGGCCTGACTTCCTCCTGCTTCAACGTTTGTTGTTTAAACATCGTAAGCTGAACACAACATCATTTAAACTTCTTGGTTCTTAATAAATTCAGTTAAGCAAATTTAAGTATAAATGGACAGAAGTCATAAGCCACTTTATCGCCCACAGCTGGTTTTGAATGATTCATCAAAAGTCTTGGAAAATACTCCACCCTTAATTGATGGCCGATTCTAAGAATCGACCAGCCACCCTGGGCGGGCAGGTGGGCCACTGGGGTGGTGCGGGGTGGGCAGCAGCGCCCCACCCCATGCCACCCCGGCGGCCCGCCTGCCGCCCGTGGTGGCTGGTCGATTCTCAGAATTGGCCATCAACTAAGGGCGGAGTATTTTCCAAGACTTTTTATGAATCATCAAGAACCAGCTGTGGGCAATAAGGGCAATGGTTCGCAGTGGTAATGATCACTGGAAACGATTACAACTCTTGTATAAATTCAAAAATTGTATGACCTCCATATAATTTAACTAGAAAAGCGAAAGGATGGAAGGAGTAATATATCTATTACCCATTCTAATTAAATTAAAATGGCCAATAAATAAAACGACTAATATATCTGGTGGTGGTGGTGGTGGTTAACGTCCACAGAGACCAAATTGGTCTATTGGACCTACAATTTTCTTAATTTTTAATTATCTAGCTCCTCGTCTTTCTTGGCGAGATTGGTGTTGTAGCTTTATTTTTTTTCTCTATGGTCTTTCAACTTCCTTTATCTTGCATCTCCTTCATCTCTTCTGGTTTTTGGGACATTGGTGTCTTAGTTTCGCGATCTATTGTGTTCGTTTTGAAGATAGTCAGAGAAGAAGTTAGTTTGGTCTAGGAGATTTGTTTTGTTGTTAAATGAAGATTTATTTTGTGCGGTATTCAAATCCTCATAACCGTTGATTTGTTGGGCGAGGCTTTCTCCTTGCTTGTCTTGAGAGCTGTTTCTTTCTTCCTTGATTTCTTGTGATTCAGAGTTTTCTCTAGAATATTCTTCTTTGATGACTGTGTAGTGTTATTTTTGTGCTCCTTCCCACCATGTAGATCTGTGGTGGTTTTTTCTAGCAAACTTTTTCTCAGAGGCTTTTGGGCAATTTTTGGCTAGATGCCCTGTCGCAAAGCAGGATTGACATCTGAAGAGGACACTTTCAAATCAAGTTTCTGGTTCCACGCATAGTCTTTACTTGTTAGGTTTATTTCAGCTAGGAATCCGGCACTGAAGTCCATTTCCACACAGATGCGTGCATAGGTGGTTCTGGCATATTCCTCTGTTTCTGGGAACCTGCAGTAAAATTTCCCAATTGCATTTCCGATGGCTTTTAGCGAGGAGATATTCCAGAGATGCAAGGGTAGGCTTGGCAATCTCACCCAAACTGGTGCTGAGGTTATCAATGCTGTAGAGGGATCGAATGATGGGTTCCATGGCTTCACGAATAGGCCTGATTTTTCCCAAAACCAAGGGCCGGAATCTAGAATACATTGTCTGCTTTCAGGATTTTCAAAATCTACTATAAAGAAACCCCTAGCACAGGGGTAGATATTAATTTCATCAGAAATGATAGGCTTCCATACCTCTGAGATCCAATTGTGGAGCGCTGTCAGCCGTGGCCAAAAACCATTGAACCGACAGATTAGGGCACTTTCGGAAAACTTCAAAGCCTCATCGAGTGAGGCCTAGACCACTTGGATAGTGGGAGTTGGGGCTTCACTGACGATATGGGCAGGAGCTTGCCCTCCAGAGGCGGATGAGCCACCAGCTATTTTTGCGAAGCTAGGAGCCATATTTTACTTGCCCGTAGAACCCAGCCGCAGAAAAATAAGGCAGAAGATAAGATTAGATCTAGATCTGGCAGCAGAAGATTAGATCTAGAACCTAGCCGCATAGATCTAGATCTAGCTGCAAAAAATTAGATCTAAAACCCATCTGTGAAGGGAAATGGAATTACCTTCAAAAATACCACTGGGCCTGCAAAGCATCAGGGAGTGGCCTGCGCGTTGGATCAGATCATGCGGCTTGAAAAGTAAGATCTGATCAAATTTAATATTAAGTTCTCTGCCGCAGATCTCGCTGACTTCAGATCTACATTGCTGTTCTTTCTTAGTATTCCGAAAGCACATTCAGTTCTAGCTCCATAGTCTCAACTACCATGGGGTATTGGTTCTATTTTCGCTTGGCTTGGGTTGTCTTCGATTATAGTTCAAACCCTTCATCTGCTTTAGTGTGAGGGCTCAGCCTGTTCAGAATTTCTCGATGACTCCCCAATTTTGTCTGTTCAAGAATGCTCTTCAGGAGAATTCCATGCCTAGTGTATGTATGATTACAAGGGAAAGAAAACTAATTTCAATTACATCGCAATAAGGATGAATCAATGGGTTGTCTATAGCTATGCTGTCACTAAAAATGGTTGAAGCAGTTTGGTAGTTCAATGACCCCCGAAGTTCCTCCAAACACTTCATCGAAACAATCTCTTCGTGCACTCACATTTTAAATACTGTCTGCTTTTATTCGATGAAGTGCTTGAAGGAAATCCGAGTGTTGAGAACCAGATGTGGGTGATAAGGGCAATGGTTTGCAGTTGTGATCATTACAAATGCATAACAGGATGTAATTCAAGACGTGACTTTGTGTCGAAGACTTTGGTTCTCATCGCCTTAGGGAAATCTCTTAACCTTTTTCCAAGAAACTTGTCCTCGGACTTTAGGGTTCTTATCCATAATTCTTGGCATCAAGAAAACATTGGATTTCAAGGTAATTTTAACTTGGTTCTAGACTAATCAAATTTTGAGCGACTATTCCAATTTATACAAGAGTTAGATAATTACACTTGATTATCCAACTCTTCGGTTCAAATTACACCTGATAATTAATACTCTTTGGTTCAAATTTCAATAAATTATTTAAGAATGCCAATGTTTTGGTTTTGAAGATGTTTAATAATTAGTATTATGAACACAAATAATTACTTGAAAACAAATTATTTATTAACATTTTTAGTATAGTGTTTTCTAGGTTTTGTGGTAGAAAAGTAAAGATATAGACACTTTACTTTGACATGAAGGATCAAAGACTAGTATGAATAAGATAAAAGTTTCATGGGATGAACACATGGTGAGTTAAATGGTACAACATTGTTCAATGTACAAACACTGAGTTGTATTTTTCTTGTTTGCATTAATTTATATATATTGATATTTATAGTGTTAATTAGATAGCATTTTTTCCCTTATATTTATTTGTGCATATTGATATTTGTAATGTTTGTTAGATGAAAAATTGACAACTCAATTTTTCTATTGTCCAAGTATTATCACTATACTTTTCTTTGATATTTTTAATGTTTGTTAAATAAATATTTTATTGGGTATATTTTTACTGTACATGTTGTTTTCTTCAAAATTCTTTTCTCCATCTCTACATTGGGTGTTTAAAAGGGGTATAAGCACAATGACGGGAGGATTCATGATGAAGGAGCCCACCAATTCAACCAGTCTCCATGAACATCGCCAAGTAGTAGCCATATTCACCAAGGCAAATTGGATGCCATTTTTTGAGAAATTCCGAGGGTTTGATGAAGAAGTTGCTCAGGAATTTTCCCTTTCTTTAGTCCCTCACTCAAGGACCCATGCCACTGTCACTTTTAGAGGAATTTCCATGGAAATCACCCCAGAATTTGTCAGTAGGTTTACCACCCTTCCTCTTGGATTGCCTTGGAGCAAAGATGAAAAACCCATTGGACAGGCTGCCAAGAAAAACTTCTTTCAAAACAGTGAACATCCTGTAGAAGACAAAAATGGCATTAGAAGGACAAGCATACCCTACCCTTGGGATGAGGTCAGTTACCAAATCATCAAATATATTTCTTGTGAAGGGAGGTATAGCACAGTCTATGGATACCATTTTAGAATCCTCCATGAGTTAAGATATGGCATGGTCACTCTGACACCCCAGAAACTCAGCATCCCCTATTTTCTCTTGTAGTCCCTCACAGACTCCAGCATTAAGTTCAAGGCAAGGAGTCCAGATCAGTTGGCTCACCATGGGTTAATTAAAATTTTAGTGGAATAAGCCCTCCATACCTTCACAATTCCCATAGCATGGGAGATTTTCTAGAACAGGATAGCAGAAGATGACATAAAGGCCCTCACCTATGATATTAGTCCTTCTAATAGTGAGGAGGAAGAGCATCAGGGGGGAGAAGGGGAAGAAACTGAGGAACAAGAAATAAAGAAGGAAGAAACCAAAATAGAGAAGGAAGAAACCAAAACAGAGCAGGAAGAAACAAAATAAACATAGACAGAGAAAAAGATAGAAGGAGGAGCAAACAGGGTAGAAAAGACAAAAGTGTCTCCTAAGACCCTAGAATGAGAGGTAGCAGCTGCTCTCGCTGCCCTCAGCACCCCAATCAAACAAAAACAAAAGAGGCAGAGGTAGACCTCAATGTATTTCAAGGCGAATAAAAGCATAAGGATCAAATTAGGGAAACCCCAGCCATCTTCAACAGTTCCCATTACAATTGAAGATTCACCCACCGTCAAAGGGGAAGAATCTCCCTCTAAAACCCCTATCACATATGAAATATTAACTCCTAGATCTTCGACCTGGAAGGAAAAAGTGCAACTACAGGAATCAAAAACAGTTCTACAGGAGGCGCAGACTGTTCTACAAGAGACCTTGTCAAGACTATAGGAGGACGAAAAACTTGAAAAAGGAATAGAAGGATAGCTAAAGGGGAAGGAGGAAGCTACAAAGCCACAAGAACCTAATCCCCAACCCAACCTTACCTCCTATTACCATCTCCTTGAAGGAGGAAAGACAATTCCACAAACATTTGCAATCCCCCTATTCTTTGAATTAGAAAAGGAAAGAATAAGAACACATAGGTGGATGTAAATAGCCAAATCCAAGGGAGTTGAGGATGTTGGCCACATGGAGAACAATCTTAGAGAAATGGGTAGGGATTTAAGTGTTGTTAGACATATGGAGGCAATTGCAAGAAGCCAAATCCAAACTGAAAATGAATTTCTAAGAAGGCAGCTAAAGGAGAAAGAGACACAATTGGCATGCATGGCTAGCTGGTCCACGAAGGCACTGCAATGTAGAACAGCAAAAAAATCCTATGAAATATACCTCAAGGAGCAATGGCTACAGTTTTAGATAAAGACTTTGGCACAGAGAGGCACAATGCATTTTCAAGATTACAGACAGTTTATGGACCTGTGTGACCAAATCTCATCAGAAGACAAGGCAAAAATAGCAGAATTCTATCTGCATAACATGGCCCTCACAGACATGAATGTGTGGTACCCCAATGCTAGGTTAGGGGACCTGCAACTAATGGCCATGGCATCATGGATGAATCATGAGGAGTTAAGGGCAGCAGAAATAAGAAAGTTGATGATAAAGGAGCAGAATTAGCCCTTAATGATCAAAGCTGAGCCATCAGACCCCATGGCTCTCATTAGCACATGCCAGTTGCTTGCAGATAATCCTTAAATTGGCCCTAAATATGTCAATGATTAGGCTCAAGCAATTGCACATTTTGAGGATATGGAAAGATTACATGGGGATGACTATATTCATGCTTGTATGAGGAGGTGGAACACCTTACCACATAGTTTGAAGATCAGGGAGTATCACTCCCCACTCCCAACAAGAATGAAAGAGGCACTAAGGAGAGTGCCAATGTACAAGTGCTCCATGCAGAGCTTGAAGGTCGATTGGATTAGCCTTAAATTGAGTCCCCCACTGCTACTAGAAGGCAGAAAAGAGGAAGAAGAGAAACAACAGTGGGAAGAGGTAGACAGAAAGGCAGGATTCTATGAAAAAGAAGAGGAGATCATATTATAAGCATGGGATGTTAGGGAGGCCACCAAGGCCATTAAAGATGAATATATGGACTAAGTTTCTTAGAGGATGAGCAACACCTTCAGTAGGGGGGTGATCATGAGCCCCATAAATGGGTAATTCTATGGGCTCATTTTTCCTCCTAACATAGTTTAATAAACCATTCTCTTAGCTAATTGCATGTTTTTTTATTATATTTATGCTTATGGAGTGAGTTGGGTTGGTTATGATGCCATGGATTCTAATTTATGTTTAATGAAGATTTTTGTTGAATTTTGAAGACAAATTCAAAGACTTAATGGAAAATTGGCAACAATAATTCAAAGTGGACAAAGGAGAGGATTTATAGGAGGGAATCCCCCTCATTTATTACTCCACACTTTGAATTCTTCTTCATGTAGCTCGGAGCACAAACAACCAAATCAATGCACTAGGAGGCAGTCGAGCAAGTGGAGGAGAACTTATGTTTATCTCAAGTTTTGGGAGCCAAGCCTCCCTGATATTGAGGAAGTTGTTGGAAACTTCATTTGTATAAGTAGATAGGCCTAGGGCCTCACTAGGGAGCTGGTCGAATTTTTGTTGAATTTTTGTTGCAATTTTGCTCTGCTCAACTTCGAGCTTACTTTAGGTGACCGTTTCATGTAATCCTATTATTATTTTGATAATAAAGATGGGATCATTTTTAAGCTAGCACTGAGTTACCTCAGAGGGATGAAACTCTTGGGTTAGGTCCCAATCCAAGTAGCCAAGCTCCTCTTGTTTGTATTTATATGCTTTGTTTCAGTTTATGGATTAGTTGTTGTTAGATGAATTTCTTTCTTGGTTAAGAATAGGTTGCATTTGGTGATTTAGAATGTTGTTTCCATTTCTGTTTTCTATAGCAGTTTGAATAGTGATAGAAAGAATATACAATGGGCCAGCAACAATGCCTTGGCCTCATTTCCTCCCTTTGGGACCATGAACTGAGGTCAAGTCCCTCTTGCTGACACGAAAACCCAAATTTTCCCTTCTCAATAGGATTTCTAGTGTTGCAGTTTGTTAGAAGGTTAATGCTTTGCTTTAGATCTCTTTCACCATGCTCATTTTTGTCTTTGCAATAAGTCTTCTTCCATGCTTTTTCTCATTATATCATTTTACAGTGTTTCTTTCCATAGCTCAGAAGTAGATTAGCTTGATGCAAAATTCTATTTTTTGATGTACTTAATTTCCTTGCTTGCTTGATTTCATTGTTTCACTGTCAGTTCTTTTGAAAAAAATATCATCTCATAGTAGGTTAGCCTATCATCCATCACATTCTCTCCCTAATCTATGCCCTATAGGTCACCCAAAGTTCACCACAAATCTGCCTTAGTTTTCTGCGTTTTTCCATAGGATTTCTTCCTCTCTCCCGACCATCCTTCCCTCTCCTAAGTGATCCTTGGTGACCCCTAGGTGCCCTAACACATCATCCCAGCCTTCATCTACCCTTTCCACCCATTCTCACACCTTCAAAACCTTAAAAACTACTCTTGGCATCCTCCTGTAGACCTCTTGTAGACCTCCTATAGATCCAATGTGTCTTCCTGTAGATTTTCCTATAGGCTTTCTTTTGAAGGCTGACTGTGGGAAAAGCCTCCAGAAGGCCACCCGAGACCTCCTAGGACCCATCCACACCCTCCTACATCCTCTCAATTCCCAAAACCACCCTCCATCGCCACCTATTCATTGCCAAATTCACAACCAAATAAATTACATGCATGACAATTTCACATAAAAACACATAAAAATCCAAAAAGATGTTTTTTCCTCATTTCCTTCTAGAAATAGCTTGAGTAGATATTGTTTACTTCCTTGAGTAGGTAATGGCATTCATTTCATGGTTTTCATATTTCTTTCTGCAAAAGTAGGATTAGTTGGTTAAATAGGGTTTTGCTAGGTTTACTTTACATTTTATTCTTTTTTCCTTTCTGCAAGTAGAGTAGCCTCTATAGAGTAAGCTTTCCTTTATTTCATCACATATAGAGCTTCTTCTAGAATCCATAGAGGTTTGATTGAGCTCCTAGTGATCTTGCGCCAGCTGACCAAGTGACAGCCTACAATAAGAACTAGTACTTGTGCATACAACATCGTCACTTCCAAGTTTGTTACGAACTACCAAGTTGATAAGAGTAAAGTAGGAAGCCCAAGAGTTGCAGCATTATTGCTACAATATTGGTGCTCACCAGCAATATTGTTTGAATTGGGATATTTTGCAACTTTTGAATGAGTGGCCACACTTCTTTGTCCTTCTTCCATTCATCCCTTGCTTCGTTTATCCAATCTAGTTGGATAATAGAAATAGCACAAAACAATACTACCACATCCTCATCCATTTTTAAGAGTGCATCTACAAAAGAAAATTTCTTCCCTTTTCTATAGATGATGTCAAAGTCATAACCCAACATATTTGTGACCCATTTTTTTGTTCTTCTAAAGATAATATTTGTTTTAAAATGTATTTAAAACTATCATGATCTATTTTTACCTTCAAGTGTCTTCCCATTGGGTAAGGTCGCCATTTCTTAAGTGCATGTAGTATTGCCAACATTTCCTTCTCATAAATAGCTTGCTTGAGATGTAGTTGTAAAAATACCCAAACACCTACACAAAAACATTTTTCACTGCGATGTTGATGTACCTATTGTTTCATTCGATTCTGCACCAAAGTGGCATTATCCTTTAAAAGTTGGAGAACTTGTTGTTGATGCTCGATGTGATATTTTATTGCTTGAACCTTTTTCTTCTTGATATGTCCTTCTATCTTGAGAGTTTGAGGAGTGGTAATTTCTTCCGATGCTTTACAAGATATGGTCAGATTCATTTCTTGATGCTCGATGTGATCTTTCACTTCTTGAACATTTTTCTTCTTGATATGTCCTTCTATCTTGATAGTTTGAGGAGTGGTAATTTCAGCCAATGCATTACAAGATATCGTTGGATTCATTTCTTCTTTATCGATGTGATCTTTCACTTCTTGAACCTTTTTCTCCTTAATATGTCCTTCTATCTTGAGAGTTTGAGGAGTGGTAATTCTTGCCAATGCTTTACAAGATATGGTTGGATTCACTTCTTCTTTCTCTGGAGTTGTGTCTTGACGTATATCCTCTTATTTTGATGTTTCTTGATCCTTTTCTTCCTCCTCTTCATACTCTATGTAAAATAATTTCTTCTCAGCACACTTATGACCTTTAGTGCATTTGCTATCACAATTGTAACAAAGCCCTTTTTCTCTTTTTTCTTCCAATTGTTGTGGTGTAAACCTTGTAGGTTGTGGAAAGCTAGGAGAAGAAACACTTCCATAATTATAGTCATGAGTGGTGGGATTCCTTGTTTCCATAATTTCACTTTCAATTTTTCTTTCCCACCTGAATGCCTTCTCCAATGAATCAGGCTCCCAAAGACGAACCTCATGTTGAATGTTATCCTTTAAAGTACCTATGAAGACATCAATCCTTTGCTTCTCTGGAATATCATTTACTTTTATATTCAATTTTTGAAAGTCTTCAATGTGCTCTGCCATTGAACACTTTTGTTTGAGATTTATCAATTGGCTAAAGAAGGTGTTTCTCTTTGTATTCTCATAATGTGCTATCATTTCCTCCATGAAAATTGACCATGTGACAAGTGGTTTATGAGAACAAAGCCCTTCATACCATAAAAATTGATTCGGGTCTAAATAATTATATGCAATACATACATTTTGTAACAGTGGTACACCATGTATATCAACATATTTTTCCATATGTAGTATCCAATTTACCGGATCCTTACCATCAAACTTCCTCATCTTGCTTTTTCTTGATTTTAGGAGCTTGATCTTGAAATGACTGTAACTTTGTACTTGCAGATCTGTAAGTTCTAAAATTTCGGACTATAATATCCCTTTGAGTCCTCTTTCTAACCCCACAAATCTGATCAAGATTGGATTCTCCAAGGAAGAGTTATGCAAAATCTCCCACGGTGACCTGCTTATAGACTTGCTCAATAGGGTGAAATTGTACGACGTTCTGCGGGCCACTGTTTCAACCTTAGGTTCTAAAAAGGGTAACGAAAAAACTAAAGTCTGTACTCTTTCAGTAAATTTTTATGAAAATTCAATCTGATGCTCATAGATAAAGTTATGACAATTTTCCCAAGCTGACCTATTTGGAATGTAATTCGGGGGTCTACAAAAACCATAACTTCCTCAAATTATATCTCCTACAATATAGTGCGATAGGATCTGAAGTTCAGAGCCAAGGTTCAGACCGATCTCTTCTCAAATGGGTTTTAATTTTAGCTTCTAAAACTTCATAGCGAAATAGTTATAGTGAAAATTCCACGATGACCTGTTTGGAGCAGCAACACCCTAGAATCCAAAGCTCTGATACCAAATGTTATGAAACCAACTCACAAAAAGATAGAAACGATAGGTGAACGCCTTAGAAATAAGCCTCTTCAAGGGGGAAACCTCCTTTACATTACAGAAATGAACAATTCTTAGATGATATAAATGACAAGACCTCCTTTCTATATATAGGAGTCTAAGGGGTCATAATATAATCAGAGCCGATATAACAATAATAACAATAATGGGCTTCTATGGGGTGCAATAATAACAATATGGGGACTACATGGGTACAAAAATATAATAAGGGGGTTGTATTAATGACAATAATGGGTTACAATGGTAGTATAGGGGCCTAATAGGCACTCCACCTCAATTAGGATATTGGATACATTTAGATCTCATAGCACATATCGTCCTACTGCAACAACCTGTGTTGGTTCTACTGCTGCTTGTGGTTGTTCTCCTATATGGAGGAGATATGAAGCACCTATCATTAGAATAGGCCCAATATTACCTATAACATCCCATCACTCAGCCTCAGGAAGCACCAGCATAGGGTCATCACGGAAGTCCATCCCTGTGTATGGATTATCATTTACTATAATGAATTGTCTAGGTAGGATTCCAATGAAGGTTGGTGAGAAGATAATCGCTGACAGACCTACATGTCAGGACATATGATCTATCCATATTCTCATCTGTGGTACCCACGGATCAACAACTTACAGCGTGATCTACTGAGGCTGAAATGGTGGTATCTTTTATACTAATATTTCCATCTCTAGTTGGTTTGGATCGAGATCTATAGTAAGTAATGCTATAGTATTTCATTATTTCTCCACTCCTTCTCCCACACAGGAGAGATATGGGGACACCTATCCTAGATAAACTGGTCAAAAAATATATGTCATCTATTGTGATCTCGAGAAGATGTTCTCTAAACCAGAGTGCCTATTCTTGCACATCCCATGCATGAACAATATATTCTAGTAGCTCCATCTCTTGCCTCATGCCAGGGAGCTAGAATAATTTCGAAAATCCACAATCCTTTAGTGCTTAGATGGTAGCAAGATAATTAGCTGCATTTAAATCTCATTCTTCATGTTATCTTTCTCTCCAGAAGAAAGCCATTTTATGCTAATGAAGACTTGAAACATCAAAGGGAGAGTCATTAGGATCATTTTCATGCAACAAAACTCAGAACATTTTAAGGGAATCTGGAAAAAAATTTTGGGATTTGTGCCCAACACATCCCCAAGGAAGAAGATTGAGTATTGCACCCCTACCTGCAGTGTATCCTGCCTTAGCTGTAACACATTTTCTTATTCCATGGGCCTATGTTGGTCCTAGGGAAAATTTGTATAACCCCAGGGCCCTAAAAAAAGCCAAAAAATTGCATGAAATCATAAAATGGAACCATGAATTGAAAGAGAAAGGTTTTAGTTCCTACCTAGAATTGATGATACCTGCAATGATCCACTAGATTGAGCACAATTAGCTGCTGAAAATCGAGGGAAAAAACTACTCAAAACTCTCACAGTTGAAGGTAAATGTGAAATGGGAAACATGAATAGTCATTTTGGATATTTAGGGTTGTTTCTTCCATTATTTTATTCACATTTAATGTTTTGACTTAATAGCAACCTATTTTTACCATGAAACATGTATGTTTAATACTTTTGTGATGTTTTGAGAAGGTCACAACTATTTGATGAATTTTTCCATGTTTTGAACATATCATTTTGACCAAGGAGTATACTTTTATCACTTTTTGGGACACCATAAACTTGAGAAAAAGGAACCCCTTGGAGTCCTCTTTTAGGTATTTTTGGGCTCCTAGAATATGAAAATATTTCCAAGCATTTGTCTTTTCGAACTTGTAAAAGTAAATGAAAAGACGTATACTCTGTATAAGTTTAACCCTTTCCTAGACTGAGATAGACTAAATATGGAAAAGGAATACCTTAGTCAAACATGACTAAGAGGTTCTATTGGGTATTATTTTCTTCCTTTTCATACATAAGGGACTATCTATGAAAAGGAACATCTGGAGTTTTCTTTTCTGCCTCTTTTTCAAACTATCTAAACATGAAAAATATGTATATTTATACCTTCGTTGGACTTGTTAAAACATCAAACAATGATGGACTTGTCATTCATGATAGGACCGAACTACTCCTTATCTAGGTTCGTTAAATACTATCAGATGGATTCATCCGAAGGATGGAATTATAGATTAATCATATGTTATCTCCTCAAGCTTGTTAAAAATAAATAGGTACTGATGAATATTGTTGGGGAAATTGGGAAAACATGGTACTCCATTTCTCTAATGTCATTGAGTCGCTCTTGAACATGACACTCTTCCACTTCATCTCTGTGGTTTTTGGGTTGGTAAATCTACTTGTCTTTTGGTTTATCATACCATTTCAAAGCTTCCACTTTTGGTTTTGGGTCAATACTACTAACTCCATTCAGTGTCATCGCTATGTTCAAAAGACATCATTTAGTCAATATCTTCTACAATTCTCTTAATATTTCATTCCATGTCTTCCTTTTCCGATCTAGTTCTGTAAAAAAAAAATTCTAATAATTTTGTCTCATATCATCATACCCATTTCATTTTGTTGATGGAGGATACATCAAGACCCTCCTCCGATGGGTTGCTTCTTGTCGACATCAACTCATTATCGAGGAACTTGACTTAGAAACACCCCTCGATATCTTGGTTCTTGCATACATCAACGGAAAGCTTCCTCACTCTCAGAAATAGGTTTTCATCACTGGCCTTCAACCAAAATATTTTGTGTGGTGTTCGACATCAACTCATTTATTCACACCATATGGATTTTACTAGAGTACCTTGAGAACCATTAACATCGTCGGTGGTTTCTTTCGCATTTTTTAATTGCTTACATAATTGGTTGGTAATTAGATGGTGTCTACCATGTTTGACTCTAGTTCATTGATTCACATGGTTAGATTCATACATTGGTTGTTTGTGTGAACAATATAGAAGACCCCAGATCTAGTTTCATCCATCCGCATTGCAATTTTAGGAGTAATACAAGATCACAATGTACGATGGATATGATCATACAAGCATTCATCCAGTCATGGGTCCACCATCATTCATCCACACATGTGTATTTTGATCATTGTACATGTAATGATAGCTTATGTGTTGAGTATGGGTATGCCTCCCTTAGTAAATATATCATGATGTAAATTTATTTTAATAGATGGCCATCTCACCAATTGTTGTTAATCCCAACTTGTCACAAGGTAAAGCACTCAATCATCAACTATCATTTCTGACTTTTCGCTTTAGGGGGGAATCTGTTATATGCCATTTTGTCACATTTGGTCAATAGGCCTTTAGTTGGATCAATCAACATCCTTTGACCTCCTTCTAATCATCATAGCACAAAGCCCTAAGCATGACTCATTCTTATCCCCAATTTTCTACTTGAAAACACCTTGTTTCAGTAATTTAAGAACCAACACTCCCTGGCCTCCTACTGGACAACATTGAAAACCATTTTTCTCCACTGTGGACTGCATTGATCACCCATAGGTTGCTACACTATGCACCTATGTTGGTTCTAGAAATTTGGGAAAAAGAAAGAGAATCTCGAAGCCTCTTCTTCTAGAAGTTTCCAGGATATGTTGTGACTATTTACCTCAGATAAAAGTCTTGAATCCTATCCTATCCTACCTTGGAGTTTTCATCCCTTATCCCTTGACTTCATCCTCCCAACAAGAGTGAATCTGAAGACCTAATTGGTAAAGGGATAAAAATTCATGAACTACGTCCTTCACCTATATATTTACTGCCATCCATAGGGAAGGGGTTAGGTTTTGGAGAGTGATTCTACCCTTATGCTACTATTGTGAGAGATATCTACCCATGCATTAGAGTGACTAGAGGTGAAATTCCTTACAAGGAAAGGAAAAGTCAACTTGGAGGAGCTCTTTTACAGGACCAAAACCTATTTTTGGTTGTAACTTGCTCCATTTTTATTAATGAAAAGATTTCTTTGTTTTCCTATATATGATGTTATGGTTTCATATATTTCAGTACCCTATTGATCTATTGAATAAAGTGATTAGATGGTGTTACATATATTCCATGTATCATTGGCTTGTGTTATCTGACTGTGCAGGTTCTAATAATAGCATTTGGAGCTAGGATTGGAGCATTCAAGACAAGGAAGGGGAAAAGCATAAGGCATATCCTAGGTAGGATTCATACCATTATCTATTTACTTAAAGGAAACATTAGTTCCTTTATCTTTCTATTGTTCTAGGCCAGTCCACTAGGCCTAGGGAAGTTACTTATGTCTCCAGTTGTAGACTCTGCATAACAATGTGGACATACAATGATCTCAAAACTTATGAAACATGAATAATCCAACACGCCATTCTGATTAAAGAAGGGGCCAATATATGCCAAAAAAAGTTGCGATAATTTCATTTAACACCTGAGTGTCTAATGCAAATGGAATTAAGGAAAGTGTTGGGTGCTCTAATCATATACAAAGTGTGACACTCGACGTGGGTTTCTAATTTGGTCATAGTAAGGAAAAAGTCTGGGGAGATATGACTATGCCTAGATTTATGAAACCTCAATCGTGACTTGGACAAAGATAATTATCTGGTGCTATCAATGGAACATGTCTTATAGAAAATATCAGGGTTATAAATGTTTTCTTTTCTTGATGGATTTTTAGGTTACAACCACGTTCTAGTCACATTTCGAACGAAGTGGGGAATGTTCTCTTTCAAAAGAATGCCATTTGGACTGGTTAATACTGGTGCAACCTTCCAATGGGCGATGGACATCACATTTTTCAGTTTGATTGGTGAGAGCATGGTGGTGTATCTTGATGATGTCACGTTGTTTTCGGAAAATATATATGATCGCCTTTGCCGTTTCAAGAAAATTTTTGAGTGATGTCGAAAATACAAGATATATCTTAATCCCAAGAAGAGAATTACCATAGTGTATGAGGGAAATATCTTGGGCCACATCATAGTGAAAAGTCGGATTAAAGTTGACCCTAAATGGGTTAAGGTTATCACACAGGTTCCCTTCCCAGTGAAGAAGAAAGGCATGCAATCATTCTCGAGGAAGATATTTTTTCTCCACAAATTCAACTCTAATTATGCCCAAATAGTGAAACAAATTCAAGATATGGTGAAGAAGGACACGTTATACAAGTTGGATAAAAGGAAAAGATATGTATTTTCCCTTATAAAGTAAGAAATCACAGAAGCACTAGCCATGTAAAGGCCAAATTTCAACAAGGATTTCCTTCTATACACCTTTGCTTCAGATACTTCTCTGTCTGTGGTGCTTATGCAGAAAGATTATCATAATAATGATAGGCCTATGTCTTTCATGAGTGTTAGCCTGTAAGGACCTGAGCTTAACTACCCTGCCATTGATAAACATGCTTATGTAGTCTACAAGGTGGTGAATCACTTTCGACCCTATCTTTTAAAGAATCATTGTACTATATTTATTCTACACCCAATAGTCAGATTGTCATTTTTTCAACAAGGGTAGGGTGAAAGAAGAGCGAATTGGATCGCTAGTTTATAGGAAGAAGATCTCGAATTCAAATGAGTTCACAGGATCAAGGGTCATGGTCTATGTCAGCTAGTAGTAAAATCATTTAATACGCTTGAAGATGATTCATCCAGATGGGAGCAGGAGATTGAGATGTACAATTTGGAGTGAGCTCCTCCCATTAACATTCCAACCTTTTGGTATGCAGATGTGCAACAATATATTGAGAATGGTACTCTTCCCTCTCATTTATCCACATGATAGAAGAGGATAGTCATATTGAAAGCTCCATCTTACTAGTTGGTACATGGAGTGATTTTTAGAAAGCACCATCATTGGAGTCCTTCATAGATTCTTAGAAGCACCAGATTTGAAAAAGGTGTTTCGTGACCTTCATGATGGAACAACCAGAGGACACTTTGCGGGTGACACTACAACACACAAATGCATGCAGGGCAATTTTTATTGGCCCACACTTTTCAAAGATGCTCAGGCTTATGCCCACATGTTTATGGTATATCAAAGATGTACAGACTAAGAAAATAAGTAAACCACCCCATTGCAGGCTATCCCTGTGGAAGAACAATTTCAACAATGGGGCCTCGATATTATTGGTGAGATCTTTCCACACTCATCAAAGTAGCACCACTAAATTATTACTGCCACAAACTACTTCACATGACAGGTATAAGCGATTCCACTCAAGTAAGTGAATGGTGAGGAATTTAGCAACTTCCTTAAACATGATAACATTACCAGGTTTGGTGTTCCGAATTCACTTGTTTTTGACAATGCAACATATTTCTCATTTTTAAAATTGTATGAAACATTCGGCGAATTACTACCTACAGGGAAATGGTATTGCTAAGTCTACCAACAAGAACCTTATCTATATTATCAAAAATATTGTTTTCTCTGAACAAAAAAACTAAAAATTTGCTTTGGTGAACTCCCTATGGGCTAACCAAGACACGCCTAAACCTTTTCTAAATACATCTCCTTACTTCTTGGTGTATGGAAAAGAGGTCATCCTACCCCTGAACATCTATTTTCCTTCCCTTCAACTTTAACAAGAATCACAGGGTAATCCATGCCTATTGGTTCAGAGTATAATAAACACTCTCCTCAAGCTACAAGAAAAAAGAAAGAAAGCCAAAGAAAAAAATTATCTCCATCAAAGTCATATCAAGAGATGGTTCGACAAGAATTCTGCAGGGAAAAAAGAATTTAGTGTGGGTGACTGATGATATATTGATCAAGGACCTTAGTAACAGTGACATGTCCCAACTTAACAATGGTTAAAAATAATGTACATGCGGTTGTAGTTAACATGACCACCGGTTCTACGTGTATTAGCGTTGAAGGGTTAAAATTGGTTTTAAGCACTAAAACCTTTTCCTTAAGTGCCTTTCTTAAAATATGAATAAATCACATGGGTGGTCTTGGAAACATGGTAAATGGTATCTCACACAGAAAAAAGGCTGGAAATAGTATTTCAAAATTTCACGCAACTACCCTCAGTGAGCGACACATAGCAGGGGAAAACTGATTTTCTCACGTGCTCTCGATCTGATATCAATCGTGCAAAAATCTGCATGAGATTTCATGACAGCCATTGGATTGAGTGGGAAAGATCAATGGTGGAGATTGTTCAGGCTAGTTGGTGAGCAAATGACACGATAGCCATTGAATTGGATGGGATAGATCGACGGTTGAGAGTTAACCCGATCGCCAGCTCTATGGAGGCTTATCCCTAATTGCTAGGATTATACCGCCTCATGTGCATGCCCAATAGAAATTTATTGTTAACGATTACCTCTGACGGTCAGTGATCTAATATTCACCCTATGAGTGACATCAGTTAAATAAATTATTAAACTAAAGGTATTACAGACTCATGTGCTGGTGGGTGTTCTGCGTTATTGAAAGAACGGATTTATCAGATTTCCAATACACAGACAATAAAATGGAAAGACAGTAAGCAAACACAAAGACACAAACAATTTTAATAAGGAATTCACCCCATTCTCCAGGGCTACATCTCCGGTCCTGCTTTCAATGGTGGCCTTGTTTTATTGTGTCTTCAAGCAGAGAAATTACAATACAAGGACTCAATATGAGTTCTCTTGGAGCAGATTTTGCTTGGCAGGGTGGTTCTTGGATTCCCCAAGCCACTTGGAGTACACAGACTCTTCTTCTTCCTACCAGCTCTATGACCCTTTGGTCTACAGTGGAAAGAGTCGAATGTGATGCTCATTCCGGATAGATTCCTCTATGGGAAGGCTTGAATCTTCATGCTCTCTGGTGCTTGATGCTACCTCTAGTCAGCTCTGCCCTCTGTCTCTTCTGCTTAGCTTTACTGTTCTCTGTGTTCAGTCCTCCTCTTTGGGTTCACTATTCACTGTCTCTCTTGGTCGCTTGAACTCTACTCAACTCTATTCTCTTCTGAATGTCTTCTTTCTCTGTTCATGGCTTTAGCCATTTGATCCCTATGCCTGTTCAGTTCCTCTTCCGCCTGTGTTGATTTGCCTTCTATAGCTGCACTTGGATTTCCCTGTATTCGGCGTCATCATGAAAACTCAGGGAGTGGCCACTTGTCCTCCTCTAAATGGCACCAGCATGCTTCATTGGTTCGTTTCTTCAGTTACTCCGTGGATGCGTTCTTCCTCCACCATGGCGGTCAAACAAATTCCAAATCTCTTTAGAATGCGACTTAATTCCCTGTCGATTCCACTTATTTCCATCGAGCATGATCTCAGTCGTCCGATCTGGGGCCTCCAAATCTGATGTCATATGCATGTTTCGCGCAGTTGACTTGCTCAATCGATAGTGCATGATCAATGACAGTTTTCTCTCACCTCCACCTGCCATGCATCAATCGGTGTATGGAATCACTCCGCTTTCATCCAAAACCTCTTACTATTCAAGGGCGCCCTGATCAAAACTGCCAGTTTCCAGAGTGCAGGTCCCGCTATTGTATGTTTAGCGCTTTTTCCCTTTTCTGCTCATGGTCCTCCAGTTCCCCCAGTGCGACCTGCTTCTTGGGCTTTCCCATCAAGGCCCTATTCGCCTAGCAATGTGCGATTAGTGCTAAGTGTTAATCGCGAATAAAAAACCTCTTCCTTTTCCCATTTTGGGGCTCCCAGGGGATACTTTAGCCTCCTACGTGGTCTCCATGGGCCTCGGTCAGCGCACTTTGACCAAGGTCCTCATTGTTCCATGTCGGCTGCCATTGCCACTGGTTCAGGGTGTTTTTGATGTTGTTTTGGACTTCTTTATAGATTTGTTTGACCTGATTCAGTCATGGTTCTTTGACAGTCTTTCTATGGATCCAATTCGGATCATTGCCTCCCCACTGAAAAAGATTTTGGACTACCAAATGTTGGTTTTCAAGCATCGACTAAGTGAGGATATTGTTTCTTCACTTGTCCAATCTCAATCCACTTTGTGTTGCTCGGCTTTGAACCTTTGTGTTGCTCGGCTTTGAACCTTTGAGCCCAATCCTGAGGTACTCAACATCTCCCCTGCACATTGTCCTCACCTTCCTGTCTAGCACTGTGTCTGCAACTCATTGAGGTATTCAGGTAGCAGATCATCAATAGAAGGCAATTGACTTTGCTCTTTAGGGTCCTCAATCATTGAAGGTTCAAACAATCTCAAGCAATCTGCATTTATGACTGAGTAGATGTGCATGTAAGATGGTAGATCAAGGCGAAAATAATTTTCACCAATATTCTCAAGTATCCTAGAAGGTCCATACCTGATAGGCTTCAGCTTTTTACCTTCACCTTGCATCCTATCTTTGCTGATATACAGCCAGACTTGGTCTTCAACTTGAAAACTATGCTCCATTCAATGCTTATCATGCCTAGCCTTATACTTGGCTTGGCTCTTTTCCAGCTATTCCTGTATTGCCTGGTGGATCTCCTAGATCTGTTTGATGAACCTAGTTTCCTTTTCCACATCATTGTGTTGATCAACCATGGTATCTTTACCAAAGACAAAATCCAAAGGAGACCTTGGTGTGAAACCAAAGCAGGTCTCAAAAGGAGATCTCTATGTAGAAGAGTGTTTGGCTCTGTTGTAAGCATTCTGCACAAAACACAAATGCTCATCCTAAAGCTTAGGATGTTTACTGCAATATCGTCTCAATAACTAGATCACTGTCCTATTTACTACTTCTGTCTGGCCATCTGTTTGTGGATGAAAAGCTATGCTTTTCTTCAGCTTGGTGTCCATCAGTTCCCACAGACTAGACCAAAACTTCCCCACGAATCGGGTGTCTCAATCAGATACAATGGAAGTGCGTAATCCAAAATGAACCCATACATGTTCAAAGAATAGTTTTGCAGTTTTTTCAGCTGTGATTTGTTTACTACAAGGTATCAAAATACACATTTTATGAACCTATCCACAACAACATATAGATAATCATGACCTTTCCTAGATTTAGGCAATCCTCCAACAAAATACATGGAAACACTTTCCCAAGGGTGAGAAGGAACTAGCAATGGAGTGTACAAGCCTAGTTTTCTATTGCCGGGCTTTCTTTTAGCACACATGGCACACCCTCTTACATATCTAGAAACTATCTCATTCATTTTCGGCCAATAGTAGAATCTTTGTAGCTATGAAACTGTTTTATTTACCCCAAAGTGACCTGATATTAGAGAAGTATGTGCTTCCTTAGTTATCCTTATCCTCTCAGTTTGTGGAATGTAGAGTTTCCCACAATGGTATAAGAGTCGGTCCTTGATGTGATAGTCCAATTCTTCTACTCTTTTGCCTTGACTTAAAGTTGCATATACATCTTTAAAATCCATATCCTGAGCATATTGTTCTATGTAGCTTTCATGTAGCACAGAATTATGCTTAAGAATGGTAGATGCATTTATAATGGGTCCAGATAACATGTCTGCAACCTTTTTATATCTAATGACTAAGTGAAACTGTTGTAGAAAACCCATCCATCTGTAATGTCTTGATTGTTGCAACTTAGTTTGGGAGTGTAGATATTGAAGTGGCTGATGATCAGTATGTATTACTGTCTCTTTGCCCATTAAGTAATTTGTTTCCACTTTTTCACACTCTGAACTAATGCATACAATTCTTTATCATATGTAGGATAGTTAACTACTGCAGGATTAAAAGTCTCAAAATGATAACTTATGGGTTTTCTGTGCTGTGTCAACACTGCTCCCATGGCATAGCCACTGGCATCAGTTTGGATCTCAAATAGTCTTTGCAGATTTGGAAGTGCTAGTATAGGTGTTGTACTTATTTTCTGTTTCAAGGTGTCAAACGCTTTCTGATGTTTGCCTCCCCACTGAAACACCTTATTCAATCCTGTTAAAGCATGTAAGGGAGCTACAATCGGGGAGACGTTAGAGATGAACTTGCTCCAATAATGTGCTACTCCTAGGAAGCTTCTCACTTCTGTAGCAGACCTGGGTTTAAGCCAGTTCACAATGACTGCCACTTTCGAGGGGTCTATTTTCAATTCACCTCCCCCTACTATATGACCCAAGTAGTTTAGAGACGTTTTTCCAAATTCACATTTTGAGAGTTTAACATAAATTTTTTATATTTTCAAAACATCTAATGTCTGCTTAACATGCTTTAAATGTTCTTCCCATGTTTTACTAAAAATCAGAATGTCATCCAGATACACAATAACAAAATCATCAAGAAAAGTCTGAGTACATCATTCATTAATCTCATGAAAGTAGCAGGAGCATTAGTTAAGCCAAAATTCATAACCAACCATTCATACAATCCCTGCTTTGTTTTGAAAGCAATCTTCCATGCATCTTTCTCTGCAACTCTGAGCTGATGGTATCCACTGTGCAAATCCAGCTTGGTGAAATAAATAGCTTCTTTTAATTGATCTAAAAATATCATCTATGCGAGGAAGGGGATAACGATTTTTTATTGTTATCTTATTTAGTGCTTGGTAATCAATGCACATTCTCCACGAGCCATATTTCTTTCTCATCAAAATGATTGGTGACCCACATGGTAATGTGATAGGCCTGATGAAGCCCTTCTCGAGCAACTCCTGCACCTGCTTCTTGATTTCAGCATTCTCTAAAGCAGACAACCTGTACATCCCAATGTTAGGCAATGAAACATCTTGCTGCAAAATAATATCCTGTAGTATTCCGTTTTTGGGTGGCAGACCTTTAGGTTCATTACAGCCCTCAAATACATTGGTTTTATCAGGTTTCTTTTCCTTTACAACCATCAGTAAAAATTGTTTGCATGAACTAATCATTCTTTTCATCTATCCTGAGTTTATGAGAGCATAATTATTCTTGAGCTTATGAGCTCTTACAAACTATTTGATTCCATCTTTAACCAGTAGATAATTGTTCTCAGCTCTATAGAAAATATCCTTTCTATCATAAAAGTAAGGACTTCCTAAAACAATTCTACATATATCAACAGGAATTATGTCTAACTCAACCTCATCTACAAATGCTGACCCAAAAGAAAACTTGAGTTTGCACTGTCTAGTCACTTGTAGTTGTGCTTTATCATTCAACCATCCTAATGGTTATGGTTTCTTGTGAGGTGTAGTTTCTATTCTCAATTTCTTTACAATTGCTTCAGAAATCAAATTTACTTGTGAGCCACTATCAAACAAAGTATCAATCTTTTGATTTTTGGAAATAAATCGAATATGGAAAAACTCATGTCTTTTTCTCTCATTTTCTTCATCAACAACAGATTGAGCAGAATTACTAGTAGATGCTTCAGAATCCTTACCTTTTATACCTGTGGCTGCTATAGTTGTTTCATCTCCTGAGTCTGACCCCAAATCTCTCTGAATAGCTGCAGTTGTCTTCTTCTTCTTGCCGTCAGACTTCTTAGGTCTCAGCTCCAGATGCAGAATCCAACAATGCTCATCATCATGCCCCTCCTTTTTACAGTGAGTGCATGAAGCTTTGGCTTTCTGTGCAGTGTTAGCCTTCCTTGCTTTCCACTTCTATTTTCTTTTCTCCTTACTCTTGCTTACAGTGGGTTGGGATGGTCCCCCAACTTTTGGATTAACATTCTTTCCTCTCGCCTCTAGATGAGTAGCTTGTACAGATACCTCATCTATACTAATGGGATTAAACATGAGGATGGTATGCCTCATGTAGCTATGTAGACCACCAATGTACTTAAAAAGAATCTCTAGTGAGTCTAATGAGATACCCAACGTCAATTCTCTCTTTCTGAACTCTTGAGTATACCCTTGCACACTTTTCCCTTTCAACTGCTGAAGAGTTTGCCAACTCATCATGGCTTGTTTCATGTAGGCCAACAGATAGAATTTCTTTTTGATTGCAACAACAAATTCACTCCAGACAAATATGGTCTTGCCATGTCTTTTCATATCAGCTTGGGTTCTGCCTTCCCACCAAACCAAGGCAGTGCCTCCTAGGCATAGGCTTTCCAGCTGAATCTTACTCTTGTCTGAGTTTATGTTCTATACCCTGCAATACACATCAATTTGTCTAATCCAATTGTCTAATTTTTCATCATTTATCTCTCCATCATATATAGGCAAATCAAATTTAACATCTATATTAATCAAAGATGCTTTCTTATTATGCACAGGGCTATTAGGAGGTGTGAGAAAGTGTTCCTCTTTCCCCTTTCCTTTGGAGTTGTCATGGAAGTGAGATTCATCTTCTTCTTTCTCTTGCTTAGAGCTGATGCATCTTCCAACTTTTCCTTTCTAAAGTCTCTGTACATTTCTTCAACCATAGACTTTATAGCTAGGAAACTCTTTATGAATTGAGGGTCTGGCCCTATAGAACCTTCCTCTGACATGGTCTTTCGAGGGTAGACTCTCCCAATTTCAGGATTAGTTTCCACCAACTCTCCTTCTCCTAATTTGAGCCTTGATCTTGTGAGAATTCATAGCTAAACCAACACAAGCTTGTCTAACCTTATAGCCTCGAGCTTTGATACCACTTGATCTAATATTCGCCCTATGAGTGACATCAATTAAAGAAATTACTAAACTAAAGGTATTACAGACTCATGTGCTGGTGGGTGTTCTGTGTTATTGAAACAACGGATCGATCAAATTGCCAATACACAGACAATAAAATGGAAATATAGCAAAGAAATATAGTAAACAAACACAAAGACACAAACAATTTTAATAAGGAGTTCACCATATTCTCCAAGGCTACGTCTTCGGTCCAACTTTCAGTGGTGGCCTTGTTTTATTGTGTCTTCAAGCAGAGAAATTACAATACAGGGACTCAATATGAGTTCTCCTGGAGCAGATTTTTCTTGGTAGGGTGGTTCTTGGATTCCCCAAGCCACTTGGAGTACACAAACTCTTCTTCTTCCTACCAGCTATGTGACCCTTTGGTCTACAATGGAAAGAGTCGAATGCGATGCTTAGTCCGGACAAATTCCTCTATGGAAAGGCTTGAATCTTCAAGCTCTCTGGTGCTCGATGCTGCCTCTAATCAGCTCAGCCCTCTGTCTCTTTTGCTTAGCTTTACTATTCTCTGTGTTCAATCCTCCTCTCTAGGTTCACTGTTCACTGTCTCTCTTGGTCGCTTAGACTCTACTCAACTCTATTCTCTGCTGACTGTCTTCTTTCTCTGTTTCGTGGCTTTAGCCATTTGATCCCTCTGCCTATTCGGTTCCTCTTCTGCCTATGGCGATTCACTTTCTACGGCTATGCTTGGAGTTCCCTGTATTCGACGTCATCATGAACACTCAGGGAGTGGCCACTTGTCCTCCTCTAAATGGCGCTAGCATGCTTCGTCGGTTCGTTTCTTCAGTTACGCCATGGATGTGTTCTTCCTCCACCGTGGCGGTCAAACAGATTCCAAATCTCTTTAGAACGTGACTTAATTCCCTGTTGATTCCGCTTCTTTCCATCTAGCATGATCTCAGTCGTTCGATCTGGGCCCTCCAGATCCGACACCATACACACGTTTCGCGCGGTTGACTTTCTCAACCAATAGCATGCGATCAATGATAGTTTTCTCTCACTTCCACCTGCCACGCGTCCATCGGTGTATGGAATCACTTCGCTTTCATCCAAAACCTCTTACCGTTCAAGGGCACCCTGATCAAAACCGCTGGTTTCTAGAGCGCGGGTCCCGCTATTATATGTTTAGTTCTTTTTCCCTTTTTCGCCCATGGTCCTTCAGTTCCCCCCACGTGACCAGGTGCTCGGGCTTTCCCATCAGGGCCCTATTCACCTAGCGATGCACGATTACACTAATCGCGCATCAAAAACCTCTTCCTTTTCCCATTCTGGGGTTCCCAGGGGCTAGTTTGGCCTCCTGCGTGGTCTCCATGGGCCTCGGTCAATGCGCTTTGGCCAAGGTCCTCGTCGATTGCCATTGCCATTGGTTCAGGGTATTTTTGATGCTATTTTGAACTTCTTTAGAGAGTTGTTCGACTTGATTCAGTCATGTTTCTTTGACAATCTTTCTATGGATCCAATTCAGATTAGTCAATCTGGCGGAGTGGCTAAAATTAGGCGGATATGCTAAGTTTAACTAAAGTTAAGTGCGGTTAACCAATTTTGGTGGAGTATCCTTAGAGGATATTGCATAAATACACTCTAGCAGAAGTTCTTGTAGAGGCAGAGCTAGAGAGGTAGAGAAACTCAGAGAGGGTGAAACAAGAGGCTAGCTAGGCTAATTGCAGCCTTCTAAAGCCAATGGAATAGTCTAGAGAAGCTGAGGAAGTCACCTTCATGGAGAATTTCATCCAGGAAGATTGATTTTGGAGCTCAGAGCCACGAGGGGTTGGAGGTAGTTGTAGGAGCTACCAGTACTCGTTCTCAGCAAATCAACAGTCATTTCTAACTGTAATGAGCCTTCTGAATCCATTGCAGGGATTTGCAGAAGCATTTGGATACCTCTAAAGGCCATGATGCTAGAGGGAAGTTTCAGGCAGCAAATGATCAGTCTATTTTTGGTGTCTGATATGTGCTGGAGACAGTAGAACAAGTTTCAGAGACAATTGAATAATTCTGAAGGAGTTAGTGCCATCTAGAAGCTCAGGGTAGCTTAGAGAACTGATTGAAGGAATCATGTCTAAGGAAGCTTATATCTATTTGCAGAGTGATGACAACCATGAAAAGGATATATGTGGTATTCTAAGCTCATTGGTTCAGTTCAGTAACCTTTGGAGTTAAGTGTGGAACTTGTAAAAGAAACTTTACCATAATCCCAAAGAGCCAAGTCAAGATGACAAAAGTTCAAGGATAAGTAGCCCACGATATTCATGTGAACTCCTAGATTAAATTTTTTGTTATGTGTGGTTGTTTATTTGTTGCATTATATGACTGTTATATGTGTTTAATATCAATAGAAACAAATGGACTTAAAGGACTTAAACAGTTAAAAAAAAACAACATACACTTGTTTCAAGTATTTAATTCTACAAATGTCATACATAAGCTAGATCATATATTTGTTATGATTTGAGTGGGAGGTTCTTGTAAGCATAACAAGTTGTTAAACCCCCATTTTAGATCAGGGGCTATCAAAGCAGGATGCTTGATTGATAGAGCAAGGATTGAAAAAGCAATAGATTGCTTGTTTGACTTGAAAGGTGTTTAAACAGTACAAAGAATTTGAATGTTTGTAAACTGACTATTTTTTGAGTTTTCAATGGTGAAGGGAAATTTGTTGATAGCTAAGTCCAGGAGAGGACAAGAAGGAAGAAGGGCTGAAGACATTTTCCTTATCCAAAGGACCTTAAGGCAATCCTTGAATCACAAGAGGGCTTGTTTGCAAAGGCTTCTTGAATAAGAGTTTGACTCTACATTCATTTAGTTCAGAAGTTTTGTCAATAGATTTTGAAAGCTTTGCTAATTTTGTTGAAGTTATTTGTTCATTTTTATAATGACAACTTCTACAAGTGGGTCTTTAAAATCCTCCTCCTTCACAAGATTCTTTGATGAATACATGAAGAGAGACTTGTTCATCATGATGGATATGTGGAAAGAAATGTATGAAGATGAAAGGAAGAGCACCAAACTTCGAGATCAATTTAATTCCATGAAGGAAGAGAAGCAGTTGCTTTCTGAAAAATTGCAGGAAACGAAGAGCCAACTTCATATTGCAAATATGAACCTAGAAAGGATGCATGAGATGGAGACACAACTCCTTGTTGCCAAAGAAGCCTTAGTCAAGTATCAGTTTGAAGAAGAGGTAAACAATCCTAGTTTGTCTTCAATTTCCTCTAAGAATGTTTATGTTGGTTCTTTTAAAAAACATACAAGAGGCATAAGGTCCAAGTTGATGTCAAATATGGGCTGTGAAGGAAAAGGATTGGGAAAACATGAACAAGGCATTGTTGAGCCAATAATGGTTGAGGAAAGGCCTAAGTATTTGGGTCTTGGCTATGGAAAATCTTATGGAGAAAGTTCCAAAGCAGCCATAAAGGAAATTAAAATAGTTCCTAGAAGGAGTTTCATTTTAGTTTCTCTACCTCAAGTATGTAAAGATTGTATTCATGGGGAATGCAATAGTTTGAAACATACTTTCCAAGAAGAAGGTGTTCATAAGCATGCACTTGAACAAGAGAGTTGTGAAAGCTCTGAAAGCATTGAAGAGATTGATGGTGTTCCAAAGGGAGCCACTTATTCATTCGATTCACCTCCTCATGAAGGAAACAAAGGTGAAAGAGAAAGGTATAAATCTGATTTCAATCATATTTCCTTTGATTATGTAAAGCATAGTAAATTTCCACATAAGCATTGGAAAAAAATTGCATGTTCCTTGTGTGGTTTTGTTAACCATAGTGTTTCTAGATGTTGGAAGAAAATGGCCACATACAGGAAACTTTTGAAGAAAAGGAGGCAAGAAGCCAAAGGTCCATTGGAAAAGACAAATTATGTTGTAAAGAAGATGAGCATGTGTTGCAGTTATTGCTATAAGCAAGGACATAATGCTGAAAAGTATTGGACTTTGAATCCAACAATGCTTCCACGAAATTTGAAGAAGGTGGAAAAAGAGAATGGGAAGAAAGTTTCCATAATTGATGTATCTCACGATGATTCACATGTTGATGCCAATGTGTAGTTAAAGGAAACACCATTGATATGGATTTATAGGAAATGGTTAGAGTTCTTATCCAATTAAGGTTGCATGTCTTTTTATTTGAAACATTTATTTGCCAATGGAATGCAAGTTGCAGGGTTTTACCAAAAAGGTGAATGAAAAAGTTGAGTATGAGACTCACTTTAATGCAGAAAAATTATATGCATTTCAGCCTTGTAAGTACATGTACATATGATTGATGATCTTGTACTTATGATTTTTCTTAAGAGAAAGTTGAAGAATGGAATACATACATGAGAATGGTATGTATGAACACAGGGATGTTGATGATTTCCTCGTATTTGAACATGTATGTGTAATTGACTTGATGGTCGATTTCTTTGCTTAAACATGCATGCAATGTCATATCGACTTGAAAAAGTTGATTTTGTCCCCAAGATTGAAAAAGGGAGATAGTGATGAAGTGTTTCACAAGAGGTGGAATTCTTTCTATTTTGAAAAAGAATCATCAAGTTCTTCTTAAACATGCTTGACTTGGAGAGTTAACTGTTTGAAAAAGGCATGTTTTTGTCAGCTTGTTATTTAAGTCGATCATTTGTATGCAAGATGTAAAGACATGATGATGATTCACAAGATGTGAAATTTGTTTCTTTTGATGGAGCAAGAGTTTATGTCATTCAGTTATTTCTTGCACTATGTTGTTTTTTTTACAAGATGTCAGAAGGAAATTTGCAGCAACAAAAGCCACCATAAAAGTGGCGTGGTAAGAAGTGGTTTGAATTCTTAATTGAGTAAAATATACTTTCATTGGTACATATGCAAATTTTAGTTGAGTTTGCATGAATTTTTTATGTAATCTCACGTTTGTTTGAGCCACCTTGGATCAATGATCAAGGAAGCGATATTCAACTACCTTCTGTAAAATTCTCAACAGAATTCTGAATGATTTCAAGGAAGATAGTTCTTAATAGGAGGACAAGCACATCCAGGAAGGGAAGTCTCGACTACCTTCGAGTTTTGGTTCAAAGGCACTAGCCATGCAAGGAAAGTGTATGGAGGCTGAAAGAAGAGGGTGTTGTACTCTCATCTAATGTACAGATCAATATATCAGTCTTTTGGGGTCCAAAAGATTCCCACTAGGGAGGAGTGATCAGATATTCATCAAGGACCTTAGTAATAGTCACATGTCATGACTTAACTGTGGTTGCAAACAATGTACATGTGGTTGCAGTTAACATGACCGCCAGTTCTACGTGTATTATCATTGAAGGGTTAATATTGGTTTTAAGCGCTAAAACCTTTTCCTTAAGCACCTTTCTTAAAATACGAATTAAGCATGTGGGTGGTCTTAGAAGGATGGTAAAATGTATCTCACACAGACAAAAGGCTGGAAGAGTATTCTAAAATTTCACACAATTACCCTCAGTGAGCGACATGTAGCGCAGGAAAACTACTTTTCTCACGTGCTCCCGATCTGATATTGATTGTGCAAAAAATTGCATGAGATTGCACGATAGCCGTTGGATTGGATGGGATAGATCGACAATTGAGAGTTAGCTTGGTCACTAGCTCTACGGAGGCTTATCCCTAACCACCAGGATTATACTGCCTCATATGCACGCCCAACAGAAAGTTATTGTTAATGATTACCTCCGACGGTCAGCCTGACGGAGCGGCTAAACTTAGGCCGATATGCTAATTTAACTAAAGATAAGTGTGTTTAACCAATTTTGGTGGAGAATCCTTAGAGGATATTGCATAAATACACTCCAGGAGAAGTTCTTGTAGAAGCAAAGCCAGAGAGACATAGAAAATTTGAGAGAGTGAAACAGGAAGCTAGCTAGGCTAATTGCAGCCTTCTGAAGCCAATGGAATAGTCCAAAGAAGTTGGGGAAGTCATATTCAAGGAGAATTTCATATAGGAAGATTGATTTTGGAGCTCAGAGACACCAAGGGTTGCAGGGAGTTGTAGGAGCTACCAGTACTCATTCTCAGCAAACCAACAATCATTTCTAACTGTAATGAGCCTTCTGAATCCATTGCAGGGATTTTCAGAAGCATTTGGAGACTTCTAAAGGTTGTGATTCTATAGGGAAGTTTCAGGCAGCAAATGATCAAATGATCAGTATATTGTTGGTGTCTGATATGTGTTGGAGAGAGTAGAAGAAGTTTTAGAGAAAGTTGAATAATTATGAAGGAGTTAGTGCCATTTAGAAGCTCAGGGTAGCTCAGAGCACTGATTGAAGGAATCAAGTCTAAGGAAGCTTATATCTATTCACAGAGTGATGATAGCCATGAAAGGGATATAGATGGTATTCTAAGCCCATTGGTTCAGTTCAATAACCTTTGGAGTTAAGTGTGGAACTTGTAAAAGAAACTTTACCATAATCCCAAAGAGCCAAGTCAAGATGACAAAAGCTCAAGGAGACATAGCCCACGATATTTGAGTGAACTACTAGATTAAATTTGTTGTTATGCATGGTTGTTTATTTGTTGCATTATATGACTATTATATGTGTTTAATATAATAGAAACAAATGGACTTAAAGAACTTAAACAATTAAAAACAAACATCATACACCTGTTTCAAGTATTTAATTCCAAAAATGTCATACATAAGCTAGATCATATATTTGTTAAGCTTTGAGTGAGAGGTTCTTGTAAGCATTAAAAAAATGTAAACCCCCATTTCAAATCAGTGACCTGGTCTTGACATAGGACAAATCCCATGAAGACAAAGGTAAACATAATAAGTTCCAATCCATGTGGATCAAACCATATATCATGCATGAGAAGTTTAACCATCACACATGTCATCTCCAATCTTTATACGAGAAGATTGACTCTCTTCCTATTAATGGCTAATATTTAAAACAATAAATTTTACTGATGGTCTAGGGCTATGCCTTACTCTATGTACATAGTCCGTTTCTTTTGTTTTTTGTTTTGTTTAGTCTTGTGTTGTTGTTTCCTTTCATTATGTAAATAAGTGTCGTATGTGAACATGGCTGAATTGAAAGGGAATCTTGTGACACTACAAAATTTGGCTAACCTTCAGTCATTTTTCTTTGTTTTGGTTTGGCCAATGACGTTATGATGGAAAATACAATCCTTGCATAAGGGGAGCTTTGTGCTGAGCCATGACACCAATTTATATTCTCAAAACCTTACGCCTTCACTCCGTTCTTTATGTTTTGTTGTTTTTCATGCTTATCTAGTCAAGTAGAGAAGGACAAGGGGAAAATCTAAAAAAGCAAACCAAAATCATAGGTTTTACATATGACTCTATAAAGAAACAACCTCTTATTCTCTCAATAAGTTAGGGCCCTCTTCCGCTGGTGTTGACAGTGCTGGACCCACCAAAATTTAGGGGATCTCTCTGATATGAAGTCCCAACTAGAACTCACACTGTTTGGAGTAGGAGTCCCAGCAGTGGGGTGATAATGATCTACCTTGGTTGAAAATATGCATAGAGTGGTGCACGATGTCTTTGGTGAGAACAAGTGTGTGACCTTGCAGATATTCAAGTGTGATTCATGAATGGTTCCAACACATGAAGGGAAAATAGAGTGAGCCCCTTCAAAGCTTGTAATAGTACATAGCTTAAAAGGAACACAAGATCATAATGACATCACGTGCTAACATGCAAAATAGTACACAAGTTAAGGTGATGAATTAATAAAACAACAGAAATTCAGCAAGATTCGTACAAATGCAAACAGAATAGTTCATAATAATGAGCGTAAGTTAAATAATATACCTTGAAAATAAAACAAGAATATTCCTACTATATTCACAACATATGCATGAAGGTGTGTTGACTCTCAGTTTTATTAAAAGTGAAAGTTCCAATCATACATACACCATTGATGAACCATTAGCCCCAATAATGGAACATTAAAGTCAATAAAACCTTCTCCTCCAAAGAAGTATACTCCCTTACACTACGAAGAAGCCAAGGATCTCACAAAACTTCAATCTTTTCCTAAGCCTAAGCCTATCCAAATGCTTAGCTCCCAAAAGCCTCTTACATGAGTTATCAGGTTCTATTTATAGAAAGACAGGGTGAATATTCAACTCTCCTTTTTGACCTTTGGACTACCCTCATGACCCTTCAAATTATTTACAAAATGACTCATCACATTACATCATGAGTCTTCATGTTTTAATATTGACACTTGGAATTTCGCTTAAACATAATTACAAATAATATTACAATTTAAAATTGTACCCATATAATACAAAATAGGGTAGAGACAACTTGACATCATAACAAGATAAAACACTATGATGCCTGAGTTTTAGGAAAATCTATATCAACAACTTCCACTTGATTCTTCTTGGTCACATATTGGTGCCAAGCTCGGTAGTATGTGATGACATCCCCAAACTGCATAATGGTGTCTCGATGGAAGCTAACTCTTTCCCCCATGGCATCCGGGAAAAATGATTTGGAACCAATTTCAACCTCCTTTTGAAGCATGAGAAACATTGTTCTAATTTGGACAGGACCACCAATGTAGTTCTGCATGTTCTATCTATTCAGCTCCAAATATTCCTTGGTGGAAATCTGTCTCAACTGCTCCAAGTACTCTTTGATTTGCTTCCTAAATTGGTTCCTAGATTTAGCTTCGGTGACTGAACTAACTGATGGGATCTTGTGTGCATTCACAAAGACATCCAAACTATTGTATAACTGTACATATGAAGCCCGAATACTACCAATGAAAGAGGCAAGTTTCCTATTGTTCTAAATCAACATTCAAACCTTCACTTTCTCCAGCTCTTCTTGTGGCTTCATTTTCTTTCCCAAGTTAAGCAGTGCCCCTTTGTATCACATTGTCCATTCATGCATGGATGCGATGACAACTTGTATATTCTCGAGAGTTTTGATGAAGTCTTTGCTCTCATACTACAAGCCATGCAAGCGGACAAATTCCTTATGTACGGTAATGAGCTCCTCATAGAGGTTCTGGATGGTTTCTCAAAGTGTTGATACTTTAGAAAGCATCATTGTTCTTGTTGAGTTCCAAAATTGCCTTTCCTTAGCTACTTTTCTCATCCTTCCTTCTCTGTTTTTCCATGAAAAATGCATCCTTATCATCAAAAACCATTATACATCACCTCAAGGAGTATATTTTAGTGATTTACATGTTATACTATTATTCTTTCTATTTGAATAAGTTATTTTCTTTTAGCTACAGAACGCAGCCACATTATGTAGCTAATCGGTTGTTCCGCAGCTACTTCCATGCTTTTGTAGGTTCCAGGTGTCAAGAGAGGAAATGGACTACATGGGTAGCTTGGAAAACATTAGGGAATGGATTGTATCCTATTCATCTGGTCTAGATCGATGAGGAAGACTCTGGTCAAAGGGAAGTCAAACATAGAAATCTATGGCAAACAGGACTCTATTTTGCACACATTTCTCAGTGTTGGGATCCGAAGCAGTTTCCTGAGGCCACAAACTTAATCTGCCACCTGCGCAAATGGAAACCAACAACCCTTACTATAAGATTTATGTTTCCAAGCAACCGAGGACAAGAATTCTGCATACTTGCCTACCTACGTGTTTTGATGTAGCTTATTTCTCTCTTTAAAATAGTTGTATAATTTCTTTATAAATACCTGTGTGAAGAACATAGAACAAGTTCAGTTTTTTGCTTATGTGTTAAGTTTAAATTTCCGCTCTTTAGTTTTAAGAACTCATTCTCTATTTTTAATATAAATACTGTGTTTCATGGATACTTGAAGCATTGTTGGAGTGTTGATTAAGTGCTTATAATCTAAGACCTTTGCAGAGGGCCCCTGTGTTGATCAAGGTTACATTTTATTTATGTTTTGTCTTTCATAGTTAACTGTAAATTCACTTTGTTTTCTCCATGATGTTTATAACCATTTTCTAACTCTATTCATAATGTGGCTTGTGTCATCTTCTTATTAGCACAGAATAGCTCTTTCGTTTCACTACTTTCTAGTTTCTTATCAGTAGCTTGAAGTTGATGTCAGTAGCATAGAGATTTAGATTTGTTGATCATTAGTCTAGTTTCTTTCATTTGTTGTTCATTAGTCTTTAGATTTTGAATTTAATTGATCAATGCCATTTTGTTGTTAGTTTAATAACTCATGTTGTGAGTGAATGTTTCCGAAAGCCCTTTCAGTTGATGGTTCATTTTAATAATAAGTGGTGAAATATTTCATTTATGAATGAGTCTTTCTCTACATTTTTATGCTTACTTTTTCTTAAAACAATGAAGTATGGAGTCCCTCAAAATGTTATCTCAAGGAGTTTTTTCTCCCAAAATTGTGTAGCAGAGTGATAAAGCACTTCATTTAGTTGTTATAGTAGATTAGTTGCAATTTCACTTTTAGTCTTAGTCTTTCATTTAATTTTGTTGCAATTTCATTTTCAGTTTTATAACAATGAAGTATTGAATCCCTCAAAATGCTATCACAAGGAGGTTGTTCTCCCAAAATTGTGTAGTAGAGTGATAAAGCAATTCGTTTAGCTATTATAGTATATTAGTTGCAATTTCACTTTCAGTCTTAGTCTTTCATTTAATTTTTTTGTAATTTCATTTTCAGTTTTAGAACAATGAAGTATTGAATCCCTCAAAATGCTATCACAAGGAGGTTGTTCTCCAAAAATTGTGTAGCAAAGTGACAAAACACTTCATTTGGTTTTTATGATAGATTAGTTGCAATTTCATTTTCAATCATAGTTGTTCATTTAGTTGCAATTCCATTTTCAGTTGTTCATTAAGTTTTGATTCTGCAATAAATTAGACAATAGTTGTAATCTTATTTTCAATATTTCATTTTTGGTTCATCATAGATAGCTACAATCTCATTTTCAGTTTTAATATCTCATTTAAGCTTTGGTTTTGTAATTGATTAGATAGTAGTTGCAATTTCACTCTTAAGTTCTTTTAGTTCATGTTTTGGAAACAATCATAATAGGAAGAAGAGAAACTCTATTTTCATTTTCTTGGTTAAAACTTTGCTTCCAAATCTGGCTTAAAGCACTTTTAGCTCTCATTTCATTTTCTCTAGATTCTTAGCAGTAGTAGATTTAAGATTTTGTTAGGAATTAAAAGATGAAAACCCCAAAACAACTTAAAACTCAAAAACACTAAAGTAGGAATGACCATCTAGCACATATAGTACAGTACACTTCATCAGTTTACAATACCCGGATTGACAATTTATGTAAAGCAACTTAGGACACTAAATTGACCAAACGTTTTGGTGTCGTTGCCGAGGAGGTGTAACTAGGTAGCTGTATCTCTTACATTCATAAAAGAAAACAAGAACAATAAAAAAAACAATGACATGGATAGAGAACAAGACTCTAGGCATAGATTTATAGATAGGGGCAGAAGTTCGATTCCTACAACTCCACCTACTCCACCAAGAGTTAGAAAAGACACACCTCCATCCCAGACTCATACTCCCAGCCATAGGATTCCTGGAATTCAAGGGGAAGAAATTCAATCAGAAGATTCTCCTACATCATCCACCAAAACAGTCCTAGGAGAGAAGACCTTTTTCACTTCCAGAGGGGAGCCTATTGTAGTTGAAGAATTAGGAATAACTGGTGAGGAAGAAAAGGTAGAAACTCTCGCTCATAGTCCATTAATAGAAGAACCAGAGGAGGAGGGAATAACCTTGCAGGTTGAGCCCTATACTAACTATGAAGAAACTATAATGGCAGAAGAAGAACAAGATGGAGAATTCACACTGTTTGGAGGAGGGGGTAGAGGGAGAGGTAGAGGAAACAATGGAGGAGGTAGAGGTAATAATGGAGGAGGCAGAGGAAATAGGGAAGTAGATAACTCATTTAGATTCCCTATAATAGATGAGGAAACACATACCACAATGAAAAACATTTCACCATCTGTCCTCCCAAACTTTTATGGGTTGAGAAGTGAGGATCCTAAAACTTTTTTATTTGAGTTTGAAGTCTTGTACAAAACCTATGACTATTTAGAAGACTCTCAAAAACTCAAATTGTTCCCTTCAACACTAAAAGGGGCTACTTTGAAATGGTTTATGGGGTTAGTCACTCAATCCTTTAGAACTTGGAATGACATGAAACAGGCATTTTTGGATAGATATTTGGATTATTGTATGCCTACCAATCATAAAGATGAGGTGTTCAAAATGATGCAAAAAGAAGATGAAAACTTAGAGGATTTGCTTGAGAGATTCAACTATAATTTGGAAAGAGCAAAGATGAACAATTTAGATGAAGAAACTTTGAAAGGTCTTTTGTTAAAGGCCATTAGAGATGAATGGATAGATATCCTTAACATGATGGGGAAGGGAGATATCTCTCAACTTCCATTGAATGACATAGCAGAACTATGTGTTCATCTCTCAAGAGAGAAATATAAAACCACGAATGGGCCGAGAGATCCTTCTCTTGTTAGAGCAAACAAATCTGCAATTGGATCTCTAAGTAGGGCAGAAATTAGCAATATTCTTGATGAGTTTAAAACTGACATTTTTAGGAGCCTTAGTGAGCAACTAGACACCCTTAAAATTCAAAACAAGCAGAAAAAATAGGTTGATGCTTTAGCCATCTTTTGTCCAAAATGCAGAAAGAAACATGCTCTAAGGGAATGCCCTTTAGATGCAAAACTGTAGAAACTTGTATGATTTGTTCAGCAAGTCATGAGACCAAGGATTGTCCTTCAATCCTGGGTCTTAAGGCTATCTTTCAAGAGGAAACAGTCCCAAATCCTGTAGAATCTCTTTGTTTTGTTGCAAGAAGACCTTGGAAGGGGCCACAAAATCAAGGATTCAACAATCAAATGTATCTTCAACCCCCACCAAACTAGAATTCTTGGCAGCAACCTTGGCCTCAAACTCAATCTCGGTATCAATCTCAACCGTGGGAACAAGGGTTACAAAATCCTTATGGGAGATTTTCCCAATATTACCAATATCCTCCATCTTATCAAAATTATCCTCCCTCACAAAATCAGCAACAACTTCCAAATCAAAGCCCTCAACTTTCATTGCCATTTCCACAACAATCTCCACAACAAGGTCAAAATCCTCAACGCTTACTTCCATTTCAACAAAAACCAAATCAGCTACCTACCCAACCATTACCAAACCCCAATAATAAAAACCCTCAAAATGTTTACATGGTAGAAGGACAATAATTTCCAACTTACATGATTACTCCTCTAGATCTTAATGATGTTCAACTTATATCTGGTAGGATATTAGAAAAGGAAAAACCTTCTATAGTTATTCAAGAGCAAGACACTTCTAAGGAGGATTATCTGAAAGTCAATAAAATTTCTGAGGGAACATCCCTCCAAAACCAAAACATTAAAAAAGAAAAACAAAAGGAATCAATAAACACAACTCCTATAATTGAGCAACCAACATCTACTTTTACACCTCCTTTTCCTGAGAGATTACAAATTGATATAGGGGTAGAAAAACAGATCTTGTTGCCCAATTATGATTTTCTCGATGAATTGAAGAATGTTTGTATGAAAATTCCTTTGCTACAAGCCATTAGAAAAATTCCTATTCTAGCTAAGACAATAAAGGAGTTGAGCATCAAAAGACCAGGAAGAAAACCAAGAGAAACAAAAAGAATTCACCTAGTGGGAAAGATCGTAGACATTGTTTCAGGGAAAACTAGTGTCGATTTGAACTACTAGTCCCACTAAGATGGGTAGCTATATTAGAAACAAATAATGAAAGCTTTTCAAGAGTTCCTTTAAGCGTGATAGATGAGAGGGAAGAAAAGAGGACCAACCTGGATCTCTCACTTTGATCCTAGCTTGATTTCTCCTTTCCTTGATAGAATTTGCTACTCCTCTCCTACTTGTCCTGCTTCAAAGAGTACCTGTAGAGTTAAAGTAAAAGCAAACCATCAAAACATCTCCATCTAAAACATCATAAACAATGCGGAATCAGAAACACATTGACCATACAATTGCATTCATAAACAATAAGATTCACAAATACACGATTATATGGAGGAAAACTCAAAGAACTTTATTAATAGTAATGTAAGAGAGGATTACAACCCCGCTGTCTGATCCAGCATCATCCTCCCAGTTTTAGAAGCCCTCTTCACCTCATGAACAAGCAAATCACCCAACAATGCAATGTCTCTTCTCACCAACAAACCAACAACACTTCCTTACAAAATACAAAATTCCAGCCTCTAGATCTCTTAGACGAGGGATCCATTTATAGATGTCTTGCAAGGGTGTGAATCAGCTCTGGGTTTTTGATTAGTATCATTCCACTGATAGTTCTTGGTTCCAGTTGGAGATTTCATTGATCTCTTACTCATCCCTGGGTGAATTCAGAGAGGCAAGTGTCACATGAGAAGTTTTTGGAAGATTCCATGATTATCCACCTAGCAAACTATCTCTGCCATTTGTCTATTATCACTCATCACACCCCACAAAAGGCCATTTCAGTATGCATTGCACCTGGCCAGCTTGGCAGTCAGTATGCAACACACCTTGCCCATGGAGCAGCTGTATGGTCTCGTTTTGGCCAGTTCTAAGTATTTTTTCAAGTGAAACTTCTAGGAAATGATGTAATCAGATGACCATGATCCTTTAGGGTATGAAACAACACTTTTAGGGACTTAAGGAGCCCTTAGTTTATGGACATATGAGTTTGGGGTTGCAGTGCCCAAATATGTCTATAACATACATCATGATGGGAAAGATTTCCATGCAGAAATATGTGGATCCATAAAGTCCAATTGTTAAGACACATATAAATGGGATTGAAAATCCAAATACATTGATTGACTTAGGAGTAGCAATAAACATTATGATTAGACAAAATATGGAGCAGCTTAAACTTCCTAACCTTCTTTACACACCTACCCTACTGCAACTTACAGATAGATCAGTAATTAAACCAGATGGTGTGATAGAAGATATTTCAGTCTCCTTAGATTCTTGGGAATATCATATTGATTTCATGATTTTAATTTAGGAGGACACCCACTCATATTTGGAAGACCTTGGTTGGCCACAACTAATGCTTTTATTAGTTTTACATCTGTTGACATGTATATTTCTGATGGTAATTCAACAAAGAAATTTACTTTGTATCCTCCAGCAAAAGCAATAACAGAAATAGATGACAAGGAATAGATTAATGATGAAGATGATATTCAACCTCTTTTTACTATATCAGAAATTAGTGAAGATAGTCAAATTTTGAACACATTGGAAAATTTTGAAACATCTTCAGAATATGATCATGCACAATTTCAAGAAATATCTAATATTGAATACTTATCATCTAGGTAGATGTCTCTCTATTCTATGGAAGAGTTTGGTAGCTCTACAATTGAAATTTTCCCAAGTAGGACATTGAATATAAACAAAAACTTGGAGAAACTACAACAAGAAGAGCTAACCAAAATATTACAAAAACATTCTGCTGCATTTGCATGGGAGTATATCGACATGAAAGGTATTGGTCCTAAGACTTGTATCCATCATATCTATATTGAGGAAAATGGTACACCAATCATACAACCTCAAAGAAGAATGAATCCAAATCTTAGGGAAATTGTGAAAGAAGATCTCCAAAAATTACTCAATGCAAACTTTATTTACCCAATTTCAGATAGCCAATGGATTTCTCCTTTGGTAGTTGTGCCAAAAGAGAATGGTAAATGGAGGGTGTGCATTGATTACCGAGAATTGAATAAATCAACCTTGAAAGATCACTTTCCTTTGCCCTTTATAGATCAAGTGTTAGATACATTAGTAGGTAAAAAGTATTTCTCATTTTTGGATTGTTTTAGTGGTTATAATCAAATTCAGGTAGCACCTGAGGATCAGGATAAAACCACATTTACTTGTCCATGAGGAACTTTTGCCTACCAAGTGCTTCCTTTTGTGTTATGTAATGCACCTGCAACATTCCAAAGAGTAGTACTAGGATTTTTTTCTGATCTAATACATGATTGTGCAGAGGTATATATGGATGATTTTATAGTTTATGGTAACACATTTGAATAAGCTTTGGAAAATTTGGAAAAAGTCATTAAAAGATGTAAAGAAACAAACCTTTCACTAAGCCATGAAAAATGCTTTATGATGTTTACAAAAGGTATTGTTTTAGGACATCACATTTCAAGAGATAGGGTTAAAGTTGACAAATCTAAAGTTGAAGTCATCTCTAAGTTATCAATTCCAAATTGCCAAAGGGATGTTAGAAGTTTTCTAGGATTTATAGGGTACTATAGAAGATTTATAGAAAAATTCACTAAAATAGAATCTCCACTCTTCAAATTGCTTACAAAAGATTATGAATTCAAGTGGAATCCTGATTGTCAACTAGCATTTGAAACCTTGAAAGTAAAAATATCTGAACCATCTATCTTGAGAGGACCAAATTGGAAACTTCATTTCCATATTTCTACAGATGCTTCAGATATAGCTCTAGGAGCTGTATTGGGACAAAAAGATTTGATTCCTTATGCCATTTACTATACAAGTAAAAATATACTGTGAATGAAAAAGAATTATTAGCTGTTGTTCATGCAATTAACAAGTTCAGACACTTTATAATAGGCTATGAAACCTTTGTTCATACAGATCACTCTGCGATTAGATATTTGATGAATAAGCCTATTAATAATGGCAGAGTTACAACATGGCTTTTACTTTTGCAAGAATTCAACATTACTATGCTAGATAGACCTGGAAAACAAAACACAGTTGTTGATTTCTTATGTAGGATTCAGAATATCAAAGAAGACTCTCCGGTTGAAGATAAGTTTCCTGATGAATACCTCTTTGCGGTAACTACTCAAACTCCTTGGTTTGCAGATGTTGCTAATTACTTGGTTACAGGGAAGTTACCTTCACATTTATTTCCTTGAGAGAAAAGAAAGATTATTCAAGATAGTGCAAGATATTCATAGATCACTAACGAGTTGTATAAAACAAGGCTAGATCTTATGATCAGAAGGTGTTTCAGGGAAGATGAGATGCTTGATATTCTCAAAGCATGTCATGATGAACCATGTGGTGTACACTTTGCTGACAAGAGGACAACCTATAAAATCCTTTCCTTAGGATATTATTGGCCATCCATCTTCAAAGATGCTAAAGAATATGTCAGAAGGTGCGACAGCTGCCAAAGGGTAGGGAAACCTGCTCCCTCAAATGAAATGCCATTACAACCTCAGGTACTTATCGAACCCTTTGAAAAATGGGCTTTAGAATTTATTGGACCTATTAATCCTCCATCTAAGCATAAAAAGTATATATTGGTATGCACTTATTATGTCACCAAATGGGTAGAAGCCAAAGCCTTACCTTTTGCTAACAAAAAATCTGTAGTTAGTTTTCTTTTTGAGGATATTTTTACTCGCTTTAGTGTTCCAAGAGAAATTGTGACAGATCAAGGACCTCAATTCACATCCAACATGATGGAGAAGCTTATGGAGGAGTACAAAATCAAGCATAGGAAATCCACTCCCTATCATCCACAAGCAAATGGTCAAGTGGAGTCTACAAATAAAGTGATTGAAAGAATCCTCATCAAGACTATGCATCTACATAGAAGAGATTGGGCAAAAAGGTTTCCTAAAGCCTTATGGGCCTATAGAACTACATGGAGGAATACAACAGGACATACACCCTATGAACCTATTTATGGGAAGCAAGTCTTGTTCCCTATAGAGTTCCAAGTCAAAACTTTCAAGATGGCACTCTAGTTGGGGATGGATTTATCATAAGCTCAAAAGCATAGACTAGAGAAATTGAATGAACTTGATGAAATCAGACAAGAGGTTGTTCAAAGTACTGGTCTAGTTTAGCAACAGAGGGCCAAATGGCATGACAAATACATCAAGGACAAGAAGTTTCAAGAGGGAGATTGGGCAATGTTATTTGATTCGAAGTTTAAAGATTTTCAAGGGAAGTTTCAAACTCATTGGCTTGGGCCATATGAGATTGAAATTTTTTTTAGTAATGGAGCAGTAAGGATCAGAACAATAGATGAAAGTCAAACTCCTCTCCTTGTGAATGGTCATAGATTGAAAATTTATCAAAAGCCAATCTCAAAGGAAGAGTTCATTAAGATCTTTCAGAACAATTCTAAAATGAAGTTGGTGAAGAATAATCTTTCTTCTCCATCAACTTAGTGGTGAAGAATAATCTTTCTTCTCCATCAACTTAGTCTTTGATTTTCCTATATTAAAAAAAAAGAGAAAAAAAGAAAGAAAAAAATAATTGTATAAGGTTGAAAACCAATCACTGATTGGCATTCTTATACAAAAAATACCGGGTGAAAATTAGAAGCTTCTGACACCCTATATTTTCCATTTCCTTTTCTAAAAAAGAGAAAATGGTGACTCACTTTGCATTCTGCAAAATTCATTGTTTTATCTCATTTTCACTCTGTTTTACTTTTGCAAAGTTTCACTTCACTCCACTACCATATTCCACCAATAAATTTTTCCTCTCCAACATTTCTTCCATCTCCATTTTTCATTTATCATCTTGTCATATTTTCACTCACATAGCCATCTCCATTTCATTCATTCATAAAGTCATATTTTACTCTCTATTTTACATTCTACAGTTGTTTCCATGTTCTTCAGTTGTTCCTGTTCCGTAGCTAATCCTGTTCTGCAACCAATCTGATTCTGTAGAAACAGTTTGATCATCAGTCCAAGCATAAACAGGCCAGTTCATAATAAAATTTCATATGCAGGTAATTGAGGAGAGAACAACTTTTGAATACCAATCACATCTAAGAACCTGTTGAAGCAAACAACAAGACATTAGCAAGCAGAAGGTATGGTTCTAAAAGGTAAAAAAACAAAAACTTATTTCAAAAAGCAATACAAAACATAAGTTTGTATAACTCGTATAATCACATGACTCCTTGATTTATCATTATGAGATTTGACTACCATGATGATTCCGCCACACCTTCCATCTTTAATACCTAATGGTCTAATGATGCAATCTCTGTTTTAAACTCAATGACTCGTACTTAACTGGACTTCTCCAGCACACCTGTTAAACAGTTAGATTCATGACATAACCTATTTGAATATGACTCCTCAAAACCCTGATTGTTCATTTATTACACCAAGTTTTTCTCTTATACTTCCACAGCCTTTTCGTGCATACAAACACTCTGTTACCTTGTACACACAGTCACTCTATTTTCATATTCTATGTATATAACAGTCACTCTGTTTTTCACACAGTTTACATGTATAGCCACTCTATTTCATATGCCTTGAGCACACTCTATTTCCACACATTTTATGCATAAAGCTACTTTGTTTTGATATACCCTATATGTACAGTCCTTTTTTCCCATACTCATAGTCATTTTACTTCCATATATTCTGCCATTTTGTCCCCATATACATAGTTATTTTTGTTTCTATATACCAGTTGTTCCACTGCCGTATACATAGTCCTCTTTACACAGTCACTCCACTTCTCAAACAGTGAAGGGAATTTTGAAGAATAGAAGAGAACAGAGGTGATGGGGCTCATTGTCAAAACTGAACCCATATGGGTGAAGTACATGGAAGGTTATCCTCAGCTGAAAGGAATGTTGCAGAAGGCTGGTTGGTTGAGTTTCATTGCAAAATTCAATGGTTACCATAAATAAATCACCAAATCTTTTGCCAGATCATTTGATGGAATGGACGTGGAAATAGGTGACATAAAATTTGAAGTGACCGAATCTTTTATTGCTGAAGCAATCGAGCTACCAAGGCTAGGAGAGAGGTGGTTCAAGAACAAAGAATTTCATGATGAAACCTGGAAGGCTATTCTCAAAAATCCAGGTATAGACACTTCAGTTTTTAGGAAATGGATTCCAATCTCTGCACTTAAGGGCAAATGGAGTAGCATGTTATTAATTTTGCAAAAGTTTATTACATGCGAGGGAAGGTTTGGTTCCATGTATGTATATCACATAAGACTGTTAATGAATTTTCTTGAAGATGGAACCCTCAATCTCCCATTTTTCTTGTTGAATAGTTTGAGAAGAATGGCCACTAATGTTCAGAAGAAAATTGAAGCAATAGAAACCACTCTTTGTCATCATGGACTAGTAAAAATTTTAGTTGAACATCACTTAAAGAGTGTAGGAGACACATGGGAGGACTTTTTGGTCAGAAACTTCTTCCAAGATGCTCCAGAATTTCCTGAGGGAAGTCCTGTAAAAAGAAGTAGGAGAAGGAAGACCAGTCTCACCATTCAAAACACTCTTGAAACTTCAGCATAGAAAAAAATGAAGAAGAGCCCATCTCTGAAACATTAACAGAGATCAGAAAGTAGATAAATCAGAGAAGAAAAATGAAAGAAAAGGTTGAGGAAATCCACAAGAATATTCTTGAACCTTCATCATCTAAGGAGGATGAACAACTTCTTTTAGAGAGACTAATCAAAATCAGAGATTATCTTAAGAAAGAGAAGGAGAAGGGAAAAAGGAAACAGGTTATAGAGGAAGAAGTCATAGGCTCCCAAAGTTTGAGGAGAAGTTCTAGACTCATGGGAAAAGTGAAGAAAGCAAAATCAACAGAGACCCAGTTCATAGATTGGGGGAAGAAACTCCAACTAAGTCCCATGACAATATTCCATATGAGCAAAGCCCACAGAACTCTCCTCAACAACACTTTGAAAGCAACCTAAGAAGAGCCTCTCCAGACATTGATCCAATCCAACAATAGATTTATGACTACATAGAGTCATTGGAGAAAAAGAGTACATCAATGGACCCAGGGACTTCATCTAATCCTGAGCATCCTACCACATCACAAGAGACTTTAACTAGCTCACTTAAATAGGAAATCTATGAGCTAGAAGTTCTAAATAGGCACATCCAAAGAGAAAATGAAGCCTTAAAAGAACAGAACAAGTTGGATAAGATTATCCATGATAACACTATGATTCACTTGGGTTTATGGAAAAAGAAGAACAAAAAACTAAAAAGGAAGAATAAGAAGCTAAAGAAAGCACTCATTAACCTTAAGTATAGATTTCTCATGAGGAAGCCTAGGATGGCAGTTAGTGCAAAGAAAAGCAAGAAAAGGTTGGATGTTTTGGTTGAAGTCTCAGAAAAAATGCAGTAGGAGGAGGGAATTCACAATTTTGATTGCATGGGGACATGCAATAGTCTTGTAGTGGGGGTATGTTCAGTTCCAAAATTGCCTTTCCCTTAGCTACTTTTCTCATCCTTCCTTCTCTGTTTTTCCATGAAAAGTGCATCCTTATCATCAAAAGCCATTATACATTGCCTCAAGGAGTATATTTCAGTGATTTACATGTTATACTGTTATGTTTTCTATTTGAATAAGTTTTTGTCTTTTAGCTATGGAATGCAGCCACATTCTGCAACTAATCAGTTGTTCCATAGCTACTTCCACGCTTTTGTAGGTTCCAGGTGTCAAGAGAGGAAAATGACTACATGGGTAGCTTGGAAATAATCAAGGCATGGATCGTATCCTATTCATCTAGCCTAGATCGACGAGGAAGACTCTAATCAAAGGGAAGTCAAACATAGAGACCTATGGCAAATAGGAATCTATTTTACACACATTTCTCAGTGTTGGGATCCGAAGTAGTTTCCTGAGGCCACGAACTTCATCTGCCACCTGCGCAATCGGAATCCAACAACCATTACCATAGGATTTATGTTTCCGAGAAACCAAGTACAAGAATTCCGCATACTTTCCTGCCTACATGTTTTGCTATAGCTTATTTCTCTCTTTAAAACAGTTGTATAATTTCTCTATAAATACATGTGTGAAGAACAAAGAACAAGTTCAATTTTTTGCTTATGTGTTAACTTCAGATTTCTGCTTTGTAGTTTGAAGAACTCATTCTCTGTTTTTAATATAAAGACTATGTTTCATAAATACCTGAAGTGTTGTTGGAATGTTGATTAGGTGCTTATAATCCGAGACCTTTGCAGAGGGCCCCTGCGTTGGTCAAGGTTGCATTTTATTTCTGTTTTTTCTTTCATAGTTAACTGTAAATTCACTATGTTTTTTCGATGATGTTTATAACCATTTTCTAACTCTGTTCATAATACAGCTTGTGTCATCTTCTTATTAGCACAAAATAGCTCTTTTGTTTCACTACTTTCTAGTTTCTTATCAGTAGCTTGAAGTTGATGTCAGTAGCATAGAGTAATTTAGATTTGCTGGTCATTATTATAGTTTCATTCATTTTATATTAATTAGTCTTTAGATTTTGAATTTAATTGATCAATGCCATTTTGTTGTTAGTTTAATAACTCATGTTGTAAGTGAATATTTCCGAAAGCCCTTTCAATTGATGGTTCATCTTAAAACTAAGTGGTGAAATATTTCATTTATGAATGAGTCTTTCTCTGCATTTTTATGTCTACTTTTTCTTAGAACAATGAAGTATGGAGTCCCTCAAAATGCTATCACAAGGAGGTTATCCTACCAAAATTGTGTAGCAGAGTAATAAAGCACTTCATTTAGTTGTTATAGTAGATTAGTTGCAATTTCACTTTTAGTCTTAGTCTTTCATTTAATTTGGTTGCAATTTCATTTTCAGTTTTAGAACAATGAAGTATTGAATCCTTCAAAATGCTATCACAAGGAGGTTTTCTCCCAAAATTGTGTAGCAGAGTGATAAAGCACTTCATTTAACTATTATAGTAGATTAGTTGCAATTTCACTTTTAGTCTTAGTCTTTCATTTAATTTTGTTGCAATTTCATTTTCAGTTTTAGAACAATGAATTATTGAATCTCTCAAAATGCTATCACAAGGAGGTTGTTCTAGAAAAATTGTGTAGCAAAGTGACAAAACACTTCATTTAGTTTTTATGATAGATTAGTTGCAATTTCATTTTCAATCATAGTTTTTCATTTAGTTGCAATTCCATTTTCAGTTGTTCATTAAGTTTTGATTCTGCAATAAATTAGACAATAGTTGTAATCTTATTTTCAGTATTTCATTTTTGGTTCATCATAGATAGCTGCAATCTCATTTTCAGTTTTAATATCTCATTTAAGCTTTGGTTTTGTAATTGATTAAATAGTAGTTGCAATTTCACTCTTAAGTCATTTTAGTTCATGTTTTGGAAACAATCATAATAGCAAGAAGAGAAACTCTATTTTCATTTTCTTGGTTAAAAATTTACTTCCAAATCTGGCTTAAAGCACTTTTAGCTCTCATTTCATTTTCTCTAGATTCTTAGTAGCAGTAGATTTAAGATTTTATTAGGAATTAAAAGATCAAAACCACAAAACAACTTAAAACTCAAAAACACTGAAGTAGGAAGGGCCATCTAGCACATATAGTGCACTATAATTCATCAGTTTATGATACCCGGATTGATAATTTATGTAAGGAAATTTAGGACACTAAATTGACCAAACATTTCTCATCTCCTCCAAGTGGACCCATGCGGAAGCTACATTCTATGCTACTATGAGTTGTTTTACCTCTTTCATGGAGGCCTGTAAATATTGTGTCAATTTTTGTTAGGCCCCTATACTACTAGTGTAACCCCTTATTGTTATTAGTACAACCCTCTTATTATATTGTTGTACCCATGTAGTCCCCATATTGTTATTATTATGTCCCATAGAAGCCCACTATTATTATTATTGTGCCCTTACATTATTATTGTTAGTCGGCTCTAATTATATTATGACCCGTTAGACTCCTATATATAGAAAGGAGGTCTTGTCATTTATATCATCCAAGAATTGTTCATTTATGTAATGTAAAGGAGGTTTCCCCCTCGAAGAGGCTGAATTCTAAGGTGTTGATCTATATTTTCTATCCTTTTGTGAGCTGGTTTCATAACATTTGGTATCAGAGCTTTGAATTCTAGGGTTTCACTGCTCCAAACAGGTCATTGTGGCATTTGTGCTATAACTTTTTCTCTGCGACATTTCATACGCTAAAAATAAAACCCATTTGGTTGAAATTCGTCTCAACCGCAAGTCCAAATTTCAGAGCTTTTCGCGCTATATTTGCAGAGATATGATCTAAGGAAATTGGAATTTTGCAGACTCCTGAATTACATTCCAAACAGGTGACCTGGGGAAAATAGTCATAACTTTTGTTTTGAGCATCAGACTGAGATTTTGTAAGAAGTTATAGAAATAGAAAGGATTTTAGTTTCCTGTGTATATTTTTCAGATCCTAAGGTTGAAACAATGACACGTGGAACTTCCTACAAGTTTTCTCTACTGAACTAGTCTATAATCAGGTCATCGTGGGAGATTTGGCATAACTCTTCCTTGGAGAATCCAATTTGGCTCAGACTAGTGACATTGGAAAGAGGACACAAAGGGCTACTACAGGTCGAAATTTCAGAACTTAAAGATCCAAAAGTATAGAGTTACAGTCGTTTCAAGATTGAGCTGCTAAAATCAAGAAAAAGTGAGATGCGGAAGTTTGATGGCAAGGATCCAGTAAATTGGATACTATATATGGAGAAATATTTTGATCTACATGGTGTACCACTGTTACAAAAGGTATGTATTGCATCTAATTATTTAGAATCGAATCAATTTTTATGGCATAAAGGGCTTTGTTCTTGTAAACCACTTGTCACGTGTCAATTTTCATGGAGGAAATGATAGCACATTATGAGGATACAGAGAGAAAATACTTCTTTAGCCAATTGATTAATATCAAACAAAAGGGTACAATGGAAGAGCAGATTGAAGACTTTCAAAAATTGAATAGAAGGGTAAATTATATTCTAGAGAAGAAAAGGGTTGATGTCTTCATAGGGACTTTAAAGGATAACGTTCAACATGAGGTTTGCTTTCGGGAACCTGATTCATTGGAGGAGGCATTCGAGTTGGCAAGAAAAATTGAAGGCGAAATTATGAAAACAAGGAATCCCACCACTCATGACTATAATTATGGAAGTGTTTCTTCTCCCAGCCTTCCACAACCTACAAGGCTTACACCACAACAATTGGAAGAAAAAAGAGAAAAAGGGCTTTGTTACCATTGTGATAGAAAATGCAATAAAGGTCATAAGTGTGCTGAGAAGAAATTATTTTACATAGAGTATGAAGAGGAGGAAGAAAAAGATCAAGAAACATCAAAACAAGAGGATATATGCCAGGGCCCAACCCCAGAGAAAGAAGAAATGAATCTAACCATATCTTGTAAAGCATTGGCAAGAATTAGCACTCAAAATATCAATATAGAAGGACATATCAAGAAGAAAAAGGTTCAAGAAGTGAAAGATCACATCAACAAAGAAGAAATGAATCCAACCATATCTTGTAATGCATTGGCCAGAATTACTACTCCTCAAACTATCAAGATAGAAGGACATATCAAGAAGAAAAATGTTCAATAAGTGAAAGATCACATCAAGCATCAAGAAATGAATCTGACCATATCTTGTAAGGCATTGGAATAAATTACCACTCCTCAAACTCTCAAGATAGAAGGAATTATCAAGAAGAAAAAGGTTCAAGCAGTGAAAGATCACATCAAGCATCAACAACAAGTTCTCCAACTTTTAAAGGATAACACCACTTTGGTGCAGAATCAAATGAAAAAATAGGTAGATCAAGATTGCAGTGAAAAATGTTTTGATGTAGGTGATTGGGTATTTTTACGGTTACGTCTCAAGCAAGCTATTTATGAGAAGGAAATGTTGGCAATACTAAATGCACTTAAGAAATGGTGACCTTACCCAATGGGAAGGCACTTCAAGGTAAAAATGGATCATGATAGTCTTAAATACTTTTTAGCACAAATATTTAATCTTTAGAAGAACAGAAAAAATGGGTCACAAATATGTTGGGTCATGACTTTGACATCATCTACAGAAAAGGGAAGAAAATTTTTGTTGCAAATGCACTCTCAAGAAAGAATGAGGATGTGGAAGCATTGTTTTGTGCTATTTCTATTATCCAACCAGATTGGATAAATGAAGAAAGGGATGAATGGAAGAAGGACAAAGAAGTGTGGCCACTCATTCAAAAGTTTCAGAATATCCCATTTCAAACAATATTTCCAGAACTTGTAGAGGAAGGAAAAATCATATTGGAACCTGGAGCAGTCACAAAAACAAGAGCTCGACAACTAGGAAATTGATCAATTACAGAGTATCTCATCAAGTGGAAGAACTTACCTGCTGAATATTCCACATGGGAGGACAAGAATTTTATACAGAAGCATCAAGAACTACTCAAGCATTGAGGACAACACTTTTTGAAGGAGAGGGGCATGTTAGGCCCCTATACTACTAGTGTAACCCCTTATTGTTATTAATACAACCCCCTTATTATATTGTTGTACCCATGTAGTCCCCAAATTGTTATTATTGTGCCCCATAGAAGCCCACTATTATTATTATTATGCCCTTACATTATTATTGTTATGTCGGCTCTGATTATATTATGACCCCTTAGACTCCTATATATAGAAAGGAGGTCTTGTCATTTGTATCATCAAAGAATTGTTCATTTGTGTAATGTAAAGGAGGTTTCCCTTTCAAAGAGGTTGAATTCTAGGGCATTGATCTATCTTTTCTATCTTTTTGTGAGTTGGTTTCATAACAATTTCTTATTCCTAACCATCAAATACTGAGTGTTTGATCTTGTTGCACTTGCGAAAGCTAAGTCAGCTTCGGCAATGAAATTTGGATTCTTCCTGGTGTCCACCAGTATCACCCTTTCTCTAATGAATGCAGGCAATGCAAGGCCACCTGGAAAATTATTTTTTCATGTTTGCACAATCTTCTTCTGTATTTCGTCATATGACAGATTGTACAACCCCATTACTAGATCATCATCAAGAGGAACAATTTTCCCTTGCTTAGTTAGAGCTAACTCTGGTATTGAAGGCGGTGGAGATTGTACTGTGACCTACAGTACACTTTACATCAGGTTGACATCTTCATTCCGTAGTTCCAATTTTACCTCGATGTCATTGATCTCAAATAGTTCTTGAATCTACTGAGAAAGCTCCTTGTCCTACATCTGTTCTCTCTTCTCGTCTACTATTGGGCAATTATATTCTTGCTCTTCAGCTTGCTTCTGTGTTGTTTCTACTTCTATTACGTATTTCCTTTCTTCTTCTTCTTGTGTTTGCTTCTCTTCTTACATTTTCCTCTGATGTTCTTCTCTCTTCCTCCATTCTTCTCTTTGAAACATTTGTTTCCTCTTTGCCTTACTTGATAAATATGCTTTCATAACAATAGGATCCACTTTCATCTTACGGCTTCTTTCTTCCCCTGGACTGTAAGCTGATGACATATTCACATAGGAAGGCTGGATACCTACATGCAATCCCATGTAGTCCCGATTTCTAAACACTGATGTAGACTTGTTGGTCCTCTAGATCTTCTTTGAAGCTCCTTGCTGAAAAAGATTCATTCACTTTCTATCGTGTTAGTGTTGACTCACTTTCTATAAACAATTGAGTGTACACATACACTGTCAAGTTTACTGGTGTTTGCTCAACTAATTCCCCAATATTGTTTTTAGTGGTGTCTTTTGAAGCAACTCTCTTTAGTTCCATGGTGACAATGGTTTTTGGAGAGAAGTGCTCAATAACTGTGGTACAAAAAATGCACTCATGGAAAGAAAACATTATCTTTTGCAAATATAACTTCAAAGCATGATCAAGCAACAAATCGAGAAACTATTGAGAGTGATTTCATAGTTTCCTTGTACAAGTGAGGGGTGCTAGCTATGGAAACTACACATTGCATATTCCTAGTAGCCAAGGGTGCAACCTGAGGCTTGAGATTGCACAATGCACAGTTCAGCCTGGGAAAATACTGGGTGAGTCTGCTCATTATGTAGTCTCAATGGCCAAGGGTAGTAGACTGAGCCCTGGAACTACAGAGTTCACAGTTGGCCCAGCTTGTACTGTGCATTGCACAGTCTCAGAGGCCAAGCTCTTAGCTTGAGCCTGAGGATTGCGCAGTGGCCAACTGGGCAAGGTAAAAACTATCGAAGGAAAGTGCAGATATGCCCAATGAAGGTGTGGGAAACAAGAAAATATAAGTGATGATGTGAGCTTGAGTGCATATTTAACTAATTACACATGAATGAATGTGAATTAAGTGTAGAAACACAAGAAATGGAAGGAAAAACAAATATGCGAGGAGACTCGCCAAAATGATAACCATTGGTGCAAAAACAAGAAAACCTACGCAACTCTTGTGAAAGGAAAATGACAAACTGAGACAACACTTCTACAAGAAAAATATGTTAAAACTCCATCAAGCATGAAGAGAAACAAACAAAACAACACTCACACAAGTGAAACGATAAAAAGTGATAGAAAAAGCGACAAAAGGAGATAAAAGAAAAACTCACCCAGAAAAGTGACGACAAATCCACTGTAGGTTCCTTTATATCCTTGTGTTAGGCCCCTATACTACTAGTGTAACCCCTTATTGTTATTACTACAATCCCCTTATTATATTTTTGTACCCATGTAGTCCCCATATTGTTACTATCGTGCCCCATAGAAGCCCACTATTGTTATTATCATGCCCTTACATTATTATTGTTATGTCAGCTCTGATTATATTATGACCCTTTAGACTCCTATATATAGAAAGGAGGTCTTGTCATTTGTATCATCCAAGAATTGTTCATTTGTGTAATGTAAAGGAGGTTGCCCCCTCGAAGAGGCTTATTTATAAGGTGTTCATTTATCTTTTCTATCTTGTTGCGAGTTGGTTTCATAACATTTGGTATCAGAGCTTTGGATTCTAGGGTTTCGTTGCTCCAAATAGGTCGTCATGGAATTTTTGTGACATTTCATATGCTCAAATAAAATCCCATTTGGGTTGAAATCGTTGTGAACCTCGGGTCTGAATTTCAGAGCTTGTCGTACTATATTTGCGGAGATATGATCTAAGGAATTTTTCCTTTTTGCGGACTCCCGAATTACATTTCAAATAGGTGACCTAGGGAAAATAGTCATAACTTTTGTTTTGAGCATCAGATTGAAATTTCATAAGAAGTTACAGAAAGAGGACAAACTGCAGTTTCCTGTATATATTTTTCAAATCCTAAGGTCAAAACAATGACACGTGGCACTTCATACAAGTTCGCTCTTCTAAAAAGGTAAATAATCAAATCATCTTGGGAGATTGTGCATAACGCTTTCTTGGAGAATCTAAATTCAATCAGACTGGTGGCATTAGAAAGAGGACACATAGGGCTACTGCAGGTCGCAATTTTTGAACTTAAAGATCTGAAAGTACAAAGTAACAGTGATTTCAAGATCAAGCTCCTAAAATCAATAAAAAGCAAGATGAGGAATTTTGATGGTAAGGATTCGGTAAATTGGATACTACAGATGGAGAAATATTTTTGATCTACATGGTGTACCACTATTACAAAAGGTATGTATTGCATCTTCATATTTAGAACAAGATCAATTTTTATGTATAAGGGGCTTTGTTCTCATAAAATTGTTACATGGTCAATTTTCACAAAGGAAATCATAGCACATTATGAGAATACAAAGAGCAACACCTTCTTTAGAGCAACACCACAACAATTGGAAGAAAAAAGAGAAAAAGGACTTTGTTACAAAGTGGAAAGCAAAACTATGGCAACAAGGAATTCTACCCCTCACAACTATAAAGATGGAAGTGTTGTTTCTCCTAGCCTTCCACAACCTACAAAGGTTACATCACAACAATTGGAAGAAAAAAGAGAAAAAGGGCTTTGTTACAATTGTGATAGAAAATGCACTAAAGGTCATAAGTGTGCTGAGAAGAAATTATTTTACATAGAGTATGAAGAGGAGGAAGAAAAGGATCAAGAAACATAAAAAGAAGAGGATATACACTAGGAATCAACCCTAGTGAAAGAAGAAATGAATCCAACCATATCTTGTAAAGCATTGGAAAGAATTACCACTCCTCAAACTCTCAAGATAGAAGGACATATCAAGAATAAAAAGGTTCATGAAGTGAGAGATCACATCGAGAAAGAAGAAATGAATCCAACCATATCTTTTAATGCATTGGTCGGAATTACCACTCCTCAAACTATCAAGATAGAAGGACATATCAAGAAGAAAAATGCTCAAGAAGTGAAAGATCACATCGAGCATCAAGAAATGAATCTGGGCATATCTTGTAAAGCATTGGAAGAAATTACCACTCTTCAAACTATAAAGATAAAAGGACATATCAAGAAGAAAAAGGTTCAAGCAGTGAAAGATCACATCGAGCATCAACAACAAGTTGTCCAAATTTTAAAGGATAATGCCACTTTGGTGCAGAATCGAATGAAAAGATAGGTAGATGAACATCGTAGTGAAAAATGTTTTGATGTAGGTGATTGGATATTTTTACGGTTACATCTCAAGCAAGCTATTTATGAGAAGAAAATGTTGGCAATACTACATGCACTCAAGAAATGGTGACCTTACCCAATGGGAAGACATTTCAAGGTAAAAATGGATCGCGTTAGTCTTAAATACATTTTAGAACAAATATTTTCTTTAGAAGAATAGAAAAAATGGGTCACAAATATGTTGGGTTATGCCTTTGACATCATCTATAGAAAAGGGAAGCAAAATTTTGTTGCAAATGCACTCTCAAGAAAGGATGAGGATGTGGAAGCATTGTTTGTGCTATTTCTATTATCCTACCAGATTGGATAAACGAAGTAAGGGATGAATGGAAGAAGGATGAAGAAGTGTGGCCACTCATTCAAAATTTGCAAAAGATCCCAATTCAAACAATATTTCCAGAACTTGAAGAGAAAGGAAAAATCATATTGGAACCTCGAGCAGTCACAGAAACAAGAACCCAGCAGCTATGAAATCGATCAATTTTAGAGTATCTCATCAAGTGGAAGAACTTACGTGCTAAAGATTCCACATGGGAGGACAAGAATTTTATACAGAAGCATCAAGAACTACTCAAGTGTTGAGGACAACACTTTTTGAAGGAGAGGGGCATGTTAGGCCCCTATACTACTAGTGTAACCCCTTATTTTTATTACTACAACCCCCTTATTATATTGTTGTACCCAAGTAGTCCCCATATTGTTACTATTGTGCCCCATAGAAGCCCACTATTGTTATTATTATGCCCTTACATTATTATTGTTATGTCGTCTCTAATTATATTATGACCCTTTAGACTCCTATATATAGAAAGGAGGTATTGTCATTTGTATCATCCAAGAATTGTTCATTTGTGTAATGTAAAGGAGGTTGCCCCCTCGAAGAGGCTTACTTCTAAGGCGTTCATCTATCTTTTCTATATTTTTGTGAGCTAGTTTCATAACACCTTGGGAAATATAGAGCTCAAGGATTGAATGTGAAAATGAGTTCTAGAGGCGTTGATTAACTATATTTGAGAAAATTAGGGTTTATGATGCACATGCCTAAAATCAAGGAAGAGGCGACACTTGGAAGTAACTTCTAAAAATAACAATGTGCCCCCCTTAGGGAAAATAATAATGTATTCCTATTTTCTAGGGATAATTATTTTGCTTTTTTTTCTTTTTCGGGCAAAGTTTCCATGCACACTGTCAGGAAATATTACGCAATTTTGGGGAACTAGGCAACTTCCCGAGTCAATGCACTGTGCAGTTTCTAAGCTTAGTGAGGGATTGCATAGTTTCTAGGCTTAGTACTGGGCTACCTTCCATGACTATGTAGTTTCTGAGCTCAAGGTTGACTGCTAGTCTGAGCTGTGAAATTCCAATCATCAAGGTTGCTTTCCCTCAAGGAGTGTGCAGTTTCTAGAGGCAAGCCTAGAAGTACTTTAAGACTAAGTCGGGAGATTAGATTGTGATTTAGAAAGATCATCTAAGTTTAAAAACAAACAAACACAAGCACAAATGAAAAAGATAAATCTTAGTTAAATCATGAGTACTTGAAAACATAACAAGATAAACTCCCGTGGATAGGAAGGAAGGCTCAAAAATAAAAGCATAAGAACAATTTTGGAGGGTGGTTATAGCTGCTACAACATTTGCGACACACTAGTAGAACTGTAACTATTTGTATGGATCTTCTCTCTTTTAAAATAGGTCTAACTGTTCTAAAATTATTGTTCAGTTGATTTATTACCACAACTTCTTCACTAAGTTTGATTTAAAGGCATGGTTCCTACCATTCTCTTCATCGATGGTACATTAACCGAGCTAGGTAAAACTGATTTGTTTTTATTTGGGATGAAGAGTATATAAAAGCACAAGAAAAATGAAAGGTCAGAGTCTTAGTTTTCATCTCTAGTGTTGCTCCACTGCCAGCAAGCTTGGATAGTACCTCGACAGAGTCACTTCATGAACACAAACATTGCTCCACTGCCAGTGAGCTTGATTATACCCTGACAGAGTTTCTTTCTTCACCTCTCTGCACATGAAGCCTTTCTCTTGTTTCACCCTTTATTTCATTTTTCATTTACTTTTATTTTTACTTTTTCAAAGAACTATGCATAGGCACTTACTCATTTCATGGGGGTGGAAGAGGGATCTTGACTTATAGAGAGAATAAGAGGTTTTACCTTCAGATAAGGATATTTATATACACCTCTAACATACTTGTTAAGGTTTTCCTCCCCTCCTTACTCTATGTGACTTATTTGACAAGGATTTACCAAAAATAGAAGACCTATTAGAGTAGGCGGTACTAGTTAAAAGTGTGAGCAATGTGATTTCATTGTGATTTTCCCTGAAAAGGAATTTATTTTCCATCAGAGTATCATCAAATAAAATAATGCAAGATTAACACAGAGAGGGAATAGGTAGAAAACTAAGCATTGATAGTACCACAACTTCCTCTTATATTTCATCAAGCTTGTATGAGAAGCCAAACAAGGTCTTATGCGGAAGCTATCCCGTGAATGAATTAAAAGAGATAGAAGAAAAGTGTGTAGCAGAAAGTAAACGAAAGAAAATCCAAGAAAACAAACAAGAAAAGAAAACAACTACTCCTACTCCTAACCTAACAATGAATAGACCAAACTCACATGAAATGATGCTTCCCATGTAACCACTGGTGCATTTGCTGGCCTATTCTAGCGATGGAGCACATGTTAAGAAAGATATTTAAAATAAAAGAAAACATAAAATATAAGACAATACAAACCACAATGTTTGAAGTTTAATAGTGCACGATGAAAAGTAAGAAATAAACGCGCATGGTAGACATTTTGTTAATGATTTGTGGTGTTTAGATACACTGTGACTTGAAGACATGTATGAACAAAATATTCAAACTGTAGAAATGGGGGAACATACAAAAAGAAGAAATTTTTTGTTTCGTAATAGTGCTCACCAAATATATCTCCTCCAATGATTGAGTGATAGGATCGTGTAATATAGATGGAGGATGCGAAAATTGTAAAACATATTAATTTTCAATGTGTGTGATAGAGTGGTGGTGAGCTTGGAAAGATTTGGCACATTTATGATCAAAAGTGGAACCGACCTCCTAACTACGAGGACGTAACATAACTATTAGCTCGGGCTGAAATGCCTTGACAACTTAGGGAAGCTCTAATTTACCTGAAGATGGATCATCAAAGACTGGTGGCTTGGAAATATAAAGAGTGGAAAAATATGAATCAGGATGAAGTGAATCAATGAAAAGATCACGAAAACCATGATCAGAAGGTTTAATATTACAAACTAAGGCATCCTCATGATCTAACGAATTGTAAAGAGGGGATGATGAAGAACGAGAAATTTCACCCTCTATATTTCTAACAAGATAAGATGAGAGATTGGAAAGATCAGGAAAAAAAATTTGTCCTCTCTGCATTCAGATGAAAACATGACATTCCACGGGTTATGAGAATGATAAGAAAATGATTTTTCACAATATTTAACAGGGATGACAATACTGTGGAATATTTCAGGATAATGAGGGAGAGGTGTAAAAGGAGAAAAATCATTCTGCATCGAAGATTTCTGTTCAGCTGTGGGCTTCCACACATAATCATCACAAATGATATCACAAGTTGGATGCTCAACACTAAATCCATCCAAAAATTGATCCTCATGAATATCAAAAGAAGGATTCAAAACAGGTGAACACAAAAACTCACAACTTGGAGGATCAAAGGAACCAAAAGATGGATGATGAGAAGATAACACCTCATCGTAACCATTAGATTTGTAGTCCAAACCTGCACTAAAATTTTGAGTATGTGGGGTGGGAGAAGATGGTGGTAGATCAACAGATGAATTCTCAAGCTCTCCCACCTCAACATGTGGAACTATTGCTATTTTATGAGAATGCGATGAAGGGTCACTTAGAATAACAAATTTTTCCATCGTAGATTTAGAAGCTTGAATATTGAGGTACATTGGGAGGGATTCAAAAGATTCAAGCTCGCGTAGATTTTATGAAATGTGAACAAGATATAGGAATATGTCTGCTAAGAAAGGCCAATCAAATTCATCTTTGGGAAATTCAAAGAAAAAATGAATGAAATGACCATGAAAATCTTGAACAGATTCATCAGGTGCTTTTCACAAATTTCAATATTTCTTGCACAGAGTCTTATGATCATACATATCAATAGAATGACATTGTTTTATGAAAATATGTTCAAAAGAGTGTATGGAAGCATCAAGGAATGTGTTACACCATTCTCGTATGCTCCTATCAAATGTGAGAATGAAAAACTTACAACCACATCCTCATAATGGATGTTGTGATTTGTGCAAAAAGCAAGAAAATGATCAGTGTGCTCAAATAAGGTTTTTTTACCCTAGCCATTGAATTTCAAATCTTACAAGTCATCAATAATTCTCGCTGACACTTTCGAAATTGTGTGTATCGAAAAACATGTCAGGGTTATGATTTGGGGAGAAGTCATTAAATGAGTGTAGAAATTGTTGGGTGTGGAGCCTGATTATCTTCTATAGTACCGGCATATTGGACCCCAGTTCAAAATGGGGCAGCAATGCCACCCGTAAAATAATCGCTGCCGCCCCCCTGGTGGGGGGTTTCGGGGGAAGCGCCCCCGAAGCTAAAAACAGCTGTAAAATTGCCTTGTAAAAGTATAGTAATTTCTAGTCAATCTGGGCCGTTCATTAGGCGGATGATCTGACGGTAGAACTTATGTTTAGTTTAGGGTTTTTTGCCCTAGAAGGCAACCCCTCTCTTTATATGAGGGCATTGTATTTGAGGCTGTGAGAGAGATGTGTATTCGGTGAGCGAGAAACATAGAGGTGAGACTGTGAGAGAAAACAGAGGATATTACAGCGGTTTTGCTGTAGGTTGTATCTCTTCATTTTGCTGGATAATAGAAAGGAAGGATTGGCTGTTCGGGGTGGACGTAGCCCAAACTAGGTGAACCACGTATATCTGTGTCTTTCTTGTTTTGTGTGTTTTCTGTGTTTATATTTCTGCAATATTTTATGTGTTCCATTGCTCCGTAATATATAATTTTCTAACAACTGGTATCAGAGCCGAAGGTCTATTTGGCTGATAAACTCGCAGGAAAGAAGGGTTCCTGGTTCGAGTGGGAGCAATGGCGGAAGATGGTAAGTTTAGGGTCGAGAAATTTAACGGCCAAAACTTCTCGCTGTGGAAGATGCAGATGGAAGATTATCTGTATCAAAAAGATCTATACCTACCATTGGGTGGAAAAACAAAGATGCCGATGGGTATGAAAGACGAAGAATGGAACCTTCTCGATAGAAAGGCACTCGGAACAATACGGCTATGCCTTGCTGTGTCAGTCGCTTTCAACATTTCGAAGGAAACCACGACAGCAGGTTTGATGGAGGCGTTGTCGAAACTATATGAAAAACCCTCGGCCTCGAACAAGGTATTTCTTATGAAACGGTTATTTAATATGAAGATGTTGGAAGGTGGATCTGTTGCAGACCATTTAAATGATTTTAATACAGTTACAAGTCAGTTAAGTTCTGTAGGGGTAAACTTTGATGATGAAATTAGAGCTCTGTTATTCTTATGCTCGTTACCAGAAAGCTGGAATGGTTTGGTAATGGCCATTAGTAACTCTGTTTCTAGATCTAGTACTTTAAAGTTTGATGATGTTGTCGGTGCTATCCTTAGCGAGGAAATGCGACGGAAAAGCTCCGGTGAGACATTGGGAAATGCTTTGAGTGCAGAGTCTAGAGGAAGAAAAATGGAAAGAGGAAAGAGCTCAGGATATCGCAGTAAATCAAGGAAAGGCAGATCCAAGTCCAGATCGGGATAGTGTGCTGGAAATGTGGAAAGAAAGGACACCTAAAGAAAGACTGTAGATCTCGGAAGGGAAAAGAAGGAGATGCACAGCAAGAAAACAATCATGAAGCAAATGTGACAGGTGAGGTGTTACAAGATGCTTTGATTCTTTCTTTCGAAAATATTACTGATTCCTGGGTGGTAGATTCAGGGGCTTCATTCCATGCCACACCTGATAAGAAATACTTTCATGACTATGTTCAAGGAGATTTTGGACAAGTTCGTCTAGGTGATGACAAACCCTGTAAAATCGTTGGAATGGGTAAGGTTCTTGTAAAACAGCAGAATGGAAACCAATGGCTACTAAAGGAGGTAAGGCATGTTCCATATCTAAAGAAAAATCTGATTTCAACAGGGCAGTTAGGCAGTGAAGGTTGTGTGACAACTTTCACGGATAAAGCTTGGAAGGTCACTAAAGGAGCCCTGGTAATAGCAAAAGGTGAAAAGGTTGGTACATTGTATTTATGCAATGGTATTTCTAACTCTGTTAATGCTTTAACTTCCAGAGGAGCAGATGCAGCATTATGGCATCATAGGCTCGGACACATGAGTGAAAAAGGGATGAAGATTCTTCACTCAAGGAATTTGTTGCCAGGTTTGAAGAATGTTGATTTGGATTTCTGTGAGAACTGCATTTATGGAAAACAGAAGAGAGTCAGATTTCTCAGAGTTGGGAAAGAAAAGAAGAACGAAAAATTAGAGCTTGTGCATACAGACGTATGGGGACCTGCTCAGGTATCATCTCTCGGTGGCTCTCGTTATTATGTTACTTTTATTGATGATGCAACTAGAAAAACTTGGATTTATTGTATTAAGAATAAATCTGATGTATTTGATACTTTCAAGAAATGGAAAGCTTTGGTTGAGATTGAGACAGGAAAGAAATTGAAGTGTCTTAGATCAGACAATGGAGGTGAATATTGCAGCAAAGAGTTTGATAGGTACTGTTCAGAGCATGGAATTCGCAGAGAGAAGACAGTTCCAAGAACACCACAAGAAAATGGTGTGTCAGAAAGGATGAACAGAACAATCATGGAGCGTGCAAGGTGCATGAGATTGCATGCAGGATTGCCTTTACAGTTTTGGGCAGATGCTGTAGATACTGCTGTTTATTTAATAAACAGAGGACCTTCAAGTTCCTTGGATGGTGGTGTTCCAGAGGAAGCATGGACAGGGAAAAAGCTAAACTACTCTATTTTAAAACCTTTTGGTTGTGAGGCCTTTGTCCATATTGATAAAGAAAATAGAACAAAGCTTGAGGCAAAGTCAAAGAAATGTACCTTTATTGGATATGGTGTTAATGATTTTGGTTATCGCTTATATGATTATGAAAATCACAAAATCATTAGGAGCAGAGATGTAATATTCAATGAAAAGGTCTTGTATAAGAATCAGTTGCAAGAAAAGAAACAAGAAAAAGAAAACAAGGAATACGCAGTTCTTGATGAAATTAGTGAAAAAGTAAAGGTGCCTGAAAATAATAATAATCAACAACCACAACAACAACAACCATCACAACAACAACAGGCACCCCAAACACCTGAAAGTGGTGTTAGAAGATCTACCAGGACAAGTAGATCTCCTGAACGATACTCTCCTTCATTATATTATTTATTGTTGACTGATTCCGGTGAACCTGAATGTTATGAAGAAGCAATGCAGGTTGAAAGCAAGAAGAAGTGGGAGGTAGCCACGGAAGAAGAGATGGACTCCTTAATGCATAACCAGACTTGGGATTTAGTCAGGTTGCCTGCAGGAAAAACTACATTGAAGAATAAATGGGTTTACAGGCTGAAGGAAGAAGATGGAGGAAAGCAAAGGTACAAAGCTAGACTTGTGGTGAAGGGGTTTGCACAGAAGAAAGGTATTGATTTTGATGAAATATTTTCTCCTGTTCTTAAAATGACTTCAATCAGAACTATTTTAAGTCTTGTAGCAGCTGAAGATTTGCATCTTGAGCAGTTAGATGTAAAGACATCCTTTCTCCATGGGGATTTGGAGGAAGAGATATATATGTAGCAGCCACAAGGATATGAGGTGAAAGGGAAGGAGAAACTTGTGTGCAGGTTGAAGAAGAGCTTGTATGGTTTAAAACAGGCTCCAAGGCAGTGGTATCTAAAATTTGACAAGTTTATGTCTGAACAAGGTTATACTAGATGTCACTCTAATCATTGTGTTTATCTGAAAAAGCAAAATGATGGCAGCTATATTATATTGTTATTGTATGTAGATAACATGCTTGTTGCAGGATCTAACATGCAGGAAATAAATGTGCTCAAAAGAAAATTGGCAAATTCATTTGCAATGAAGGATTTGGGTGCTGCAAAACAAATCCTTGGTATGAGAATAACTAGAGACAGGAAAAATAGAAAATTAACATTGTCTCAGAACGAGTACATACAAAAGGTGTTGAAAAGATTTAACATGCAAAATGCAAAACCAGTTAGTACACCTTTTGCTAGCCATTTCAAACTTAGCAAAGAAATGTGCCCAAAGACCCAAGAAGACATGGATTATATGTCTAAAGTTCCATATGCATCAGCAGTTGGAAGTTTAATGTATGCAATGGTCTGCACAAGGCCTGATATTGCACATGCAGTGGGAGTTGTAAGCAGGTACATGAATAATCCAGGAAAGGAACATTGGATGGCAATGAAATGGATTCTCAGATATTTGAGAGGTACCACAAATTAGGCATTATGCTTTGGTGGTTCAAACATATCCCTACAAGGATATGTTGATGCAGATATGGTAGGTGATAGAGATAATAGGAGGAGCACTACAGGATATGTATTTACTCTCGGAGGAACAACTGTCAGTTGGGTTTCAAAAATCCAAAGTGTTGTTGCACTCTCAACAACAGAAGCAGAGTATGTTGCTGCTACAGAGGCTAGTAAAGAAATGATTTGGTTACAAAGGTTTATGGGTGAATTGGGTAAGGAGCATGATATGGGCACGTTATACAGTGATAGTCAAAGTGCCATTCATCTTGCAAAGAACTCAGCATTTCATTCTAGGACAAAACACATACAGCTCAAGTACCATTTCATACGATCAGTGTTGGAAGATGGAGAGTTGAAGCTGGAAAAGATACACACTAGCCAGAACCCTGCAGATATGCTAACAAAAGTTGTAACCAGGGAGAAACTGAGAATATGCTTAGTTTCAGTTGGTCTTCAAGGATGACAATGAAGATGAGAAACAGCCAGGTCCAAAGAGGAGTCATTGTCCAGCAAATGGAGCAGCGGTGGAGTTGCTACAATCAGTCTCCAAGTGGGAGATTGTTGGGTGTGGAGCCTGATTATCTTCTATAGTACCGGCATATTGGACCCCAGTTCAAAATGGGGCGGCAATGCCGCCCGTAAAATAATCGCTGCGGGAGCCCCCCCCTGGCGGGGGGTTTCGGGGGCAGCGCCCCCGAAGCTAAAAACAGCTGTAAAATTGCCTTGTAAAAGTATAGTAATTTCTAGTCAATCTGGGCCGTTCATTAGGCGGATGATCTGACGGTAGAACTTATGTTTATTTTAGGGTTTTTTTCCCTAGAAGGCAACCCCTCTCTTTATATGAGGGCATTGTATTTGAGGCTGTGAGAGAGATGTGTATTCGGTGAGCGAGAAACATAGAGGTGAGACTGTGAGAGAAAACAGAGGATATTACAGCAGTTTTGCTATAGGTTGTATCTCTTCATTTTGCTAGATAATAGAAAGGAAGGACTGGCTGTTCGGGGTGGACGTAGCCCAAACTGGGTGAACCACGTATATCTATGTCTTTCTTGTTTTGTGCGTTTTCTGTGTTTATATTTCTGCAATATTTTATGTGTTCCATTGCTCCGTAATATATAATTTTCTAATAGAAATTCAAAACATACTTCAAGGGCTCAACTTGTCATCTAGCCCTCCTTCTACTGCCATAAATGTTGATGGTGTTGGACTTGGCACTATTCAGGATATCTCCCCAATATGAAGTCCCACCTAGAACTCACATTATATGGAGTAGGAGTCCCAGTAGTGGGGTGTTGATGATCTGCCTTGGTTGCAAATACACATAGAGTGGTGCATAATGTCTTTGGTTAGAACATGTGTGTGACCCTGTGGATAGTCAAGTGCGATGCATGAACGATTCCAACACACGAAGGGAAAAGAGGGTGATCCCCTTAGAATCTTGTAATAGTACATAACTAAGAAGGAACACACTAGAATAAAGACATCATGAGCTAACATGCAGAATATTCCACAAGTTAGGGTGACAGATTAATACAACAACATGCATTCAACAAGATTCGTACAAATGCAAACGAACTAGTTCACAAGCATGAGTGTAATTTCACTAAAATACATTGCAATTACAACAACAATAGTCCTGCTATATTCACAACATATGCATGAAATCATGTTCGCTCTGAGTTTTTTGAAAAGTGAAAGTTCTAATCATACATACATCATTGATGGACCACTAGCCCCAATAGTGGAACGTTAAAGTCAGATCACTTACTCCTCCAAAGAAGTATACTCCCTCTATGCTATACTCCCTCTATCCAATGGAGAATCCAAGGCTCTCACAAAACTCGCAAGCTCTTCCTAAGCCTAATCCTAGCCAAAAGCTTGGCTCCCAAAAGCCTCTTACATGAGTTATGAGGTTCTATTTATAACAAGAGGGGGTGACTCTTCAACTCCCCTTTCTGACCTTTATACTACCCTCATGAATCTTCATATTCCAATATTGACACTTGGAATTTCACTTACAACATAATTACAAATAATATTACAATTTACACTTGTACCCATATAAGACAAAATAGGGTAGAGACAACTTGATAGCTTAACAAGACAAAACACTATGATGCTTGAGTTTGGGGAATGTTTATCTCAGAAACTTCTGCTTGATGCTCCTTGGTCATATATTGGTTCCAAGCTCGGTACTGTGTGATGACATCCCTAAAATGCGTAATGGTGTCTAGCTGGAAGCAGACTCTTGCCTCCATGGAATAGGGGTACATTTATTTGGAACTAGTTTCAACCTTCTTTTGAAGCATGAGAAACATTATTTTAGTTTGGATAGGACCACCAATGTAGTGCTACATTTTCTGTCTGCTTAGCTCCAAGTCTTCCTTGGGAGAAATCTGTCTCAACTGCTCCAAGTACTCCTTAATCTCCTGCCTAACTTGGTTCTTGGGTTTAGCTTCGGTGGGTGAACCAACTGATGGGATCTTGAGTGAATTCACCAAAACATCAAAACTATTGTATAACCATACATATGAGGCCTGAATACTACCAATGAAAGAGGCGAGCTTCCTACTTTTTTGAATCAACATTCAAGCCTTCGCTTTCTCTATCTTTGTCTGTGGCTTCATTTTATTTCCAAAGTTAAGCAGCGCCCCATTGTATCACATTGTCCATTCATGCATGGATGTGATGGTAGCTTGTAGATTCCTAAGATTTTTGACAAAGTCTTTGATTTGTTGATGTAAGACATGCAAGAAGACAATTTCCTTATGTATAGTAATGATCTCCTCATAGAGGTCCCGCATGGGCTCTCCAAGTGTTGATACTTTAACAAAAATCATTGTTCTCATCACCTCCAAGTGTTAGTATATTCTGACACATAGGAAATAGTTAAGTAGAACTTGGTCTAGTGTAGAGTTAGGTTAAGTGTGTTTATTTACTATGTACATTTGTAACTTACAATTCGACGGTCACAATATTTTCTAGACATGAAGTGATACGACGGTTCATTCTTTCCTCGGTATTACCGACACTTGATCTATGGCTTAATGTTGGGTGTAGTATAGGTTCTATAAATGTACAACACGTAATTCGTCAATCCAGTTAGTTTGTGAACTTCGAGACACAGCACTGGAAATGCTAGAGAAAGCCCCTGACAACTTGCAAAATAAATGCTAGTCTATCTTGCATTTTAATCTCATTAATAAATGAAATCCTACACTAAAGAGAATTCAAGCAAACGTCAATCCACATAATTAAATCATGCGGGAAATAAAAGGCAATTAACTATGCAAAAGGAAATTCTAATTACAAGTGAACAGAAGGAAAACTGAACTAGAAATCAAGCAGTGCTGGCATAATAACAAAAAGACTGTAAATGCTAGAATAAATTCAAAATCAATTCAAAACCATTTTGCTTGAACTAATTCTACCTGCACTAATTCTGTGTAAGGTTAAATTGAAAGCATCATCAAGTAAATATGTTGCATAAATAGCTTATGAAAGCAATTAAATTAATGTAAATCTCTCTCCTTCCCTGCTCTAAAAATAAATCTTGCAAACTCTGGAGAAGTTTGATGGAAAGTAAATGACACAATTCACTTTCATTAATATTGGCTTCGTGACATCCAAATAACATATATGGTTTTTGTAAGCAGAGTTTTAAATGGATCTGTCAGTGCCTCAAAACCACACCCACTCACATCATTTTCATATTTCGGAGTACAAATCAATTGTAGCTCATAAACGCATAAGTAGATATTGTCAATCAGAATAACTCGAGGAATATCCCCAGCGTAAGCACAAATAGGAATAATTTCTTAACGCAACAAATCAATGAAGTTTAAAGCTGAAGGGAAACGCTGCAACAATTTAAATAACGTTAACTTGAAGAAGGGAAAGAGACTTGAAATAGTTCAGTCTTTCACACGACAAATAATAATTTAGATGCTATTTAATCTAAAATATGAGAGGAGTGTTGAGCTGGTATGGTGGCCAACCCAACCAAATCACACCCTCTTTGAGTGCTTGATTCACAAAAAAATAGAAATCATTAGACACAACAAGTAGATAAACGGAACATGTTGGGAAATTGCTTCAATTAATCACTGAAACAAAGTTTACATTATGCAGACATCCATCAACTCCAGCAAGACCAGAGGATGGATCCATAGCTAATGAATTGCATGAGGATACATTGGGACATCTCCTCTTCCCTTCTACACCTTCCTCTGATGCGCACTATCCCTAGCTTGGTTGATTTCCTTCCTTACTGTAATTAATTGATTAATTTCTGACTATCACTCTAGGAAGTTTATATAGGCATCGATTTACAAATTAGGGATTTTCAACAGCCAATTAAAATATAGGAGGGAAGATTATTAATTTTAACAACCTGCCAAATTAAGAATTAGTTTGAACTGAGTGTCGAAAGAGGGAACGATTCTAGTGAATTGTTCCCCTTTTCCTAGAATAGTTGTTGCTGGAAGGTGCGATTTGACTGAGTGATTTTCTCCTTGTGTGAGATGCTCATAGGTTGGAATTAGCGCATATGTCCTTCAATTAGATTCATATTGACTCAGACTTATCCAATTGGAGTCGTTCGAATCTGGATTATGCTGCTTTTGGGCAGTAAGTGATCTCCATGAAACAACAATGCTCAGACCATAGTTCATCCAGTATTATCATTGGATTTTGACACGGTACACTGTGAAGAGATGAAGCCGCTGAAGGATTATCACACGCACATTGCACTTTCACATCACACTTTGGAGATGAGCCTATAGCTCCATCTTAGACAAAGACTTTTGGGATGGAGGGGTGACCTGTTTTAGAAGCATTTTAATGTTTGTTATCTACTCATTGCTGCACTATTCCTAACCTCCTTGAAAAGCCAACTAAATCATTTGTTTCCTAGTGAAGAACTCAACTTCTATATTTGGCTTACAAGCATGTCCACTTGTTCTCAATGCATTTACTTGACATCAGCAATGTCAACCCAAAGTTCCTCTAACTCCTCATCACGCTCACCCATTAATTCTAAAGCTGATGTATGGCGACGTTTTAATGTTTCCAGCTTTGCCTTCAATCTGGTTGGACTTTCACGATTTCCGATAGCCAATTGGAGTCCTCCAGAAAAAAAGTGTTCTCGTGGGAATTCAGGGCATTCCACATTGCGCTGTCATGACCAAGGCCAAAGATGTGGTAGGAAAAGTAGCTACCTCCATTCACGATTTTTCAGACTCATCAACATTCCATATACTTACAGTTTGGTCAAATGATGTTGTTGCCAAATACCGATGATGTTCACAGAACTCGAGTGAAAGAAGACATTTCAGAATGTATGAATTATGTGCCTGAAGCTTATGTAATGGCTCAAAGTTTGTCATTGTCTATGTTACACGCATCAACCTCCAAACATAGCATGTTCCATGATTATTTGTAGCGATAACCAAATTTCTGTCCCACATAATTGTCGTTTATTTCAAACTAACAGTACATAGACATATTACTTCCCGAATCACTTCATCGCTGAAGATACAATTCATGATAAAAGAAAATTTAATAAAATAAAGGGTTTTCTCGTGAAGCAATTAAGGGCAGCAACACAGAATCATTGGACTCATAGTGCAGGAATGTGAATGTAGTTCAGGAATTATTCTTAGTGTAGGAAGCCCATTATAACTAGTGTAGGAATCCCAATGCATGGTGTAGGTAGGTAAGTGCAATGGTGTAGGCATGTGAATGCATTGGTGCAAGCACTTCCTGAAGTATAATAAAAGCATATTTAATCCTGCAACATACAAGCCTTAATTAAACTCACATTAATGTTATTTTAATCCTGTTAAAACAAATAAGTAGAAAATACTCTTCAAAAATAATCATTTAGCCAATTGACATCATGAGAGAAATAGATAAAAAAAATAGGACAAAACGGAGACCCAACATCCCCCCATGATGACCATCTTGCATGTCCTCATGCAAGGAAATCCGATACTGTCACTTCCTTGCAAAAAAACAAAATTAGAAATATTTGTAGGCATTTCAAAATGATGTTCTTGCAATTTTTCATGATCACCTTTCCTGCGCTAGATAAATCTTGTTCTAAAATAGAGTGTCTGTTGGACTCTTCATTTTCTTAAATTGATTTCAAGAAAACCTAAAACAAAAACTGCCATAAAAGCTAAATTGCATGGATGGTGTTATTACTTAAATAAAAGAGTCAGCGTTTAAAATTTCCAAAAGAATGTCCTAGAGGCATCCCTTATCAGAAGTTACACTTTAAAATCCTCATTTTAAATATAGTGACATGATTTAAAATCCATGGTGTTAAAAATAGACATAGTAATAGCTTCCCACAATGAACATTTTACCATTATCCATGTATAGTTGAAGCTCCTCTTGTCTGGGCACAGTGATTTACCTTCACTAAGGGTCCCATGTCCATAAAAACCATTCCAAAAAGATATAACTCCAAGGTATAGCAACAAATGGATTTTAAAGCCATTCTCAAAGAGATTGATAGTGAGTTCAGGGAAAGCAAAAAGAACCAAGTAAATTATAGTGTAGAGTTAACTTTAATACCACAGGCATGGCCCTGCTGCCAGTAGGTGTCCATGGCCTCGACAGGGGTACCTTTTAACCTTATGAAATGCTTTTGTCCCACCTATTAGATATAAATTTAGAGTCGCTTAAGAACATTTTACATTTTCTCTCTTTAGAAGTTAATTGAAGGTCAGTGTCCTGGCTTGGTAACCAGTTATCGACAGTGCCATTCATGAGAACTAACAAGAATGAAAAAGTTAGCTCATGGTGAGACCTCTCGTCTTCTAGTTTTTCAACTGAAATCCATTACCTTGGCTTGGTGACCAGTGCGGTAATGTCATACTCCTTAGGACCCATGATCATAGTAGGTCAGCTCACAATGAGACCTCCTATCCCTCAATTAATTAAAAAAAAAACTCTGATTATGATTAACCTTAGATGGGTTACTTAATAGATGGGGAAGAAAATCTACTCTTTAAGAGTGCAAGATGGCATGAAACGTTTTTAATTACTATTATTCACTGGTTAATGAAAGCTTATTAGAGTTTTGTAGGCATGGTCCACCATAGGAGGTTTTTCATTGGTCCCTTTGAAGAGGAACTTAAAAATATTTCTGGATGATAGTTTGTTAGAATAGGAAAAAAAATATTACATGTAACTTATAACAATACTTCACTGACATATTGATCAACAATGAAAGTCACTTTAAGAGATGAGGTATTAAGTGTAAATTTTTTCTGACAAGTCTTACCATGAGAGTGCATGATAGTATAAATTTGAAAAGTTGTGCTTTTAGGGAATCACAAGTTCAAGAGTGTTATTATGCATCTTTATTCAATATTCTCCTATTATCCTACCCTATTTTTAAAGAAAGAAATATCACCTTTAAGTGAAGGCATACTTCCAATGAAGCCATGTGCATAACAAAATAATAAATATACTCACACTCAGGTTTAAAATGTAAACTTTAACCCATATCAGAGTATGAGAAACCAACTTAATTGATATGGTACCAAGAGTTTTTGAATGATGAGCGAATGGGGTGTACTAAAAATTGTTTGGAACCATGATTCAACAGGACACACATATTCATGGTTCTCCAACTTGTATAGGTCTTCCATAGCTTGAAGATTTCTCTCTTTAGATTGACAAGCATGGTTAAGGGAAACTTTAGGGTTTTCTTCTTTGTGAGCTTCAACAATAGTTTTCGAACAAGTTCCAATCATGGATTTCTTCTCTAATGGTTTATGGATTAAAGTTTCTTCCTGAGGTAAATGTTGTGTGGTAATAGGGGAAGCTTCTAGATTCACTCCTCTCGTCTCTCTAAAAGATATGACATTACATTTGATAGGGAAGCGAGTGGGAAAAATAGGTGTTTTAAATTGATGTGAAACTTGATTGTTGAAATTAGGTTTTGGTTGCACAAATGGTTGGGACCATAGAGATGGATAACATGGTGGTAAATTGGATGGGAACTACAACTATTGTGGCTCAGGTCATGGAATTTGCATGGGGAATTTCCCTAGACAGGAGGCTTCAAACCATCCTTGAGGCTGCGAGAATATCTGGCTCCAGGGAGAGGGCAATTGTGGGAATATGGCGGGGTATTTAATCAAAGGAGGATTATAAGTTTGCCATGGAACCATGGGGTTGTAGATGTGTTGAGGAACTTGTTGGGGATTGTTGAGCTAATTTGTTTACCGAAATTAACACAAATATTTCTTATCAATCCGGGTTGGTAACACTTTGAGGCAAGTTCACTATGTGTGAATATCAGATGTAATCAAACCTTGAAAGATAAGTTATTAAAAAACTAAATCAATACATACTACAACTCCAATTCAATTGGTTTGAAAAGAGGAAAAATACTGAAATGGTTCTTAACTCAAGAAGTCCACTTCTACCTCAATTACTACTTAATGAATCAGAGATTGAAACTATGAACTTAAGATGGATAAATTATCAATGAAAGAAGGCTCCTAAATTAAGAGACACATAATATGTTTCATCATAATTCATTCACCTTAATGCCAAAATTACATAAGGAAACTACTTGCAGGTAATCAAAGGAAACTAGTTACAATTCACAACTAGTTACAATTCACCAAATTAATAGAAGGAGTGCTCAACTTGAACACTTTGTTTTTCCAACTTACTAAAATGATGAATAAGCTAAGATCTAATGAAATCAATCACCATACATTAACCATAAATCAATCTGAAATAAAGCATGAAAACTAGTTCTACAATAACCAGATTACAAGAAATAAAACTAGTTAACAAGGAAGTGTACTGAGCTTGGAATGGGGGCCCTCCACCCTTGCTTTGCACACTTGAAGAGTGATATAAGAAGCTCAAATTCAGTCACGCATCCATATCATTGAACAGCAAAATAATAATAGAACAAGTCTTCAAATTAACTCTCCAATCCAAAAGTGTCTCAACATAAAAGTATAATAAGTCAATGCATAAGCCATCAAATTCTTGGCTTTTAAATAGAAGTCTTATGAAACAAACTGATATATAATCACTCAAACAAACCCATATACTCTTATCCATATATCTAAGTTAAATTCATCACTCCCATCCCAAGAGATATGGTCAATCCCATAGAATCTCAAACTACCCTATTTCTATGGGATTTCTGAATGACTAGTCATGATTGACTAGCACTAAATGGGCCTAATAAAGCTTGTTCTATTCGAAATAAGCATAGCTAGCTTAGTCCTAGTTCCCAAGCTGTCCATCCATGCATTCAATTCATGCCCAAGTGTCTTGCAACCATATCAACCATATAGTTATTACGAGAATTTCTGAATCTGCCAATTTTTGCACTTAAAACCAAACTTTCATAAAAACTTTAGAATTTGAAAAATTAAAATTAAATACCTGAATGGATATAAAATACATCAAAATGGGATGGATAAAGGGAAAAATGGATGGTAAATAAATGGATTAGTAAGTTTCTTAGAGCAAAAACAAGACCAAAACTGAGGGCCAACATCTCCCCCTTGCTTATCATCAAGCATGTCCCCATGCTTGCTTATTCCTCTTTGATCTTCTTCTCTCTGTAGTAGATGTTGTTCCTGTAGATGCTTCCTATTGTGCTGCCCTGACCAAACAAATTTAAACCTGAGTCATGTCCTTCCCTGAACAAAGATGCTTTTACCTTCTGCTTTTCATACTTTGCCTGCCACATGTTCGTTTCCTTTAACCATTTAAATGCCTATTTAGAAAGTAGATCATTTTTCCGTTTTAATATACCTAGCTCTTCATTTAACTTTTCATTTGCCTTGACCAACCTAGTATTATCCTTCTTACTTGCCTTGTTTTCCTCTTTTAATTGTTTTTCCATGATTTTACTAATTTCTAGTTGGTCAGTTAAGTCCCTGATTCTTCCCAAATTGGTTTCTTTTTCAAAATTCTGTGTAGTTTTGATTAATGATGCTACTGCTGCATCATCATATGAAGAATCCCTATTAAGTACTTCCTGTGCAATGTCATTTTCTACCTATTTTCTTGGGGAATATGTGTCTACTTCCTTTTCTGTGTCAATGGGACTTTTATTCCTAAATCTTCTAGGAATAGACATAAAAGATACTTCATTTTCCTGTATGGCCATGTTACTTTGTTGTTTAGCTCTAGTTATGGGATACAAGGGTGAACTCATCAATCCTCTGTTTTCCTACTCTACTTCATCTTACACTTCATTAACCTATTCATTAAACTGGTTTCTAGTCCTGAACTCCCTCCAAAATATGCCTTGTGACCTTACTTGATACTCAACCAGGATTTTTATCAATCCCTGGTGATAAATCTATGCTGCTTTGGGCCTGTGTTCATGTCTCACTTTTTCAATCATTCTCAAGAGGCTCCTAAAGAGGAAATATGGCAAGTTAATCCTATCTTCCCCCTTAATATGCTGTAAAAGTCGGACATGATATAGGTGGGAAACACTATATCCTCTATCACAAGTCAAAAACTTCTGGATGAATAAAACCAACTCACCACATGGTTCATTGAACCATTCCCTTGGTATCCCCTTGGTTCTATCAAAGGTCCCTTTCCGGTTCTTTTCAAGGAAGAAAGTCCATGCTTTCTCCTTGAAGTGCAGGCCTTTGTGATATTTTTCACCTCTCATTGGAAGATCTAGAGCTTGGGAAAGGTATTCCTGAGTCACACGAATAATAACATCTCCTACCCGTGTTTGGTCCTAACTGTAGTTGTTTATGAAGTCCCTGGTTATCTCCTCACTGTGGCCATCAAACTTTTGCAAAAAGCCTATCAATCCTGCCTGGTAAAGCTTTTCTATGGTTTCATTTTTCCAGCTCTCTATTTGAAATTTGGGCTCTATTCTGGCTGACATTGTTTCTGAAAACCAGTGGATATACACTTCTGTTGTCATTAATTTCATCTTAACAATAATAATTTACAACTACTATTCTGTCGAAAATTAAATTCCGAAATTATAGAAGCCTACCTGCTCTTTCACAACAATTTTAATTCAATTTCCTCGGCCTCTGTTTACCCTCTCTCTACAGCAACACAGTTTTAAATCCCCTGTCCAAACAATCAAACACCTGTATATCTCTTTCAGTCATGCTAAACTCTGTCTGGAAAACAAAATACATATGAAAACAACATATTCATGATGGGCCTTTGGTTTTCTTAATGTATTTTTTTAGGCATCATTCTTATACTGCTCCATATATGCCATACAAGCAGAACATTTCCTGAAATGGCTCAGCCTTTATATCTATGAAAAATTGAAAATCGAACAGTGCTCGACCTTATATATATAAAAACTTGAAAATCAAACAACATATTTAAATGGGATGAGATTTAAATGGCTCGGCCTTTATAGAAACTTTGAAAAACAACAGCGCATTTAAATGGCTCGGCCTTTTGGCAGTCTTTATTATACCTTGCATACCAATCCCCTGTATCAACCAAAACAAAACTCACAGTCTACGTGTTTGTTCACATTACAGGTTGCTTCCATTCAAAAACATGCAATGTATCGGCCATACAAACAATAAAATCGAACAAACAATGCAAAACAAAATCGGCTATATAAACACTTCCAAAAATCACATCCTCGTCACTAGCAAATATGACTCTGCCTCCTCTGTTATATAAGCTCTGTTTCAACTTGCAAAAATATGCATGTGAGCCTATGCTAATGACGTGTTGTGCATGCAACAAGATATGGTTAGATTGCTGCGATGTTTCCATAACGTTTATGTCGTGATACATGCAACTACATCTATGAATCTTATCGCCTAGCCACGTATTTATTAAACTGATGTCATCTAACCCTTAGAGTTATTAATTCTGGAGTTTTTTCGGCGTTTTTACCTGGCTATTGACGAGCGCTAAGGAGTGTTAAATGGCACTCTGAATCCCTGTAGCTGCATTTGGCTGACTGATGGCAAGAGCAGGTGCATTGGTCATTAAATAACAGGCAGTGTTTCAACACAACTCATGGTTTGCGAGCTAAGCAAATCACACCATTACCTGAGTTATCCCGAGATTTCAGTGATCAATTTGTGTTGCATTCAGGATGTTTGCCTTCTTATATCTCCACAGATCTGCTTCAGTTTCCCCTTTGCTTGCAACTATGCAGCTCTCAACACACAACGTTCTGAGCTATTCGGTGATGATGAAGTTGTTTTAACAGGTGAAGGAGACTGTCGGTCAGTTCATGACCGTTTACGTGTTTTTGTTGTGCGCTTGGTTGAGCTGAGCCATAAGCTTTCTTATTGGCTATCATGGGCATGTAGGCATGCCGTGCAAGTCATGGTAGTCCTGTTGAACAGTCGCTTGACTATGTCATTAGGATGGCCTATCTATTCTCATGATTTAAATTTGAGCTTACCGTCCATGCAGGTCGTGGCTGTCCTCCTATGCAGCTTACGGTACCATGCAAACATTTGATGGTTTACATGTACCTCCATGCCACGTTGCTCAAACCACATACGCACTTGAAGGCCTATGTAATTCATGCATTTGGGTTGGTGATTGGGTGGATTGTCGTTGCACTCATAACCTCCTCTGCACTTCATTCACTGTATATGCAATAATGTTTGATCATGCGCGAATATGCAATAACCCTTTGCCACGTATAAATTTGACTTTGTGTTGCATGCGGTCGTATTACCTTGTTCCATATGCATATATCACATATTGCCTTGTGCCTTCATTATATATATATATATATATATATATATATATCCCAAGTTTGATTGCATATGTCCATATTGCGCATTAATTCCAAAGTTATATGCACACCCCTATATTGTGATTATGTACTCTTTATAATTTTAAAATGACCACCTTGGGTCATATTTAAAATTATCACCATTTCTAATCATTGAATTGTATGTGCAGGTTGAAAAATGTTGTCCTCGTTTGGTCCCATTATGCTTTTAAAGAAAAATACTTAGGGGTTAATGAACATGAAATGAGATAGGATGTTTATGGACATGGAATGAGATAGGATGTGTAAGGGTTATAGGGTATGTATAAGGAATATAGGGTGTAATATTTACAAGAATAGGGATGATAATAGATATCTTTAGGTACTAATTTCAACTTAACAAAAACTAAAAATTCGTAAGAAAAATTTGAATTTTCAAGCACAAAATGAATATACATATACTCCCCTGGATGATGTCTGTACAAGTGGGATAAAATCAGTTGATCAAATGTTGTAGATAGATTGAAAAGTAGAATTTATTGCTGCTCCTTGTTCTGCATGCTCTGGTTCTTGAATTGCTGACTATTATTCAGGTCCCTCTGCAATGACTTCATGATTCAGGTCCCAACTATTATGCACATGCTTATGAAATATGTACATGTTGCTACTGATATTTTCAGGTCCCTCTGATATGTTTGTTCAGGTCCCAACTGTTAACAATACAAGTTCCATTTGTACTTCAGCTGCACAACTAAAGTTCTTGTGCAATCCTCCCCCTTGCTTGAGATTTGACTTGTCCACAAGTCAGATGTGTGTGGAGGATTTCCTGTAATGAATTTTTGTGAGAACAGTAGAACAAGAATAAGGAATTCATAGAGTCCAAGTTGCCTTGGTTTTCCCCTATGAATTCGTGTTTTCTTGGTGCCAGTTTCCTGGTTTTCACTAGCAAACAATTTATTTTTATTTTTTTTGTTTGTGTTATATATATATATATATATTGTTTTTGTTTTTTGTTTTTTATTTTTGTTTTTGTTTTATTTTTTATTTTTTATTTTTTTATTCTGCTACAGGACTGGAAGATCGCTGAGTCTGTTGTGCCATGATTTCTAGTTCTGTATCTTCTACCAGTTCTTTCATAAATGCTTCCTTGCTAATAGGCCTATTATAAACTTTGAGCCTATGTCCGTTTACTAAAAATGATGTGGAGTCCTGGTCAATTGTCTTGATCTTGACTGCTCCATTGTCAAATATTTCTTCAATTTCATATGGGCCTAGCCAGTGTGTTGTGAACTTGGCTTTGAAATCTTTGAATTTGGAGTCGAACAGTAGTGTCCAATCTCCCTTGTGAAATGTCTTGTTTTTGATAAATCTGTCGTGCCACTTCATTCTTTGCTGCTGTACCAATGTGGTATGTTCTATGGCCTGCTGACGATGCTCATCTAGTCGATTTAATTCCATGATCCGCTGTTGTTGTGCTTCAGACAGGTCCAGTCCTAGTTCGGCTGCCAGTTTGTATGTATGTATCTGAAACTCTATAGGAAGTAAGGCCTCTTTTCCATATACCAACTGGTATGGGCTAAAGCCAGTTGTATTTTTCCATGTGATTCTATAGGCCCATAGTGCATCCCTTAATTTTTCAGACCAATATTTTTTGTTCATTTGTATTGTTTTGGTCATGATATTTTCTAGTACTTTATTTGTTGATTCGACCTGCCCATTTGCTTGAGGATGATATGGTGTAGACTTCCTATGCTTGATCTTGTATTTCTCTGTAATATCTCGTACTAGCTTTGAAGTAAACTGTGCTCCCTGATCTGTTACAATTTGTCTGGGTACCCTATATCTTACAAATATTTCTTCAAAGAGAAAGGGGACCACTGTATTTTCTGTTGCTCTAGTGACTGCCTTGGCCTCCACCCACTTGGTGACATAATCTGTACATACTAAGATGTACCTCTTTCCATTTGATGGTGGATTAATAGGTCCGACAAAATCTAGCGCCCATTACTCAAATGGTTCTATGAGGACTTGTGGTTTGAGCGGCATCTCATCTGATACTATTGGTCTCCCTATTCTTTGGCAACTGTCACATTGCTTGACATATGCCTTGGAGTCTTTGAAGATGGCTGGCCAGTAGTAGCCCAATTGCAGCACCTTGTAGGCTGTTCGTTTGTCTGCAAAATGACCACCACATGGTTCATCATGACATGCTTTCAGGATGTCTAATATTTCATCTTCTCGCACACATTTTCTGATTATCAAATCTGAACCAGTATAAAACAAATCACCATTTACCCAACTATATCTAGAGCTTTCTCTAACAATTTTTCGTTTTTGTTTCTTAGAGAATTGTGTTGGAAACTTCCTAGAAGATAAATAATTTGCAATGTCTGCAAACCATGGTGTTTTCACTGTTATTGCAAATAGGTGTTCGTCTGGAAAGTTGTCTACAACTAGATTTGGATCGTTGGGTGAATGTATGCGGGATAGAAAGTCAGGCACTTGATTTTCTTTGCCTGGACGGTCTTGTATTGTAATGTTAAACTGGGTTTATTAATCAAATATTTTGTTGCTGAATGATCTGTATGAATAAAAACTTGGTAACCTGTTATATAGTGCCTGAATTTGTTTACTGCATGTACTACGGCTAACATTTCTTTTTCTGTGACTGTATAGTTCAATTCTGCAGGTGTTAAGTTCTTGCTTATGAAGTATATTTCATAATTGAACAGATTCTCTTTCTGCCCAAGTGAGGCACCTATCGCGGTATCAGATGCATCAGTTGAAATATGAAATGGCAAAGACCAGTTTGGCCCACGGAGAATGGGTGCAACTGATAATTTTTCTTTTAATATTTGAAATGCATTTTGACAACTATTTGTCCATTGAAATTCAACATCTCTTGCTAATAGTTTGAATAGAGGTTGGGCTATTTTACTAAAGTTTTCAATGAATCATCTATAGTAGCCTGCATAGCCCAAGAAACTTCTTACCTATTTTTGTGTTGTAGGTGGCATTAAGTTAACTAGGACTTGGATTTTTGTTGGATCCACCTTAATTCCTGAAGTGGAAATATGGTGTCCCAAAATTATACCTTCTGTCAACATCATATAGCATTTTTCATTGCTTAATGACAAATTTGTTTCAATACATTGTTTCAAGACTTTCTCAAGATTGTTGAGGCAATCATTATATGTGTTTCCATAAATTGTGAAGTCATCCATATAAGCCTCTACACAATCGTGGACTAGATCAGCAAATATTGCAAGCACTGCTCTTTGGAAGGTTGCAGGTGCATTGCATAAACCAAATGGCAAAACATTATATGCATAGGTTCCCCATGGGCAAGTAAATGTGGCCTTTTCTTGGTCTTCTGTTGCTATTCTAATATGATTGTACCCACTAAACCCATCTAGGAAGGAGAAAAATTTCTTTCCAGCTAACGAGTCTAGAACCTGGTCAATGAATGGTAGGGGAAAATGATCTTTTAATGTGGCTTTGTTTAATTCTCGATAGTCCACACATACCCTCCATTTTCCATTTTTCTTTGGTACTATTACCAATGGAGAAACCCATTGACTATCTGAAATAGGATAAATGAATCCAACATTTAACAATTTTTGCAGTTCCTCTTTCACTATTTCTTTCATCATGGGATTCATTCGTCTTTGAGGTTGCCTTACAGGTTTGATTTGATCATCTGTATAGATGTGGTGGATACATGTGTTGGGATGGATTCCTTGCATGTCAGTATAATCCCAGGCAAAAGCTTTTGAATATTTTTGTAATAATGCAATTACCTCTTGTTCTTGTGCTGATTGCAACTGGTTTCCAATGTTCAAATGTTTTCCAGGATATATCTCAATTGTTTTTGTTGTTGGATTGGAGATTGTGTTTACAGGAAAGATGTCTATAAAAGAATTTCGCAAAGTTTGAACAGTACAAGTTTCCTGAAAACATTGATTCAAAAGATTACTTGCAACTTCATATTGAACCTCTCTAAGCTGCTCTAAAATATTTGGTTCTGAGATGAAAAGATTCATTAAGTCTTCATCCTCCTCTTCTTCTCTAAGGTCAAAGAATTGATTTATACTTAAAACTGATTTAGTTTGTTGTTGTTCTTGAGTTTCAAGTACTGATTCTAAAGAAGATGATTGTGCAGGTGAATAAAGAGCAATGTGTTTCCTTTCATCTCCATGTGAAATAATCATGCTTCCTAATCTGCATCCTATAAAGGCATCAACGATAGCTAACCATGGTCTGCCTAAGATTATAGGATGTCCTCCCAAATTTTTTTTTGGTTGCAAGATAAGGAAGTCAATAGGATACTCCCATGAATCCAAAGAGACTATGATATCTTCTAGTATTCCTTCTGGAACAACTTTAGATCTGTCTGCTAATTCTAGAATTGCAGAAGTTGATCTAATGTTGTTTAAATGCGGATTTTCATTGTCTCCATAGTCATTACATTTATAGCTGCTCCCAAGTCTATTAATGTGTTTGGTACTGAGAAATTATTTATTGAGATAGTAACCATAGGGATACTAGGATCAATATATTTTTCTACAATGGTTTGGGTAGACATGAGGCTTGCTAATTTTCCAATGACTTGGATTGTAGTAGGATCCTTCTTCTTTTTACCTGTTTTCTTAATGCACAATTCCTTTATTGTTTTAGCATATATTGGTATCTCTTTAATTGCCTTCAATAAAGGAATTTTTACATAAGCATTTTTCAATTCATCTAAAATATCAAATTCAGGAAGGGTCATTTCTTTTTGTTGTTCCACTAACCTCTCAGGATAAGGTGGTGTTTGAGTTATAATGGTTTTCCCTTTCTGAATTTGTGTTTCAGATTGTGATGTTTCAGGTGATTCTCCTTGTTCAATTGGCTCTTCTATGATTGGTGGAGAATCCTTTTTAAGCACCTTTCCAGACCTTAAATGGACATCATTTAGAGGAAGAATAGAATATGTGGGAAAATATGCTGCTTCCTCTACAGTGTATGCAGACTTATCCACTTTATTATTCGGATTTGCCACTGGTTGGGTTGGTAATTGAGTTGGTCTGGGTTGGTTTGAGGGTAGCTGTAACTGTTGTGGTTGAGTCAACAATGGTGGTGGATTCTGCTGTGGAAATGGCATGGATTGTGGATATGTAGAATTTTGTTGTGGAAATGGCATAGACTGTGGATATTGTGGATATGGAAATGGTTGTTGGTATTGTTGCTGGTATTGTTGTTGATACTGTCGAGGTGGCTGGTTTCCATAACCATATCCTCTCCATCCTTGTGTAGGTTGGTGTGGATATTGTTGTGGAGGCCAAGCTTGCCATGGCATTGGAGGGTTCCAAAGATTTTGAGGTGGATAGAGGTAGTTTTGTTGAGGGAATTGTTGCGGATTTTGTTGAGGAATCCTAGGTTGCCATGGTCTTCATGGTGCTACATAATAAAAACCTTCTATTCCTGGCACCTCCTCCATTGAGTTCATTTGCAATTCTTTCAATCTTAGACAATTTTCTGTTGAATGATTTTCTGTACAAAGACCACATACCTGAATACTATCCAAAGGACATTCTCTTAATGGATGTTTCTTTCTACATTTGGAACAAAAGATTGCTAGAGCTTGTTCTTGTTCTTCCTTCTTCTTATTTGCCTTTAGAACATCTACTTGTGTTCCCAATGTACTTAAGAGGTCAGTTTTGAAGTTTTCCAATAAGCTTCCTATTTCCGCTCTTGTTATCCCTCCTGCGGCTGACTTTGCTGCTTTTGAACTTGCTTCTCTCTTTCCAATTTTTGATCTTCCTCTAGAATATTTTTGACATAACTCAACAATTTCTTCGAATGGTAGGTTTGAAATGTCTCCTTTACCCATCACATTCAAAATGTCAAGGTATTCATCCCTTACACCCTTGAGAAAGATTGTTCTAATGGTTTCTTGATTTAGAGAGTGTTGTTTAGATTTTTGTAGATTATATTCAAATCTTTCCAAATATTCTTATAAAATTTCATCTTCTTGTTGTGTCATTCTGAAAACATCTTCCTTTGAATCTCTAGATTTACAATAAGCTTGATATTTTTTAAGGAAGACTGATCTCATCTCATCCCAAGAATTTATTGTTTGCTCTCCTAAACCCATGAACGATTTTAAAGCTGCTGCTTTTAATGTAGCAGGAAAAAGATGAAGTTTGTGTATGTCATCAGTGTATCCATATGTTCTACATAGAATATCAAATTGAAACATAAAAGCATCAGGATCTTCCGTTGACATTCCATAGAAATTTGGCAATACAGAAGGTGGAATATTTTTCATTTTCACCTCTTCTCCTAATATTGCACTTGTATCTACTATTGGAAAGCCAAAGGTAGCTTCTTGATCATGACCATCTTTTTGTCTTTTCCGATCATTTTCTATCTTTCTATCATTTTCTTGTTTTGCCTCCTCCTCTATTTTTCTTCTCCAATCTCTTTGTTGTCTCTCATATTCAATTCGCTATTCAGGAGTGAAAATAACAGATCCATGTTCCTCTTCTACCATTGGTTTAGTTGTTTCAATTTTGAGTGGAGATTCAAGTTCTTCAAAGACAGGTTGATTTATAGATGGAAAGACAGGTTGTTTTTCTTTGATAATTTCCTTTTGTTTTCCTGAAGTTGATGGTTGTTTTTGTTTTGCTTCCCAAGCTAACAAAGTTTGCCTCTCTAAAGTTAACATTTGTCCAGTTTTTTGTTTTTCTTCCAATTCCTTAATTATTGGATTACCAGTAACTGGGGTTTTTGATGACCCTATCTCTACTTGGGGGTTTTTAACAAATCTACCTTAAGGATCTCTATATCTAGGTATAAAGAAACATAACTAAAAGGAGTGTAACTAATGTTTTTTTTTTTTAGGAAAGTTTGAAAGTTATCTTCCTATTGACTATGCCGATATTTTCCTTCCCGGCAACGGCGCCAAAATGTTGAGCTAATTTGTTTACTGAAATTAACACAAATATTTTTTATCAATCCGAGTTGGTAACACTTTGAGGCAAGTTCACTATGTGTGAATATCAGATGTAATCAAACCTTGAACGATAAGTTATTCAAAAACTAAAGCAATACATACTACAACTCCAATTCAATTGGTTTGAAAAGAGGAAAAATATTGAAATGGTTCTTAACTCAAGAAGTCCACTTCTACCTCAATTACTACTTAATGAATCAGAGATTGAAACTAAGAACTTAAGATGGATAAATTATTAATGAAAGAAGGCTCCTAACTTAAGAGACACATAATATGTTTCATCATAATTCATTTACCTTAATGCCAAAATTACATAAGGAAACTACTTGCATGTAATCAAAGGAAACTAGTTACAGTTCACCAAATTAATAGAAGGAGTGCTCAACTTGAACACTTTGTTTTTCCAACTTACTAAAATGATGAATAAGCTAATATCTAATGAAATCAATCACCATACATTAACCATAAATCAATCTGAAATAAAGCATGAAAACTAGTTCTACAATAACTAGATTACAAGAAATAAAACTAGTTAACAAGGAAGTGTACTTAGATTGGAATGGGGGCCCTCCACCCTTGCTTTGCACACTTGAAGAGTGATATCAGAAGCTAAAATTCAGTCACACATCCATATCATTGAACAGCAAAATAATAATAGAACAAGTCTTCAAATTAACTCTCCAATCCAAAAGTGTCTCAGCATAAAAGTATAATAAGTCAATACATAAGTCATCAAAGTCTTAGCTTTTAAATAGAAGTCTTATGAAACAAACTGATCTATAATCACTCAAACAAACCCATATACTCTTATCCATCTATCTAAGTCAAATTCATCACTCCCATCCCAAGAGATATGGTCAATCCCATAGAATCTCAAACTACCCTATTTCTATGGGATTTCTAAATGACTAGTCATGATTGACTAGCACTAAATGGGCCTAATAAAGCTTGTTCTGTTCGGACTAAGCATAGCTAGCTTAGTCCTAGTTCCCAAGTTTTCCATCCATGCATTCAATTCGTGCCCAAGTGTCCTGCAACCATATCAACCATAGAGCTATTACGGGAATTTCTGAATCTGCCAATTTTTGCACTTAAAACCAAATTTTCATAAAAACTTTAGAATTTGAAAAATTAAAATTAAATACCTGAATGGATATAAAATACATCAAAATGGGATGGATAAAGGGAAAAATTGATGGTAAATAAATGGATTAGTAAGTTTCTTAGAGCAAAAACAAGACCAAAACTGAGGCCAACAGGGACAATAAATATTACTCCAAGTATTAAATGATGATGAGTTTTGAGTTATACCTGGCAGTCGATTTATTTCCTTACTTGATTCCTTAAATATTTGTTGAAACCCCGACAGTGATGGGAAATAATTTGTTGAATGATCCTCCTTACACTGCTTCCATTCTTCCTGCAAATCATCCAATTGTAAATTTAGAAAAGATTTTGTAGCTCCTATTATTGTAGTAGATTCCAAAAATTGAGAAGAAATTTCTCTAGAATTCTTACCCTTCTTGGAGATTCCTTGTGAATAACTAATGCAAAATTTACAAACATCATCATATGGTAAGTGAGAAACATCACCTACTCCTATCAGATTTAAAAGTTCTAAAAATTCATCTTTGATTCCTTTGAGTAAGAGTGTTTTCAAGATCTCTTTTACCAAAATATTATGTTTTGATTTTTGGATGTTGTATCTAAATCGCTCCACATAATCCTCCAAGATTTCATTTTCCCTTTGTTTTATTCCAAAAATATCTTCACTAGCCTAGCAATAGTCTTCATATTTCTCCAAGAATACATTGTTCATGTCTTCCCATGTTTGAATGCAGTTCCCGTCAAGGCTCATGAACCATCAGAGAGCTTCTCCTTTAAGAGTAAGAGGAAACGCTTGCAACCTTTAAGAATTAGTACAATAACCATATCCTCTACAAAGTACTTCAAACTCAAATAAGAATGTATTTGGGTCTTCATTTTCCAAACCATGAAATTTTGGTAGTGCAGATGGGGGAATATTATGCATTTGAGCCACTCCTAGATCTTTGATAGGAAATTCAAAAGTAACAATGTTTTCCATTTCTTACCAAAATAAAAGAGGTTCTCCATGTACTACTTCGAGACTCCTTCTTTGAATGTTCCTGGAAACTAATCAGTGAAATAGGTGCATTGAATGATTCATATTAGCCTCAAAACTCTTCATTAAAAAATGCCTCGAAATACCATTTCTTTATCTTTACAAGCTAGTTGGTATATATTGTTAGCACGTGGTTGAATAGATAAGGGGGGAGGGGGGGGGGGGGGGGGGGGGGGGTGTTTTACTACAACACCCAAGAAATGAAAAAAAATTGAAAAAGAGTGCAGGAAAGAAACAAATTCAAAGTAAATAAAATTTGCAAAGAACTAGGTAAAGAGAAAATCAAACTGCAGCAGGTTACCAACGTCAATCCCCTAAGTGCCTCCCCGGCAACGACACCAAAACTTTGGGTGCAGTATAGGGTATATAAATGTACCAACATTTAATTTGTCAATCTGGATAGTTTTTGAACTTTGAGACGCAACAATGGAAATACCAGAGAAAGCCCCTGACAACCTGCAAAATAAATGATAGACTATCTTGTGTTTTAATCTCATCAATAAATGAAATCCCGCACTAAAGAGAATTCAAGAAAACATCAATCCACACAATTAAATCATGTAGGAAATAATAGGAAATTAACAATGTGAAAGGAAATTCTAATTACAAGCAAACAAAAGGAAAACTAAACTAGAAATCAAGCAGTTCCGGCATAATAACGAAAAGACTGTAAATGCTGGAATAAATTCAAAAGCAATTCCAACCCATTCTGCTTGCACTAATTCTATGTAAGGTTAACTTGAAAGAATCGTCAAGTAAATATGTTGCATAAATAGCTTATGGAAGCAATTAAGTTAATGTAAATCTCTCGCCTTACCTTCCCTGAAAATAAATCTTGCAAACTCTTGAGAAGTTTAATGGAAAGTAAATGACACAATTTACTTTCATTAATTTGGCTCCACGACTTCCAAATAATATATATGGTTTTTGTAAGCAGAATTTTAAATGGATCTGTCAGTGCCTCAAAACCACACTCACTCACATCATTTTCATATTCCAGAGTATAAATCAGTTGCAGCTCATCAACGCATAAACAAATCTTGTCAATAACAACAACTGGAGGAATATCCCAAGCGTAAGCACAAATAGGAATACTTTCTTAATGCAACAAATCAATGAAGTTTAAAGCTGAAGGGAAACACTGCAACAATTTAAATAACATTAACTTGAATAAGGAAAAGAGACTTGAAACAGTTAAGTCTTTCACAAGGCAGATAATAATTTAGATGCTATTTAATCTAAAAGATGAGAGCAGTGTTGAGTTGGTCTGGCCGCCAACCCAGCCAGCTCATACCCTCTTTGAGTGCCCGATTCACACAGAAATAGAAATAATTAGAAACAACAAGTAGATAAATGGAACATGTTGGGAAATTGCTTCAATTAATTACTGAAACAACATATACATTATGTAGACATCCCTCAACTCCAGCAACACCAGAGGAGCAATCCACAGGTGATGAATTGTGTGAGGGTACATTGGGATAGGTCCTCTTCCCTTCTGGGCCTTCCTCTGATGTGCACTATCCCTGGCTGGGTCGATTTCCTTCCTTACTATAATTAATTGATTAATTTCTGACTATCACTCCAGGCAGTTTATATAGGCATCGATTTACAAATTGTGGCTTTTCAACAACCAATTAAAATACAGGAGGAAAGATTATTATTTTTAAAAATATGTCAAATTAAGAATTAGTTTGAACTGAGTGTCGAAAGAGGGAAAGATTCTAGTGAATCATTCCTCTTTTCCTGGAATAGTTGTTGCTGGAAGGTGCGATTTGACTAAGCGATTTTCTCCTTGCGTGCAGTTCTCACAGGTTGGCATCGGCACATATCTCCTCCGATTAGATTCATATTGACTCAGACTTATCCACCTGGAGTCGTTTGAATTTGGACTGTGCTACTTGTGGACAGTAAGTGATATCTACAGAACAACAATTCTCATACCATAGTTCGTCCATGCTTATCATTGGTGTTCGACACGGTATACTGTGAAGAGATGAAGCCGCTAAAGGATTATCACATGCACATCGCACTTTCACATCACACTTTGGAGATAAGCCTATAGCTCTGTCTTGGACAAAGACTTTTGGGATGGATGGGTGACCTATTTCAGAAGAATTTTAATGTTTTTTATCTACTCGTCACTACACTATATCTGACCTCCTTGAAAATCCAACTAAATCATTTACTATCGAGTGAAGAACTCAACTTCTTAATCTGACTTACAAGCTTGTCCACTTGCTCTCGGTGCATTTGCTTGACATCAGCAATGTCAGCCCGAAGTTCTTATAACTCCTCATCCTACTCACCCATTAATTCTAAAGATGATGTATGGTGACATTTTAATGCTTCCATCTCTGCGTTCAATTTGGTTGACTTTTCACGATTTCCCGTAGCCAATTGGAGTCCTCCTCCAGAAAAACGGTATTCCTGTGGGCATTCAGGGCATTCCACATTGCACTGTCATGGCTGAGGCCAAAGATGAGGTAGGTAGCACGATTTTCCAGACTCATCAACATTCCATATCCTTACAGTTTGGTCAGATGATGTTTTTTCCAAATACCAATGATGTTCATAGAACTCGGGTGAAAGAAGACATTTCAGAATGTATGAATTATGTACTTGAAGCTTATGAAATGGCTTAAAGTTTGTCATTGTCTATGTTCCACGCATCAACCTCCAAACATAGCACATTCCATGATTATTTTCAGCTACACCCAGACTTCTGTCCCATGTAACTGTCACTTATTTCAAACTAATATTATACAAACATATCTACTCATCGCTGCACTATATCTAACCTCCTTGAAAAGCCAACTAAATCATTTACTGCTGAGTGAAGAACTCAACTTCTCGATCTAACTTACAAGCATGTCCACTTGCTCTCAGTGCATTTGCTTGACATCATCGATGTCAACCCAAATTTCCTCTAACTCCTCATCCTGCTCACCCATTAATTCTAAAGATGATGTACAACAAAATTTTAATGCTTCCATCTCTTCCTTCAATCTGGTTGGATTTTCATGATTTCCCGTAGACAATTGGAGTCCTCCTCCAAAAAAATGGTGTTCCCATGGGCATTCAGGGCATTCCACATTGCGCTATCATGGGTGAGGCCAAAGACGAGGTAGGTAGTGTGATTTTTCAGACTCATCAACATTCCATATCCTTACAGTTTGGTCAGATGATGTTGTTGCCAAATACCAATGATGTTCACAGAACTCGGGTGAAAGAAGACATTTCAGACTGTATGAATTATGTGTTTGAAGCTTATGAAATGACTTGAAGTTTTTCATTGTCTATGTTCTGCACATCAACCTCCAAACATAGCACATTCCATGATTATTTGTAGCTACACCCAGACTTTCGTCCCACGTAACTGTCACTTATTTCAAACTAATAGTACACAGACATATTACTACCCAAATCACTTCCTCACTGAAGATACAATTCATGATAAAAGAAACTTTAATAAAATAAAGGGTTTTCTAGTGAAGCAATTAAGAGCAGCAACGCAAAATCATTCAACTCATAGTGTAGGAACGTTAATGTAGTTTAGGAATTCTTCATAGTGCAAGAAGTCCACTGTAACTAGTGCAGGCATCCCAATGCATGGTGCAGGCAGGTAAGTGCAATGGTGAAAGCATGTGAATGCACTGGTGTAGGCACGTCCCAAAGTATAATAAAACCAACTTTAATCCTGCAACATGCAAGGCTTAATTAAACTCACATTAATGCTATTTTAATCCTATTAAAACAAAGAAGTAGCAAATACTCTTCAAAAATAATCATTTCGCCAATCGACATCATGAGAGAAATAGATAAAAAAATAGGACAAAACAGATTCCCAACACTTAACACCCGATTGGTCCATGATCTCTATTTAAAGAGAATGGAGGGTCATTTGTAGGGTAACCATTCATGAGAGAAGATTATGTAAATTGTCATTCTTTTATTAATAAATTGCTTGAAGTGGCCACGTTGGCTCAGGCCATGGACTATTCCCCTCTTTTAGGGTTTTAACCACGTCAAGAATACTTCATTATGTTTGAGGTACAATTCAGTTTGGGATTCATTACAGTGTAGAAGCATCTCCTCTATTGGTTGGTTTCATTGATTCCGATTGAGTTGGTGACCCTAATGATCGGAAGTCTACTATAGGTTATATCATAACTCTTGGTTCTGGACCTATTACATGAGCTTGCAATAAATAAAGTGTCATTTCTCTTTCTTCAATAGAATCAGAGTATGGTTGTGCCATAGAAGCTAGTAAGGAAGCCCTATGGCTTCGTTAGATCCTGTTAGAGTTTGGTTTTTAGTAGTAGCATCCGACTACACTTTGGTGTGATAATCAAAGTTCCATTCAACTATGCAAAGATCCAGTCCAACATCAGCGTAGAAAACACATTGAACTACACATGCACTTCTTCATAAAGCTCATTCATGACCATGTTCTTGAAGTGAAATATTGTTCAACCGATGATCAAGTTGCAGACATCTTTACAAAGGCTCTCACAGAGGTGAAGTTTACTAAACTTTGATTTATGGTTGGAGTTCAGGAAGTTGTCACTAAGGGGGGATAGGCTCTAATTCCTCCTTTCTTCTCCTATTGTGTCATATTTGTACATCCTTCAATCCTATCCCAAGTTGTTCTTAAGGGGGGATGTTAGGATATTTCGACACAGGAAATAGTTAAGTATAACTTGGTCTAGTGTAGAGTTAAGTAAATTGTGTTTCTTTACTATGTACATTTGTAACTTATAATCTGACGATCACGATATGTTCTAGACATGAAGTGATTTGATGGTTCATTCTCTCCTCTGTATTACCAACACTTGATCTGTGGCTTAACACCTGATTGGTCCATGATCTCCATTTAAAGAGCATGGAGGGTCATTTGTAGGGTAATCATTCATGAGAGAAGCTTATGTAAATTTTCATTGTTTTATTAATAAATTTCCTAAAGTGGCCGCATTGGCTCAGGCCATGGATTGTTTCCCTCTTTGAGGGTTTTAACCACGTCAAGAATACTGGTGTATTGATCTATGATATGTTTATGAGATATGTCCTTTGGTGTTCTATCTGAGGAACTTACCCTGTAAATTCCTATACCAAGTGGACCCGTGTGGATGCTACACTCTGTGCTATTGCGCGGAGTTGTTCTACCTCTTGCCTGGAAACCTGTAAATGCTTTGCCAATTTCTTATTACCAACCATCAAATACTGAGTGTTTGATCTTGCTACACCTATGAAGGTCAATTTGGATTCGACAATGAAAATTGGGTTCTTCCTGGCATCCTCCACTATCACCCATTTTCTAATGAATGCAAGTGATGTGAGGCCATCCAAAAAATTCTTTCTTTGTGTTTACACAATCTTCTTATGTATTTCACCATATGATAAATTGTATAATACCATTACTAGATCATCATAAAGAGGAACAATTTCCCTTCCTCGGTTGGATCTAACTCTGCTATTAGAGGTGGTGTAGACTGAACTGTGACCTGCGGTGTGCTCTGCATTAGGTTGGCATCTTCATTCGGTAGATCCAATTCTACCTTTGTTTCCTATTTCCCTCACTTTATAAATCCGCTTTCATAACAATATGAACCACTTTCATCTTGCTGCTTCTTTCCTCGCCTGGAATGTAAGTTGACGTCATCTGCACATGGGAAGGTTGGATACCTGCATGCAATCCTATGTAATCCCAAATGATGAATAGACATGTAAACTTGTTGGTCATCTAGATATTCTTTGAATCTCCTTGATGAAAAATCATCATTCACTTGCTGCCATGTTAGTGTTGACTCATTTTCTAAAAACAATTGAGTTTCTGCATAAACTAGCAAGTCTATTGGTGTTTTCTCAACTGCTTCCCCAGTACTTCTTTCATGGTGGATTTTGAAGCATCTCCCTTTGGTGCCATGGTGAAAATGACTGTTGGAGAGAAGTTCTCAACAACTATGGTACCTGTGGGATAGAAAAGGCATTCATGACAAGAAAACATTAGCTTTTGCAAATCTAACTTTAAAGCATGATCAAGCAACAAACCAGGAAATTAGTGATATTTATTGCACAATTTCCATGAACAGGTGAGGGGGACTAGTTGTGGGCACTGGACATTGCGCAGTCCCAACAACCAAGGGTGTAGCCTGAGGCTTGAGACTACGCAATGCGTAGTTCAACCTGGGCAAAGAATAGGCCGAGCAACTATCCATTGCACAGTATTAGTGGCCAAGGGTAGCAGATTGAGCCTTGGAACTACACAATGTCTAGTTGGGCCAACCTATACTGTGCACTGCTCAGTCTCAGAGTCAAAGCTCTCAGCATAAGTCATAGTATTGCACAATTCCCAATTGGGCAAGGTAAAAATTGTCCAAGGAAACTACATATCTGCCTAGTGAAGGTGTGGATAACAAGAAGATCTAAGTGAATATGAATACGTATAGATGAATCTACGTGAATCAAGTGCAGAAACTCAACAAATGGAAGGAAAAAAATATGCAAGGAGAGTCACCGAAACAACGACCATCAGTGCATAAACAAGAAAACTGATGCAACACATGTGAAAGGTGAATGATAAACTGAGACAACACTTCTATAAGAAAAAATATGTTGAAACTCCAGTAACCTTGAAGAGAAACAACCAAAACAACACTTACACAAGAGAAATGACAAAAAGTGATAGAAAAAGCAGGAAAAGATGATAAAAGAAAAACTTACCCCAAAAAACAATGACAACTCCACCGAAGGTTCCTTCATCTCTTCAAAAATTCTAGAGATCCAAGATTGAATGCACAAATGAGCTTTAGAGGCATCAATTAACTAAATTTTAGCAAATTATGGTTTATGATGTGCATGCCTAAAATCAAGGAAAAAGCGACACTTGGAGGAAACTTCTAAAAATAACAATGTGCCACCTTTGGGAAACTAATAATGGATCCCTATTTTCTAGGGATTATTTTCTTGCTTTTTTTTTTTGTTTTTCGAGGGAAAATTTCCATGCACTTTTATGGGAAAGATTATGAAATTATGGGGAACTAGGCAACTTCCGAGCTCATTGCATTGTATAGTTTCTGAGCTTAGTGAGGGATTGCACAATTTTTGGGCTTAGTGTTGGGCTACCTTCCATAACTACATAGTTTCTCAGCTCAAGGCTGATTTCCAGTATGAACTACGCAATTCCAATCATCAAGGCTGCTTACCCTCAAGGATTACACATTTTCTAGAGGTAAGCCCAGAACTACTGTAAGTCCAAGTCAGGAGATTAGCTTGTGACTTAGAAAGATGAGCTAAGTGTAAAAACGAGCAAACACAAGCATAAATGAAAAGTATAGGTCTCAGTAAAATCATGAGTACTTGACAACAGAACAAGATAAGCTCTTGTGGATAGGAAGGAAGGCTCCAAAATCAAAGCATGGGAAAAATTTTGGGGGTTTTTTGTAGCCACTACAACAACATGTTAAATGAATAAGTTCCCATGCATAGCCCTATATAAAATATATAAATAAAGGGCGAGATAAGAGAAAGGCTTCCTCCACTGGGAGGTGAAGAAAGCAACTTCGTCAGGGTACTATCTAGGCTTGCTAAAAGCAGAGCAATGTTTGTGTTCCTATAGTGACTTCGTTGGGGTATTGTCTAGGCCTACTCGTAGTGGAGCAATACCAAAGATGAAAAACTATACTCTAAAAGTCTAAAGCTCGCGAACTATACTACCCTTCCCTGATTTGAAACATTGTCATATTGTTGGTCTTATGTTTGTGTTCAACTGAGAAAGGGATAGACGGAACTATGTTTATGCACGGGGTAAGTGGAGAAACCAAAGTGATTTACACATTTAATCAACACTCCCCAAAGAACTAGACCTTGCAAAAAAGAATCAACCAAGTCAGAGAAGATGGAATTCTACCAGTTTGTCACCAAGTGTTGTTGTTGCTACAACAACCTCCAAAATTTTGGTCTAGATCCAAATTTTAGAGCCTCCATTGACTTTGTATGCTGTCATCATATGTATTAAGATTCATCACATGTGTATTCTCTAAGTGTTTTGGTCTCGTTTGTGAGAAAATCAAAACATCATCTTTTAGCTAAGGCAGGTGTCATACATCACATAAGTGTGGTTTTGGTGTGTTTTAAGGGGTTATATTTGAGTTAATGAGTTGTACTTACCGTGTAAACATGAATCACACTATTTCAAAATTTTTAAGCATTGTCGCACAAGTGTCATCACAAAGGAAAATTTTAAGGATGGAAAATTATCTTGAAGTTTAAAAACATTGGCGAATCTCACTAGTCCCTAATATGCAAACTATAAAATGTCTGTTGAAGTATTTGTAAAATTATTCAAATTTATAATGATTTTATATATACTCTATATATAATGTTGGTAATTTTTAAGGTGGAATAACTTTATATTGTAAAATTTTGGAGAATCATTTTTATAAAAAATGGAAATTGGCAAATATTTTTTTGGAAAAATCATGGAATATGAGCCCACTTGCGAATTTTAGCCCCTAAAATTTTCCATGGTCATCACAATTGTCACAAAGTATATCATTGGTGTCACACTTGGTGTTAGCCATCGCATTGATGAAATTATGTTATTCATGTGTTATGAGTGTTCCTCGTTGTGTCATTAAGTAATCTAAGTGTGTGATGGTGTTCAAGTCTTGCTTTTTTTCAGCCTCATCTCACTGATCCAACTCTTAGTCATAATTGTGAAAACTCCCCAACTAGGCCACTCAGCTTCTTTAACCAACCTTAACTGTGCACTACACAGTCACAACCCTTCAGAAACAACCTTGCCTTATTGGGTTTGTGTTATATTCTTTCCATGACTAGTCGTATGCGCAGGGGGGGGGGGAAATGTTCCTTGCATCGAGTGTAGCCCCCATGTTCGGGGGTTTCATTGGGGTGGATAGTCCCCTTTCAAAGGGTTTGGGGCAATGGCCCACAATTTTTTTTGGACCCTATATTAGATGAGTGGAGCTATCTATGGTTTTTTGCATGCGTTTTGCACATATTTTTGGGTATGATGGTTTTTTCCCCATGGTATCTTGTAGATCCGGTCAAGGGACCCACAATTATGTTCTAATCTAGGTTTTTTGGATTGGGATTTATGAATTCTTTAGCATGTATATATTTATTATAACATTGAAAGGAATATAATGAAAAATCAATCTAGTAGTTCCGGTTTTGGGATCCAAGGGAAATCTATGTTTATTTGTTTTATATTCTCATCATTGTTTACTTTATGTTTTTATAATTCATCTGTAAGTAATTTATGTACAGGGTTAAAACCTACATTTGGTATCCAATTTGTTTCGTCTTCAAGGGGATGCCTTTGCTGCTTAGGGGTTTTACTTAGGCCTCTGGTAAACCCTGTTCAGTGCAAGATCTACGGGATTGATTCTTGTGGTGAAAGAAGATGACGAGCAGTGGAAAGATAAAGATTGAGAAATTTAATAGTCAAAGTTTTGAGTTGTGGAAACTCAAGATGGAGGATCTATTGGTGGATAAATATCAGTGGATCATGGTAGACCTAGGTACTAAACCAATGACAATATCATATGAGGGTTGGGTGAAGTTGGATCAGAAAGAAAAAAGCACAATAAAGTTGTTTATCTTATATTTAGTATTGTTGGATGTATCAGGGGAAGCTACGATGAAGGATTTGTGGGACAAGTTAGGGACTTTGTACCAATATAAGTATCTACGAAAAAAGTTGTATAACCTAAGGATGAAGGATGGAGACTTAGTGACATAGCATATGAACACCTTTAATACTGTGGTAAGCTAGTTTTTATTTGTTGATATTAAAATTTAAGATGTAGATAAGTGCATCAATTTTTTGTGTTCTCTACTAGTTTCGTGGGATAGTCTGGTTTTTGCAATACTTAGAAATACAACTACCAGTTTGATGAAATAGTCTCATCCTTATTGTCAGAGGATAGGACACGGAAAAGCATAAAGGGCCAGAATGGAGATGCTTTGTCTATACAAGGATGGTCCCAAAAAAAAAAACAAAAATAAGTCCTCGAGTGGGAGATATAAATCTATAGGGATATCTAAATGTCTAGGAAAACCTATAAAGGTGTGATGGATATATGGAAAGGCATGGAACTTCAAAAAGGACTATAGATCTAAAGCTCTGAAGAAAGGAAAGAGATTTTATGATGATCCTTTTGCAGAGGTCAAAATCACCTCAGATGAAGGTGGAGATGTGTACTTGGCGTTTTCTTCAAGTACACATGTAGATCATGAGGCATGGTTGATTGACTCAGGTGCACCCTTTCACTTCACTCCCAATAGGGAGTGGTTCTGCGAGTATGAAAAATATGATGGTGGTGATGTCTTTTTAGGGGATGAAAGGAATACTAGAATTGTCAGATGTGGAAATGTCAAGCTGAAGTTGCAAGGTGGAAGGATTACAACACTTTTGGGTGTTTTACATATTCCCGCATTGGCCATAAATCTGATTTTTGTAAGCAAGAAGGATGATGCAGGTGTAAAAATAGTGTTCGAGAAAGATACCTACAAGATGGTACAGGGAGCACTAGTGTTGATGTGGGGAGTTCAGATTGGGACTTTTTACAAGCTTTTTGGTAGTATTTTTATTGATGGGTGCAACAGTTCTGTGGTTCCTGAAAGTGGAGCAGAAAATCTAGTGGTCCATGGGGAAAAGACCATGCTATGGAATTAAAGGCTTGGACATATTGGAGAGAAGGGCCTTTGAATAATTCATGGTAATGGTATGTTAGAAGGTATTTTTAATTTATCTTTGGATTTTGATTTTTGTGAACATTATGTATATGGGAAGCATAATCAAGTGATTTACCCTTCTAGTTCTAAGAGGGAGAAAGGGATATTAGAGATTGTGCATAATGATGTGTTTGGACCTTTATCGGTTCCATCACTGGGTAAGATTGTGTACTATGTATGATTTATAGATGAATTCTCAAGGAATACAAGGATATATATCCTTAGGAAGAAATATAAATTCTTTGACATGTTTAAATAATTCAAGGCTTCGATGGAAAGGTGCTGAGGACATATATTGGTGGAGAGTTCTACAAGAAGGAATTTGAAAAGTTCTATAAGAAGTGTGGTATAGCATGACAAAAGAATAATCCATACAGAACTTAGCAAAATAGAGATACATAAATAATGAACAGGATGTTCATGGAAAAGGAAAGAAGCATGCTTAGTGGTGTCGGGTTAGGACATGAATTCTAGGCAGAGGTGGCAGAGACTAAATGTTACTTGGTTAATAGATCACCTTCATCAGCATTGGAGGAGAAGAATCCACATGAGCTATGGACTGGTAAGAAACCCTCTCTTTCACATTTGAGAGTATTTGGTTGTGTTGCATATGCACATGTTCCAAAGGAGAAAAGAACCAGGTTGGATAATAAATCTGAAAGGTGCATATTTATTGGGTATAAGGATGGTTTAAAAGGTTATAAGCTTTGAACCCATAAACATGGAAGGTTGTGTACAACTAATATGTTATGTTTAGAGAGGTGAAATATGTTATTAAACATGAAGTCCTACCAAAGGAACCTGACAAGATAGAGTTTGAGCTAAAGGAGGAAGAATCAGTCTCTATAGCAGAAGATGAATCAGAAGATGAAGAGCCACAAACTCTAGCTGTGAGAAGATAAATTCAAGAAAGAAGGAAACCACAAAATTATAGTCCATTTTCTTTTTGTTTAAATTTTTCTTTATCTATTATTGATGATGATCCCATAACTGTCACGGAGGTAGCAAATTCAGAGGATAGAAAACTCTAGAACGAAGCCATGGTTGATTAAATGGCATCTTTGGACAAAAATGAGGCTTAGGATTTGGTGGAGTTGCCAGTTGGAAGGAAACACATTGGAAGTGTTATGCTCCTATATGAATAGGTGTCATATTTCATGATTGACTTGATGAGCTATGTAATGTGTTCATACCTTTCCTTGTTGCAAAGGTTTTCCATATTGTCAAAAAATCAAAAAAATTTAAAAATGTAAAGAGGGTATATCCTAAAAGAAAAATCAAAGGGTAAAAAGAATAAGATGGTCAAAAAAGTGAAAGAAAATGAACCCCACCAAAAAGAAAAACCAAGGAAAGTGTGCAAGACTAAATGCCACTACTTTTTACTCTTGTACAATAAACAATTGTGCGTAGCTTGTTAACTTATGCCACAATTGATGAATAGTCAAACAGCTTAAGCTTGGCTAGTTCATATTTGAATTTCATGATTTAGAAGTAGAGAATAAAATCTGACCAAACTGTTTAATCTTGGCAGATAAGTAGATAGGTAGAGTGAAAAAAAGGAGCTCAACAGTTTAATCTGAGCCCTTGGATGTAATAAGGTTAGACTTAGATAGATTTCTATATGTAAAAGAAAAAGTGTGATAAGGGTTTGCCAATTTAAGTGCACCTTAATAAAGAAGTAAAAATGCTAGGATAAAGTAGGTAGGGTAAGTAGATGATGGTTGCAGAATAAATGTGTGGTGAATGTTTAATCTTAATGCTTAAATATTTTGCTTTCATCACTTGGACAAAGCACAACTCACATTGGAGACAACACATCAAGGAGACAAAGTTAAACTAATTAACTTCCTTACTCCATTTTTCCCAAAAAATTCACTAATTTCCCCTAAGTGCTAAAGGTACTTATAAACAAGTTAGGGGGGCTCAGAGAATTTCTCTGACTTTTGGAGGGACCGGACCCTCAGCCCAATAATTGGAAATACTTAAAGCACTTAAATCCCCTTCATCAATATTCACCCCTTCATAAAGTCACTCATTCCCTTTATAAAGCTTTTCTATCTACATGAAATCCTCATATATCATTAGCCTAAGGTATAAGTGTTGTATGATGAAATGCATTTTCGGAAAACATTAAACTTAGTGCTTTCCCATTCATTTGGTCATATTAACCACTAATCTTATTATTATGTAAATTCTTGAATAAAACAACTTTACCCTCTCCCATATTATTATATTATACAAAACCCCAAATTTTTACATATCCCACCTCTTTGGTTAAAATATAACCATAATCTGTTTTAAAATAGGATTAATGAGTTAATCAGTAACCCATTAAGAATGTCGCCCATCCGCTCCAATAAACAGGATTAATTAACCCTCATGGTTAATTAAGAACCTCACCAGCCAATCCCACCACCCCCGATGTGATTAATTAATCCTTAAATGTATCGGGCCCACCTCCATTATATCCCCGTCACTTCAAAGCTCTGATAGCCGTCTGATCAATGTGCCCAGATCCAACGGCTATCATGCATATTGCATGACCCTTTGCGACCACGCGTTAGCGCGCGATCGCAAACCGGTTTTTGTACAATGCCTCTGCCACGCGTCAAGTAATCTATGGGATCGCTGGCTCGAGGCTAAATACCACCCTTCCCCATAAGTGGTGTGATAGAAACTTCATACCACCTTCTACTAAATGACAAAATGTCTCATCATTCATCCTTTCACCCGCCAATACCAACCATTTACCCGTTTAAACACAAAAACCCCAGTGTTGCTCATTTTCACCTAATTGTGCAGTAAAACCTTTTGTAACTCAGATGCGCCACCTGAAGAATATATTAACCAATTCGAGCATGGTTTACCTCCTGAAAATCATTCTGGACTCACTCCAAAGACCTCTCAAGCTCAAATGAAACCTTTTCGACCTACCCTGCAAACCAATGCTTTCTTAACAATTTGTTTTGTTTTACAGGTGATTAGAAGACCACATCCTTGGATAAACAGTCTTAATACTAGTCATAAGACCTTCTTACTCCAAGAATGTTATCAAATCTATCCAAATAGAGATAGAAGATAAAACATACAGTAAAAAGACAAGCAGAGGAAACATGAAATTAAACGATTTACTGTTGAAATAGACAGTAAAAACCTAAAATATACAGTGAAGGTAAAAGGACACAGTAAAGAGCAGTCAAAGTGTATCATGACTAAAGAGTATTATATTGAAGACCAAGTCAAGTAAATCAGCTAGCATGAAGATAAACAATAGAGAAGACAATTACAAAATAGATTATACAAATTCATATCAATGTGAAGACAGATGAAAAAACATAGTAGTAAAAGTAAAAAGTAAACAGTAAAAGTAAACATGAAGACATTAAGGGTTAAACAAATATGAAAATACTTTCACCAGATACAATTAATTTTATCCAAAGTAAAAGTGAAAAACAGTTGAAAGGAATTTAAGGTTAAAAGATGAAATCATAATAGAAATGGTACATTCTTTAGAAATTTCTTGTTTAAGTCATAGTTTTTCAGAAACTATTGTGGCCACTCCAAGAAATATTTTGAGAAAATGGAGGATATTTTTGTTCCAAAAATTCTCATCTACAAAAACCTCTCTCACTTTTTACACCGGTATTACCAAGATGGAGATAAGTGCATGTCTTCACAGCCTATTTTTCAGTTTGTGCAAAGTCCTGTTTTTCACATCTTTTTACATAGAATATTATGAACAGCTGGAGATCAATTTTCAGAAACTGAGAGAGGTTTATCTCAAAAACATTCTCTTCTATAGAAACCACTTTCACTCTTTACATATCTATCTTTTATTGAGATATACAAGCGTATCATTGGACCCTAAGTTTGTAGGATTTCTGGGGCAGAATGCACAAAGAAAGGATGCAGTTAGTGACTGGGATGCCTCATCATCAACTAAGAGTTGCTACCAAATTCAAATTTCTCTTCTTCATCACCATAAATCCATAGAAATAGTGCCAAATAGATTCATTAGTTTTGAATGTCCTTTATTTAAGTTCTATTAGTGTAAACAATTGGAGATATTTGTGAAACTAATCTTGATATTTTTTCAAGATATTTCAGTTTACAATTAGTATAAATACTTCTTCATTTGAAGTATTTTGGGTGGATTTTTATACATTGCTATAATATTGACTATTTTGGAATAAAGTGTTGTTGGACCAACTTTTGTATGGCTTGATGGATAAAGAATTGAAGCAAAGGACGTTTCACAGATTTCTTGAAGCAAACACTGGATCAATAAGTCCTCTATAGCTTCTGTTTTTAAAGCTTTCCTTGTTTATTATATCATCTATGTTTCACATATGAATGATAAACGAAAAAGAATAATTTAGAATATGCTTGATTGCACTCTGTTTTCAATTATTATTATTCTCCATGTTTTCTTTTGAATTAGGATAAACAGTGAAATCTTAATTGCTCCTGTTTTCTAATTCGTTCATTTTGATTATTTATTAAAGAATACTTAACTGCTCTTGAGTAGTAATCAGTCAAGTTCCCTCTTTAAATATGCTGAAGGATTCTTAATTGCCCTTCACCGATTTTAAACCCATTCCATCTATCCCAAGTTTCTATTTTTTCCATGTTTTACCATATTTCCCTGTAAAACCATCTTTTGTTAAGAAACCAAGTCCAGTTAAGCCATCTTCTTTAACTCCATTAGCCCAATGGCCTAAAATACTCAGTCTTACCCCTATACTATTGAATCTCACGACCCAAACTCAAACAAAACTCCTAAACTTCACAACTAACCTAATATCTTTCAAAACCAAGCTAAATCGTAAAGAGAGAGCCCTCTCTGGGTACAGATTGGCTAGATTCTGTACCTAAAATTTGGTTTGTGGTTACCTCGGACCCCTTTCCTCTTCCCAACAACTTCAAGGAAAATCTGAGTGATAACATAGTGGCGACTCTGCTAGGGATCTGAATAATTTGTTTTTTATTATTGTTTACTTTATAAGCTACAGACGGAGCCTAAAGTTAGCCAGGTAGCCTTTGAACTGCTCTTGCTTTGCAATTGCATAAGTAAATGAATGCTGCTTCAGTCTATCTCTGGTCTAGTTTATGGATTGAACATCTGGTTTCAAATACTTGATCAGTTCCTCTTGTCAAATAAGTCTTTAAGAAAGTTTAAATCTCATATCTAAAGCCTCTTAAAGAAATCATAGAAGTTGTTTTGAAAATTCATAAAAAAGAAAAATAATCATAAAATACTCAAAATTTGGTTTCCTGGAGAACTAACTTTTTCTTCAGAATTGTTTTACAGGTTTAGATCTGATCTATGATGGTGGACAGGGATCAGACACACAAAGGTTAAAATCATCCACCTGGTGACTCCAAAATCAATTTCACTACTAAGACTCCACTGGAGGAATGAACCTGAAAGAACAATACGAAAAGATCAGGCTTTTAACTTGGATTGTTATCCAAGACATTATGTTCTTTCTAAATTGATAGAGTTTTCCAATGTATATTGTATTTTAGAGAAGATTTTAGATTAATTTTTTAATTATTCTCTTTTTAAAATTGTAAATATAAAATATCCTTGCACATTTGAGCATCATTCTTCTGACTCTTTTGATGATCATTTTCCAATCAAGAAGCCTCAAATAATCAAGACTCCATTGTTCAAATATCCAGAGCTTCAAATTTCAGAGAAATTCCACAACCAAATAATCCATATTCCAAAGCATTAATAGTGAGATAAGATGACTGGGTTTGTGGAAAATCTTTCATTTGATGAAATTTTAAATGAATTCAGGGATGAGTTATCAAAATTTCAGCTTGATGAAGATTTTTTAAGAGTTGTATTTATAATTGTCAAAATAAGAAAATACTCTCATGAAACTAAAATGTGTTTTCTTAATTTAGTTGTTGAAAAATATGAAAATGAAATTAAACTTTTGCATTCTCAAATTCAATCATATAATTTCCAAGATCCTAAAGAATTCTTACAAAATCTTCCTTCTCCAAACCATGAGGAAATTGTACTACCTTTTGATTTGCAGATTGAGGATGATTATGCTTTCAAGAGAAAGATTGAAGAAGTAGTTGCAAGGTTTAGTATTGAGGATACAATTGATAAATTAGACAATGAAGGCCCAGAAGAAACTATCACACTTTATGCTTTTGTTGATCCTATAGCAGATTATATGGAGGTTCTTCTCAACTCAAATTCTTTAACATGTTTTCTCTATGAGGACCAAATACATCAGCAGTGGCCTTTATATATCACAATTTTGATTATGTGGGTACATGATCAAATTATGCTTCTGATTTCACTGACAATCAGTCAAGTAGTTCATTTGTTTCTGCAGTTGCTTGATTGGCTTCATTGGCATTTTTGTATTATTTAATTCAACCTGATTTTCAATAATATAGAGTAGGTAGGATTTTAGTTTGATTTAATTCAGTTTTTAGTAGATTATGAAATAAATCCTAAAATATTTGAATCCAATCAAAAGGCCCTAAGATCTTGATGATTTACTAATTTGGTTTGAAGGTTGCAGCACCTTTTAGTTTCAGGTCAGATCTCAAGTTGTGCAGGAAAAGGTTAAAAATATTTTTGATAAAAAGACCAAGACTGAAGATTCCTACCTAAGTTACAAGGTGCTCAAGTGGGATTCAAGTAGGAAGAATAAAGGTTTGGTGTTGATTGGATAGTAACTTGTTGGAGTTGAAGACCGAAGAGAAGGCCCTAAGCTTCAGAAGTATCACTATCATACATACAATAAAGCAACAAGCAGAAGAAGATTCCATAGTTCATCCAAAATCATTCGGAGGCCATCTGACCTACTATTCTTGAATTTCCACCAGGAAAAGCCATCCCCAAGTGGAGCCAGTGTTATGCTCTTATACCATTAGGTGTCATATTTCATGATTGACTTGATGAGCTATGTAATATGTTCATACCTTTCCTTGTTTCAAAGGTTTTCCATACTGTAAAAAAATAAAAAAATTTAAAAAATGTAAAGAGGGTATACCCTAAAAGAAAAATCAAAGGGTAAAAAGAATAAGATGGTCAAAAAAGTGAAAGAAAATGAAACCCACCAAAAAGAAAAACCAAGGAAAGTGTGCAAGACTAAACGCAACTACTTTTTACTCTTGTACAATAAACAATTGTGTGTAGCTTCTTAACTTATGCCACAATTGATGAATAGTCAAACAGCTTAAGCTTGGCTAATTCATATTTGAATTTCATGTTTTAGAAGTAGAGAATAAAATCTGACCAAACTGTTTAATCTTGGCAGATAAGTAGATAGGTAGAGTGAATAAAAGGAGCTCAACAGTTTAATCTGAGACCTTGGATGTAATAAGGTTAGACTTAGATAGATTTCTATATGTAAAAGAAAAAGTGTGATAAGGGTTTTCCAGTTTAAGTGCATGCTAATAAAGAAGTAAAAATGCTAGGATAAAGTATGTAGGGTAAGTAGATGATGGTTGCAGAATAAATGTGTGGTGAATGGTTAAGTTTAATGCTTAAATCTTTTGCTTTCATCACTTGGACAAAGCACAACTCACATTGGAGACAACACATCAAGGAGACAAAGTGAAACTAATTAACTTCCTTACTCCATTTTCCCCAAAAATTCATCAATTTCCCTTAAGTGCTAAAGGTACCTATAAACAAGTTAGGGGGGCTCAAAGCATTTCTCTGACTTTTGGAGGGACCGGACCCTCGGCCCAATAATTTGAAATACCTAAAGCACTTAAATCCCTTTCATCAATATTCACCCCTTCATAAAGTCACTCATTCCCTTTATAAAGCTTTTCTATCTACATGAAATACTCATATATCATTAGCCTAAGGTATAAGTGTTGTATGATGAAATGCATTTTCGGAAAACATTAAACTTAGCGCTTTCCCATTCATTTGGTCATATTAACCACTAATGTTATTATTATGTAAATTCCTGAATAAAACAACTTTACCCTCTCCCGTATTATTATATTATACAAAACCCCAAATTTTTACATATCCCGCCCCTTCGGTTGAAATATAACCATAATCTGTTTTAAAATAGGATTAATGAGTTAATCAGTAACCCATTAAGAACCTCGACCCTCCACTCCAATAAAAAGGATTAATTAACCCTCATGGTTAATTAATAACCTCACCAGCCAATCCCACTGCCCCCGATGCGATTAATTAATCCTTAAATGTATCGGGCCCGCCTCCATTATATCCCCGACACTTCAAAGCCCTGATAGCCATCCGATCAATGTGCCCAAATCCAACGGATTTCGTGCATATCGCACGACCCTTTGCGACCACTTGTTAGCGCGCGATTGCAAAGTGGATTTTGTACAATGCCTCCGCCACACATCGAGTAATCTATGGGATCGCTGGCTCGAGGCTAAATACTACCCTTACCCATAAGTAGTGTGATAGAAACCACTTACCACCTTCTACTAAATGACAAAATGTCTCATCATTCATCCTTTCACCCGCCAATACCAACCATTTACCCGTTTAAACACAAAAACCCCAGTGTTGCTCATTTTCACTTGATTGTGCAGTAAAACCCTTTGTAACCTAGTTGTGCCACCTGAAGCCTCCATTAACCAATTAGAGCATGGTTTACCTCCTGAAAATCATTCTGGACTCACTCCACAGACCTCTCAAGCTCAAATGAAACCTTTTCGACCTCCCCTGCAAACCAATGCTTTCTTAACAATTTGTTTTGTTTTACAGGTGATCAGAAGACCACATCCTTGGATAAACAGTATTAATACTAGTCATAAGACATGCTTACTCCAATATTGTTATCAAATCTATTCAAATAGAGATAGAAGATAAAACATACAGTAAAAAGACAAGCAGAGGAAACATGAAATTAAACGATTCACTGTTGAAATAGACAGTAAAAACATAAAATATATGGTGAAGGTAAAAGGACACAGTAAATAACAGTCAAAGTGTATCAGGATTAAAGAGTATCAGATTGAAGACCAAGTCAAGTAAATCAGCTAGCATGAAGATAAACAACAGGGAAGACAGTTACAAAACAGAGTATACAAATTCATATCAAAGTGAAGACAAATGAAAAAACATAGCGGTAAAAGTAGAAAGTAAACAGTAAACAGTAAAAGTAAACATGAAGACATTAAGGGTTAAAAAAATATGAAAACACTTTCACCAGATACAATGAAGTTTATCCAAAGTAAAAGTGAAAAACAGTTGAAAGGAATTTAAGGTTAAAAGATGAAATCAGAATAGAAATGGTACATTCTTTAGAAATTTCCTATTTAAGTAATAGTTTTGCAGAAACTATTGTGGTCACTCCAAGAAGTATTTTGAGAAACTGGAGGAGGTTTTTGCTCCCAAAAGTCTCATCTACAGAAACCTCTCTCAATGTTTAGACAGGTATTACCGAGATGGCGATACGTGCATGTCGTCACATCCTATTTTTCAGTTTGTGCAAAGTCCTTTTTTTGACATCTTTTTGCAGAGAATATTATGAACATCTGGAGATGAATTTTGGGAAACTGAGAGAGGTTTATCTCAAAAACATTCTCATATGAAGAAAACTCTTTCACGTTTTGCGTATCTATCTCGTATTGAGATATAAAAGCGTATCATTGGACCCTAATTTTGCAGGATTTCTAGGGCAGAATGCACAAAGAAAGGATGCATTTAGTGACTGAGATGCCTCATCATCAACTAAGAGTTGCTACCAAATTCGAATTTCTCTTCTTCATCACCATAAATCCATAGAAATAGTGCCAAATAGATTCATTAGTTTTGAATGTCCTTTATTTAAGTTCTATTAATGTAAACAGTTGGAGATATTTGTGAAACTAATCTTGATATTTTTTCAAGATATTTCAGTTTACAATTAGTATAAATACTTCTTCATTTGAAGTATTTTGGGTGGATTCTTAGACATTGCTGTAATATTGACTATTTTGGAATAAAGTGCTATTGGACCAACTTTTGTATGGCTTGTTGGATAGAGAATTGAAACAAAGGAATTTTCACAGATTTCTTGAAGCAAACATCGAATCAATAAGTCCTCTATACCTTCTGTTTTTAAAGTTTTCCTTGTTTATTATATCATCTATGTTTCACATCTGAATGATAAAAGAAGAAGATAATTCAGAATATGCTTGATTGCACTATGTTTTCAATCGTTATTATTCTCCATGTTTTCTTCTGAATTAGGATAAACAGTGAAATCTTAATTGCTCTTGTTTTCTAATTCGTTCATTTTGATTATTTATTAAAGAATACTTCACTACTCTTTAGTAGTAATCATTCAAGTTCCCTCTTTAAATATTCTGAAGGTTTCTTAACTGCCCTTCACCGATTTTAAACCCATTCCATCTATCCCAAGTCTCTATTTGTTCCCTGTTTGACCATCTTGCCCTGTAAAACCATCTTTTGTTAAGAAACCAAGTCCAGTTAAGCCATGTTCTTGGACTCCATTAGCCCAATGGCTTAAACTACTCAGTCTTACCCCTCTGCTATTGAATCTCACCACCCAAACTCAAAAAAAACTCCTAAACTTCACAACTAGCCTAATATCTTTCAAAACCAAGTTAAATCATAAAGAGAGAGCCCTCTCTGGGTACAGATTGGCTAGATTTTGTACCTAAAAGTTGGTTTGTGGTTACCTCGGACCCCTTTCCTCTTCCCAACAACTTCAAGGAAAATCTGAGTGATAACAGGAAGAAAATGGGTGTTTAAGAAGAAAATGAATGCAAAAGGAAATGTGGAGAAATACAAAGCTTGGTTGGTAGCAAAATGTTATTTCCAAGTGTCAGGAATTGATTTTGGTGATATTTTTTCTCCTATTTCCAAGGTAGCTTCTATTAGATTACTTTTATCTATTGTTGTTGCTTTTGATTTTTAGGTAGAACAAATGGATGTGAAGACAATATTTCTTCATAGGGATTTGGAAGAAGAGATCTACATGAACCAACCTGAAGGCTTTGTGGTGAAGAGAAATAAAGAACTGGTATGCAAGTTAAACAAGTCTTTGTATGGGTTAAAACTATCACCAAGAATGTGGTATAAGAATTTTGATACATATATACGGAGACTTGGCTTCACTGGAAGCAAAGCAAATCAATGTGTGTATTTTAAATTAATTGGTGACCATGTTATTTATCTGGTCTTGTATGTAGATGATATGTTACTAATTGAAAATGGCAAAGAAATTATCCAGGAATTGAAGAACTAACTGTCCTCTAAATTTGACATGAAGGATATTACTGCTGCAAACTATATTTTGGGCATGGAAATTAAGTGAGATTGGAAAAAGAGGAAGCTTTGGTTAAACCAGAGGAAGTATGTCTTGACAATATTGCAGAGGTTTAATATGTAGGATAGTAAACTAATGAAGGTTCATATTGTTGTGAGTGTAAAGTTATATGCTAAACAGTTTTTGAAGACACAAGAAGAGGAAGAGGACATGTCTCGTGTTCCATATGCAAGTGAAGTCGATAGCCTAATGTATGCAATGATTTGTACTAGAATAAAAATTCCACATGAAGTGGGTGTATTGAGTAGGTTTATGTCAAAACTAGGGAAGGAGCATTAGACAATAGTGAAGCGAGCTTTCAGGTATTTTCGTGGAACTAGTGATTATTGTCTATGTTACCAAGGAAGAAAAATATTGGATAGATTTTTACACATCTGTGGCTTTGTTGATGTAGACTAGGCTAGAGATTTAGATCAAAGAATATCTACAAGTGGGTATGTGCTTAACCTATTTGGAGGAGAAATTAGTTGGATGAGAAAAAGACAATTTGTAGTGGCTCTTTCATCTACATAGGTTGAATACATGACATCCACTCATGCATGAAAGGAAGCAGTTTAGTTGTAGAGATTATGTTCAAGTATGGGGTTCGTACAACAAGCTATAAGGATAGACTGTGATAGTCAAAGTGAAATTTTCTTGGCAAAGAACCCTACTTATCATCAAAGAGAAAGTAAATTGATGATTAGTATCACTTTGTGAGGGATATGGTTGAGGACAAAAAGGTATTTCTTGTAAAGGTGGACACTTTGAAGAATGTTGGAGATGTATTGACAAAGCCTGTGAGTACTGAGAAGTTTTCTCGGTGTATAAAAATAATGGGCATTACAGGGTTGGACCAATGACTAAGCTCTCTTGTGACACCCTGTGTGGAAAACAAAACAACAAGTGGGAGAATGTTTTGGACCCTATATTAGGTGGGCATACCTACCTATGGTTTTGTGCATGGGTTTTGCAAATGGTTTTGGGCATGATGGTTTCTACACATTGTATTTTGTAGATTTGGTCAAGGGAACTACGATTATGCTCTAATATAAGGTTAATGGATTGAGGTTTATGAATGATTTGATGTGTATATATATGTATTGTAACATTGAAAGGAACATAATGGAAAAACAATCTGGTAGTCCCAGTTTTGGGATCCAGGGGAAATATCTATCTATTTGTTTTATATTCTCTTCATTGTTTATTTTATATTTTTAGAATTCATATTGAGGTGATTTCTGTATAAGGTTAAAGCCTACATGTCTCTTGTCACTATGAAATGCACCATTTCCACCTCCCAAAACTGTGCACTGCGCAAAATTAGTGCTCAATCCAAACCCCTGAGCTCCATAACTACACAATCCTTCCCTCCAACCAGCCTTGAACTTCACATTGTGTAGTCTCAGTGCTCAAGCCTCAGCCTTGAGCTCATGAATTGCACAATTTCCCAATCACATGGCCTCCTATCCTTCCAGCACTTCGCAATGGGAAAACTCAGTGCTCAAGCCCTCAGCCTGGCTCCTTGAATTCCTCAACTATGCAATCCTCAAGTCCAATTCAACTTGAACTATGCATTGCACAGTCTCTAGGCTCGATATTTAGCCTTGACTACCCGATCTACACAATTGTGCATTCCCTTAGATTCTCTCCTAGACTACCACCTAATTTCAACTCAACTAATGGATCATCATGCTACATCTTAGACTGAGGGTTTATAAGAATAATGGTCTTTTCATGAGTGAATTTTAGTCACATGTATTCTGTCATGCTATGACATCAGGGAAAATTTTAAGAACCCCCCCTAAATTTATAAATATAATAAATGGGCGAATCTCCATGGTATATAGGAAAAATGGAAGGCGATTTTATCAATAAAATAATATGTATATATAATTTTTTGGCGAATCTCTCACCAGGCATGGCGAATATTTTACTCAATTATAAAATCTTGTAAGATCTTGGTGAGTCTTTCACTAAATAATAAAACTTTGTAAAGTCCTAGTGAATCTTAGCATAGGCTACATGCTGGTTTAATTCCCCCATTTAAATAGGCTACATTCCAGGTGAATACCATGGGTCAATACCATGTGCCATTTTGGTGAATACCATGGGTCAATACCATGTGCCATTTTTATTTTTATTAATTCTAATATTAGGGTTAATAATGGTTTTTTGCATGGTATTAATAACAATCTAGTCCATGGTATTTGTCCCATAGTATTTTGGCCATAGGTTTTACCTAAATATAACCCATTTTTTGAGTGTTCGTAAATATAAGGTGACTTATGGAGTAAATATAAAAAAATGTTTTATTTGTTTACCATACCTCTCGTTTATTTATATTTTTATTAATTTACCATACCTCTTTTACAAATATGGTATTTGGCCCATAGGATTCACTTAAATAAAACCTCTTTCTTGAGCCTTCATAAATACAACGAGGGTTATGGACTAAATATAAAAAGAGGTTTTATTTATTTACGATAAGTCTAGTTTATTTATATTTTTATTTATTTACCATACCTTTTGAGTAAATATAAAAAGACGTTTTATTTATTTACCATACCTCCACTTTACTTATATTTTTATTTGTTTACACCCTTACATGTATATAAGGTGACTTATGGAGTAAATATAAAAAATGTTTTATTTATTTACCATACCTCTCATTTATTTATATTTTTATTAATTTACCATACCTCTTTTATAAATATGGTATTTGGCCAATAGGATTCACTTAAAAGAAACCTATTCTTGAAAATGGGTGAATGGATTCACTTAAATAACACCTATTCTTGAAAATGGGCGAATGGAAGGTTGTAAGTCCTAATTTCAAGGGCTAAATTTACCTTTTTTACCCTCTCCCTTAAAATAAGGTGGGTTATTTGAGGTGATTTGTAAAAATGTACTATGATACAAAATATTCGCCCACTAAAAATTTAAAACCCCTTAATTTCGCCAAAGGGCGAACATTCGCCCCTAAAATTATCCTTGTATGACATAATGATGATGAAGGGGATGGAGAAGGAGGCCATGCTAGAAGAAACCTTTGTACCTACAAGTACAAAATGATCAATCAAGAGGAAGGAAAGGGACATCAGATTGCAATAACAAATCAAGATCCAGATAACACTGAAGACTTCTCATCTCTAAGCAATATGGACGAGGAAGAAGATATCATATTCTATCTTCAAGAATACATAAAGAAATCAACAACAAAAAATGGCTTTACATTGCCATGTCATCATGAAGTCAATGTCAATAGTGTCATGTCATGAGTCATTATGTGGCACATCATTTGTGGAATATATAAATTCTTATTTGAAAATGTATTGTAAAGTGGATGTCCAAAGGACATGTACGAAATGTAAAAAGTCATGAAAGAGTTGAAAAGTCATAGGGAATTCAAACAGTCATGAGGGTAGTCAAAGAGTCACAAGGGAGGTGTAGGATCACCCCATTTATCATATATACACCCTCATTGTACAAGAAAAGGACTTTTCACCTTGGCTTCTCCCATAAGGCATCAGAGAGACCAAGTTAGTACTTTTGGGGAGTAAGTAGTGGCTCCAACGCTCCAACATTGAAGCAAGTGATGTTTATTGTATTCATGCACCTTGGGACTTTTACTTAATATTTGAAGCACGATGGAAAACATGGTTTTTATGCATGGATTATGAATACCTGTAAAATTGTTTTGTAAATGTTTATGATTCATGTTTTCTTTCACCTATACTAAAGTAGTTGAACTATTTCTTTTATTTTAGTGCTTAACATATTGAGTATGTGTTGTAGTGGTTGCAATGATCAATGCATCTTTTTAGACTATTCTGCTAGATGTTATACTAATATTTCATGTTGTGTGTGTCTCTACTTGGGTGGTATTAGTACCTCTCTCTTGGGTCAATTGCTCCTCTCTCCGCAGTAGAAGAAACTTGATGTACTTGCAACTGAACACTCACCAGGCACATCTACTTGCTTTTCAAAGGCACATATGTGATTCTCTCTCTTGCTGATAGATAAATCCAAGGAAAATATTTAAGTAGATGACAATCGGGCCGAATTATGGATGGGGCTCCTACACCAAATGATGTGAGGTCTAGTTGGGACCACATATCGTGGAAACCCCTTTGAATGTTGGTAGGTCCAACACTATCAACACTTTCCAAGCACAAAAATTCGAGGTTCCCTCCAATTCATACTCAATCCTCAATCCATTGAAATACATTATTCATTCACTAAAGAAAATATGCACGAAAAACTTCGCAAATCAAAATTTTTCTGAGAGAATATCTTGAACCTAGTTTCTATGTAGTCTCCAATAGTTTTGATACCATTTAGAAATAGCTCAAAATTTGTTGCTGGTAATGAATTCATGCTGAAAAGAATAGACACAAATTTATTCTACTCAATATGTAGAAAGGAAAGCATACAATAGAAACACATGCAATCATTCAATCATATTGAACACAATATTTTTCCTTGAGAACCCAACTGGGAAAAAACCCTCCTCTAAATTGTATTAAAATTAGATGGGAATATGGATCTATTACAATGAAAACTTCAATCCTTGAAGCTCAAACTACACAACAATATTGATATTTTTCTCTCTGACCTGATCTCACAAAAACTTAGCCAAAATAGGCCTCAACCTTCTTTCTATTTCCTTAAGAAATCCTTGAGGAAATCCTAAAAGATAGGGGAATCTTCTATTTCATTGTGCAATTCCTAGGGAAATTGCTCACCTACTCCAATGAAAAACCTATACACGCAATAGTATACAATTGATAACTACAATGTTCCTTTTCCTCCAACTCAACTAGGAAATTCAAATTGCATGAATGACTAGGGCTATTTTTAGTCAATTGGCTAGTTAACTAGGAGATCAGTGAATTAACAATAGTTACAACTACTCATGTTGGGGCCTTCGTTTCGATTTTCAAAGATTTTGAAGATACAAAGAAGAGGAAATAGGTGGCAGAAGCAATGGTTAGGTCGGGGAGAAGACAGCTAGGGAGGAAAACAGGAACATGTAGTTACGGGATGGTCACGACAAGGTGTCAACAGAAAGCAGGGACAACCCAGTGGACAAGGCGGATGAGCTACAACCAAGGAAAGAAACAACCGAGTGAGAACTAGCAGTGCATGCAGCAGAAGGAATACAAAAGGAGAAGGTCGCAAGGAGAAAGGGTTTTGGTTTTTGTTTTATTGGTTGGTTGAATATTTTGGTCATGGACAAGCAGCGAGGAAGATGCAATCTCTTAGAGCATCTGACTTGAAGACTAGAGCAGTAGCTGAGAAGTGGGATAAGTCTGTTACAGTCAGTCGGGTCATGTAATCAGGTATTTCATGTAGTTACCTGTGGCTGAGGCCAATGTATCATGTAATGCTATCATGTTAAAGTAAGATGAATGAAGATTTAGACTGGTTTCTTGGTATGATGTATGTATTTGATTATGTTATTGTGCCCACTAAAAATTTGAATGCATTGTGTTGTACCCTTGAGATGATAATGGTCAATTGATCATGCCATAGCATCTAAGATATTTGTTTTGAGGTTTTTGGTTTTGAATTTTATGGAGGACCAATACATAAAACAAATTTTAAGAATGATGTATTTAACCCTTTTATATAGTACTAATAGATGACCAAAGGGCTTCTATTTAACTCCACACAATGATTTAAATTGATAGGATGTGCAGAAAGAATAGTAAGGAGATTTGATTGCTTTAAATTTTATATAGAAAGATAAATCATCACAAGTGGGAAAACCTTTGACCAATGTTCAAAAGTTAAACAAAATATGCTTAAAATTACATAAGATACTGACAATTTTATGATTTAGAGGGAGCCTTTCAGACAAATAGTCCAATATCTCAATCTATCTATAATAATAACTTCAGAAGGAATTTTAAGAATAATTGTAACACATTTATTCTCACGTGATACCTCTGTAAAAATTAAACATATGTAGAATTAACAAAATGAATGGAACACATGAAAGACTTATAGAAGAAAACGAGACTGTATGATATCAAATTCAGAATCCTTTGCTTTATTATCAGTGATCTAGAAAAAGCTTGTACATCAATGCTTACAAAATTGCTTATGGAAAGGTACCACCTTTAATAGCTTTTAGAAGAGAGTTATTTATACTAGTTTGGATAGTAAAAAAAATATCCTAAACTGATTACAAAAATATGCTGAAATAAAAAAGGAAAAGAAAACTGTTGAATGATGTGTCACTATTAGGTAGGAATTTGTTGATCACTGTTCCTTCAAAAATTGTTGTGTTGTCTTCTTGTTGGGATGGAAAGTTAATTAATTGTTTCACACAACTGATCCCACTTCTCCTCACTTGGTATCTGTTGGGTGTGGAGCCTGATTATCTTCTATAGTACCGGCATATTGGACCCCAGTTCAAAATGGGGCGGCAACACCGCCCGTAAAATAATCGTTGCCGTGGGGGGTCTAGGGGGGGGCGGCAGCGACTTTTGGGAGCCCCCCCGAAACTAAAAACAGCTGTAAAATTGCCTTGTAAAAGTATAGTAATTTCTAGTCAATCTGGGCCGTTCATTAGGCGGATGATCTGACGGTAGAACTTATGTTTAGTTTAGGGTTTTTTGCCCTAGAAGGCAACCCCTCTCTTTATATGAGGGCATTGTATTTGAGGCTGTGAGAGAGATGTGTATTCGGTGAGCGAGAAACATAGAGGTGAGACTGTGAGAGAAAACAGAGGATATTACAGCGGTTTTGCTGTAGGTTGTATCTCTTCATTTTGCTGGATAATAGAAAGGAAGGACTGGCTGTTCGGGGTGGACGTAGCCCAAACTGGGTGAACCACGTATATCTGTGTCTTTCTTGTTTTGTGCGTTTTCTATGTTTATATTTCTGCAATATTTTATGTGTTCCATTGCTCCGTAATATATAATTTTCTAACAACTGGTATCAGAGCCGAAGGTCTATTTGGCTGATAAACTCACAGGAAAGAAGGGTTCCTGGTTCGAGTGGGAGCAATGGCGGAAGATGGTAAGTTTAGGGTCGAGAAATTCAACGGCCAAAACTTCTCACTGTGGAAGATGCAGATGGAAGATTATCTGTATCAGAAAGATCTATACCTACCATTGGGCGGAAAAACAAAGATGCCGACGGGTATGAAAGACGAAGAATGGAACCTTCTCGATAGAAAGGCACTCGGAACAATACGGCTGTGCCTTGCTGCGTCAGTCGCTTTCAACATTTCGAAGGAAACCACGACAGCAGGTTTGATGGAGGCGTTGTCGAAACTATATGAAAAACCCTCGGCCTCGAACAAGGTATTTCTTATGAAACGGTTATTTAATATGAAGATGTCGGAAGGTGGATCTGTTGCAGACCATTTAAATGATTTTAATACAGTTACAAGTCAGTTAAGTTCTGTAGGGGTAAACTTTGATGATGAAATTAGAGCTCTGTTATTCTTATGCTCGTTACCAGAAAGCTGGAATGGTTTGGTAATGGCCATCAGTAACTCTGTTTCTGGATCTAGTACTTTAAAGTTTGATGATGTTGTCGGTGCTATCCTTAGCGAGGAAATGTGACGGAAAAGCTCCGGTGAGACATCGGGAAATGCTTTGAGTGCAGAGTCTAGAGGAAGAAAAATGGAAAGAGGAAAGAGCTCAGGATATCGCAGTAAATCAAGGAAAGGCAGATCCAAGTCCAGATCGGGGATAGTGTGCTGGAAATGTGGAAAGAAAGGACACCTAAAGAAAGACTGCAGATCTCGGAAGGGAAAAGAAGGAGATGTACTGCAAGAAAACAATCATGAAGCAAATGTGACAGGTGAGGTGTTACAAGATGCTTTGACTCTTTCTTTCGAAAATATTACTGATTCCTGGGTGGTAGATTCAGGGGCTTCATTCCATGCCACACCTGATAAGAAATACTTTCATGACTATGTTCAAGGAGATTTTGGACAAGTTCGTCTGGGTGATGATAAACCCTGTAAAATCGTTGGAATGGGTAAGGTTCTTGTAAAATAGCAGAATGGAAACCAATGGCTATTAAAGGAGGTAAGGCATGTTCCAGATCTAAAGAAAAATCTGATTTCAACAGGGCAGTTAGGTGGTGAAGGTTGTGTGACAACTTTCACAGATAAAGCTTGGAAAGTCACCAAAGGAGCCCTGGTAATAGCAAAAGGCGAAAAGGTTGGTACATTGTATTTATGCAATGGTATTTCTAACTCTGTTAATGCTTTAACTTCCAAAGGAGCAGATGCAGCATTATGGCATCATAGGCTCGGACACATGAGTGAAAAGGGGATGAAGATTCTTCACTCAAGGAATTTGTTGCCGGGTTTGAAGAATGTTGATTTGGACTTCTGTGAGAATTGCATTTATGGAAAACAGAAGAGAGTCAGATTTCTCAGAGTTGGGAAAGAAAAGAAGAATGAAAAATTAGAGCTTGTGCATACAGATGTATGGGGACCTGCTCAGGTATCATCTCTTGGTGGCTCTCATTATTATGTTACTTTTATTGATGATGCAACTAGAAAAACTTGGATTTATTGTATTAAGAATAAATCTGATGTATTTGATACTTTCAAGAAATGGAAAGCTTTGGTTGAGATTGAGACAGGAAAGAAATTGAAGTGTCTTAGATCAGACAATGGAGGTGAATATTGCAGCAAAGAGTTTGATAGGTACTGTTCAGAGCATGGAATTCGCAGAGAGAAGACAGTTCCAAGAACACCACAAGAAAATGGTGTGTCAGAAAGGATGAATAGAACAATCATGGAGCGTGCAAGGTGCATGAGATTGCATGCAGGATTGCCTTTACAGTTTTGGGCAGATGCTGTAGATACTGTTGTTTATCTAATAAACAGAGGACCTTCAAGTTCCTTGGATGGTGGTGTTCCAGAGGAAGCATGGACAGGTAAAAAGGTAAACTACTCTATTTTAAAGCCTTTTGGTTGTGAGGCCTTTGTCCATATTGATAAAGAAAATAGAACAAAGCTTGAAGCAAAGTCAAAGAAATGTACCTTTATTGGATATGGTGTTAATGATTTTGGTTATCGCTTATATGATTACGAAAATCACAAAATCATTAGGAGCAGAGATGTAATATTCAATGAAAAGGTCTTGTATAAGAATCAGTTGCAGGAAAAGAAAGAGGAAAAGGAAAACAAGGAATACGCAGCTTTTGATGAAATCACTGAAAAAGTAAAGGTGCCTGAAAATAATAATAATCAACAACCACAACAACAGAAACCACCACAACAACAACAGGCACCCCAAACACCTGAAAGTGGTGTTAGAAGATCTACCAGGATAAGTAGACCCCCTGAATGATACTCTCCTTCATTATATTATTTATTGTTGACTGATTCCGGTGAACCTGAATGTTATGAAGAAGCAATGTAGGTTGAAAGCAAGAAGAAGTGGGAGGTAGCCATGGAAGAAGAGATGGACTCCTTAATGCATAACCAGACTTGGGATTTAGTCAGGTTGCCTGTAGGAAAAACGACATTGAAGAATAAATGGGTTTACATGCTGAAGGAAGAAGATGGAGGAAAGCAAAGGTACAAAGCTAGACTTGTGGTGAAGGGGTTTGCACAGAAGAAAGGTATTGATTTTGATGAAATATTTTCTCCTGTTGTTAAAATGACTTCAATCAGAACTATTTTAAGTCTTGTAGCAGCTGAAGATTTGCATCTTGAGCAGTTAGATGTAAAGACAACCTTTCTCCATGGGGATTTGGAGGAAGAGATATATATGCAACAGCCACAAGGATATGAGGTGAAAGGGAAGGAGAAACTTGTGTGCAGGTTGAAGAAGAGCTTGTATGGTTTAAAACAGGTTCCAAGGCAGTGGTATCTAAAATTTGACAAGTTTATGTCTGAACAAGGTTATACTAGATGTCACTCTGATCATTGTGTTTATCTGAAAAAGCAAAATGATGGCAGCTATATTATATTGTTATTGTATGTAGATGACATGCTTGTTGCAGGATCTAACATGCAGGAAATAAATGTGCTCAAAAGAAAATTGGCAAATTCATTTGCAATGAAGGATTTGGGTGCTGCAAAACAAATCCTTGGTATGAGAATAACTAGAGACAGGAAAAATAGAAAATTAACATTGTCTCAGAATGAGTACATACAAAAGGTGTTGAAAAGATTTAACATGCAAAATGCAAAACCAGTTAGTACACCTTTTGCTAGCCATTTCAAACTTAGCAAAGAAATGTGCCCAAAGACCCAAGAAGACATGGATTATATGTCTAAAGTTCCATATGCATCAGCAGTTGGAAGTTTAATGTATGCAATGGTCTGCACAAGGCCTGATATTGCACATGCAGTGGGAGTTGTAAGCAGGTACATGAACAATCCAGGAAAGGAACATTGGATGGCAGTGAAATGGATTCTCAGATATTTGAGAGGTACCACAAATCAGGCATTATGCTTTGGTAGTTCAAACATATCCCTACAAGGATATGTTGATGCAGATATGGCAGGTGACAGAGATAATAGGAGGAGCACTACAGGATATGTATTTACTGTCGGAGGAACAGCTGTCAGTTGGGTTTCAAAAATCCAAAGTGTTGTTGCACTTTCAACAACAGAAGCAGAGTATGTTGCTGCTACAGAGGCTAGTAAAGAAATGATTTGGTTACAAAGGTTTATGGGTGAATTGGGTAAGGAGCATGATATGGGCACGTTATACAGTGATAGTCAAAGTGCCATTCATCTTGCAAAGAACTCAGCATTTCATTCCAGGACAAAACACATACAGCTCAAGTACCATTTCATACGATCAGTGTTGGAAGATGGAGAGTTGAAGCTGGAAAAGATACACACTAGCCAGAACCCTGCAGATATGCTAACAAAAGTTGTAACCAGGGAGAAACTGAGAATATGCTCAGTTTCAGTTGGTCTTCAAGGATGACGATGAAGATGAGAAACAGCCAGGTCCAAAGAGGAGTCATTGTCCAGCAAATGGAGCAGCGGTGGAGTTGCTACAATCAGTCTCCAAGTGGGAGATTGTTGGGTGTGGAGCCTGATTATCTTCTATAGTACCGGCATATTGGACCCCAGTTCAAAATGGGGCGGCAACGCCGCCCGTAAAATAATCGCTGCCGCCCCCCCCCCCCCTGGCGGGGGGTTTCGGGGGCAGCGCCCCCGAAGCTAAAAACAGCTGTAAAATTGCCTTGTAAAAGTATAGTAATTTCTAGTCAATCTGGGCCGTTCATTAGGCGGATGATCTGACGGTAGAACTTATGTTTAGTTTAGGGTTTTTTGCCCTAGAAGGCAACCCCTCTCTTTATATGAGGGCATTGTATTTGAGGCTGTGAGAGAGATGTGTATTCGGTGAGCGAGAAACATAGAGGTGAGACTGTGAGAGAAAACAGAGGATATTACAGCGGTTTTGCTGTAGGTTGTATCTCTTCATTTTGCTGGATAATAGAAAGGAAGGACTGGCTATTCGGGGTGGACGTAGCCCAAACTGGGTGAACCACGTATATCTGTGTCTTTCTTGTTTTGTGCGTTTTCTGTGTTTATATTTCTGCAATATTTTATGTGTTCCATTGCTCTGTAATATATAATTTTCTAACAGTATCTCCTAATTTCCATTCTTCTAAATATCTCATCAAGGTTAGTATATCTTTCAAAATTGGGTATAGTGAGAAAAAGATGTCCAACTTCATATTTGATTTTGAGGTCAGGGCTCAAAGCTTCCAGAAACTCTTTGCCAATAATCTGTCTTTTTATCCCTACAAATTGATTGGTGGATGCTACAATAATATATATCTTTTCACAGTAATCGTCCAATTTGACTAACTGATCATTTGATGAGACTAAACCTAGTAAACCTTTCTTCTTCAGCATACTGAATATAGAATGAAACCTTTGGACTACAATGTTCAAAGCTTCACACTTTTTTTTCAACTGAGTCAGCAGATTCTTCTTCATTAGGACTTTCTTAATCTCCAAAATAGTAGCTATCCTATTTGGAATATTTATCTCTTGTAACCATTGCTTAGTCTTACAGTTTAGTACTTTGATCATCCCTGCTGCTTCTTTGGGTTTTGTGCTCAATGCTACCCTCTGATTATCTATTTATGTCTTGCATTTGGCAATCAATTCTTCTTCTGAAAAATAATTTGTATGGATGTCCATAATTATGTTATGGAGTGGCTGATATCTAACCGGATGTCCTCATTGGCCTGGGCCAAAGTTTCTACCATTAGAGTCTTACTCTCTAATTATTTAACCTTGAGTTCTAACCTGTGTGACTTTTGAATTTCCTCTACATACGAGGTATCACTCTTTACCTTTTTGACTCCAAGGTTTGGAACTTCTGGAGTAACTTTTCATTTTGTTGTTTTTTTTCTTGTAACTCCTATGATATCCTTGTTGTTTCAATTGTTGCTGAAGATGAAGCAATGTTAGTAGGAGATGAGAATGGCTCTATACTTGTTATGGGAATTGTTGTTACTGAGGTCACAATAGGTTGTGTTGCCTCTTTTTCCTTGAGCAGTTGTTCTATTTGCTCTTCCATTTCCTTGATCTATATTTTTTGCTCAATAATCAGCTTCAACATCTCCTCCTTATGTTGTTCATTTCCTACCATCTCTTTGGTTTGTGGATCCTCAGTTGAAGGCAGTTTAAATTGTTTCTTCAAAGCTGTTATCTCTATATTATTCTTCTTGAGTATTTATTCAATTTATTTACAGTCTTGGGGATCATATCCAATTTTAACAATAAGATCTTCTAAAGACATTAATTTGTTATCTTTAGCTAAAGATGATAGTTTTTCAATATTAAGGTGTGACTACACATTTGACAAGGTAGTTTTGATCTTGGAAAGAGACATGGAAGTTATAGTCATTATTGAAAATAACATTTCGCCTAATTTCCTATGCAAATCCATTTGATCAATATGATGTATCTGGTTTACATCGAATGAAAATAAGGTCTTCTTGTAATCTACTATGGATTTGGGAAATGGAATTTGTGCTTACAAAAATGCCATTTTCATCCTTCCTCTTTCACTATCAAAGGCAAAGAGAAGTCTGTGTTGAGAGATGGATGTCTATTTCCAAAATTGACTATACATTTGTGAATTCATATTTTCATTATTTTGTTTAATTTCCAAAAATGTTGAGAAGATATTAGTATCTTCTACTGAGATGATCTTAGTTGACTGAATAATCTCCATAGGTTCAGCCGAAGAAGGAGTTGAAGAAGTAGAAGGAGGTTTGGGATCAGTGGTCCCTGCTGATGAAATATCTTCTAAATATCCCAGATCAATTATTTCTTGTGGCTTTCTCCCTGATGATATTGACAATCCAATGTTCAATTTCTTTTGTAGTATAGAATACTCTAATTGATTCTGTAGCTGATTGAGTTTCCTCTCTGGATCTTTTGTGTTGAGTACTCTAAGTGTCTGGAGTATTTACCTGTGGAGGGGTTATAACATATTCATTTGCTTCTAAGAGAGTCCCTTTAGACCACTACTCTTGGTTCATAAACTTCTCCAATTTTGGCCTGGGAGTATGGTTGTAAGGTGTTGCCTTCAACTGAACTCTCAGGGCTGACATGATCCCAAAAGGATCATAAGACTAGGTGAAGCTTGGCTGGAGATTCATGTTATTCAATAATTTGTTTGCCTATGTACTTGTAGACCTAGTATTACAGATGAATGTCCCTACCTTGGCTTTGAGTTTGAACTATGACTTTTCTTACTTGAGAGAAAATGGACTTCATCCATATTTATCGTTTGCCTGATGTATTCCCATGAGAATATCATCATTGTCACATACTTAGGAAGTCTGTATGGAGCTAACTCACTACCATATATCCTAATTTCAATGTAGTTTTGGTACATATACCAGTCACCTGTCTTGGTTTGTTCAGATAGGTGCAATGTTTTCAATTTCTTCTCCAATTTTAGGCTTTGCCTAGATATTGAGTAATTGAAGAACTGGATGTATAAAAGAATCTATAAACTGATAGAATGTAAACTTTGATGATGATTCTTTAACTAACTATGTCTAGTGAATCACTGATTGATTCACTCCTTGCTCATCTTCCCTGTTAAGCTGAATGTGCAATGAATCTCCCTATTGAAAAAAAATCAAATGGATTATGACTGAGCTATATATGAACACTCCTTGTGTGGTAAAATTCATAAATTGTTCATGTATATTATCAGCCAAGAACTGGCTATAATTATACATGAAAACAGGTTGATATTCCTTACTAAAAATGGAAAAGAATCCAAGGATGGATTCATCAACAAGTTGATCATTTTCATAGCCTAGGAGGTATGATAGAAGGGAGATGATATGTCTAGTGGCTTCAGGGAACATAGAAGATGAATAAAATGGGCTTCTCTTGGGTAATTCAACATCTTCTGGCAGAAAAAGTTCAAAAATAAGGGCTCTCTATGGGAAGGTAAGTTTATTATAAAGGTCCATGAGAGTTGCTGGTGAGAAATAACTGAGTCAGATGAAGGTATCATGAGAATTTGGTTTATACTTTGAGCAGTAATGGTGATCAAGTATTTTCCATCCTAAGTCATCATTGTTCTTTGCACAGGATCATACCTGACTTGACACCAAGTGAACAAATCAGGGAAATGATGAGTTTTGGGAAAGGAGAAAAAGGGAAAAAGTGTCTCCCAGAAATGAATGGGATATTCTTTATCTGTATATTTATAATTTATCCACAAATATACTTCATGGAAATTGAATTCGCATTCACAGTTCGTGACTTTGAAAAGGGAGTCTGCAAGGGGAAGGTGATCTAAGTCAAGCAAGGTTGTAGATGGATTCTCTTCTTCAACAGTTTTCTGTGTTTTAATTTTGGAAGCCTTCTTGTTGCAAGGGGGGAATATGAAAACTGATTTAACTGAAAGACGGATGACAGGGGAAAATATGCACAGAGCGAATAAATAATTCGGCGATATGGATGGAAGAAGAAAATTGGTAAAGGGTAGAGCCATGGGCTATTTATAAGTAAAATTGGGCTTAATTTTCCGTTTAAAATCTAATCGTAGGTAATTTATTACAGAGGAGCAGGATTAATTGTCCAACAGGAGGGTAAAATAGTTAAATGAGGCTAGAAACGGGATAGGAGCATATGCCGCAATGACTTTATGACATGGTAGTTTGTGAGTGGGTGAGGGATAACGGATTTATGGCGTGGCAACTTCTGTATGGAGAAGGGGATAACGGGTGGATGATATGGCACGGGAGTGAGGTCAACCGTTGGAAGAAAGGAAAACTGTCATGGGATTTCTGGGGAGTGGGGGCTGGGGGGGTGGTGAGTTGGTTTATGGCTTTGGGATTTTGGGGCCCAAAATGCTATGGGAGTGACACATAGAAAAAATGGGTGGCCATTGAAACAGCTGAAGGGGGATTGAAATTCTCCCTCTGCCATTGATCTGGGTGGCGTTAATTATGTCCATTGAAAAGTGTTGGGAATTTATTCGGCATTGATTTGACATTTTGTTGCTTCCATCCTTATGATAAAATCATGCATTATTGACTATTTGCAAGGCAATAAAGTTTATTACAACAATTAAACCTTGATTAGGGAATGTAAGCTTTATTTAAATGAAATAATACGTTTGAAATAGTAGCCTTAATTTTTATTTTACAAAGAAAATATTTTCTTTTTATTGCTTATCTAACATTTTATCATTTTCCTTCCTTTTTTAGAGAAACTACCCTATCATTTTTAATGATATGGACATGAAATGATAATAAATCCTAACATTTTTTGTTTTCAATTTTGTTTTTGGTCCATATCCTAACTTATCATTTTACAATGGTATTTTGATTTTTTTCAACTAATGGCTAACTTATCAAAAAAAAAAATGCTACAACATCAGCTCCGACTGGGGACTGCTTTCTCCTATGGAATGTAGAGAACTTGCAGATCCATGTGCCTTCTCCTCGGGCTCTGGAGTCTTTGCTATAAAAAATCATACTGACTATTGGAAAGGTAAATAAAAACCAGAATTATTACAATGATGGTAGTAAAATATATTTCAAAGTTCTTAATACTGAATATAATGTTTCAGAAATCCTCCATTAACAGGAAATGTGTTATATTGTCCCTCTAGATTTTGCAACACAAAAGTGTTGTTTCCTTTTACTTCAGTAACAATTATAGGTCTGAACCAGAGGTTGTCAAAATTTCCATGTTTTCCTTTGTCTTCTCTTCTGGAATCCTATCTTAGAACTAAATCTCCCTCCTTGAAGTCCCTTTCCTTGGCTTTTCTATCAAATGGGCTCTTTATTTTATTGTGATACTTTTTCAATTTATATTGGAATTCATCTCTGTTCTCATTTAGTTCAATGATTTGATTTATCCTCCTTGAAAAATCATCGTTGGGTTCATCAATTGATTCCTACAGAAAATTTAAAACAGGGAAAGCCAAGTTGGTAGGGAAAATTTCATCCTTCCCATAAACTAACTGAAAAGGAGACTTTCTAGTAGATCTCTTTGGAGTGATCCTGTTTTCCTAGACTGCATAAGTTAGATGACTATCCCAATTCTTTTTATGATGTGCTAAAGTTTTCTTGATAACCTTTACCAGACTTCTATTAGATGATTTTGTGAGACCATTGCCTTGAGGATAATATGGAGTTGAATTGTGTAACAAAATTTGATATTTCTGGAAAAACTCAATCATTTTAACACTGGAAAATGTTGTGGCATTGTCAGTAACAATCTACTGTGGGAAACCAAACCTGGATAAAATGTTTTCTTCAATTAATTTGATCACTACTGCATTAGTAGCATTTCTTACTAGAATTGTTTCCACCCATTTAGTAAAGTAGTCTGTTGCAGTGAGGATCCATTTATGTTGATTGTTTGAAGTAGGATGAACCTCTCCTATAAAATCTAGTCCCCATTGGAGAAAAGGTGTTGAAACCAATGTTGGGATTAGCGGAAGAGATGCTAGTTTTTGCTTACCAGAAAACATATGACAAGGGACATGAATTTTGACCTTTGCTCTTACTTGTAAGAAAAATGTTGGTCGATAAAATCCTGCCCTTAATATATTATATGTGGTTTCTCTCGAAGCATAATGTCCTCCACAAAATCTTGCATGAAACTGGTCAATGATCCCTTTAGTCTCTGATTCTGTTAAACATAATAATAAGATATTGAGCGGGTCTTTCTAGTACAGATTTGCATTTATGATACAGTATTTGACTGCTTTCAATTTGAGAGTGTTATATTGACTTTTGGAAAATGGTGCAGTACATTCAAAATGATTCAAGAAATTTATAATATCTTGATACCAATTTGATAACAAAGATTTCTCATCAATATGTACAAAAATGCTCTGATTTGAAGGTAAAGGTTGTTTTGGATTCTTTTCTTCAAGATGATGGGAATGTTCTTGTGGGTTCTCCTCATTTAAATTTTGGGTAGGTTCTTGTGGATTCTTCTCATTTGAATTTTGGGAAGGTTCTGTTGGAAATAATACTGAGAGGGGGGTGAATCAGTATTATCTAATTCTTTTAATAAATCTTCTTTATTTGTTCTTTGAATTATTTTTGCATGTCAGTACCATAAAATAATGAGCATGAACAAAAGAAAACAGATAGTCACACCAAAGAACACAAGATGTAAGGTGGAAACCCAATGTGGGTGAAAACCACCTGCTGCAATATGTCTCTATCTTCTTTCAAATTAGAAACTCCTTTTACAATGGTTTTGTACTGGTGCAGTCCTTTACCAGTACGCAGGCTGCAACCTGCAGAGAGCTACAACTCTCTCTCTCGTTTTCCAATCTCTCCTGGAAGGGAGCTACAACCCCCTACTTCTTTTCTTACAAGGACCACTTTTCATAAATTTTCAAACTGGATCCATAAGCATCAAATGATCATCAAGTATAAGAGAATCACCCAGTCAACTGTAGTAACCAGATCAAAAATAATAGGACCAAACCCAGAACACAACAATGATAAACAAAGATTTTAAGAGAAGTAAGCACCTTGCTCAACTGCTCACCTGCTTATGTAAGCACCCTGCTCAACTGCTTGCCTGCTTACAGTACTAACCCTGCTCAACTGCTTGCCTGCTTACAGTACGCACCCTGCTCAACTGCTCGCCTGCTTACGTACGCACCCTGCTCAACTGCTAGCCTGCGTACCTCGCTCTGAGTCCATTGAACTGCCTGCGGACCTCCGCACCTACAACCCTTCTGTGCCTGTGTATGTACGCACCTGAAACGCTTCGTTCCTGCGTATGTACGCACTTTTCTTTCACTGTACCTGCGTACCTTCGGGCATAGATGATTTCAAGACTTCAGAAATAACCCAGACAGTCAGATCTACAGATCTGAACATGCGCCGAAGAGATCTCAATCCATCAGTAGATTCGCCTTATTTAGATCTAGACATACTCCCAAGAGAGATCATAATATGTCAGATCTAGCCCTCATAAGATATTCAACCCAAAACATGCTCAAGCCAAATGATCTCCTTTGCTTTATATAGGAAAGCTCTTCCTTAAATCATGGATCAATACCACGAGCCGACACCATAATAACACAATACCGTCGGCTAAATACCAAGAGTTAAACATAAGAAAACCCCACATGTGAATTTCTTTGCCTTGAAATGTGTGCACTGGGGGTACGCACCTCCTGAACGGGATAACTGCGGGTATGTACGCACTTTATGTAACACTGACCTGCGTGTACGCACCTTATGTAAGGTGTACCTGCGTACCCCTTATTTTCTTCAATATTTGATAGTTGATCATCAATCTCTGCTGCTGACTTGAAGTACTGTGATCTATCACCTGAATGGGTTGCCATCAAGGACAACACTTTAGCCATAATGCCAACAATCTCCCCCTTTGGACTTGATGGCAACCTCAAAACTTCAGCTTCATTCTCCCCCTTTGACATCAAGGGCAAAGGGTTATGCTCCCCCTAAGAACATGCTCCCCCTGAATATGAACCAGATCTGTAACGAAGAACCATAATCCACCATGAAAGAGATAGAGACATATTGCAGCTACTTCCAAGATCTCCTTCTGCACATCCTCCATAATGCCAACAATGCATTATATGCTCCCCCTGAACCTGTACCATCAATCAGAAGAGGTTCAGCAATAAGATGATGCATCAACAACCCCCAGCTTTTGCCTGAGGTATTCAAAAGTGTCCCTGGGCAATGGTTTGGTGAGAATATCAGCAACTTGTTCCTTAGAAGGAACATACTCCAACTTGACCTTCTGTTCAAGCACTTGTTCCCGGAGAAAATGATACTTGATTGGTATGTGCTTGGTTTTTGAATGCATAACAGGATTCTTTGAGATGCTGATTGCACTTGTGTTATCACATAAGATGGGAATTGGTGGTGTACAAGTGATTTGAAAATCCTGCAAAGTCTGCATCATCCAAAGGAGTTGGGTGCAATAAGATGCAGCAGCAACATATTCCGCTTCAGCTGTAGACAAGGCAATCGAACTCTGTTTCTTGCTGAACCAAGATACCAGTCTGGAACCCATAAAGAACGCACCACCACTTGTGCTTTTCCTGTCATCCACACTTCCGGCCCAATCTGCATCTGTATAAGCATGAAGTGTAAGATCTGTATCTCTAGGATACCATAAGCCATAATTTTGAGTCCCTTGAAGATATTTGAAAATTCTCTTCACTGCCTGAAGATGAGTCTCCTTCGGATTTGCCTGAAATCTTCCAACTATTCCAACTGCATGCATGATGTCCGGTCGGGTACCTGTCAAATAAAGTAAACTTCCAATCATAGATCTGTAGGTTGGTTGATGTACTGCTGCAGATTCATCATTTGCACTGAGGCTACATCCTGTGACCATGGGTGTACATACTGGTTTTGCATCTTCCATACCATATTTCTTCAAAATCTGTTTGAGATACTTGGTTTGAGATAAAAAGATTCCTCCTTCTTTTTGTTGGATTTGCAAACCAAGGAAATATGTCAGTTCTCCTAGCAAGGACATTTCAAATTCTTTCTGCATGGCCAAGGCAAAGCTTTGACTCATAGCTTCTTCATTGCTCCCAAAAATAATGTCATCTACATACACAACAAGTATTAGCAATTTGTCATTTTCAACTTTTATATAAAGATTGCTATCTGCTGATCCTTTTGAAAAGCCTTGTTGAAGAAGATATTTGTCCAAACAGTAGTACCAAGCCCTTGGAGCTTGTTTGAGACCATAGAGAGCCTTTTTCAATCTGCATACAAGATTTGGATCATTTCCAAGAATGAACCCATCTGGCTGTTCAATGTACACTTCTTCTTCCAAGTCTCCATTCAGAAAGGCTGATTTCACGTCCATTTGAAATACTTTGAAGTTTTGAAAACTTGAGAGAGCAAGGAACATTCGGATGGCCTCAAGTCTTGCAACAGGAGCAAAGGTTTCTTCAAAGTCTATTCCTTCTTGCTGCGCATACCCTTTACAAACAAGTCTGGCTTTGTTTCTAATTACTTCTCCATTTTCATTCAATTTGTTTTTGAAGACCCATTTTGTCCCGATAACATTCTTATCTTTTGGTCTAGGAACCAGCTCCCAAGTGTTGTTCTTTTCGATCTGCTCAAGTTCTTCATCCATTGCTTTCACCCAACATTCATCTTTGCATGCCTCTTTCACATTTTGTGGTTCAGTAGAGGAGAGTAATGCCAAATAGCTTGAAGCTTCTGCAACTGTTCTTCTTGTTTGTACACCTGCTTCTTTCTGCCCCATAATCTGAGATTCTGGATGGTTCTTCTGAACATATCTGGATGGAGTCTTTTCTTCTATTCTTGTTTGCTCCTCTGGTTCTTCTTGAGGTTCTTCTTCTTCATCATTCTGTCGTTGGGGGTAGCCTTCATTTTCTTCGATGTCTTCATGATGTACTTGCCTAGGAATGTATCCCTTCTCATCAACCACTACATCAATGTTGTCAACAATTCTGCCAAGTCTTTTATTGTAGCATTTGTATGCTTTGCTATGTGGAGAGTAACCAAGAAGAATGCCTTCATCTGCTCTAGGTTCAAGTTTGCCAAGCTGCTCATCAGTATTCTTGATATAGCATTTGCTCCCAAAGATTTTGAAGTGCTTTACTGAAGGATTCCTACCACTCTAGAGCTCATGAGGAGTTTGAGTGCTATTCACCCAGACATTTGTTTTGTTGAGAATAACAACTGCAGCATGTGCAGCTTCACCCCAGAAAGTTGCGGGAGTTCCTGACTCATCAAGCATAGCACGAGCCATTTGTTGGACTGTTCTGTTCATTCTTTCCACAACTCCATTTTGCAGAGGAGTTCTTGCTGTAGAGAATTCTCTTCTTATCCCATGTTCTTCACAGAAATCGAAAAATTCATTTGAAGTAAATTCCCCACCTCTGTCGGATCTGAGGCACTTAATTTTGTGACCTGATTCATTTTCAACCAAGGCTTTGAAGGATTTGAATTTTTCGAATGCTTCATCTTTGTGCTTCATAAGTCCTAACCAGACAAACCTGGAGAAATCGTCAATGAATAATATCAAGTATTCTTCTCCTCGAGGTGTTCTTTTCCTGAAAGGACCGCATGTATCTGTATGTACTAGCTCAAGAGGCATGCTAGCTGATCCTTCTTTCTCTGGAAAGTTAGTTCTGGTTTGTTTTCCAAACTGACATGATTTGCATATGGTGTTGTCAGGAATTTTGATATCTGGAAGATCGCGAACTGCCTGATATTTGCATGCTTTCCTTATTTGTGAAAAGCTTAGATGTCCCAACCTCCGATGCCATAACCAGTGCTCATCATCCTTGCTCAGATAGCATTGTTGTTGTCCTTCTTCAAATATGTACAGATTATTTGGAGTTCTTTTGCCTTTGATCACTGTTTTACCTGTATCAAGATCACAAACAAGACATCCATTTGATCTGAATATAACCTCGGTTCTTTGATCACACATCTGGCTGACACTTAGAAGATTATGCTTCAATCCATCAACATACAAAACATTTCCAGCCTTGACCTTTTCTTTTAACTGAGCAATGCCTTTTCCTTTTATAGTTGCAGGAGTATCATTTCCAAAAGAGACTTTCTTTCCCTTTTCTAGAGTAGAATAAGACTCAAGTTTTTCTTTATCACCTGTCATATGCTTCGAACATCCACTGTCAATGTACCATAGATTTTCCTGTCCCTCTGCATAAAATGCTATCCCACATCTTTCTGTTTGAGGTTCCTTTATTCTCCATGTTTTGGTGCTTGAGGCTTGTTCCTTTTTCTGCTGAAACCTGCTCCTGCATTTAGAGTCTTCATGACCAAATTTATTGCAAATAGAACATTCAACTTCATTTTCAAGAACCGAAAAGTTGTTATAGGTCCTTTTTGTAATCCCCGTCATACTTCTTTGTTTTTGAGCTTCCCTAGTCATGATCGTTTTATATGCAACACATTGAGCTGCTTTGTGACCAAAGTTATGGCAAGAAAAGCATTGTCCATTGAAGAAACTTCTGCGGTTATCGAATCTGCCAGCCAATTGATTGTAATTTCTATTGTCATCTATTCTTGAACCAAATTGAGAAGATTTTACCTGTGGCTGGTTGTAGCTTTTGTTCACCCTTAAGATGGATTGCCCCTGATAGTTTCTGTTTGTAATTCGTCCCTGCTTTACCTGATGATCTTCATTGTGCTTTTGCTCATTTCTTCTTGCTGCATCAAGATAACTTTTTGAGGTGGATGCTTGAGAAGTTTCTCCATTATAGCCCAGACCTGTCTTGTTTAGTGGAGACCGCTGCACATTGATAATCTCATCCAAAGTTTCAGATCCTTTGACAAACTTGAGATTAATAGCTTTTGTTTTCTCAATCTCTTTTCTAAGACCAACAATTTCATCTTCTAATTTTTCAAGATGTTTTTCCTTTTCATCAATTTGAAATTGTAGAGTATCAATGATCATGTTCTTTTCTTCTATACATCCCTTGAGTCTAGTAATTTCATCATAAAGGTTATCCACATCTATAGCATCCATATAATCATCATCTTCAAATGCCATTAACAACTTATATTCATTACCTTGTTCATCTTCATCACTGTTTGATAGACCATCACTATCTTCATGAGTGTAGTAGCTTTTCTTATTTGCATTCTGTTTCTTGTTCCATCTAGCAGGTTCCTTTCCTTTATCCTTATAAGGACATTTTGTAGCATAATGACCTACTCTTCCACAAGCAAAGCATTTAAAAGGTAACTTACCTCTGAACCTTCCAGAACCCCTTTGAAGATTTCTGACAAAATTTGATTCTTCTTCCTCTTCTTCTGGGACGTGGCTCGCTTCATAATAATCTCCTTTGCCTGATGCCTTGAAAGTAGCTTCTCTTCTGTCTGATGGACCTCCCTTTCTCATTTCATAAGCAGTTAGAATTCCATGTAGCTGAGACATAGTAAGAATTCGTAGATTTTCCTTTTCTTCTATTGCAGATACTTTAGATTCAAACTTGGGGGACAATGATCTTAGAACCTTTTCAACCACAATAGCCTCTTTTATTTCTTCACCCAAATTTTTCATACAGTTAACAACCTCATCTACCCGAAGAAAATAGTTAGCCACACTTTCATCATTATACATTTTGAGAGTCTCATACTGAATTCTGAGAGTTTGAAGTTTAGCACGCTTTACCTGTTCATCTCCTTCATAGCTCGTGACAATTTTGTCCCATATCTCTTTTGCGGATTTATAGTGCATTACCTTCATGAATTCTGATTGAGATATACATCCTAATAGAGTACTGACTGCTTTCGCATTTGTTTCATACTTCTTTTTCTCGGCTGCATCTGTAGGAGTAGCTGAAGGAAAAGCATAGCCTGTCTCTACGATGTCCCAAACTTCTGTACCAAGAGATTGAAGATAGGCAGTAACTCTTACCTTCCAATAATTGAAGTTTGTCCCATCAAAAAATGGTGGCCTGATTGATGCTTCTCTCTCGTAGTTGCTCATGATGAACGATCTACCTTCAAGCGATCAAGCTTCTCTGAAGGACCTGCTCTGATACCAATTGTTGGAAATAATACTGAGAGTGGGGGTGAATCAGTATTATCTAATTGTTTTAATAAATCTTCTTTATTTGTTCTTTGAATTATTTTTGCATGTCAGTACCATAAAATAATGAGCATGAACAAAAGAAAACAGATAGTCACACCAAAGAACACAAGATGTAAGGTGGAAACCCAATGTGGGTGAAAACCACCTGCTGCAATATGTCTCTATCTTCTTTCAAATTAGAAACTCCTTTTACAATGGTTTTGTACTGGTGCAGTCCTTTACCAGTACGCAGGCTGCAACCTGCAGAGAGCTACAACTCTCTCTCTCATTTTCCAGTCTCTCCTGGAAGGGAGCTACAACCCCCTACTTCTTTTCTTACAAGGACCACTTTTCATAAATTTTCAAACTGGATCCATAAGCATCAAATGATAATCAAGTATAAGAGAATCACCCAGTCAACTGTAGTAACCAGATCAAAAATAATAGGACCAAACCCAGAACACAACAATGATAAACAAAGATTTTAAGAGAAGTAAGCACCCTGCTCAACTGCTCGGCTGCTTACGTAAGCACCCTGCTCAACTGCTTGCCTGCTTACAGTACTCACCCTGCTCAACTGCTTTCCTGCTTACAGTACGCACCCTGCTCAACTGCTCGCCTGCTTACGTACGCACCCTGCTCAACTGCTAGCCTGCGTACCTCGCTCTGAGTCCATTGAACTGCCTGCGGATCTCCGCACCTGCAACCCTTCTGTGCCTGCGTATGTACGCACCTGAAATGCTTCGTTCCTGCGTATGTACGCACTTTTCTTTCACTGTACCTGCGTACCTTCGAGCATAGATGATTTCAAGACTTCAGAAATAACCCAGACAGTCAGATCTACAGATCTGAACATGCACCGAAGAGATCTCAATCCATCAGTAGATTCGCCTTATTTAGATCTAGACATACTCCCAAGAGAGATCATAATATGTCAGATCTAGCCCTCATAAGATATTCAACCCAAAACATGCTCAAGCCAAATGATCTCCTTTGCTTTATATAGGAAAGCTCTTCCTTAAATCATGGATCAATACCACAAGCCGACACCATAATAACACAATACCGTCATCTAAATACCAAGAGTAAAACATAAGAAAACCCCACATGTGATTTTCTTTGCCTTGAAATGTGTGCACTGGGGGTACGCACCTCCTGAACGGGATAACTGCGGGTATGTACGCACTTTATGTAACACTGACCTGCGTGTACGCACCTTATGTAAGGTGTACCTGTGTACCCCTTATTTTCTTCAATATTTGATAGTTGATCATCAATCTCTGCTGCTGACTTGAAGTACTGTGATCTATCACCTGAATGGGTTTCCATCAAGGACAACACTTTAGCCATAATGCCAACAGGTTCTTGTGGATTCTCCCCTGGTATTTCCAAAACAAATTTGATTCCTAGCGCTTTACAATTGGACCTCAGATAGAATCTTACCTAATCCTTGACCCCTTCCTAGCTTTCTGGTTTTGATAGTTAGATCATACTCCAAAATTTGGGTGATCCATCTACCTCTCCTCCCATTAGTATCTGGTTGAGTGAGAACAATTTTAACAACACTGTTGAGGATATAGGCTATAATGGTTGAATGTAAAATGTACATCCTAAAAGATTTAAAATATTGGACTAGGGCATAAGCCTGCTTCTCAATTATGTCATATTTGAGCTCAACATCTCTCATGACTTTTCTGAAAAGGGCTATAGGTTGGTCATGGGAATATTCATTATTTTGTAGTAAAACAACAACAAGGGTTGTTTTAGAGGCAAAGGAAAAGATACTAAATTGTTTGGTATAATCAAGATTGGCCAAGGTTGGGGCTTTAGAAATAGCTTTCTTGATATGATCAAATGCATGTTTGGAAGAGATATCCATTTAACCTCATGACCCTTTTTAAGCATATCAGTTTATCTTTGACAATTTTAGCATAATTGGGTATGAATCTTCTTAAAAAGTTGATTTTACCAAGGAAAGCCTAAACTTCCTTTTTATTTCTAGGTAATGATAATGTTTGAATGGCTAATACTCTGTTTGGATCAATGACTACTCCATTTTTAGAAATTATATGGCCGATCACTTTTCCTTCTATGATAGCAAATAGAGACTTCTTTAGATTCAACGATATTCCAAATTTCCTACATCTTTCAAAAACCTTCATCAAGTGCTTTAAATGTTTTTGATTGAAATTAAAAAATATTGTAAGATCATCAACATAAATAACAAGAAATTTATTTACCTGGCCTACAAAAGTTATATCCATAGCTCTCTGGAATGTAGCTCCTACATTTTTCAAACCAAAAGGCATCCTAGCATACATAAAAGTATCCCATGGTGTTGTGAAGGCAGTCTTTTCCCTATCCATTTTTTTGACCATAATCTGATTATAACTAGAAAAACCATCTAACATAGAAAGTCTTTTAGCTCCAGAAACTTGTTGAAGTAAATGATTCATCTTAGGTAATGGATAGTTATCCTTTAGTGATGCTTTATTTAGGTTCCTAAAATCAATACAGATTCTAATTTCACCATTTCTTTTCCTGATAGGTACTAGGTTGGCAATCCAATTAGAATATCTTATTAGAACAAAAATATGTACATCTGACATTTTCTTAATCTCTTTCTCAATAGTTGGTAGAAGCACTGGGTTAATTCTTCTAAGTATTTGCTGGTAGGGTTTAGCATCATTTTTTAATGGGATCTGATGTTCAATGAGGGATGTGTCATAGGTTTTAACATCAGCATAAGACCAAGAAAAAACATCTTTGTATCTTTTAAGTAACTTAAGATATTCATTTTAACTTCTAGTGCTAAAGATATAGATAATTTTTTTTTTGCACTTGTTCTTGGGTTCCAATATTGATTTCTTCGATGTCATCTTTAGGATAAGTGGATGGAGGGTTCTGAGGGACATCATTATAATCAAATAATTTCTCTAAAGGAATTAACCCTTTAGGAATGAATTTATTTGATAATTGTATGATGTTATGATCTGCAATCTTGGAGTTTAGTTTTGGATCATCATTAACTTGAGGATTAATTATGTCATGCGTGTATTCATCAATTTGCAGAAGAGAAAATTCACCTACAACTTGAAGGAAATATTTTAGTTGTTCATCATCCTCAAACACCTATCAATGCTTTTGGTTATCTAGAATGGATGGACTATATTTGACCTAGATTTGGTATAACACTTGTGCTTGATCAGGAATTTTGAAATGAGCTTGTAGAGACAACTAAAGAATCTGCATGTATGTTTTCATTTCTAGGGACATAAGTTATGTTGAAGGCATTAAAGAAATTTTCAATGGAATCCGAAATCTCATTTCAATAAGACCTAAGCCTAGGATGCTTTGTTTGGAAAACATTCCTAACCTGTCTCATAATGAGTTCGAAGTCAGTGAAAACACTCAGGTTTACTTTTAAACTTTTGGCTAATTGTAGTCCTAGAAGGAATGCCTCGTATTCTGCTACATTGTTGGTAACTTCAAAATCAAGTTTACATGATTGTGTAATGTTTCATTTTTCTGGTGAGATTAATACTACCCCAGCCCCTACTCCATCCTTTTTACAAGAGCCATCAAAGAATAGCTTCCACACATTACATTGATTTGATATAGGGTTTTCAACTACATTTTCAATTTTTACTTGAGATTTATGTATTTGATCTGAAGAGAGTTGAAAGCAGCTAAAATCTTGATCAATATAATAGATGGGGTGGTTCCTTGGTTGATCTATTTTGCATACAGTGTGCACAAATCTAACTTCTTTATACAACCTAAGTTGTTCTCCCCCATAAACCGGGATAGTGGCATAAGACATGTCCATCTAAAGAGTTCCCCCTAATTTGGCACAATAAAAGCTTGAAAGGAGAATTCCAAATTTGGCAAGGATATCAGTGGCAACTATATCTAATACTATGCTTTCTACTGGGATTTGGGCAAGAGTGACTACTAAATCCTTAATCAATCCTAGACAAGGTACCCTCTTGGAATCAAAGGTGTACAAATCATGATAGGATCTAGTTATATCAAGATTTAAATGATCCATGATGGTTTTTGGCATGCGATTATGTGATGCTCTAGAATCAAGCATACAATTGTATAACATGGAGTCATTTGTCTTTGGTGTCACATAGAAAGGGGGTACTATTTCATCTATCATATCTGAGCTATGACCAAAGATAACTACTAGTTTTTCATCTTGAAGGCTAATAACATCACTTTCAACATCAACAGAAGCATTTTGTATCCATTTGGAAACTTGATTTTTATATCCAGGGTTTTTTAACAGTTTTGAAAGTGGTATATGGATATTAACTCTCTCTAACTCCTTTTCAACATTAAATGTAGTTAAGGCATTGTTATCAATTTGATTTGTATTAGTTGACTGATTTAATGGTCGAATAGTAGTTGTCTAAGTTTCAACATATTTGGTATGAGGTTCAATTGTTGAAGGTTCGTTAAGCAGTCTTCCAGGGCTAGGTCTAGGTTTGATATCATATCTTCTGTTTAGCTCTACAATTATAAATTCAGAGAAGGCATGGTATTTGGAAAGCTACGAAGATTCCTAATCTTCTTGAATTTGTTACTCTGTGAAAGAGGAACAATAGTGGTCTGACTAGAAGAGGAATCCATATTGTTAGTGTCTTCAGTGATAGTCATGGTATTGTCATCAGGTTGTTGATCATCGATCAACAAAGGAGTTGGAACCTGTTGATCATTACTAGGCCTTTGAAGAATTTTTAATTGTGGAGTTCTTTTGTATTGACCTTGATTCTAGTTTTAAGGTCAAGTGACCATCTATTGAACTATTCTGGGTTGAGTTTCAATCTTGGAAATTCTATTGGACAGGTTTCTAAGAAGTGAAGTAAACTCATCAATCTTGGAATCTTCAGTTTTAATTTCTAAAGAAGTAGAGGTCTCTTAACTATATTTAAGATTCTTTGGGCCTTTTCCTCTTTAGCTTTCAAGGTGGCTGAGGCAGGCCTATTTTTGTTCTGCATGTCTTCAAGAGTCCTAGAAGTTCTTTCTCTTAACATTACAACAAAATCATATTCAAAGGCTTTTGAAAACCTATATTTGGCTGCTGCTGTGGGGGGTTTGCAATCAAGAGGCATCTTATGGTAAAGTTTGTTGAAACTTTTAATAAAATCAGCTACAGGTTCACCAAACTTTCGTTTTAGTTCTTCAAACTCGGTCAAAAAGTAAAGAGGGAATTTCTTCAAACCCCATTGGTTTTTGAATATATTTGTTAACTCCTCCCATGAACTAATGGAATTTGCAGGTAACTCCCTAAACCAGGTTCTAACATTTCCCTCAAGATATTTGACAAACAACCTCATATAAACATTTCCTTGTTCTATGTTCATATAATCTGCAAAATCTAGAAATGCTTGAAGATGGTCCTCAGCTAAGGAACTAGTTTCTCCATTATACCTACGAAGGTGTTTTAAATATCCAAGAGGGAATGCATCTAGGTTTTGAGGCAAAACTAAAGCTTCATATCTAGCCTATACAATGGGTTGGAATGCCATAGTAGAAGATGGTGTATGAGATGTTTGAGTAGATGATGAAAAAGAAGAGGAAGATGGTGATAAAGAAGGTGTATATCTATGTGGAGGTGAAGAAGGTGGATATCTCCTAAATGACTTTAAGGGAGTCCTAATAACTAACTTTTGAAACTGTGACTAAACATCCTCTTTTGTTTCAGAGAATGGGTTTGAGTATACAGATAAAGTCCCTTCAGGTTGTTCAGAAGTAGAAGGAAATGAATAAGTAGTGAGAGATATGAAGTTTGTAGGTTTGAATTCAGGTAAATGAATATCCAATTCAACCTCAGATTTAGGTGATTCTCATGGTAGTGAGGGTACTTGATATGTTTCAAGTGAGTGAATAAGGAAAGATGATTTAAAATCAACTCCCTTAACTAAAAGTTTAGAAACCCTACGTGATAATTGTGTCCAATTTGGATTGGATGGAATGTTCCTAAAGGGATCTGATGACAATATATCTTCAAACTCTAGGGTTAAAGAAGAAGAAGATGGATGAAGTATTCTTTTGGAATTGGCCCTTCTCACAAGTTTTTCTCAATTTGGTAGAGGGATAACTATGTCAGATTTAGAATGGAATTTAGTGTGCTTAAAAGGTGCTAGTTTGGCACAGTGGAGTTGCCAGGTGAAGAATTTTGACCTATCTAGACCTTTAGTCACCTTTAAAGGAATATGATTTACATCATTTTCCCAGGGAAACAAATCAAATTAGAGTCCCCAACAACGACACTAGATTGATGTTGTACCCCTGAGATGATAATGGTCAATTTATCATGCCATAGCATCTAAGATATTTGTTTTGAGGTTTTGGGTTTTGGTTTTTATGGAGGACCAATACATAAAACAAATTATAAGAATGATGTATTTAACCCTTTTATATAGTACTAATAGATGACCAAAGGGATGCTATTTAACTCCACACATTGATTTAAATTGAGAGGATGTGCAGAAAGAATAGTAAGGAGATATGATTACTTTAAATTTCAGATAGAAAGATAAATCATCATAAGTGGGAAAGCCTTTGACCAATGTTCAAAAATTAAACAAAATATACTTAAAGTTATATAAGATACTGACAATTTTATGATTTAGAGGGAGGCTTTTAGACAAGCAGTCCAATATCTTAATCTCTTTATAATAATAACTTCAGAAGGAATTTTAAGAATAACTGACTTAAGATTTTCATTCTTTTGTTTAATTTCTAGAAATGTTGAGAAGATATTAGTATCTTCTGTTGAGTTGATCTAAATTGACTGAATAATCTCCAAAGGTTCAACTGAAGAAGGATTTGAAGAATTAGAAGGAGGTTTAGGATCAATGATCCCACTGATAAAATATATTCTAAATCTCCAATATCAATTATTTCAGGTGCCTTGCTCCCTGATGATATTGACAATTCTGTGTTCAATTTCTTTTGTAGTATAGAATACTCTTTAATTTATTCTGTAGCTGACTGAGTTTCCTATCTGGATTTTTTGTGTTGAGTACTCTGAGTGACTGGAATATTTACCTGTGGAGTGGTTATAACTTGTTCATATGCTTCTAGGAGAGTCCCTTCAGACCACTTCTCCTCGTTCATAAACTTCTCCAATTCTTGCATGGGAGTATGGCTTTAAGGGGTTTCCTTTAACTAAACTCTTAGGTTTAAAACGATCCCAGAAGTATCATAAGGCCAAGTGAAGCTTGTTTGGAGATTCATGTTCTTTAATAATTTGTCTGCCTCTATACCTACAAACGTAGTGTTATAGATGAATGTCCCTACCTTGGCATTGAGTTTGAACTATGAATTTTTCTTACCTAAGACAAAATGGACTTCATCCATATTTATCATATGCCTAATGTCTTCCAATGAGAATATCCTCATTGGAACATACTTAGGCAGTTTGTATGGAGTTAACTCACAACCATATATCCTAGTTTTAGTGTAGTTCTGGTAGAGATACCAGTCACCAGTCTTGGTCTGTTCATATAGGTGCAATGTTTCGTTAATTTCTTCTCCAATTCTAGGGTCTTCCTGGCTATTGAGTAATTGAAGAACTAGACGAACAAAAGAATCTATAAACTGAGAGAATGTAAACTTTGATGATGCTTGTTGTGGGGAAAAGTATCCGACTCGGAATGACCCTATCCCTACTCTAAGGGTGATAGTTCCTTAGCAACAACTGAAAGTAAAGCTTTGATATTTTTCCTTTATGAAAGTACAGAGAAGGAAGAAAAGATTGACCAACCAATGTCTTTCGCTTTTGTCGATCCTGTCTTCTCTCTTTGCCTCTTGTTCCCAGCTCCTTGCTCCCTTTGCCGGCCCAGCTACACAAAGATCCTGCAAAACAAGAGGGGGAAACTACAAGAAACATGTACTCATAACTGATGCATGGATTAGAATGGATCAAATATACAGATAAAAACAATACATCATTGCAATACAAGTATATAGGAGAACATCAAAGCTTTATTGATAGAAGAAAAAGGTTCTGAGAAGATTACAACCATAAATGGCTCCAATCCAGTAGCACCTCCCCAGCAGCAAGAAATCTCCTCTTCCTCTCTATAAAAGCAATCACCCAATAGCTCTAACTGTAAACCAACAGCACTTCCTTGCTTTGCACAAAATTCCCGCCTCCTTAGACCTCATAGAAGAGCTCTATATATAGGAGATTTGGAGAAAGGATGAGTCAGCTTGAGACTGACCTAAAGCTGCCTTGTGTCCTCTCCCTCTTCAGTTAAACTTCAGTTCTTGAGTCCACTTGGAGATCCTTGCTTCCACATGGAGATCAAGTACCTCTTACTCATCATAGGGCGAATTCCTTGAACCAAGTGTCAGTTTGGAAGCTTCCTGGGCAGTTGACACCTTGCAGAATGGCTGTGCCACTTGGCCAATCTCGCCCAACGCAGGTAGCCTTCATTGGTTTTGACTTTCAGCGCAGGTACAAGGAGGAGCAGTTGACATTCAGCGCAGATGCTCAGTGGAGCAGCTGACATGATCCAAAAATAGCCTGTTTTTGAGTGTTTTCAGGTGGAGAACTGATAGGAAGTGCTGTGGTTTGCTGACCTTGTTCCTCTAGGGGTAAGAACAACATGTTTAGGGACTTTGGATCCCTGTAATTATCGACATTTCATGCTCCATGCTGCGAGGCACAAAAATGTCTATAACAGTTGCCCCCTAAAGTATGAGGCCGTTTATCGGGTGAAATGCTTTATCCAGAGGGTCCGAAGTTCATTCAAGTGCTGAGAGGTGCCCTGTAATACAATACAATACAATACATTATTTTTCATTCTGTTTTCATGATCTAGCTGAGGCGGGCATTCCCATGCTCAGCTTTATAAATACATTTTGGTACATAGAACAGACGATCGTCTGATGGTAGACTGATAATTTTCTGCTGAAATTATCATCCTTTGAGTAGGATGATCATCTGCTGCAATGATGTACATGACAAATGCTTTTATATTTCCTGAATATGTATCGCAGCCCGGATGGATGAAACTAGATCTGGGGTCTTCAAACTCGTTCGATCTTCACTCTAAGTACAAGTCGATCCATGTGAGAATTTCGCTGAAGTCGAACATGGAAAGACATCGCTTGATTACCGGTCAATGATGAAAAACCGTTAACAAGCGTGAGAGGAATCACCGATAATGATAATGACCCTCAAGGTACTGCAGTACAATTCACGTGGCGTGAATAAAGGACTTGGCGTCGAACGCCACGTAAAATCTTCTGGTCGAAGGTCATTGATGTATACCTGTCGCCGGAAGTGAGAAACTTGCCATTGAGGCATGCAAGCTTCAAAGTACTGATGTGGTTGTTCCTAGATCAACTTCTTGGATAATGAGCTGAAGTCGACAAGAAGCGATCCGTCAAAGGAGGGCCTTAATGAATCCCACATCAATGACACGGAATGGAGCTAATGATTTTAGTGGAGGTGAAAACAAACTGTGATATATGATTCAGGGTGGCGATCATGAATGGATGAAGGATAATGTATGGCAGTGGATGGGACACGGTTGACACTTTCAGAATGACCTCTCTTGAACATATAACGACACTGATGCGATGGATCGGTAGCATTACCCCAAAATGTGGATGGTTTGGCGAAGACCATGGTGATGAGACCGGTGAATGAAACAACCCAACCTGATGTGGTACGGAAGAAAAGTGTCATGTTCAAGAGCGACTTGCTACCATTAAGCTTTGGGGTTCTCCCAATTTTTCCCCAGTCATTTCTGACCAGTACCTCTTTATTTTTGTCAAGCTTGAGGAGGATAACATATGCTTGTTCTATAACCTGCCCTTCGGGCAAGCCCATCGCTACGTTTTAACGAGCCTAGCGATAGGGAAACTCGTTCTCGTCTAAAGACAAGTTTGTCGCTATTTAATCATTTTAACGAGTCTAACGACAAGGAAAACTCGGTCCTTTTCATTTTTAGAGAGTCTGAAAAGGTACAGAAAGTTAACTCCAAAATTCCTTTTTCGTCATCTAATCCCTTAAGTCCGAAAAAGTATAAAACAATACAGAAGGGATGAGTGTTCAGTACTTTTAACAAGCCGAACAAGACAAGCGCTCGATCTTTTTGTGCAATAATCCCTCAGGTCCAAAAAAGATTAAAATCTAGAGGAGGGATAGCTCTTCCGGTCGTTTAACGAGCTGGAAGGCCAAAACTCGGCAAACTTTTCATATTTTACGAGTCAGATGAAAAGAGCTCAAAGAAGACTCGTCTTTTGAGGAACGAGTGATAAACAGGGATAGCAGCAGATTCCAGGTACAGGTTGGAATTCTCCAATCACGGCAGTGTCACAAGGATGGCTAGGTGAAATCACTCTTCGCAGCTGTTTCTCAAAAGAGGTAAACACACAAATGGAGGTGAACGATTGGCCAAATGAACAGATGGAGGTGATGGCATATAAACACGACCAAGGGCTTTTAATATGGCTTTCAAAGGTTACATTTCTCGAGGTTGTTTACCGGTTCATTTTTCTGGATGAGCTTGAACTGCTAGGGAAAGATTGCTCACAATTTACGTTTATTTTTTAACGAGCATGAACTTCTGCACAAAAACTGCTCGATGATTGCTTTTATTTTTTAACGAGCATGAACATTGCTAAAACTGCTCGATTATTTGCATGCCCCCAGCATCATAATGACGCATGTCAAAGGAGGGTGCCCCCCAAGCTTCATTGCATTCAACTTGGTGGTTGGAATGAAGGTTTACCTTTGAATTTTAAAAAGGGGATTTGTTTCATTTTTTAATGAGGTTGACATAGTAAAAGAACTATCCTCATGATTCCTTGTTTCATTTTTTAACGAGGTTGACACGAGGTAAGAACCGTCCTCGGGGCCCACTGTATTTACAGTATTTCCATTAGGGCAGCGATCCATGCTGACAAAATATTTAGGAACCTTCTGAATCCGTTGGATATGGAAGATTTCATATTGTAGATTTCCACTGTGGCTACTTCCGCTAGATTACCTGCCGGCGGTCTTTTAGGAGACCTACTCCGATATTTTGGAGTGATTGATTACTTTCATGGATCATTGTGCTGCTTCCCGTAACTTGAGAACTGTTGGGGAGAAATGTTTGTTGGTCGACGATTGTAATTTTTCCTTGAAAAGGAAATACAATCCTCCTGAAGTAGGTCGACACAACTGCGGCCATGGCATATATCCAAGGTCTTCCCAGTAGGATGTTGTAATCGAGGTTTCCGGTGATTACTTCCACATCAACTTCTACTGTTTTGCCCCCCAGTTCAACTTGCAAGTTACTTAAAATCCCGTATGGAGTGTATGATCGTCCATCAAATGCTTTTAACGTCGTTGACGATTTCGACAAGGGTGGTGAGCCTAAATTTTTCCAGCAATTCATCGACATAAGACATGTAGATGCCCCCTCATCAATAATTGTTCGATGAACAGTTTTGTTGAGGGCTTTCACTTTAATAAGGAAAGCTTGTTGAGCTGGTAACTTAGGGTCATATCCTTTATGGTCAAAGGCCACAAGATTGGAATCCATTGGGCCAATCCCACTTATAGCTGATAATAAAGCTTGCTCTTGGGAGGTGCAATTTTGTGCTACCTCAAGTGTCGACATAGCGGACGACGATTGGGTCAGGTCCTCTATTATATTATAATCCTGTGTTATTTTTTCACGAGGATTAAATGTCGATTTTGGCGAGTTTATTATTGGCTTAGGAACGATGGGTGGCAAAACTTCATTCAAAGTTGTTGTCGAACTACTAGGTTGTTTATCAGCCTTGTTGTTCGACAGCCATGGATTCCCGTAATCTTTATTCCTTGTCAAAGCATTATTCTGTTGCTTTGAGGTAGACAACATAAGCACTTGGGATCGGGAAGCATTTTGATTAGCAACCAGATTTTGACCAGGATTAGGAAACGGATCAGTCAACATAGCTGAGTCTTTCGGACTCTTAAAGAATCTTTTAAGCTCAGCTTTGCATGGACAATCTGCTGTCCAATGATCCTCATCGCATATATGACACCCCGAAGGGGGTTTCCCTTTTCTCCCTTTCTTTTTCTTCTTGTCTCCTGGTTGCTTCAGTTGTTTGCCCTTGTCGTCCGACACGGCACTTACTTCCGAGGCAAGAAGTTCTTCATTTGCATTTTGATTCGAAGTCTTACGGGTTTTCTTAGACGAATCCCATGTCGACTTTGCGTTTGCAGTGCCAATCACACCATCACCGGCATGAGAGTCACTATTTGATCCAGCAGGGGGAGGAATTGAAAATTCCGGTCTAGGGGCGTCAGGTATCTTGTCATAGAGCGTGCCAGACTGAGTATATACTAAGTCTAAATACTGGGCACGAGCAATAACATGCTCCTCTGTTACGACTCCCCCCTTGGCCACATCTTCTGTTATAGCCGGAAGAAGCGACTTTATAAACCACTCAGCTAATAGCTGATCTAGAACATAGGTCTTCACCATTCTGCGACGACGACGCCACTCATGTATATGATCGGATATATGTGTGGCTGTTGTCTGTTTGAAATTGGTTAAGATTTCTGTTCCAGTTTCATACCTTATCGGTAATTGAAAATGGGTTAAGAAAGTCGTGGCTAGGGAACTGAAATTGTCGAAAGAGGCTCTAGGTAATTCAATATACCATTTAGCCGCTGGACCTGTCAAAGTCCTCTGAAAAAGGCGAAGCCTTATCGAATCATCATTCAAGGTATTCGATGAACACCACAGATGAAAAGTCATAACATGATTCGACGGGTCTTCGCCAGGATTTCCATTGAATTTAGGAATGTCCGAAGGAAGTTTGTGAGGAATCGCTGGCCACCAATGGGCGTAGGCGATTGGATCGTTCGTTAATCGATGTAAATCTGGTAATTCTAGAGTTGCCACGAATGGCAACTGCTGATTAAGGTTTGGCGAGGCGTACCCAGGATACGATGGAATCGCCTGAGCAGTAGGCCTTTGCATACCAGCATAATGCAACTGATGTTGATATGACTGATATGGCTGGTGGGCTTGGCCACTGTAAAGTGGTTGATTTAACCCGTTCTGAATATAGGGTTGCCCACTATTCGCAAAGATCTGTTGTTCAGATCCCTGGTACACCTGTTGAAACTGAGGTTGTTGGTATTGCACCATCCATGGTTGCGAAGCCATGTTTTGCTGTGCGATACTAACCGACGGACCAAGATGCGGGGTTATGGTTCCCGTTTGTGTCTGTGTCGTCCCGGCAGTTGGCGATTGTGGTTGTGTTGCAGGTTCAATGGGCTGTTGCATTACAACTTGGGGTTGACATACAACAGGCATCGATTGAACTTGCGACACGGTTACAATTGCTGGCATCGTCGGGATACTAGACATAGGTACACACTGTTGCATGGAATATACAACTCTTGGTTGTTGGGGTAACATAGGTACCCAACCACTCGTCATTACTTCAGTCAAACCTGAATGTTGTTGAAAACTACCGTATGGGTATCCCCCCGGAAGGGGAAGTGAAAGGGCATATTGCCCCCCATACGGTAACAATCCGGAACTCAAGGGTATAGATTGCCTTTGAGGACTGGATGGCCCAAACTGATTTCCAAAGGGATCAATTTGTCTAGTTTCAACATAAGAATTACCGGGTATTATACCGGAAGAACAAACTGGAACAGACCAAGTTGTCGTAATAGTCCCTGGGTTGACTCCTTCTAGCTGATGAGAGCTAGTCGGGACAGCTGGTATGCCGGCAAACATCGTTGGAGTGACAGCAGGAGCTTCTGCTGTCGCTGTGTCATTTGGCACAGTCCTAGATGTCGACGGTTGCTCAGACATTTTAAGTCTATCCAATAAACTGCCTAACGATTCTACAGGAACTTCCACTGGCGATGGACAAACTTCTGATGCAGAAGGAAAAAGAGTGATGCCTACTCCAAAATGAGTTGGAGTATTTGCTTGCTGGTCCTCTACGATTTCCTCTATTGCAACCAGACCAGGAGGAAGAGGGAGACCGTCAGGTCCGTAAAAGATTTCTGGTGCCGAAGAAGGGGTTGCTTCGACAGCGACAGTTGTTTGAGCAACAAGACTCTGTGGACCGGTTTTAGATGGAACTGGTTCAGTTATGCAAGTACTTGTTCTCAGGCTAGGATCAGTACAACTGTCCCTCTGTCGCTGTTGAACTTCTTCAATAGAGGCAGGGATTCCAGAAATATTAGGAGTGACCAGAATCTCAGATGTAGTTGGAACTTTCTAACTTTAATGGGAGATTTTGACCCGGTCAAGCGAGTTTGCTTCGTCCGTACTACTCTCGGTTCCGGAGACAAAGACAGTTGACTCGCGAGTCTCCTCGAACGACGGAGTTCTAATTGACTTTCCTCCACGGTTGCGGATTACTCGATCAACTAAAATACAAAAAGGGGAATTAGGTTTCCGTATTGAATGAATTTTATTAGACGCTTTTAGACACAACTTTGCTTTTTCATATTTTAAGAGTCGAGAAAAAGCTAAAGATGACTCTAGTCGCCTTCGATGTATTAACGAGCCCGAAGTGACAAATGCTCGGTTGGACTTTTTCAATTATAGAGTTTGAAAAAGGCCAAAAGAAACTGCTCTGGAGATCTAGGCAGAGGGTGTGCCAAACCTTTCGCGAAACCACAGAATACGTTTTACGGTACGGGTGGTCGATCTTCGTGAATGCTGTGTTCACTGCATCGCGATCAGTAGGGCGGCCGACACGGCTTCCTAAGGATAAAGGATAAATGCCTATAGGGGTCTCCCAATATACGCGACGGTACGCGGGAGCACAAGTCCGTATTAGTGCTATCGTCCCTCAGGAGGAATCACCCACCTTCGTAGAGATCGACAGTCACTACGTTTAACGACGCCGGAACACGTCTCTACCTAGACCTCTATTGTGAGCGTTATGTTACAAAGCGTTTTTAGATTCATTCAATATATTTTAAGTTGATCTTGTTTAGCAGTTTGTCTTTCAGGATCACCACGAGATGTATTGGTACAAATTCCTAAATGCAGCTAAAATGATAAGCAAGCTTTACAATCTTTTTAGCTTTGAAAATCCTAACTACTGAGGGGAGAGAAAAACATTATCTTTCCACACAGAGCACAAAGCACAAACTAATGCACTTTCCCCTAGATCAATCACGCAAACTTATCAAAAAATGCAAATGCAAGATGCACGTATTTCTTTTCTTTTCCCTTAATGTTGATGTAGACAAAACGAAACTGTCGTATAATTTTCGAATTCAATTTGAAGCGTAAACAAACAAGTTTTGTCTAAAATCAAAAGACGCCTTACAGGTACTTGTTTCGACACTAAAAATGTATGAATTCAAACCATAAAATGAAAAACAAACAAACTCAAACAGCCATGAACAGTAATAAAACTAGCTCTTAAGATCACGACGACACTTTTACAGTTCAAGATCTAAGAGGCCACAGCTATACTGGTTTGCTTTTCACAATGGGAAACTGTAACTGAAACAAGAAATACTGAAAGAACAATCACAGTTTCATCACACAACTGAGGCGGAATAATGTCAAGGAAAGTTGGTTTACAGCAAGTACAAATGACAAGCAATCAGCAGCAAAACAACAGTGAAAACAGGGCCAAGACTCAGTAGGAAACCTCAGCAAGACACTGGCTAACTGGTCCAGCGCAGGCTCTGGTCTGTCAAACTGACTTTCAGCGCAGTTCCCGAAGGGAGTACCTGCGCTGAAATGCAGACTGCCTTTGGGCAGCCTGCACTGAGACACGAGAGTTGCGTTTACAAGGGTTTCCGGGTCATAAAAAGCTCAAAAATTCACTGTTTTTGCTGAACTAAAAAGCTATAGGTCAAGTACAAGCTAAGGGATGATCAAGAGGATGAAAAGCTATCACAAAGAGCACAAGAGTCCTTGTGGATCAGCTCTTCAAATCATAAACTTGCTCAGAAACTGAGCCAGAGCAGCTACCCTCTACTTTGCAATTGAAGGACTCAATTGCAGTTCGATTTGGTGCTCTCCTTGTTTATGAGATGAATAGCAAGAAACACAATAAACCAACAAGATACTAGGTCCCCAGCGGAGTCGCCAGTTTGTTGTGGGGAAAAGTATCCGACTCGGAATGACCCTATCCCTACTCTAAGGGTGATAGTTCCTTAGCAACAACTGAAAGTAAAGCTTTGATATTTTTCCTTTATGAAAGTACAGAGAAGGAAGAAAAGATTGACCAACCGATGTCTTTCGCTTTTGTCGATCCTGTCTTCTCTCTTTGCCTCTTGTTCCCAACTCCTTGCTCCCTTTGCCGGCCCAGCTACACAAAGATCCTGCAAAACAAGAGGGGGAAACTACAAGAAACATGTACTCATAACTGATGCATGGATTAGAATGGATCAAATATACAGATAAAAACAATACATCATTGCAATACAAGTATATAGGAGAACATCAAAGCTTTATTGATAGAAGAAAAAGGTTTTGAGAAGGTTACAACCATAAATGGCTCCAATCCAGTAGCACCTCCCCAGCAGCAAGAAATCTCCTCTTCCCCTCTATAAAAGCAATCACCCAATAGCTCTAACTGTAAACCAACAGCACTTCCTTGCTTTGCACAAAATTCCCGCCTCCTTAGACCTCATAGAAGAGCTCTATATATAGGAGATTTGGAGAAAGGATGAGTCAGCTTGAGACTGACCTAAAGCTGCCTTGTGTCCTCTCCCTCTTCAGTTAAACTTCAGTTCTTGAGTCCACTTGGAGATCCTTGCTTCCACATGGAGATCAAGTACCTCTTACTCATCATAGGGCGAATTCCTTGAACCAAGTGTCAGTTTGGAAGCTTCCTGGGCAGTTGACACCTTGCAGAATGACTGTGCCACTTGGCCAATCTCGCCCAGCGCAGGTAGCCTTCATTGGTTTTGACTTTCAGCGCAGGTACAAGGAGGAGCAGTTGACATTCAGCGCAGATGCTCAGTGGAGCAGCTGACATGATCCAAAAATAGCCTGTTTTTGAGTGTTTTCAGGTGGAGAACTGATAGGAAGTGCTGTGGTTTGCTGACCTTGTTCCTCTAGGGGTAAGAACAACATGTTTAGGGACTTTGGATCCCTGTAATTATCGACATTTCATGCTCCATGCTGCGAGGCACAAAAATGTCTATAACAATTCTGCTTTAACTAACTCTATCTAGTGAATCACTGATTGATTCACTCCTTGCTCATCTTCCCTGTTAAGCTGAATGTGCAATGAAGCTACCTGCTGAAACAAAATCAAATGGATTATGACTGCATTATATCTGAACACTCCTTGTGTGGAAAAATTCATAAATTGTTCATGTATATTATCATCATGAGCTGGCTATAATTATACTTGGAATCAGGTTGGTATTCCTTATTGAAAATGGAAAATAATCCAAGGATGGATTCACCAACAAGTTGATCATTTTCATTTCCTAAGAGGTATGATAGCAGGGAGATGATATGTCTAGTGGCTTCGGGGAACATAGAAGATGAATAAGGTGGGTTTCTCTTGGGTAATTTAGCATCTTCTGGCAGGAAAGTTCAAAAATAAGGGCTCTCTATGGGAAGGTGAGTTTATTATAAATGTCCATGAGAGTTGCCGGTGAGAAATAGCTGAGGGAGTCAGATGAAGGTATCATTTCATTTTGGTTATACTCTGAGCAGTAATGGTGATCAAGATTTTTCCATCCTGAGTCATCACTGTTCTTTGCACAGGATCACACCTGGATTGACACCTGGCAAGTGATCAAATAAGGGAAATGATGAGTTTTGGGAAAGGAGAACAAGGGAAAAAGTGTCTCCCAGAAACGAATGGGATCTTCTTTATTTGTATACTTCTATGTTGGCTTGAGGGGTGTTTCTGGGAAAACTAGTATTTCTAAGAAATGCTAGCCCTCTAGGTTTGGTAGATAACCTAGAAACAACAGTCAAAGCAATTCAATATCTTTCCTATGAGTGATAGATAAGAAAGATATTATGAAAGACCAACCTATAACTTTCGCTTGAATCCTCAATCTCCCTCTCCTTTGGCCGATCCCGTAACTCCTCCCCATACTTAACATGCTTGGAGAGTACCTGCACAGCTACAAAAACAAAGACCTATCAAAGCATAATGATCCATCACAACATAAACATCATAGAATCAGAAATATGATAAACAAATGAATGAATTTATAGTTAACACAATCAATTGGGAAAAATGTTGAAGAACTTTATTGACAACAAGGAGAATTACAACCCATAATAAGTCTGATCCAGCGCCATCCTCCTAGCTTCAAGCCTTCTTCACCTCATGAATCAGCAAGAACATACCAACAATAACACAATTCTCTCACCTCAATACTGAAACTAGCAGCACTTCCTTACAACTCAGAATAATTCAGCCCCTAGATCTCTTTGATGAAGGATCCATTTATAAATGAGTGAATGAGGTTGGGTCATCAATGATGATGATGAATGCGTTTCTATTTTTAGGAATTGGTTCCATGAAAGAGGGGAATAGGGGGTGGTTTCCTAATTCCTTTAGTCATCCTTGGGTGAACTCAGAGGGGCAGGTGGCACTAGAGAAGCTTCTAGAGGTTTCCATGAGTAACTAATTCTTCAAACTCTCCCGGAATTTTGTCTAAGCTCGACCATCGCGCCATAAAGAGGACCTAAGTGCGATGCATAGCACTTGGATAGTGTGGAACCTTCTATGCATAGCACCCTAACATAGGGATTTTTGCAATGATCCCTTTTAGGCAATTTTTGGATGAATTTTGTGATGAAACTTTTGGGGAACGAGGTATTCAGAGGAATAAGTTTCTTTAGGGCATAAAACAACTAAATTAGGGGTTGATGAACCCTAATATCATTAACATGTGAGTTGGGATTGATGTGACCAAATATGTCTATAACAGTTGCCCCCTAAAGCATGAGGCCATAAATATCTATGTTGAGTGAAATGCTTTATCATGAGGATCAGAAGTTTCGAAATGGAAGGTGACCTGAATTAATTACAATACAATACATCATGATAATATGATTTTCTCATGAATTAGATGAGGGAGGCATTCCCATGCTCAGCTTATAAACTTTCATTACATTTACATAGATCAGATAGTCGTCTACAGATATAGACTTGTGATTCTACAAATATAGATTTGTGATCCATGATTAGGATGACCATCTGTGTAAAGCCTTTGTACATTTGATGTTTTAGTACTCCTGAATATATCGCAACCCAGATGGATGAAACTAGATCCAGGGTCTTCAAACTCATTCAATCTTCACTCAATGTACAAGTCTAACCATGTGAAAAGATGTTCTGAGGTTGAACATGGAGAGACATCGCCTGATTACCAGCCAATGATGTAAGCTATTAACAAGTGCAAGAGGGATCACTGATAATGATGATGATCCTCAAGGTACTATAGTACATTTCGTGTGGTGTGAGTAGATGATTCGATGTTGTACACCATGCAAAATATCTCGGTCGAATGCCATTGATGTCAACCTGTCGTCGGAAGAGAGAAACTTGCCATTGATGTATGCAAGCTTCAAAGCACTGAATGGGTGTTTCTAAGTCAACTTCTTAGATGATGAGATGATGTCAAAAAAAAGAGACTCGTCATAGGAGGGCCTTGATGTTTCCCACATCTACGACACGAAATGAAGTAAATGATTTTTGGAGATGAAAATCGACTGACGACGCAAGGTTCAGGAACGACGGTCATGAAAATGAAGGTTTGTAGTATTGCATTGGATGATATTCAAACTGGATGACTTCTCTTGAACATATCGATGACACTGAGATGAATTGGTAGCATTTACCCAAAACAAAAGTTATGGATGGTGTGATAGACCAACGGTATGATAACCATCAAACAGAATGACCCAACCTAGCTTAACCACGAAGATGAAGTGAAAGTGTCATGCTCAAGAGCGACTCGCTACCATAAGCTTTCAAGATTTTTCCCATTTTCCCCAGTTATTACTGACCAATACCTCTTTATCTTTATCAAGCTTGAGGAGGATAACATATTCTTGTTCTATAATTCGCCCTTCGGGAAAACCCATCACTATTTGATGTTTTAACAAGTCTAGCGACGGTGAAACTCGATCTTGTCTAGATGGACAAGTTTATCGCTATTATGATATTTAAACGAGTTTAATGACAAAGATAACTTGTTCCTTTTCATGTTTAGAGAGTTTGAAAAGAAAACTCTGTAAGTTCTTTTTCGTAAATTTGTCTCTCAAGCCCAAAAAATCATAAAACAATACAAGAGAGAACCTATTGATCATGTTTGATCAATGAGTACCTTTTTCATAGTTAATCTATCTCAGCCCAAAGAAGGGTTAAAACTATACTGAGTAGATATCAATTCTAATCCGTTAACAAGCTAGAAATGACAAACACTCAGCATTCTTTTCATGTTTAAAGAGTCTGAAAAGAGCTTAAAGAGAACTACATTTTGAGGAACGAGTGGTGTCTAGGGTAGCAACTGGTTTTGATGATATTGGAACTTCTCAAAACATGTTGATTTATGTGAAGAGGGTGGCTAATAAGACCACTCATTGCAACTATTCCTCAAAAAAGGTAAAACAACCAAGTGAAAGCATATGATCGACCAAAGGGATGTTGGTGATGGGATGAAACAACCAAGGCTCATCTTATAGAAAAGGATGATAGAATGGCAGTCACAAGGGTTAAAATGGAAATGGGTTCATTTTTAGAAAATCTTGAACCATAGGGAACTATGCATGGATTCAGTTTCATGTTTATACAAGCTTGAAACGAAAAACTATGCTTGAATTCAATTTCATTTTTACACAAGCTTAAAACGAAAAAACCTATGCTTGAATTTAGTATCATTTTTACACAAGCTTAAAACGAAAAAACTATGCTTGAGATTGGTTTACATGCCCCCAGCATGATGAAAGGGAGAGTCTTCTATAACCAGATGGAAGTCGCTGCAGTGAAGTAGGACGTTTATCTAACACCTTTTGGCTTCATCCAGATAGGGACAAAGGTGAATGGGGTGATTTCCTTCACATAAACTACAGGGAAACTCAACTTTACCACTAGGTGCATGCCCCCAAGCTTCATTACATTCACCTAAGTAGACTACTCATGGCTATCAAGTGGATGGAATGAAGGTTCTTTTACGAGATGAAGTGAAAGATTCGACTGGGATTTGGGACCTTGTTTCATTTTTAAATGAGCTTGACACAAGACAAGGAACTATGCTCATTGGCCTGTTTCATTTTTTAATGAGGTTGATACAATAAATAATTGTCCTCATGGACCTGTTTCTTTTCTTAACGAGGTTGACATAGTAAAAGAACTATCCTCAAACTCCTTGTTTCATTTTTTAATGAGGTTGACACAAGACAACGAACTATCCTCGGACTCCTTGTTTCATTTTTTAACAAGGTTGACACAAGACAATGAACTATCCTCGAATTCCTTGTTTCATTTTTTAAAAAGGTTGACACAAGACAACGAACTATCCTCGAGATTTGTTTCATTTTTTAACGAGGTTGACATAATAAAAGAACTATCCTTAGGGACCTGTTTCATTTTTTAACAAGGTTGACATAGTAAAAGAACTATCCTCATATTCCTTTCTCACAACCCATGATAGGAGGTCATGACTCCCATGAGGTTCTCATCTGATGGAAGAACAATGCTCTGGAAGGGATCCATATCAAGGAAATTGAGATCTGGTTCCAATGCCCCCAGTACATAATGTACAACATCACTGAATTGATTATCAGTCGATGTAGGTATGGAATAGGTTGCCACATAATTAACTCATGGCAGGGATGATACCATTGGTACAAAAGGACCATTTAGGGAATATGGTTGACTAGGAGCTATATTTGGACCAGGAAATGAAAGATGGTCAATGGTGATAATCCTGCCTTCATGTGGGAAACAAATCACTCGAAAGAGTGTTGAAACAATAGCTCCCATGTCATAAACATAGTCGCACCCAAGAAGAAAATTGTAATCTAAAGGTCCTAGGACTACCATCACATTGAGATAAATGATTTTCCCTCCCAAAGTAATAGGTAACTGAGGAAGGATCCCTAACAGTCAACTAGTTCCTCTGTTAAAGCCCAACAGATTCTGTGTAACAGGTACAAGCTGTGGTGAACAAAGCACTTTCCAAGCAGTTGAGGAAAGGATACTCGCTGATGCACCTTCATCTATAATAGTGCCAAATACAATCATTTTACAAACTTGTACTATGATTTGGAAAGGCACATAAGAAGGAAGGTGGAATCCTACTAGTTGATGCCAATCAAAGCAAGCGACTAGACTACTTGGAGGGGGTATTGTAGAAACGGGAGAATTAACCCCTTGAGTTACGAGAACTGGAGGATTTTCCTTCTGTCTTGATGGAATAGGTGGACTGCCCCCAAGCTCATTTGAATTTGAGGAAACAAAAAGAACTTGAGTGGTATGATTTTCACTCTTTTCAGGAAAGGTATGATTAGCTAAAGGTGAAATCGGGTCAACGGTTACCTCGACCTGTTGATTTGGATCGAGTATAGACTCATAGGATTCACTTTCAGAGAGAGTGGTTTCGACCGACAGTTGATTTTGGTCTATCAATTCATCAACTATTGAAGGATTTAGGGAGAGTTCCCTGTAACCAGATGGAAGTCATTGCAGTGAAGCAGGATGGTTATCCAATACTTTCTTAGTTTCATCTAGATAGGGACAAAGGTGAATGGGGTGATTCCTTTCACATAACCTACATGGAAACTTGACTTTTCCCTTCTTTCCATGAACTTTACTATCACTAGTTGATGGTGTGTCACCAACGTGATTTCCAGAGGTTGATGACACAGGATGATGTGAATGAGAATACCATTCTTCTAAGATCTGAGGAATATCAAGACAATTTCGAAGAATATGGTCTCCCACACAAAGTTTGCATGTATATCGAACTTTGTGATGCTTTATGGATGGTTTCTCATCAGTTGTTGCATTCAAAGAAATGGTTGCTTGGTTGCCCTTCTACTGAATTTTCTTCTTCTTCTTCTTCTTCCCTTTCTTCTTCTTCTTAGCCACCTGGTTACTAGTACCAATACTTTCACCAGGCAAAGAGGAAGAAAGGGAGGAAGAAACAACTGAGGAAGAAGGAAAAGGGTCAACTTTAGGATCAACTGGAGGTTTATTTTGTCAAGTTGGAGGAGTACTTGATTGTGGAGAAATCATGACATTTTGAACCAAGGAGGTTGAAAGCAACCATACTGGCAAGCCAATGGTAAATCTTGGAAGGGACAATGTAGCCATATATGGAGCACCTTTATTTCCAAATGGAGGAAAAGGACTAGGATTTCCATCAAAAGGAATTCCTTGATTAGGTGGACTCTGCATTTGTTGCCATATGTTCCAACCGAAGATCAACTAAGGAGCGAGCGTGGAGGATGTTATCCACAGTCAATTAAATTTTATGAAACAGGAACACAGTTTTGTTTTTTAATTTTTAAAGAGTCAAGAAAAATCAAAAGATGACTCTAGTCGCTTTCGATGTTTAATGAGCCTAAAAGGACAAGTGCTCAGATGATCCTTTTACTTTTAAAGAGTCAAAAAGGAACGAAAGTGACTACGCTGGAGACTTTAGAAAAGAGGGTTTACCAGACAGATTGCAAAACTACAATATACACCTTGGTGATAAATGAAAGAGAAATTACCAAGGACTTTATGTACGATAGTCAATCTTCCTGAATGTTGTGTTCAGTGCATTGCGATCAGTAAGGCGATAGACTCAGCTTCCTAGGGATAAAGGATTTAAGCCTATTGGGGTTTCCCACTATATACGTGACAGTACAGGGAGTACAAGTCTGTACTAGTACTTAGCATATCAAAGAGGAGGAATCACCCAACCTTCAATGAAAACGACAGCCACTAGGTTTAAAGATGCTGGAACATGTCTCTAGCCTAGACTTGTAGATGTGTTGCATTAAATTACAAAGCATTGTTAAGTTAATTGAGGTTCATTTTAAGTTGATCTTGCTTAAATATTTTCCTTTGAAGGTTCACCATGTGATGTATGTTTGCAATTCCTAAAATGCAACTATCATGATAAATAAACTTTTGATTTATTTTGAACGATGAAAACCTTAGCTACTAAAGGATAGAGTAATCAGATCTTTGACAAAGAGCAAAGAGCACATCTAATGCAATTTCCCTAGTTATTCGTATCCAGAATTCACAAACCTTAATATGCACAATGCAAAATTCATGTATTTGTTTTCAGCTTCCCTTAATGTGAATGAGACAACAAGGAAAACTAAATGCAGAAATGATTCAAAATGCTTCACACAAAATGGCGATTTTCGACAATTTTTCTTCAAAGAGAGAAAGGAGGACTAAAAAACAATTTCAAGTTTGAAGAAACAAAATTTTTTGAAACTTTGAATGAAATAAAATCAAATGCACAAAATAGTTTAATCGATTAGCTATGAAGGAAGATTTTTTCGAGACTTCACTTTTTCGACGAAAATTGAAGATTTTACGACACTTTTTCTATCAAAATGACAAATCGATTAACACTAATTTTTGACAATGGATTGTAAATGGAAAACAAATACACAAAAACATTCACCAATATTAATCTAAATAGAGGCTGATCTAAGTAATGTAAGTTGGCTTCAGTGATGAGATATTATTCAAATTCAGCAAGCAACCAAATAGGAATGAAAACTAGTCAAAAACCTCAACTCCTAGATGGGAAAATTGAGTTTCAGTCATCCATCATAGGATGTAGTGATATACAGTGAAATGTATAGCATTTTTCCCATTTAGTAACTAAGGTGCATAGTAGGTTACAGTTCAGGACAGTGTGATGGTCACAACGAGCGATTTTGAAAGTGTTTTTGACTCAAATTGATGTAGTTTTCAATGGATTAAGCTTAATTTTAATGAACAATAACAAATAAAGTGTAATGAAATGTCTTATGAGGCTACTAAGCTACCAAAAGGGAATTTTGATGCTTTTTCAAATCAAATGCTCAAGATATAAACTAAACAAGAGATTGACTGAAGTAGCATTTATCTACTACGCAATTGTATAAAAAAATCGGTTTGAAAGCTTCCTGGTTAGCTTCAGACTCTGTCTATAGTTTATATAATTCAACATAGAGCAAGAAATAGAAAAAAAAATCATCGCTCCCCAGTGGAGTTGCTAATTTGTTTCTGGGAAACTAATATTTCTAAGAAATGCTAGCCCTCTAGGTTTGGTAGCTAACCTAGAAACAACAGTCAAAGCAATTCACTATCTTTCCTATGAGTGATAGATAAGAAAGAGATTATGAAAGAGCAACTTGTAACTTTCGATTGAATCCTCACATAATCTCCCTCTCCTTTGGTCAATCCCGTAACTCCTCCCAGTACTTAACACGCTTGGAGAGTACCTGCACAGCTACAGAAACAAAGACCTTTCAAAGCATAATGATCCATCATAGCATAAACATCATAGAATCAGAAATATGATAAAAAAATGAATGCATTTATAGTTAACACAATCAATTGGGAAAAATATTGAAGAACTTTATTGATAACAAGGAGAATTACAACCCATAAGAAGTCTGATCCAGCACCATCCTCCCAGCTTCAAGCCTTCTTCACCTCATGAATAAGCAAGAAAATACCAACAATAACACAATGCTCTCACCTCAATACTGAAACTAGTAGCACTTCCTTACAACTCAGAATAATTCAGCCCCTAGATCTCTTGGATGAGGGATCCATTTATAGATGAGTGAAGGAGGTTGGGTCATCAATGATGTTGATGATGAATGCCTTTCTATTTTTAGGAATTGGTTCCATGAAAGAGGGGAATAGGTGTTGGTTTCCTAATTACTTTAGTCGTCCTTGGGCAGACTCAGAGGGGCAGGTGGAACTGGAGAAGCTTCTAGAGGTTTCCATGAGTAACTGATTCTTTAAACTCTCTCAGAATTTTGTCTAAGCTCGACCATCGCACCCTAAAGAGGGCCTAAGTGTCATGTGTATCACTTGGACAGTGTGGCACATGCTATGCATAGCACCCTAACACATGGCTTTATGCAATGATCCCTTTTAGGCACTCTTTGGATGAATTTTGTGATGAAACTTTTGGGGAATGAGGCATTCAGAGGACTAAGTTTCTTTAGGGCATAAAACAACTAAACTAGGGGTTGATGAACCCTAATATCATCGACATGTGATTTGGGATTGATGTGCCCAAATATTTCTATAACAATGGGGCCTAACCCAGGTTTAGTGTTAGTTAGCAAAATAAATCCCTACACTACTGGCCCTTCCGGCATCAACCCGCAGAGCGCGGACTAAAGTCTTATCCGAGGCAGTATGAGGGATGCTGGAACCAAGTTTCTGCACCCTTGAGAGTGTTGTGATTCCAACTATACCTACCTTCATGCAGGTTGCTTCATGCTCTATTATACCCTTAATTACCTTTTCTAAATGTTACAATTGGCTTCTGCATGGCCCTAACCAAGGGTTGAAGTCCTTTTGCGCTAATAGGGCAACGAACTGTGATATCTTCTGAACTAGGCTAAGTATCTTATTTATCTTATTAACTGTTTGGTCAATTTATTGTGTCCTAAATTGTTATTTAAAATGTCAATATGAGAGTCGTAAACTGCTGAAGTGAAGTGCACTATATATGCAAGATAACCGATTTCTTATTTCTTTTTCGTTTTTGAGTTTTTGGTTTGTTTTTGGGTTTATCTTCTGTTGATTCCCTAATGTGAGATGGCAGAATTGAAAGTCAAGTATGGATGGAAATGGTGACTTCTACAATGATTTTCCAAACTTTAAAGTTCTAAAAAAGGTTTCAAACTTGTTGTGATGAAATCAATTCCCAAAAGAAAATAAAAATGTACCAAAACAGTGAGCTAGTGACAATGAAGCCCAGTATCATTGCTGCTGTATAAAAAGAAAAGAAAAGCTGAACTCAAAGCAATTCAAAGACTGTAAGCAAAGCAAAATAAATCACACTACTTCAACTCATATTCTGACCCCTCACCATTCGACTCGCTCTGGCTATAGGAGGTAATCATAAACAAATTGAGTAATCTGATATCTAAATTGCATGAAATGAAATTGCATAAAATGAAACTAAGATTAAAATACACATTCATATTTCAATCTCTGAAAATGACATGAGTAATCTAATCACTAACTTGCAGAAAAGTAAACTAAATCATACTACATCAACTAATATTCTGATTCCTCCCTATTTGAGTTGCTTCGCTATAGGAGGTAATCATAAACAAATGGAGTAATATGATATCTAAATTGCATGAAAGTAAATGAGAAAAACAAAACTGAAAGAAATGACAATGTTGGAATTAAAACTCAGAATCATAAATCAGCAAAAGGACAAGATGATTTCATGTCATTAGTCATTAAAAACTATGTAAACCGCCCGGGCTGTCTACAAGAACCTGAAAGAAAAACACTGATCAGTTAACAATCATGAGAAAGCATAAAAGGAAAGATGGACAGCAGTTAACGTGAATATCAGAACAATGTAATATATACAAGCAAATGATTATAAAAGCAGTAACATAATGAAAGCAAGCAAGAAACTATACAGTAGATACAGAGCCTTGGTGTACAGGGGCCCTCTACAACCTCGTCCAATCAATACTCAGTCACGGATTGAACTTAAGAACGTTGTCTTCTCATATATTACAATGATGTTATAAGATAAAGATATAGCACGGCATAGTGGGCTTGTAAAAACAGTCAAGATTACATATAAAAAGCTAACTATCAAGCGTATGTTAACGCGTTATCTATAACTGAGGATGCTATAACTAATTCCTAAATTTTGCGCTGCCAAATAGACACGTGAACAACCACGTCCTGAGATCTAGCAGTATGGTAGCCATGACAATTAAATATAAGGAGTGGTGGCTGTTCGATTTGGTTCACGGATCGATCCATAGGTGTTAGCACACCTCCGAAGATTGAGGAACTTGCCACACAAATCTTCACGTGGTAAAAACAAAGCCGTGCCACTGCAAAACTCTTATGTTGACCACTGCTTTGACTGTCCTTGACCATGGCCGTTTGTGAGTGATTCGGCTGAACCAAGGGGACACGCTCCATGTACACGTTAGTTGCAGCTTGCCCATGTGGCTGGATTCTCTAGTAGACACCTGTAACATGGACTTCAACAAAATGGCTGCAGAAAGTGACAAGTTTCCGTAGTTGATTGAACAAAAATCTAAATCAAACAGCAGTCACAAGACATAGTTGGGAAACCATTTTATAAGCTCTTTTTAAACTAATATGCAATTATTTGATAGCTTGGTGGGTCAAGTAAATGGAAAAGAAGGCTAAAAAGGTGTACAGGGAAGATGCAAGTTTGGGAGTCAACATACCCCCACTGTGAAGGTGTTGCATGTCCTCATGCAACCAAAATTTTAGTCATTCCCCTTTAATCCATATGTTCTGAAGCCTCTACTAGTACATCCAGTCCTCTTCTCTTCTTTCTTGGTGCTACCACCATCCTGGGTTTCCTTATCAGACATCTGAATTTGAGATTGATTAATTCTCTGCTCAACTTTCTGCACTTTTTCTTTAGTTTCTTGTTCTTCTTTTGCCATAGTCCCAAATTAAACATATTATTATCATGAATAATTTTGTCCACTTTGCTCTGCTCCTTAAGTGCTTCATTTTCTTGCTTAATATGCCTGTTTAGAACCTGTAATTCAAACACTTCTTGCTTTAAAGATTGGACTTGTGCATCTTGTGTCATGTGGGGCAGAATAGTTGATGTACTCAGGCCTGCAGTTGTCTTTTCTAAAGATTCGAGGTAATCATACACCTCCTGTTGACTTGGATCTATTTCAGGTGTTTTTCTTGGACTGACTTCAAAGTCTTGTTGAGGAGGAGGACTGATTTCTAGCTCTGGCCGAGAAGGGCTTTCATCAACATGTGGAGGACTAGTTTCAATAGTTGGCTGAGGATGAGATGGACTATGGCCAGCTGGAGGTTTCGCGAGTGTTTCCCCACCCAAGTCAATGAAGTGGGGTCATTTTACTTGTGTTTTACTCTCCCTCCCTCTAAGCCTGTTGCTTCTTCTTAAATACGGTGGACTAGTACTCCCTTCTTCTATGCTCTGTTTCCCTTTTTCCTTTTTCTTTGCTGTAGCAGCTTGTTTTTGAAGATGCACTAATCTCTCAGACAATGTTTGATAGTCCTCCTCTATAGATGGCTCTGGTGATTGGTAGACTTCTTCTATGTTTCTTTTGCCTTTCAATTTTCTCTGTTTCTTGTCCTTAGTTCTTTTCTCCTTTTCTTTTTGACCAACTTCTTGAGTTTTGGTAATAGGAGAGTCTTGGACTATGGCACTCTTTTCTTTTCTCCTACTCCTTCTTGGTGTCTTAGGTGTACTATTTTTAGGAGCCTCAGATGGCTCTTAAAATTAATTTCTTACTAAGAACCGTTCCCAGGTATCTTTTTTTTTCTTCAGTTGGTCTTCAATGAGAATCCTTATAAGTCCATGATGATATAAGTGAGGTTCTATATTTCCTATGTTCTTTTGGACTGTGGTACTCATCTTTTTCAAACTTAGCAGTAAGAAATAAGGCAGGTTAAGAGTTTGACTCTCTAAGAAGTTCATCAATAACGTAGCATGATACATGTACATTGAACCAAAGCATCCTTCGCAAGTGATAAAGTTTTGGATGATTAACAGTAAGCCGGCCCATTCTTCTTTCAATGCATGAGCAAGAATTCCTTTTGTAAATATAGTAACGTCTATACCTGGGTCACGTAAAATTATTCTCCATGCCTGCTCATCCACACTTTTGTTTTTAAACCAACGCTCACCTTCCTGGGGCAAGTCTATGGCAGCTGCTACTGTTGCTTCAGTGACCATGAGCTTTAAGTCTCCAATTTTTGCCATCTGGCCATCGAAAGACCGTGCAAAGGCTTTTGTTACCTCCTTGTTATGGCTCTTAAATTTTTGGATGAAGCGTAACCATTTTTCTTTCTTCAGCAAATATTTTGTTTGAGGATAACCTTCTAAATATTTAGGTCCTTCTGGTTCTGCCCTTAGTAATCGTCCCATCATTTCCTCTGTTTTGAAATTCAACTGAAAATTCAATTGCGTGTGAGGGTTTAGCAGAGGTGAGGTGTCTCGGTTGCAAGGTTTATGGAAAAAATACAGTGGCTGCAATTGGAGGATAGCAAGTAACGGGAATGTTCCAGAACTGCAAGCGGAAACAGAGGATGAGCAACCGAGGTGAATTCACAAAATGAAGTGAAGATGCATGTGAAGAAGATGGTTTTAACATAATGGTAAGGAAATGGAGTGAAGTCGAGATTTTGAATTGAACGACTGCATATGAAATGTTACATGTTTAATGAATGGCTACAGAAAATGCGGTGGAGAGGAGCCGTAATGAAATAGGTCACATCTCATGATTACAAGTGGGATATGAAAGTGCAGTTGACTATGAGTTTAAACCCGAAAATCAATCATGACACCGTTAAGGAATAAATGCATGGTTTGTGGAATAATGTCGTGGGATGGTAATGGGTAATGGAGCTATTGTGATAATCATTGCACATAGTAGAGCTTTTATGGTTTGACAACTATGCAAAATTGTGCTTTTAATTGCTATTTGAGAGAAATTTTTGCTCATACCTTTGGAATCCTTGTCATTTGTTGTCCATTAGCCTTTAACCAACTACTCTTTATTGATGTCTGGAGATGATCCATGTCTTCATAGCATATTCTCAGTCACACCCGCATTTTCATGATTATTGCACTAACATTTTGACTGTAAATTTGAAAAACAGAGTGGCGGCTGCGGAAACTGCTTCTGGCTGCGGAAACTGCTTCTAGCTGCGGAAATTGACACAGCACCCACTTGGATGAACAAAGAAAGTTAGACAATAACTAACTGAGTGGAAATGGTCCTGAAAGAGACATTTATTGATGAAATGGAATGAAATGAATGAAATGGAATGAGATGAAGCGGAGTGAAGTGAAATGAAAATGAAATGGAGATGGAGTGGAATGGCAAACGAAGTGAAGCGGAAATGAGAAAGAAGGAGACAATTTTTTTTTTTTGGAAAATATAGAGTGCCAGGTGTCCCTGATTTTCACTCTACATTTTCTGTATAAGACCGCCAATCAATGATTGGTTTTCAAGCTTATACAATTTTTTTTTTTTTTTAATTGAAAGAAATAAAGGCTAGCCTGGTGGGGAAGAAGGATTCTTCTTCACCAGCCTTATTGCAGAATTCTCTTGAAATATTTTGACAAATTCCTCTTTTGAGAGTGGATTATGATAAATTTTCAATCTGTGGCCATTCACAATAAGAGGAGTTTGAAACTCATCAATGGTCTTGATTCTTACCGCTCCATTTCTAAAGACTTTGTCAATCTCATATGGCCCAAGCCAATGGGTCTGAAATTTACCTTTAAAGTCTTTAAACTTGGAATCAAACAGTAGTGCCCAATCTCCCTCTTGAAACTTTTTCTCTTTGATGTATCTGTCATGCCGCTTAGCTCTTTGATGTTGAACTAGATCAGTTCTTAAAATTTCTTCTTGTCTGATCTCATCTAGCTCATTCAGTTGCTCCATTCTGTGCTTTTGGGCTTCTGATAGATTCATCCCCAACTGAACTGCCATCTTGAAAGTCTTGACTTGAAACTCAATGGGGAGCAGGACTTCTTTCCCATAAACAAGTTCATAGGGAGAATGTCCTGTTGTATTCCTCCATGTAGTTCTATAGGCCCACAAGGCTTCAGGAAGCCTTTCTTCCCAATCTCTTCTGTGTAGATGAATAGTTTTGGTGATGATGTTCTCAATAACTTTGTTTGGAGACTCCACTTGGCCATTTGCTTGCGGATGGTAAGGAGTAGATTTTCTGTGCTTGATTTTGTATTCTTCCATCAGCTTCAACATCATTTTGGATGTAAATTGGCTTCCCTGATCTGCCACAATTTCTCCTGGGACACCAAAACGAGTAAAAATATCCTCATAAAGAAAATTAACAACTGAATTTTCAGTAGCAGAAAGTAATGCTTTGGCTTCTACCCATTTAGTGACATAATTAGTGCATACCAATATATACTTCTTCTATTTAGATAGTGGATTAATGGGTCCAGTGAAATCTAAAGCCCATTTTTCAAAGGGTTCGATGAGTACCTGTGGTTGTAATGGCATTTCATTTGAAAGAGTCGGTTTCCCTACTCTTTGGTAGCGGTCACACCTTCTGACATATTGTTTTGTATATTTGAAGAGGGAAGGCCAATAATATCCTAAAGAAAGGATTTTATAGGCCGTCCTTTTGTCAGCAAAGTGTCAACCGCATGGTTCATCATGACATGCCTTGAGGATTTCAGGAATTTCATCTTCCCGAACGCATCTTCTGATCACACAATCTAGCCCTGTTTTAAACAATTCGTTAGAAATCCATGAATAATTTGAACTCTCCTGAATAATTCTTCTTTTTTCACTAGGAAATAAATGTGGAGGTAGCTTCCATATAACCAAATAGTTAGCAATATCTGCATACCAAGGAGTCTTAGTAGTTACTGCAAATAAATATTCATCTGGAAACTTATCCTCTACAGGAGAATCTTCATTAGTATTTTGGATCCTAGACAAGAAATCAACTACTGTATTTTGTTTCCCTAGTCTATCCAATACAATAATATTGAATTCTTGTAAAAGTAAGAGCCATATTGTAACTCTGCCATTAGTAACATGTTTGTTCATTAGATACATAATTGCAGAATGATCAGTATGGACAAAAGTTTCATAGCCTGTTATATAATGTCTAAACTTATTGATTGCATGAACAACAGCTAAGAACTCTTTTTCAGTCACAGTATAGTTCAACTCAGTGGGAGTCAAATTTTTACTGGTATAGTAAATTGCATAAGGAACTAAATCCTTTTGACCCAACACAGCTCCTAGAGCTGTATCTGAAGCATCTGTAGAAATATGGAAAGGAAGTTTCCAATTTGGTCCTCTGAAAATGGGTGCTTCAAATATTCTTGTTTTCAAAGTTTCAAATGCAGATTGACAATCAGGATCCCATTTGAATTCATAGTCTTTTGTAAGTAATTTGAAGAGGGGAGATGCTATTTTGGTAAATTCTTCTATAAATCTTCTATAGTACCCAATAAATCCTAGAAAACTTCTAACATCTTTTTGACAATTTGGAATAGGCAACTTGGAGATGACTTCAACTTTTGATCTATCAAATTTAATCCCATCCCCTAAATATGATGTCCCAAAACAATACCTTCAGTAAACATCATAAAGAATTTTTCATGACTCAATGAAATGTTTGTTTCTTTACATCTTATAAGGACTTTTTCCAAATTCTCTAATGCCTCTTCAAATGAATTACCATAAACTATAAAATCATCCATATAAACCTCTACACAATCACGGATTAGATCAGAAAAGATTCCTAGTACTGCCCTTTGAAATGTTGCGGGTGCATTACGTAATCCAAAAGGAAGCACTCGGTAAGAAAAAGTTCCCCATGGACAGGTAAATGTGGTCTTATCTTGATCTTCAGGTGCTACCTGAATCTGATTATAGCCACTAAAACCATCCAAAAATGAAAAGTACCTTTTGCCTGCTAAAGTATCTAATACCTGATCGATAAAGGGTAAAGGAAAGTGATCCTTCAGAGTTGCTTTGTTCAATTCCCTGTAATCAATGCATACCCTCCATTTACCATTCTCTTTAGGTACTATAACCAAAGGATAAACCCATCGGCTATCTGAAATTGGATAAATGAAGTTACATTGAGTAGTTTTTGGAGCTCTTCTTTCACTATCTCCCTAAGGTTTGGATTCATCCTTCTCTGAGGTTGTCTGATTGGTCTACTGTTTTCCTCAATGTAGATGTGATGAATGCAAGTCTTAGGGTCAATACCTTTCATATCAATATACTCCCATGCAAATGCAGTAGAATTTCTTTGCAATATTTTGGTTAGCTCTCCCTGTTGTGATTTTTCCAAGTTTTTGTTGATATTCAATGTTTTACCTAGAATGATCTCAATGGCAGAACTACCAAACTCTTCCATAGAGTAAAGAGACATTTGTCTAGATGATAGATACTCAATGTCAGAATCTAACTGAAATTTTCTGTGGTCATATTCTGAAGATGTTTCAAAGTTTTCTAATGTGTTCAGAATTTGATTATCTTCACTGATTTCAGAAATGGTAAAGACAGGTTGTATAGTGTCCTCATTGTCAACCCATTCATTATCCCCTACTTCTGTAATTTCTTTTGCTGGAGGATATAGATTGAATTTCTTTGTCGAATTACCATCAGAAATATACATATCCCCAGATCTACAACTGATAAAAGCATCAGCTGTGGCTAGCCAAGGTCTTCCTAAAATGAGTGGGTGTCCTCCTAGATTACTCTTGGGAGTTAAAATCATGAAATCTACTGGATATTCCCAAGAATCTAAGGAGACCGAAATGTCTTCTAATACAACATCTGGTTTAATAATTGATTGATCTGCAAGTTGCAATAAAGTAGGTGTAAAAAGAAGATTAGGAAGTTTTAGCTGTTCCATAGTCTGTCTACTCATAATGTTGATAGCAGCCCCTAAATCAATCAAAGTATTTGGAATCTATACCCCATTGATATGTGTTTTGACAATTGGACTACCGGGATCTACATACTTCTGCATAGTAATTTTTCCCATCATGATATCTACAATTTTCCTACCAGGTGGATTCTTCTTATATGTCTTGGTTTCCTTCCTGGTCTTTTCAGACTCAAATCCTTTATTGTTTTTGCTAGAATAGGAATCTCTCTAATGGATTGTAACAAGGGAATCTTGATACAGACATTCTTTAATTCATCTTGAAAATCATAGTTAGGCAACAAGATTTGTTTTTCCACCCCTTTGTCAATTTGTAATCTTTCAGGAAAAGGAGGTGTGGATGAAGATGCAGGTTGCTTGACTATAGGAGTTGTGGGGGTTGACTCTTTTTATTTTTCTTTTTGAGTGCTTGGGTTTTGAAGAGGTGCTTCAGAACCTTTATTGGCTTCAAGAGAATCTTCCTCAAAAATGATTTCCTTTTGAGCATCTATAGAAGGCTTGTCTAAAACTCTACTAGATCTGAGTTGTACATCATTAAGAGGAACAATCATATACGTAGGAAATTGTTGTCCTTCTACCATGTAAGCATTTTGAGGGTTTTTATTGTTGGGGTTCGGCAATGGCTGGGAAGGTAGTTGATTTGTATTCTATTGGAATAGAAGCAAGAGCTGAGAATTTGGATTCTGTTGAGAAGGTTGTTGTTGTTATGGAAATGGCAATGATAGTTGTGGATTTTTATTTGGAAGTTGTGGAGCTTGTTGATTTTGAAAAGATGGAGGATATTGATAAAATTGAGCAAATCTCCCATAAGGATTTTGCATACCTTGTACCCATGATTGAAAAGGATTTTGAGGTTGGGACCAAGGTTGTTGCCAAGGATTCCAATTTGATGGGGGTTGAAAGTTCATAGAGTTGTTAAACCCTTGATTTTGTTGCCCCTGCCAAGGTCTCCTTGCAACAAAACAAAGAGACTCAATTGAATTTGGATCTTCTTGAAAGACAGCTTTGAGCCCAGGAATTGAAGGACAATCCTTGGTCTCATGGTTTTCCGAACAAATCACACATGTTTCTACAACTTTTGCATCCAAGGGACATTCCCTTATAGCATGTTTCTTCCTACATTTTGGACAAAAGATTGCCAAAGCTTCAACTTCTGCTTTCTGCTTTTTGTATCTTAAGGGTGTCTAGTTGCTCACTAAAACTCCCTAAAATATCAGTTTTGAATTCATCAAGCATGTTGCCAATATCAACCCTACTTACTGATCTAGTTGCAAATTTGTTTGCTCTAATGAGAGAAGGATCTCTAGGCCCTTTTCTAGTTTTAGATTTTCCCCTTGAGAGATGGACACATAGCTCTGCTATATCATGAAGTGGAAGGTGAGATATATCTCCTTTTCCCATCATGTTCAAAATATCTATCCATTCATCTCTAATGGCTTTTAATAGAAGGGCTTTCAAGGTTTCCTCATCTAAGTTATTCATTTTTTCTCTTTTCAGGTTGTATTGAAATCTTTCAAGTAAATCCTCCAAGTTTTCATCTTCTCTTTGCACCATTTTAAATACCTCATCCTTGTGATTGGTGGGCATATAATAGTCCTGGTATCTATCCAAAAATGTTTTTTTCATATCATTCCAAGTCCTAATGGATTGAGTGACTAATCCCATGAACCATTTCAAAGCAGCTCCCTTTAATGTTGAAGGAAACAATTTGAGTTTTTGAGAGTCTTCCAGATAATCATAAGTTCGACACACGACTTCAAACTCAAATAGAAATGTTTCAGGATCCTCATTTCGTAACCCATGAAAATTTGGGAGGACAGATGGTGAGATGTTTTTCATTGTTGCTTGAGAATCCTCATCAACTATAGGAAATCCGAATGAGTTATCTCCATCCCTATTTCCCCCATTGTTACCTCGACCTCCTCCATTGTTTCCTCCTCCTCCTCTACCTCTACCTCTACCAAATCCGTTTACTACTTCCTCTGTCATGATAGTTTCCTCAAAGACCTCAGAGTCCTCTGGTTCTTCTACCAATGGCGAACGAGGAGGAATTTCTCCCTCTTCTTCTTCAGGTGATTCTACTTCCTCAATTACAATGTGTTTTCCTATGGAAGTAAAGAAAGGGCCTTTTCCTAACTCAGATTCAGTGGATAGTGTGGGAGAGTCTCCTAATTCAACTACTGCCTCTTGAACTCTAGGAATCCTAAGGCTAGGAGTGTGAGTTGGAGATGATGGAGGTGTTTCTTGTCTATTCCTTGAAGTAGATGGAGTTGTAAAAATCAAACTCTTGGCCTTAGCTAAAACCTTCCCCTAGAATCTCTTGCTCTATGCATGTCATTTTTTATTTTTCTCCAAGTCGGGCTAATAACTCTCTTTCTGATCTTCCAGATCACTCTAGGTGCAAGAAGAGAGAATACTCAAGAAATTATTAAACCAATAACTCTCTTTTATGATCCTCCAGATCACACTAGGTGCAAGAGGAGAGCATACTTTGAGAAGTTATCAATTTTTACCTTCCTTGAAATTTTCTTGTTTTTTTTTTTTAAGAAATTGGCTACCTAGTTTCACTTCCCCAGAAACAACGCCAAAATGTTTGGTCAATTTAGTGTGTCCTAAATTTCTATTTAAAATGTCAATCCGAGAGTCATAAACTGCTGAAGTGAAGTGCATTGTATATGCAAGATAACCGATTTCTTATTTCTTTGTCATTTTTGAGTTTTTGGTTTTTTTTTGGGTTTATCTTTTGTTGATTCCCTAATGTGAGATGGCAGAATTGAAAGTCAAGTATGGATGGAAATGGTGACTTCTACAATGATTTTCCAAACTTTAAAGTTCACAAAAAGGTTTCAAACTTGTTGTGATGAAATCAATTCCCAAAAGAAAATAAAAATGTACCAAAACAGTGAGCTAGCGACAATGAAGCCCAGTATCCTTGCTACTGTATAAAAAGAAAACAAAAGTTGAACTCAAAGAAATTCAAAGACTATAAGCAAAGAAAACTAAATCACACTACTTCAACTCATATTCTAACCCCTCACCATTCGACTCGCTCTGGCTATAGGAGGTAATCATAAACAAATTGAGTAATTTGATATCTAAATTGCATGAAATGAAATTGCATAAAATGAAACTAAGATTAAACTACACATTCATATTTCAATCTCTGAAAATGACATGAGTAATCTAATCACTAACTTGCAGAAAAGTAAACTAAATCATACTACATCAACTAATACTCTGGTTCCTCACTATTTGAGTCACTTGGCTATAGGAGGTAATCATAAATAAATGGAGTAATATGATATCTAAATTGCATGAAAGTAAATGAGCAAAACAGAACTGAAAGAAATGACAATGTTGGAAATAAAGAATCATAAATCAGCAGAAGGACAAGATGATTTCATGTCATTAGTCATTAAAAACTATGTAAATCGCCCGGGATGTCTACAAGAACCTAAAAGAAAAACACTGATCAGTTAACAATCATGAGAAAGCATAAAAGGAAAGATGGACAACAGTTAACGTGAATATCAGAACATTGTAATATATACAAGCAAATGATTATAAAAGCAGTAACATAATGAAAGCAAGCAAGAAACTATAAGGTAGATATAGAGCCTTGGTGTACAGGGGCCCTCTGCAACCTCGGCCAATCAATACTCAGTCACAGATTGAACTTAAGGATGTTGTCTTCTCATATAATAAAATGTTGTTATAAGATAAAGATATATCATGGCACAGTGGGCTTGTAAAAATAGTCAATATTACATATAAAAAGCTAACTATCAAGCGTATGATAACGTGTTATTTATAACTGGGGATGCTATAACTAATTCCTAAATTCTGCGCTGCCAAATAGACACGTGAACAACCACGTCCTGAGATCTAGCAGTATGGTAGCCGTGAAAATTAAATCTGAGTGGTGCCTGTTCAATTTGGTTCACGGATCGATCCACAGGTGTTAGCACACCTCCAGAGATTGAGGAACTTGCCACGCAAATCTTCACGTGGTAAAAACAGAGTCGTGCCACCGCAAAACTCTTATGTTGACCACTGCTTTGACTATCCTTGACCATGGCTGTTTGTGAGTGATTCGGTTGAACCAAGGGGACACGCTCCATGTACATGTCAGTTGCAGCTTGCCCATGTGGCCAGATTCTCCAGTAGACACCTGTAACATGGACTTCAACAAAATGGCTGCGGAAACTTGAGCTGGCTGCGGAAAGTGACAAGTTTCTGCCGCTGATTGAACAAAAATCTAAATCAAACAGCAGTCACAAGACATAGTTAGGAAACCATTTTATAAGCCCTTTTTAAACTAATATGCAATGATTTGAAATCTTGGTGGGTCAAGTAAATGGAAAAGAAGGCTGAGAAGGTGTATAGGGAAGATGCAAGTTTGGGACTCAACATTAAGATATCTTAGTTAGCTTCACGTAAACAAATTTTCTTACTTTCGTTCACTTAACCAATATATTTATACGCATTCGTGCATCATATAAGCACTAGAAGTGAAATTCATACCCAATATAATAGATGCATAAACAAGAAATAAATACATAGAATGATAGAAAAATTTTCTTTGTTAATGATTCTCGATGGTTATAGAATCGACTCACCCTGTGCACTCAGCTGCAAACTACTAGGCCTCTACACACTCAGCTGCAAAGCCTCTACCTACGCTACGAACCATAACTTAGACTTACACTTCAAAGTTATATCGCATACATCTTCATCGCTTAAACATTGTGTGTCTAACTACTTAGAGCTTCGCTCTGTTTATACAATCCCATGGTCCACGGACCATGGGTAGATCTTTTACAACCAACATTACATTATCAAAATAAGGGCAGACAACCCTATGACTCTTTAACAAATACGCGCTTCACACCCACAAAATGCGGAGTCTTTACATTGGAATTACAAAATTGGACCAAAATCTGGGCTCTAAACCCCAAAACTGCCCTTGGGGGATCCCTCACCCAACAGGCCCCAAACACACACATCGTGACTTGCCCTCGAGTCAATCTACAGGTGCGGAGATCTTAGTGCGTCAACCTCCCAACTTGGTTTAGATCACTGCAACTTCGACAACGCATTGAGCGGCTGCTTGCTGGACTTCGTCCATGCATTGTTCCGTGAACGCTACTGTTGAATCACTGCCTTGAATCCTCTCCTCAGTTGCTTGCAGTTTCATGAGCTTTGCTTCAATGGAGGCTGTAATTGTATACACCTCATCGATCCATGGCTGTAGGCGTGCTTTTAAGACCACTTCTTTGTGCCGAGTGGCATCCACCTATTCCTTGAGCGCCTTTGCCTGCTGCATCTGTGAAAGCCTTTGTGTAAGGGAAACTATCTGTGTGGTCCCTTTTACCTCATCATATTTCTATTGCAGCTTGCATGCCTCTATCTCTAGGTGCTCCACATTCAGGTCCTCCTACAAGGTGGTTAGGACCTCGAATGACTATTCGAACAGCTTCATGCAGTCTGTCACTGCACTGTCAACCACTGTGATCATTGTCATAACCACGGTGGTACATTGTTCCTTAACCTCTGATGGGGTTGAAGGCTAAGTCTTCAATTGTAGTTCTGTGATCCACAGATTTAGCTCTAGCTGAACCCTGGCCATTTTTGCTCTAGCATCGCGTACCCCTGTGGCCAATTTGCGGACGCATGCCTCCACCTGTTCTTCTGCCTAAATGTCCAACTCCAGGACCATTTGGCAAGCTTCCTCTATCACCTGCATAATCTATTTATTCTACTCGACTACCTCATTGCACTACAGGCCCAACTATTCAATGTTGATGTGCTTCTCGCTCATCACCTATAGTGTGTGACTCTCGCTGGGTCGAAGTTCTGCGGTGATTCCATCCTGTAAGAGGTAGAGTGTCTCCCAAAGTAGTGCAGCCATGTTCAACCCTATGCCTTTCAAACTAATCACCATGGGTCTATCTGCCTCCTCCTCTATGGTAAGGGTCCCATCTGGTAGCATGATCATATTAGTCACCCTTGTGCGCAACATTTCCTTGGCAGCTGAAGTGTCGACTATGAGGTTGATGGAAAATACGTTAGCTATGGAGTGAGAACCTACAACTACTACAACTCTGTCTAATGTGCCCCCAATAACAACTGTTTTTGTTCCTCAAACTACTGGAGGGCCTCCACGGTGACATCCCTCACCATTACCTCGATATCATGCAAATCCCCCTCAGTGAGGGTGATTGGGTTGAAGGACGTTTTGGATTCCTTGGTCTTATTTCATGGCTCTGTCTAATGTGCCCCCAATAACAACTGTTTTTGTTCCTCAAACTACTGGAGGGCCTCCACGGTGACATCCCTCACCATTACCTCGATATCATGCAAATCCCCCTCAGTGAGGGTGATTGGGTTGAAGGACGTTTTGGATTCCTTGGTCTTATTTCATGGCACTGTCTACTCACATGGTCGCGGATGCTTGAGCTAGGTGGATGTCAACTGTGGTTCCACACTACCTTGTTCTATGTTTGTCTCTAGTTCGGGTGAAGGTGACTTATTTCCATCACGCTTTTCTTGCCCTATTTTTTGTTGTTGTTCTACCAACTTCACAGCATCATGTGCTACCTAGGCCTTAGCCACTGCTTCTTCTTTCCTGCACTTTTCTACCAGTTGCGCCATTCGAAGCTTTGTCTCCTCCTTCTTGTGCTGTGCAGTGGACTTGTCTATTTCCACTATGGAGCTAGTTGGAGCACGCCAGTCTAGTGGCCAAGACAAGGACTATGAATATTACATTGTTAGTCACTAGGTATGGTAAATGATACCATTCTTCGTAGGGTCCTTCCATGCCTTGATGAAGACATGGTGGAAATCTTCTTTGAACTCTGAAAATATCTGCAAACTGTTGTAGACTATGGGTCATAACCACAGCTTGTGAATGATCCCCATCTGAATGTTCATCTCCATTAGCACCCAGAAGATCTTGCTTTCTCTGATCTGCTACACATCCTTGGTCACCCACAGCGAAGCGTACTTCACTGCCTTTGGAAGTTCTGGTATGACCAAAGGGAACTGGCTATCTTTTGGTAGCTCCCATGCCACCAGTACGATCGACAACAGGAGCCATGGGTAATGAAATGTTTTGCCATGCTCCTGTGCCTCACGGTAGTTTGCAAGGAACTCACCGCATAGATAGTTCACCCAATTGAACTAGACCCCTTCTGCACATTGCGCCGCTATTGCAAACACTGGTGCAGGAACCTCATCCGCATAGCACTTTCGCATCACCTTCCCTACCAATATTTGTGTCGCAACCTTAACTACATGGTTGTTAATGCTGGAGATGGCATACCCTCACTTCTTCTTCTCCAACTTAAACTTCTTTTTCATTGCCTCCGCGAGGGTCAACTCGCCACCTTTTCCCTCTGAAATATTTGCTAGGTCCTCTCCTAAGCAAGGTAGCCATGTAATTTGGTGAATCAGATGGTTTGTGATGGGGATGGGCTCTCCCAGCCACAAGCACCCATCATGCACCAAGTAGAGCAGTTGCCTGATGATGAAGATAGTCACTGGGGCACGGTGGTAATGCGACACCTAGAGGAGGTTTAGCAACCTGGTCTTCTCTACACCTCTGAGCCATTTGTGCGGCTCTAATTCAATCATTCCAGCTATCGTGTCGATCTTTTAGTGCATTATCTTCTTAGTTGCTAAATGCGGGAACTTTTCGTGTTCTGCAAGGTCCCAATATTCAAATTTCAACATAGGAACTTGCCCCAAGTGCGGTCCCTCAAAGATAATATCGTCTAGGAGCAGTGGATTTTGTAGAGAGCCCTTTCTCTCATCTATCTCCTTCAAGACCTTGGATTTACCCTTTCACGGAGGAACATATTCAGGTAACCGGCTAATATGTTCTGCACCCTAGGCTTCAACTTCCATCTCTTCATCCTCCTCCTCCACCAAGATTTCTTAAGATTCCTCCTTGTCGGCCTCCAACTTAGTGGCCTTCCCATTTTCCTGCAATGTGAGCTTGGTCCTTAGTGGATTTTTGGGTGAGACATGCACCAGGATCATGGCCTGCTTATCCTTCTTAGGTCTCGGTGTTCGTGGTGATTTAGGGAACTCAATGATTATTCTAGTGCTCTTTGGGGCTTCCACTTCCACAATTTCCTGTGTGGCTTCCTTGGCTGTCACTACTCCTGTGTCCATGGATTCTTTAGGTGCTAACATAGAGCTACTCCACAGTGCCTTAAGTGTCTCGGGTAGTTTCTCAAACAATGAATTCACTTTCAGAGTCTCGAATAAGTCTTAGTTCATGAATACTTGAGCGCGCAACAACTCAGTTCTCAAACTGCCAAGTGTTGTTTTCTGGAAAACCACTTGTAATTTATAGTTCCTTTTTAATTTGAATTTGACTCTTCCCCCCACATTTGGTCCATTAATGCTAGGTTGGTGGAAAATTTCCAAGAATCTAACCCATTAAATTTTGCCTTAAATGCTTTCCACCCGCTCCATTTGGCCTAAAACCAACCATCTAATCATGAATAGTGACTTTAACAGTCACTTTCCGGCAAACCTTCGTGCCAGCGCAGTTGTCTTTGCAATGTCGTGGACCCTGTGACACTTCGCTACTGTGTGCAGTCCTGACATCGCAGAGTTCCCAGGAAAAGTAGTTTATAGTCCCGCGCCTCCTTTCAGCTGCCTGGAGCACTAAGACTATTCTTCTGTTGGCTAGTCAGATCACTGGGCCACCTGTATATGGCTTCAACCAACTTCCATTCACTTTTCCTAGGAAGGGATCTCCATTCAACTTAACCAGCTGTACCACGCCTCTGCTGGTAATCTCCTTAACAATATACGACACTAACCAGTGCATCCTAAACTTTCTGGGGAATTTATCAAACTTACTATCATACAAAAAAACCATATCGTTTACCTTGAATGTACATAGCTTGATGTGTTGGTCGTGCCATCCATTTTCACACTAATTTGGACCTGTTGGTGAAATCCAACCAAAAACTGTTCTTCTTCAAGCTCATCCAACTATGCAAGCCTCTCCTCCAAGGCTCCATGATCCTTCATACCTATGAGCACTGCTATGCGCATACTAGGTATGATGTATTCCATAGGAATTATGGCTTCCATTCCATAGACAAGCCTAAAAGGTGTTTGTCCTATCAGTTTCTTGCATGTTGTCCGATAAGCCCATAACACTACAGTTATGCATAGGTCCTAATCACTTCGCTGCACATTGCATGCTTTGGTCAGCACATTTTGAAGCACTTTGTTGAATGCCTCCACCATCCCATTAGCCTGTGGGTGATAAGGTGTGCTCTTTTGATGACACACCTAAAATTCCTCTGTTAGTGCATGGATCATCTCATTCAAGAAGTGCGTACCACAATCGCTCATTAAAATCTTTGGGCATCCAAATCGCGTCAATACATGTTCAAATAGAAACTTTGATACAGTTGCACCCATGTCATCCTTCATTGGCTGCGCTTCTACCCAACGAGTCAAATACTCCGTCGCAGTGATAATATACCTCGCACCTATCTTTCCTTGAGGTTTAATAGGTCCTACAAAATATATTGCCCATGTTTCGAAAGGTTGTAACGTCATTTGTGGATTCAAATAATTTTCATCCCTTAGCAATGACCTTGTTGTCCACTGACATACATCACATTCCTTGCAATATGCTTTTGAATCTTGATGAAGGGTTGGCCACCACAACTCGGCACGTAGAATATTTTGCACAGTTTCTCTTCCTACATAATTTCCTCCCACAGTGCCCCCATGAACGTCCGCGAGGATGCTGCTTCGTTCAAACTTAGGTACATACCTTCGCAATATTTCATCGTTCCCCATCTTATATAAATGCCAAACAATGATAGAGAAATCTGCCGTGTGTACCACTAATTCCTTATTCTGCTGGATAGAGTATCCTTCCGGCGCAATTCCAGTAGTTAGAAAGTGTATTATATCTTCGAAATGTCCATTCGCAACATGCACAACAAAGTGTTGTGCATCAGGTAATCCTTCCTCCAAACTAGTAGGTTCCTCCCTTGTCTTGATGCGCGATAGGTGATTTGGTCCCACGTTCAATCGTTCAGGCTTCATGACAACTTCAAAATCGTATTCTTGGAACAATGAAAGCCACCTGTAAATTTGCCCCCCATCATATGCTTATTGACCAGGTACCTTACTGTATAGTACAGGTGCACATGTTCAGGTTGGGGCTTTTCTTCATAGACCTGCATCCATGTGTGAAAATCATTCTTCCCATAATACTTATCTGTTAGTTGAATCTTAGGCTTCCCAAATCATACTCGCATCATTCTCCTACATTTGTGCCAATCATAAAAGCTTCCTTTGTGTGTACCCCACCATATTGCGGGTGTAGCGCGCAGTACCCAGTCCAAGGCCTGGAAGTGTTGCTTTTTCGGCACCTCCCTTTCAAATGCATCAAAGAAGGTATCCACTCATTTAGACCATCATAAGTAGGTAGATCTCTTACTTCTATTGACACGCAGTTGAACAACCGGGTCATCATGTGGAAATTCAACCTAGTTACTTCATGTAACCGATTCTACCATCGTTCTACTTCTTCGTCAGAATCCAAAGTGCAGGAACTCTCACGCTCCCATGTAATCCATCCATCACTCTCATAGTCGCGGACTGGTTCCGTATAGCGTGATCCTTCGACATGATCCAAGGGTACTATTATGCGAAATGACTTATTCTCAAAGATCATCTTCCGCTTCTTCAGATTAATTACCCCATTCATATTAGTGGACTAGTTGATTCCCAGGAGCATGGGGTAGGGATTGCTGTCATCAACAATATCTATCACTTCAAAATTTTCCAGTGCACTCACTCCCTCAATATCCATAGTTATTCCCTGCAATCACCCCATGGGTATGATTTTCTGCTAGTTTGCCACTCTCAGTTGAATCAGAGACCAATGCAGTGCAAGTGTCCCCATTCATTCCCATGTCTATTTGGGTAGAACATTCACATCTGATCCCAAATCCAGAATGACTTGATCCATCTCATACTCTCTGATCTGTGTGGTGAGTCTCATTTCACACCCTGTACTTTTTTTATGTTTTCCGATCTTCCGGACTACGCACGGTTCTCCTGGTGTGGTCCCAGTACATCTGTTGATGAGTTCTTGTAACCCTTTCATAGCCTTACTATAGTAGTGGTCTTTGTCATGACCTTGACTCTTTCATTTCACACACCATACTTCTTCACACACTTCTAGTCGAACCATCCTATCTTGCTTCAAGCTTTGCATCTCAAGACATAGATTCTTCAGCTGCACGTGAATCTGCTAAACTCCCATATTAGGATCTTGCATCGGGGTCTCATTTAGTCTCATGGAAATCTCTAGGGCCTCTGCCTGAGTTGTTATCTTTTGCTGCGATAGAGCACTTCTTAGGTGTGGTAGTAGCGAAGCTACAAACCACTCGCGATGCTTTCCATCTATCATATTCATATTGGCTTCATGAATCGTACATTTCAGCCTCTGATCCATTTCCCAAGGCATCTCGCCTAGTAGGATCATGATTTCTTTGAATCCAATAATCCACTGCTCTTTGTATTTAGGCTTGCTAAATTCCCTATTCAGTGCTACTTCGATGTCTGCTACTCTCTCATTCGGGTTATCGTTGGAGTACTTAATATACCAAGTCATTGCGTGATCCTGCAAGGTGCTAACAAGTGTTTCATTCTTTATATGGTCATCTATAACACCTTGAGCTTCCCACACAACCTTCACTATGAATCAGAATTGGTCCAAATCCTCATTTCCCAAGCCTTTGAACAAAGGAAACTTCATTGTGCTTGCCATACTAAATCGTGGTGGTGGTGGAGGTGGTATGAGTGAAGTTGGAGTTGATCAAGGTGAAGTCGGTGGTGGTGTGGCTGGAGGTAGTATTCACAGGAATCCTTGTCTTATCAGATGAATAGCACTTTGTAGAGAGACCTTCATGATCCCTTCCTCATCCCCTCATAGAGGTGAAATCAATGGGCTATGCTCTGGACCCTTATTTCCTTCGTTTCTGTAAATTCTTCCACTTCACGTAGACCCCAACATCAAAGTAACTGCATAACCTATTTTTCACATAACAACATTTTAAACAAAGTATTTAGAGATTTTACATACTTACCTCATGGTCCTTTGAGAAAGCATCACTCTGCCTCACTATAGCTAACTAAGGTTTCAACCGCAAACTCAGTAACAAATCCTCCTATAATGCGATCAAGCCAATGATCAACGACACGCGCGAACTTATCCTCTGATGCTTCCAATCCTCGCACTAGCTCTGGGGTGCACACAATAGGACCGTCAAGTTTCCACCTTCCTTGGCTATGTGCTATCTTCATGATCCACTCATATAGCTCAGTAAGGAAGGATGCGAAAAATATTTCGTGGATCTCCGTATACAGGTAGCTATCTAACCATTGTTCTTTTGAGAGTCATGGGTTTCTTTTTTCCTGTGTGCGAACTCATGAATTCTTATGTCCACACATCTCTTATGTAGATTCCGGTCCTAGCAATGGAACCATTTGTTGGCTTGAGGTGGCTTGACCTAAGTTCAACATTAGTTAGCCAAACAAATCCATACACTACTATCCCTTTCGGCATTAGCCCTTAGAGCACGGACTAAAGTCTCACCCGAAGCCGTATGGGGGGGTACTAGAACCAAGTTTCTACACGCTTGAGATGGTTTTGATGTTGGTTTATTCCAACTATACCTGCCTTCGCGCAGGTTGCTTCGTGATTTGTTCTACCCTTCAATACCTTCGTGAAATGTTACAATCAGCTTCCACGCAGCCCTAACTAGGGGCTGAAGTCCTTACGCGCTGCTAGGGAAGTGAACTGTGATATCTCTCGAACTAGGCTAAGTATCTTACTTATCTTATTAAGAGATCATAGTTGGCTTCACGTAAACAAATGTTCTTACTTGCATTCACTTAACCAATATATTTATACAAATTCACGCATCATATAAGCATTAGAAGTGAAATTTATACCAAATATAATAGATGCATAAACAGGAAATAAATACACAGAATGGTAGAAAACGTCTCTTTATTAATGATTCCCGATAGTTACAAGCTCGACTCACCCTATCCATTGAGTTGCTAGGGTTTGCGCACTCAGCTACAGACCCTCTACCTACACTACGACCCAAAACTTATACTTACACTTCAGAGTTATCTCGCATACATCTTCATCGCTTAGACACTGTATGTCTAACTACTTAGAGCTTTGCTCTATTTATACAATCCCATGGTCCGCAGACCATGGGTAGATCTATTACAACCGACATTATATTATCAAAATAAGGGTGGACAACCCTATGAATCTTTAACAACTACCTGCTTCGTGCCCACAAAATGTGGAGTCTTTACATTGGAATTACAAAATTGGACCAAAATTGGGAATCTAAGTTCAAAAACTACCCTTGGGGGATCCTGCTCCCAACATTCTACTTTAGCCACAAATGAAATTTGTGGAAATCGAATTCGAATTCATAGTCCATGACTTTGAATAAGGAGTATACAAGGGGAAGGTGATCCAAGTCAAGTAAGGCTATAGATGGATTCTCTTCTTTGATAATTTTCTGTGTTTTAATTTTGGGAACCATCTTGCTGCAGGGGGAGTATGAAAACTGATTTAACTGAAAGATGGATGACAGGGGAAAATATAAACAGAGCAAATAAAGCTTTCGAAGATATGGATGGAAGCAGAAAAGTGGTAAAGGGTAGAACCATGGGCTATTTATAAGTAAAATTTGGCTTAATTTGTCATTTAAAATCTAACTGTAGGAAATTTATTACAGAGGAGCAGGATTAATTGTCCAACGGGAGGGTAAAACAGTTAAATGAGGCTCGCAATGGGATAGAAGCATATGGCGCAACTTATTTATGACGTGGAAACTTATGAGTGGGTGAGGGATAATGGATTTATGACATGGTAGCTTCCGTACGGAGAAGGGGATAATGGGAGGATGATATGGCATGGGAGCAAGGTCAACCATTGGAAGAGAGGAAAACCGCCAACAATATTTTTAGGAGGGGTGGTGAGTTGGTTTATGGTTTTGGGCTTTTAGGGCCCGAAATTCTACAAGAGTGACATGTAGCAAAAATGGGTGGCCATTGAAACAACTTTTCAGACCCCTCTCTTCGCATTAACGAGAAATGGCTGAAGGGGGGCCGAAATGCTACCTTCGTCATTGATCCGGGTGGCATTAATTGTGTCTGTTGAAAATTGTTTGGCATTTATTTGGTGTTGATTTGACATTTTGTCACTTCTGTCCTTACGATAAAATCATGTGTTAATGACTATTTGCAAGGTAATAAACTTTATTACAATAAATAAACCCCAATTAAGGAATTTAAGCATTATTTAAACTAAATAACAAATTTCAAAGGTGTATTTGAACTAGAAGCCTTAATTTTTATTTTCTAATGAAAAAATTTTCTTTTTATTTCTTATCTAGCATTTTATCATTTGCATTCCCTTTTTAGAGAAACTACCTTATCATTTTTTATGATATGGACCTGAAATGAGAATAAATCCTAACATTTTTTATTTTCAATTTTGTTTTTGGTCCATATTCTAACTTATCATTTTACAATGGTATTTTGGTTTTTTTCAACTAATGGCTAACTTATCAAAAACAAAAATATACAACACGTTGCAAGTCTATGCTCATGGTAGATTGATCTTAATGATCGACATAATGTTATTCTGAGTATATGCATAGGGCCACTTATAGAATAATGGTTAATATATCCCTCACCCTATACTGAACTCTTCTTACTTCTAGTTGCGATATGCCTCGGGTGAGACTCCTTATCCCTTGGGGTAAGGTGAAAATGTCGACGTTATCCTATACTACAATGAACCATTATTGGCCCTTTGCACCTGAACCAAGGGTGTTTCCCTGATGTCACTTTTGTGCCAACAAATGGTTTTGCTGTCGGACCTGAAGCTATAAGAAACAGTTTGGAATATGGGGTCAATGATATTTAAGAAAGAGATTATGGATTGGTGGGATAAAAGAGTAGATCAGTTTATAGAATAACAAGTTATTCAAAGGGGTCAACCGATTGCCAAAGTGAGTAGAGAGACTTTTTATGCTGAGGTTATGATTGACCAATACGAGACCTTCTGGTGTAAGTTTCCAGAAGACTTGTATAATTGGTTAAGGAGGCTAAAAGTGCAGAATCAATCAAAAGGAACGACGTCAGCTTATCGCAACTGGTCTCCTTCAGAACTTGTATCACTCTGACAATTGGATAGTGACCTCACAAGGGTAGTTGAATTTTGGGTACAGACCACAGTGTAGGGGTACATAGTCGAGTTTTCCACAGAGAATTATCAATCCTTTTCAAGGGCGGATGTGGGGTTCAAGTTATGATTAAGAGGGAGGTTGGTGAGGTAAGTGTCATTGTGGATTAAGATGTTCAAGGTAGAAGAAGGGTTGCTACCCTTTTCTATAACAACGATGGTAGCGTAAAATCCCAGTACTGGGGGAAGGAATTAAGGGGAGGATGCTACCAGTTGGGGAATAGAGATGTTGTTGAAGAAATAGATTTAGAAGGATTACATAAATCTATAGATGTTAGGGCATAGAGGAGAGCATTGTTAGCTAACAAGTGGTGGGCAAGAGCTGTTTAGACTCTAAATAAGAGAAGAATGGGACCCCACCAAGTAGGAGCAGTGACGAGGAGCTCAGAAGAGGGAAAGAGAATGGAAGAATATGTAGAAAAAGAGAAGAATGGAAATAGGAAAGACAAAATCCAAGATAATAACAAGGACTCCTCCTTACAGGTTCCGGGAAAAATAGCTGAGGGACAAATGTCGAGCAGTCGTGAAGAGGAAATGGAAGAGGAAATGGGTAATTTCATGAGAAGGTTATTCTCCGAAGGTGAAACATCCATAAGAGATCAGTAGCAACATCCCAAAGTATAGGTAATATCCCTCCCAACCTTCCTCTGTGCCTTACAACAATCCTGAGAAACTTGTTGCGAAGTTAGCTAAAGAGATACGAGTACATAGTGTACATAAGAAATATAAGGCCATTTTAAATACAATAAATGATAGGGGAATTAGCGGTATTAGTAATTTGGGACTGCAAGGATCTCAGTAGACTGGAACCAAAGGAATTGGGTTGTTGGCACATACTCAAGTAAGCATGGCGGGATCTTTCACTAGATACCTTGAATTTGTGGGTAGAGGAAAGGAAGACGTAGAACAACACTGGTATCTCTATGAAGCTATATGGAGAACACATTAGACACTAGAAAATGCTAAATCAGTTGAATTCCAGACCACGTTGAGGGAGAGAGCTCTGTGTTGGTTTATATAATGGGTAGAACAGAACCATAATCCCATAGTAGATGATATCAAGAGAGGATTCATGCAAGAATTCAAAGTACCTCATACTGACCAATAGGGGTTATCGAATCTATGGGAAATCAGCAAGAAGGAAGGTGAAACTGCTTTGGAAGTAACACAAATATTTAAGCATGCTATTGCTAAGATGAGTTACACCCTAGATCCTAATAACCATAGAGACTGGTTCAATGAGGCACTCTTACCTGTTCTGGGGAAAAATGCCTATGCAGGACGATCCTATCCACCTAAGGTGTGACAGTGCCTTAGCAACAAACAGATACAGCGATTCTGGTTTCTTCCTTTATGAAATGCGAAAAAAGAGAGATCAATAGACTTACTGATGTCTTCCGTTTGTCCCTCGATCCAGATCCTCTTCTCTTTGGGTGTTCACAGCTACTTGCCTCCTCGCTCGCCCAAGAGAACAACTACTTGATTCCTGCGAGATCACAAGAGAACAGCTACTTGCGACAAGAGAAGAACACAACACAAAGACAGATATTCACATTCATAAATGATTCAGGATTAGAAGTAAATCAAATACACTAATGCAATCATACATCAAAGATACATCAGTATATAGGAGAAAACCAAGATAGCTTTATTGATAAATAACAAGGTTCAGGAAGAGATACAACCCAGAGGGCTCCAATCCAGCATCTCCTTCCCAGCAGAATGGAATTCCTATCTTCACCTCCCTTCAAAGCATTAAGCACCCAATGATTCCAATCTCAAATCAACAACAATTCTTTGCAATAACAAAATTCCAGCCTCTAGATCTCATGGAGGAGAGACCCATATATAGATGTTTTGGAGAGAGGATGAGTCAGCTTGAGATCTGACTAGTGTCCTCTCCCTCTATCAGTTCTTGATTCCACTTGGAGGTTCTTGCTTCCACTTGGAGATTTGGAACCTCTTACTCATCACCAGTCGAATTCCCTGAGGCAAGTGTCATTTTGGAAGCTTCCTGGGCATTGACACCTTGAGGAATGAGCCTGCCACATGTCCACTCTCGCTCAGCGCAGGTAGCCAGTGGAGCCATTGACATTCAGCGCAGATGGTCAGTGGAGCAGTTGACATGATCCTGAATTGACTTGTTTTTTAGCAGTTTCAGGTGGAGAACTTCTGTGAATTGTTGTGGTTTGTTGGCCTTGTTCCTCTAGGGGTAGGAACAACATGTTTAGGGACTTTGGATCCCTTAGATTATGGACATTTCATGCTCAATGCTGTAAGGCACAAAAATGTCTATAACATTACCTCTTACAAGAATGTTGTTGATGCAACAGAAGATTGAGACTCTCCAGGATGATTTAGAACAAGCGTCACATATAGAGGCCATGGCTGGATACCCACATGAATATCGAGGGGGGGATTGCAGGATCCGTCAATCATGGGCCTCCAAAATCAAATTGCCAACTTAACGGAAAAACTGAAGGATCTACAACCAGTTCAGCTAGCTAGACCCAATGTATGGTGCACAAACTGCATGGTGGAAGGACATGTTGCGAAAGAATGCCCAAGATTGCAGGGGATCAAACATTCAGGGGGGATTGCAAGAACATCAAGAACCCCACCAACAATAGGAATTGCGGTAGTAGGGGTGAAAGGAGCTTTCCCAGGATGGAATAACCAAGAATACTGTGAAATTTGTAGGATGTATGAAAATCTACTATGAGTGTTTCCAATACTATAAAAGTACTCCAATGTCCCAAATAACAACTATTGTGAGTTTTGTGCATCTACAATGCATCACACTGACCAATGCAAGGCATTGGATGCTTTAGCAGAACGACTGGACAAGTCACCGTTCATAATCAATGAGTCCAACAGGACAGGACAAGGAGGAAATATGAGAGGAGGAAGAGCAGGAGGAGGAGGTCCTATAAGGTGGTATAACTTTGATCAAGAGGGGCATGTTTCCAGGGAATGTCCACTCCCTAGGAGACCATTGTGTTCACAATGCAGAATCAATATGCATGCCACAGAGGATTTTCTTGAGGTCATCACAAAATGGGAAGAAAGGACTAGACAGAGAGGGGCTAATCTGATTAACACTGAGGCTCGTATAGACGATGCTCTTCGCATAACTAATATAAATATGGTTACAAGAGGAGGAAAGAAGGCTGGGGAAGAATGGGGTACGGTGGACCTACCATCGATTGTTAAGGCAGCATCCCCAAAGAAATCATACAAGCCCATACAACAAAAATAGTATTATCAAGAGGCAGCTAAATTGTCTAAAGGGATGATCGAGACAAAGGAGAAAAAGAAACAAGACAACCACATGCTCAAAAATCATCACCCGATAGAGCAATGGTTTAAGTTATTTCTACAGATCATTGATTATGAGTGTAGGTTGAAAGAATTGCGCAAAAGTTTAAAAGTGGTATTGCTAGAATATGAAGAGGAAGGAAAACTACCATCTGCCAACTTACCATAAAGGCATACAAGAAGAGTGCGGCGGAATAAAAAGAGAAGCATAAGGGAATTTTGAATCAATGCTTAGATTGCAGTATTCTAGATCAAAGACACGATGCTAGACTTGGGATTGGATGTAAACATTCTTCCCAGGAAAAAATGGGAGGTGATGGGGAAGCTACAACTTAAGTATTCACCGATACAATTGAGGATGGTGAATCAGTACTGTATCTTACCTATTGGAAGGTTATAAAATGCAGAGGTGGATGTGTTGGGAGTAAAGACATACACTAAATTTGAAGTAATTGATATAATGGGTGATAAGGACTTGTATCTAGCACTCCTTGGGATCGACTGGGCCTATCAAAACTATGTTGTCGTCGAACTAAATAAAAAACTAATGATTTTTGAAGTAGAAGGGATGCAGGTGATACAACCCTTGGACCCATATCAAGGACCCAGGTTCACGGAACCTGTAGATGACAGGGACGAGTCGAGAATGCTAGAACAACTATATACACTAACAGAAGGTAAGGGAGAGGATTATATAAATCCCACAATAGGAGGATCTGTCAGCTGGAGGAGTATTCAAAGCTCAGCAGCTGGTTCAGAAGCCGCATGGGATGCATGGTAGCAGGAGGGATATGAACTTAATACCAGATATTACGTGAAGCTAGGAAGGATAAACTGGATAGGGGTAGAGGTAAGTGACTGTCCCAAATTCCACAGTATTGAACCAGTATACCTTTTCTTCAACAAAGTAGACAGAGGAATAAGATAAGATCACAAGGTTCCATTGCTAGATATTGTGTTACTCGCCACCCCAGCAAGGTGGTGGAGAATGCATTGCAACACATTGTATGAATGGGGAACTATAAATTGAGCCATGAGGGAGAGTTTCAGTCAACAAGAAGATTGGCCACAAAATAGAGTGAAATATAGAGACAATTCAGATCCTAAGAATCATTTAGAATACTACATATAAAATTGGAAAAAGGAACATCTTCCGAAAGAACTATGGGTGCATGTATTTATACATACCCTAGGTACCATCCCGCAAGCTTGGTACATACAAGAGGAGCTACGTAAACAAACGATAGATTGGAATGCCATGGCTACCCATTTCATCAACACTTCTCAATCAGAGATGTTGATCAACGAATGGCTAAAACATTATATGCTATTAAAAGAATCTTGTTCTCCCCAGGATAGCTATGGGAAGGTTGCGTTGATGAGAAGCTCTTATAGCATCTTTATGACACAAGTTATCTAGAATATATGGCCTGTGACAAGGTAGACATAGAACCAGATGAAGATGGTCTAGAAGGATTAAGACATATGACCTTTGAGGGAACATAAGGGGAAAGGGATATTCAAGAAATTCCCGCAGGAGAAGTCGCACACCTACTACTGATGAAATTGAGAAAGTAGAATATTGGAACAGAGAATAAACCCAAAATGGCATCTGTTGGGGATTATTCAGAAGAATAGACAACAAAGGAGATATTTGACCAGTTGAAGGAATATTAAGACTTGTTCCCAACTTCGGTAGCCTAGCTAAAAGGGATAAAAGGTACATAGGGGAGATGAAAATCGTTTTGAAGCTGGATGCATATATAGTAAAGCAAAGGCCATATAGGTTAAACCCTAGAGTGAAAGAAAAGGTTAAAAGGGAGATCGACAAAATGCTAGAAGATGCGATTATATTTCTAGTAGATGAAGTGGAATGGATCAATCCAATAATCATACAAAACAAGAAAGATGCAATAGAGATTAGAGTCTGTGTTGATTATAGAATTCTGAACAGTGCATGTGTGCATGATCCCTTCCTAACACCCTTTAGTGGTGAAGTCCTAGAGAATGTAGTTGGAAATGAGGCGTATTCATTCGCTCATGGATTCTCGGGCTATAATCAGGTTTGAATCGCAGAAGAGGACAAGAAGAAGACAATTTTCACCACCGAATGGGGGTCATGTGCTTACCATGTAATATCGTTCGGGTTGAAGAACGCACCCGTTGTCTTCTCAAGGATTATTATAGCTGCATTCAAAGACTAATTCATAGGTTCCTGGAAGTGTACATGAATGAAAGGATAGTATATAGTTTATTGAAGAAACACGCAAGCTTACTAAGGGTCATGTTTGAAAGATGTCTACAGCTGTAAAGCTCCTTGAATCTAAAGAAATGCATTTTTGTGGTTCCATTTGGAACACTGTTGGGCCACATTGTTTTTAAATATGGAGTGTGTGTAGACCCCACAAAGGTTCTGGCAATCGTTAACGTGGAATGACCACATAATGTAAAGAAACTGCAGTCCACTCTAGGCCACACAGGGTATTACAGATGTTTCATCAAAAACTACGAATCAATTACAGCCCTGACGGAGAAGTTACTAAAAAGGATAGAAGCATTCACTTGGTCGAAGGATTGTCAAACAACATTGAATAAGTTGAAAGAGAAATTGGTAAGCACTCCTATCCTTGTGTACCCATATTGGAACAAGACATTCCATGTACATATTGATGTGTTAGAATCACACTAGGAGTAGTATTGGCACAACCATATGAAAGAAATATGGATCACCCAATATACTATGCAAGCAGGAAGCTATCAACTAAAGAAAGGAACTATACGACAATAGAGAGGGAGGAACTGGCCATTGTTTACTCTCTTAAAAAATTCAAGCATTACTTGTTTGGGGCGCCATTTAAATTTTTCACAGATCATTCAACGCTAAAGTATTTAGTGAACAAACCAGTGTTAGAAGGCATAATATGTTGTTGGTTATTACTCTTCCAAGAATTCATTTTCGAGGTAGTGATCAAACCTGAAAGGCTGAATGTGGGGCCAAATCATCTATCACGACTGGAGACAGGAGATAATTAAGGTTCATTAGATGATCATCTACCTGATTCCGACTTACTCAGAATAGAGGCAGTTCTGGACTTCTTAGAAGAAATTGTTGAGCTATTAACAACAGGGCACTGCCCAGAGGGGTATACACCAATGTAGAAGTGACATCTAATAGTGAGGGTAGTGGACTATCAACTAATCGTAGGACATCTCTATAAGATGGGTCGAGATCGATTCTTGCATACTTCATCAGGAAAGAGAAGATGTGCTATGGGAATTTCACCTTGGAGTCACAGGAGGCCATGTAGGAGGAAAAGCCACCGCAAAGAATATATTGCATGCAGTATTATGGTGGCCAACCATCCACAAATATTCTAAGCAATATGATAAGAATTGTGATGTATGTAAGAGGGTTTGAAAGCCTTCACGTCAAGACAAAATCCCTTTAAACCCAGTTCATATAGTGCAGATCTTTGAGAAGTGGGCAATAGACTTCATTAAACCCATAACACCACCAATGTGACATTCACATGCAAGATACATAATAATGGCTAAATAATATATCACACAATGGGCAGAAGAAACACCATTCAATGACTGTACAACTGACACTACTGCAAGATTCATTTTTGAAAATATAATTTCAAGATTTGGATGCCCAAAAAGCCTGACAAGCGATCAAGGAACACATTTCATTAATGAAACTAATAAGTCTCTTCTCAAGAACTTTATGATTTAGCATCATAAAAGTAGCCCATATCATCCATAGGCCAATGAGACTATTGAGGCATTCAATAAAATAGTGAAGAAAGGTCTCATGAAAATTGTATCAGCTAACATGAATGACTGGGATGAACATGTACCAGCAACTTTATGGGCATACAAAACAATAGTGAAAAGACTTCATAAACAAACACCATTTCAGCTAGTATATGGAAAATAATCAGTAGTCCCAGCGTAGTTCATAGTGCCCAACATGTTTATTTCCCAAGAAAAAAAATGACAAATGATGTAGCTTTAAAAGAAAGATTGAATCAATTGATGGAACTTGATGAATCCAGACTCTTAGCTGGATTTCACCAGTTAGTAAAGAAACGAAGGAAAAAATATTAGCATGACAGGCATATCAAAATGAAGACATTCCAAGTTAGAGATCATTCATTGTAATACGATAGCAAGTTCCAAATGTTCCCGGGTAAGTTGCAGATGCACTCGCTAGGCCCGTTTATAGGTCCGAAAATCAAATATTTTAGAGCAGTAAGGTTGGCCCAACTGGATGGAGAAATTTTACATGGACGAGTAAACGGAACACGCCTACAACCCTTCCACATGCCAAAATACACACGATCAAGTTAAGGGGTCTCAGAAATGAGCCCTCAAGTAGGTAGTAGTCAATAAAATTTAACCAAGTCATTACAATGTTCATTTGAAGTTCATGTATTTTGTAGTTTGTTGACAGTGCTGGACCCACAAACATGTCAAAGGGATCTCTCTGGTAACAAGTCCCACTTATACCTTAGACTGTTTGGTGTAGGAGTCCCAATAGTGGGTCATAAGGTAATTCCTTGACCGCGATGTCGCACAGTGACAAGTAAGAGAACTCTACCAGTAGCAAGGGTGTGACTGATGCAGTGAGTCAGGGAATGAGTATGAGAGGTTCCAAAACTTCAAAGGGAGAGGAAGGTGAAGGTGAGTTCCAGGTTGAAAGGGATTAGTCCCAACTTGGCTAGGAACACACAACACAAAGGACATGCACAACTTTTGGTAGAGCAGTTGACACAAGCGTGGAAGTCACAACATACAAGGTAAGATAACACGAACAACACTCACGGATCAGTCAGAGATGAGTGTGACAGTTGATATAACAAGGTTCATAGAAAGGTTTGTTTGATGTCTGGCAGAGAAATCGACATGGATGGTGCCAACATTACAACATATGCAGCACATTAACAACAAAATTCATATAATTGCATACAAATCAGTTCATATACAAGTACATAAGTTAAACAACATATATCATTAAGGCAACCAGAGCAGTCCAACTACAATAACAACATATGCATGAAAATGTGTCGGCTTTTATTATATAAAGAACTATAAGTCACAATCATACAATACACCATGTAAACCTGCTAGCCCCATCATTGGAACATTACAGCCACATCCGCCTGCTCCTCCAAAGAGATATACTAGCTCCATGTAGTGGAGAAGCCAAGGTGCGTTACAATACTATCCAAGCCTTCTTAAGATAGTCTTAGTAGAAGCTTGGCTAACCAAAATCCTATACAATGAGTTATGAGCGACTATTTATAGCAATGGGTGGGGTGACCCTTGACATTCCCCTTTGTGACTGTTCAACTACCCTCATGACTCTTCACCCACTTTATGACTGTTACATTCACTTTTGAGACTTGACTTACACTTGACATGACTCAACAATACAAAGCACATGTACCCATGTCAACAATGGCTTGAAAAAGCCAAGCTAGACACCACTCTAACTTAGACAACTATAGAATTCCAACTGCTTGACATCCTCATGTTGATCAACAGTAACATATTGGTCCTAAGATTGGTAGTCTTTGATAGTGTTTGTATGTTCCACTATGACATCATCTGGAACCTGAACCTTGCCTCCATGGCATTCAGGTACACTACTTGGGTTCCTCTGTCCAACTCATATGAAAGAATGCGTAACAATGTCTTGAATGTGGTCGGACTAGCAACATACTTGTGCATGATGTCTGCATTGATAAGCAAGTCTGTACTGGTAGTGAGGCGCATGAACTCGTTGACGTATGAGTCAAGCTGTTGTTGGACCTCCTTCTTGGTCTTTGCTTGGGTGAGAGTCCAAAGTGATGGAATCACGTATGTGTGCACAAAATCCTCCATGATTTTGAAGACTCATGCATGGGAAGCTTGTATGCCAGTAATGAGTTGCGATAGGTCCTCATAGTTTCGGATCTGACTCCAGATACGTGCTTGCAGCTTGACCGCATTGGCCTTCATCATATTTGGAAAATAAAGCGGAACTCCTGTATACTTCATCATCGATGCTCACATGCTATTAATGACATCATGTATGTTCTTCAAGATGCGAGCTCTTCTCACACATGGATGCTTCCATCTGTGAAGATGAATGACTTCTTGATGCACTGTACCGAACTTGGAGTACAATTCTTGCATGACCGTGTCCAAGGACAACACTTCCTCTACTATTTCCTTCTTCTATTCATCTTGGGTGGAAATTGTCACCAAGTCTCCTCCCTACTTGGTCACCTGTAGTTCCTTCTACATTCACCTATTCTCAACTATGAAGAAGCAAACACTGGAGCTAGTAGCTTCGATATACACTCTACTTTCATTGGCCAAAGCAGTTGGGTCCTTGTGCACATTGGTCACGATCACTTGTTCTTCAACTTGTGCAGGGGATGTTTAGTCCTCTGGAGTTGGTACTCTGTCAGGATGCACAACTATATGTTGAGATTCATCAAAGGAGTTGTCACACATCTCTACTTCCGAATGACCACCAAGGATCTCAGTGCATCCTTGGTCATTCGATACTTTCTCATCATCTGGATGCATTGCAGTGGGTGAGTCGACCTCTCTATGGTGAGGCATGAGGACATTTTCCTATTCCAATTCTGGCTCGTCCATTTCTGCATCCAATTGTTCAAATGCCTTTTCTATCTCATGAGCAAAGTCTTGCCCCTGCGAGGGTTCACCCTGTTTACTTGATGCTAGTTGTTCAAAAGAATCAACTAATTGTATGGGCGCTACTTCATTTATCTGCACGTGATGCACCCCTTGCTGATGGGCTTCCTTATTCTTTTGGCACAACTCTTGTTCTTTCCAAAGTTGCTCCCTCACCTCATGTAACTCCTTCAATACTTCTTCCATTCTCTTCTTATATCATTTCCTTCACGCAATTTGCTTTTTGTGTTGCTTCCTCTTATGTTGAATAGCCCTAGATGCTTGTTCTACAAGTGGATCTACTCGAAACTTGTAGCTTTGTTCCCCATCCATGCAGTCGACAATGTTTCTCTTCCCTTTGTTGCGCACAGGTATGCTTGGATCCTCTGCCTCTACTGTTGCTGCTACTGCTACTACTGCTGGTGTTATCCATGGTGCTACTTCATGCTGCCATGCTAACCATTCTACGATGAAACCAACCTATTCATTGGGTCTGGAATGATGGTAACAATACCTCCATGTGTATTCCTCAACCCAATGAAATGGCCCATGGATCCAATTGAATTGAGCTCTCATGTAGTGATCCTTCACAATGCAATGTGGGTCATACAGGTTGAAGCTTCAGAGGTCGAATGGGTGCTTCTTCATTTTTTCAGCTTTGACATCCACTTGCTTGATGTTCTTGATCTCATATAACCCAATCCATAATGTAAGAGTGGGCTAAGGTGCCTTCTTCTTAGGCTACAACCTAGCTCTTAATCCTGCTAAGATATGATACACTACTTCCTGTGTGACAAGCACATCCAAAGAAAACTTTGGAAGAACATGCAGAGGCTTCTCCGCAATGAAAACTCGGATGAACATGCCATCCGGTGAGGCATACCAATCTACAATTCCTAACAATGCCTTCATCGCTTCTTGTGGCATGTAGGGTGGATCCTATTTGAATATCAACTTGTACATTGGGGTGACAAGATGGTCGGACACTCGGAGGAAATCTTGAAATATGTGCTCACAACAGTCTCCGTCGGTGACCATGCTAACTCTAAGCCTGGGAACTCATGTCGGGTACATACTGCATTTAGAATGTAAGCAGACATTTCAATCTCTACATGCATGCCTTCGGGTGACTGTTAAGAGTTCTTGACTTGTTCCTTCAGCTGATGAGCCAGTATGCCAGACTAGTTGCATGGTCTTCCTTCCCTAGCCAGTTGGTCCAGCACGACCACCCAACTCTGAGGGAAGGTCTCAGTGCTCACTTGGCCACTCAGTCGACATGCAAATGTGACCAAGTATTGGTATGCCTTCCTCAATATATTCATCTTATAGATCTAGTTAGGGGTTTTTATACAGGAAAATGACCTCCTCAATAACTCAAAGGAGAAAGACATGATGACTAAAGTACTGACCAAGTTCACAGGCCCAGTTGTCAAGCTAACGTTGTCTAAACACTAGCAACCTGCTTTATAAAGCTTCCTAGCAAGGCTAAGGGTGCGTTAGTGCCTAGGGTAACTTTGTCTATTACCTCAAGAAGAGCGTTAGTGAACCCTAATGAGTTTCTATGGGTCAAGGGAATGAGTTGACCAAGAAATATCCCAAGATTCTCTCCTATGTCAGCTCACAAAAGCAGGGAAACATCAAAACTCGACCTGTTTGGGGGAATTACTAATTCCTAATGGAGTATGCAAATGAGAAAGAGCACAAAGGCATGGAAACATCATTGCTTTTGCCTAATGGAAATCATGATGGACTTGGCAACCCTATCCTCACACGATATATATATGCAAGGCTTGGGCCATTGTGAAATAGGTCGAACTATTTGAAAGGATTTCCTATTTGACTATTGAGCAGAGTTTCAGACTAAGGCATCAGAAGAGGCTAAGAAGGGAGAGAGAGAGAGGAGACGAAGGGGTAAGGGAAGGATGATACAACCGATGGTTGTAATCACTATTTCTACATCAATATAAAATTGCAATTGTGTTGTCCACTCTGAGATGTGGGTAGTATAACTTGTTTATATGTTTATGAAACATTGTTAGCATGAGTGGCTTAGAGATATGCAACTAGATATCTTTATATTTTCACGCATTGCTTATCAAGGTTTTATGCTATGATATTACACTTGTCTTTGCTATGTATAGGTTTTGATATGGAGTAGGCTCAGGGGTCTTCCACCTAGCTACATTGCACTCTCCAGCAACACCACACTAAGACTCGAGGTAATAATTACTTCTCGCTTTTATATTCATTTGTTAAGAATAGACATGCACATATCTTTGTGACAACTTCAGCTAATATGACTATCTGTTGAGGATCCCGAAAAGATCCTTGAGGATTTCTACATCACCAAACACCTGTGCATTAATCCCTATAGCAGAATTGGTGACTCCACTGGGGATGAACACTTAATTCCCGATTTTCCCAGAAAGTTCTTAGATCTCTCTTTCTTCCAGACCTTATTATACTTCTTCATTCCCTTTCCGACCACTTAGGACTATATAGCACCCTTATTTGAGTGATCAGCCCTAGATCAGATCCCACAACCTATTTTTTAAGCCTTTCTCCTCACTAATTATGTGTACTAGTGTAAATATCTCTTTATAAAGCATTGTGGCCTCACCAATAGTGAATTAGTGTTGCAAGTAACTCTTTGTAGCCTCTAGTATAGAGTGTTAGCCAGTCATTTCTTGATAAACAACTTGCTCTGTGACCTCATGGGTTGGGAAATATTCTTGTAGACTGACCAGGGATCTGCTGCTATGCTTGTTTGACTGATCTGTGTCTTGAACATTTTTTTTTATAGAAAATAGATTTAATTCTTAAAGTTTTGTTTTCATTAGAGAAAAAATACAAAAAAAAATTATTTTTTTCTACTTAGTTGGTTAGATCTACATTATTTGGTTTCAAAAGTTGTTAGTGAGCATTGAAGTTATATCAGTTATGCTAGTGTTTTACTGAATAGGATGCATGGTATATATATTGATATATGAATGGCTCTCCCTTTGTAGAAGCAACTTATTCATCGAAAGTGAAAATTTACAAGCATTGTTTTTGCATGATTTGAGTCAGAGTCCCATATAACTTCATATGTCAACACCCCTACCGAAGACTCTAACAAAGTACATTTAAAATCTACCTAATAAAATCAATCAACAACTCTTTTTACAGTAAACACACATTAGTTTAGGCTAGGATCTTCGGATAGGTAGTGTTAGTTAACTGCCCAATATCATACACCGAAACTAGTGTCATTAAAGAGAGAAATTCTTCTGCACTCAAACTATCCAGGACCACTCTAGTAAAAGCAGAGCTAAATATGAGACAATACCAGAATGTAAGTGAAGGTATCCCACCTTTTCTTACATCTCCTTGGGTATTCTACGTATCGGGGATTCCTTTGGGGATATCAGAGCTGGTTCGGGGACTTAGGTATCCTATCCACACAGTGTACTATTTGTGACTATGTCCCCATTGGTAGAGTCTGTGATTTGAGGTATCCTTAGTGGCCATACATTTAGGGATGAACAGAAGGTGACTGGGGAGGGCTGCCCTGGTACTTAACACAAATGAACCTACTCTGTCTTCGGTTTTTGGGAGGGTGCTCATCTTCACTAGAGTACTTGACCCCTTAATCTAAGGTTCGGATGAAGCTCAAGAGTAATCGTAACTATACATTGGTCCAACTCTCTCTGTTATTCATTGTGATATTGGGTTTCATCTTCAATGATTGGTGCTTATCAGATAGCATCATTTCCCTCTGCTTGTTGATTGATTTCCTTAGTGTATTTTTTATTTTTTTAAGTGCTAGATTGTTATCACCAAGACTTTAATAAATATCAATGTAAAATCTATTGAAAAAATTTATCAGTCACAGTGGCTACATTTAGCCCTCATCGTCAATCTAGATAGGTGTTAGGTCTTCCCCCACTGATTATGGAGGATCTGCTAAGCCCCAGTGAACCAGATTCCCCATCTTCGGGCAATCAGTCTTCGAGATCTAACACAGAATCGGTTCAGACATCCCACGATTTAAGCTTACCATAAGATTTCTTTACTCAAGGATTCCTTCCTCCATACAATCCTCTGATCATGAATCTGTTGGGACCACTCTTGATTCCCGTTGGATTTGTACCTCCTTTGTTTTTTGTTGGAATGTTTCCACCCATCCCATTGATGACTAATGGGTCGTGGGCTTTTGTGGATACTTTTTGTCCACCAGCGCCTCCCCAGTCGACATTCAATAGCACACCTCTGATGGAGAACAATGATACTCAATCTGTCCCAAGTTCAAACCCTATCATGACACCCACCATGAGTGGAACCCAATACATTCCAGGTTCCACCCCTTTTGTGTCAGCCCCTAGACCTTTGACAAGTGCTACATATAGCACTCCTTATAATGCTCAATATAGCATGGTTAGCATGGGTCCCATCAACCACCCCTATGGTTGGTATCATTTATTTAGCTATAACCCCTAGGTTCAGATTCTTGGGGGCACAGTTCCCAAAACGCATATACCGACCAGGAACGTAACAGTGTGCCCTCTTTTTACAGGGTTGCAGGGACAGTCATTGATTGACATGAACCCTCCTTATGTCACTCAAGGACCTATAGTTAGTTACGTGGCAAGTGGGAACCCTTAGCAAGGTCCCAATCAATCCATATGGGCACCCTACTGTCAACCTCAAATTAGTCAACGGGGCACTCCTTATCTTGGGGGCACTTCCAACGCCCAGTCTAACAACCCCTATGGAAACCCATAGTACACAATTATACCCCAAGGAACTTACTATACCATGCAACTTGTGTATAATATTGGAAACAACATGATGGGAGGACCCAAAGGATCCTCAAGTCATATGTCATCACCTTGGTCCGATTCGGGGGCATCAAACACCTTGCCTTTCTTGGCAATGCTTGATATCCCCAACTTGTACAAATTCACAAATGAACCCATCTATCACAACTTACTTTGGCTGCCAATCCCACATAAAATCCTGACAGACGTCCTGAAGTTCGAAGGGAAGCAAGGGGAGGATCCGGGTACACACATCGCCACCTATCATTTATGGTGTGTTTCTAACTCCATGGTGGATTATAGTATCTAGCTATGGATCTTTCTCTACACCCTTACTGGCAATGTAGCCAGGTGGTACATCGAGTTACCACGCGTGTCAGTCAATACCCTTAGCACTTTAGCAATGGAATTCTTAAATCATTTCCAACTACCCATCAACTATGAAACTGGGATGGAACTCCTCACTTCATTACATCAGGACACTGCGACCCACATCTCTAATCATATAAATGAATGGAGATGTAGGCAGAGGCTAGTCAAATATCCCATCCTAGACTATCTATTAGCGGATTGGTTCTGCAAGTCTCTACTCCCCCAAATCACTAAAGATGTTTCCTTAGGTGGTGCAGTCACGGAAGACCAATCCGTTCATCATGCCCAGCACTTAGGTTTGATATATTCGCAGTCTGGCACTTTTTACGATGTAATTCCCAATGCCTCTCGCAACTCCAATGCTCCCGCTACTTAGCACACTGGAGCGCACACCGATGGGATTATCGGCACCACCTTCGAGGTTGTTGTAAAACAACTCAGTGGTCACCTTGCCCAGTTGTCAATTGACCCCTCTACCAAATCTACTACTCTTCATACGATCACGATAAACTTTATGCAGTCTACACAAAAACCTAGTGGTAAGAATAAGAATAATAGGAAAACGACCGCTCCTTCTGAAGAGCAGTCAACAAAGCAATACAACCCAAAGCATATGGTTGTTGCACCTTCTAACGATGTAAAGTGCAAGCGCGCCTGGTTCCCATGAAAAATCTGTGCTGACGACCATATGAAATATTGTTTTCTGCGTCTTTAGGAATGCACAAATTTCATCGCTAAAAAGGACATCGGTAGGACCCCTACGGTCCTAAATAATACTTTCACTGCTTAGCAATAGAAACACCTTGTTGCAAACCAACCCCAACCCTTGCATGAGGGCAACGACGGTTTGCATCAACCTTCAACTGGTGAAGGACCATCACCATTCACACCTTTGAAATGGTAGATCTACAAATTAGAGCCAAATCTTGTGGAGCTTCATTCGCTAATGCTGAGGAAGACCCCTCGATTCAAAATCCATCGTCGCCTCACGATATTCATATCGAAAGGCCAGTTGGTGATCTTGTGATTCACCCTCTAAAAGGGGCACTTCGTCACACAATGCATAATACATCTGCACATGCTGCCCAAAACTACAGTATTGTAGAAGATTTGGTGCAAGCACTGCCACCTATGTCGGTGCTCGAAGTATTACAAACCTGTCCAGGACAAAGGAAAGCTCTACTTTCCGCAATTGGTGGTATTGACCCCCAAGATTCCATGCTTGCAATTTTCGACATGGACAAATGTAAACCTCCCCTTTCACACTAGCTTGCATTTTAGGTGAAAATGTTTTTGAAAGGGTGAGGAATACATAGAACTATCATTGATGAAGGTGCTTCAACCCGTGTCATGTCAGCTTCATGTTGCCTCGCTTTGGGTTCTCCAACCCTATCCCTACCATCAAATTCCCTTAAAGCTTTCGATGGCCACACTTTCATCCCAAAAAGTTACCTAGCTAGCTACCCCATCACCTTGAACGGGAATACGGTAACGATGGACATTGAAGTCATAGATAGAAATCTCAACTATAATTTATTGTTGGGACACAGTTGGAAATACGCCATGACCTCCATTGTGTCTATTTTCTTTCGCATCATCCTATTTCAATTGGATGGAAAGATAGTCACAGTGGACCATCTGTCCTTTTGCACCCCTGATTATTCCCTGTTACATAGTAGCTCTGTACCCTTAGTAGGTGGTGTATGTTATATAGAAAATTGACTCCCTCATCAACTCAGAGGGGAAAGACATGATAGCTGAAGCAAAGACCAAAATCACATGCCTTGTTTCCACACTAATGCTAGCTATGCACTGACAACCTGCTTTATAAAGCTTCTCTGCAAGCCTAAGGGTGCGTTAGTGACCCAACTAACTCAAGTTGCTAGTTTAGGAACATCGTTAGTGGATCCTAGCAAATTTCTAAGGGTCAAAGGAACAAATTGACTCATAAATATCTAGATATTTGTTCCTAAAAACACTCAGGAAAAGCAAGGAAACATCCAGATTTGACCTATTTGGAGGATTTCTAATCCTAATGAGGGAGGAAAATGGGAAAGAGCTGAAAATCATGGCAACTTCATTGCTTTTACCCTAGGGAACTCAAGGAGGAACTTGGTAACCCTAACTCAATTGCTACATAAGCAAACTAGGGCTATGGTGATAGAGGTCAGAGCATTTGAAAGGATAGCATACTTGATTGTTGAGCATTGTCTCAAATCATAAGAAGTTGGTAAGAAGGGAGATAGAGAGAGAAGCTGGAGGGGTAAGGTAAGGCTGATACAACAAATTCTTGCAATCACTTTTCCAACATTAATATATAGCTGCAGTTGTACTGTCTACTCAGTGGTGTTGATGATATCATTCATTCATTTGTTTGTCCAATACCTTTTAGCATGAGTAGCTTAGTTATGTGTAACTAGATGTTCTTTTATGTATTCATGTACTAGTTATTAGAGTTGTATGTTGTGATTATGCTTGTCTCCTCTATGTGCAGGACTTGATCTGGAGCTGGCTCAGGGGACTTCCACCTAGCTGCATTGTGTTGTCTAGCAAATCTACATGGAGGCTTGAGGTAATCTACTTCTCCTACTTTGATAGCTAGTTATTGTTTATGAACATGCATGTAACTTTGTGATGGTTGTAGATAATCTTACAGTTTGCTGAAGGTCTCAGCAAGACCTTTGAGGGTATCTTCATTCTCCATACACCGTGCATTTTATCCTACAACAGAATTAGCGACTACATTGGGGACTAAACATCTAGTTCCCGGTTTACCCGAACAGATCTCAGTTTTCTCCTCCTTCTAAAAGCTCCCTATACTTCTACATTCCCTTTCTAACCCATCAAAAACCTTGTTGCATCTTGCCTACATGTATTCATCACTGAATCTTATCTAAGAAGCCCTATTTTTTACTGTTTTCCCACACTAGCAGGTTAGAAGACTACATAGTGCTTTATAAAGCACTGTGTCTGCTCATAGGGAGCGTTAGTGGACCTATTAACTCTCTGTGGCCACTACTACAGAGCGTTAGTCTCCCAAAAACTTGATTTCTAGTTGTGTTTGCAAACTAGAAGGGATAGGAAGCCCGCTCATGGACTGAAAGAGGATCTGTTACTACATTTTGTTAGCAAAATAGGTGTCCTAAAAAAATTTTTACGGAAATTTTGTTTGCTTTTCTTTCTTAAAAGCATTTTATATGAAAGAAAGATCCACATTTTTTATTCATTATTTTGTTTAGCTGGTTAAAAGCTGCTCTATTTTTGGTTTCAAGTAGTTGTTAAGAAAACATTGGAAAGAAGTTCATTGGTTATGCATGTGTTAAATGATTGAGATGCATGGAAGGAATATGAATATGTGAAAAACTCTCACCTATAGAATACAACTTGTTTTCATCGAATTGAATTTTTTTAAAACATTGTCTTGTGCATGATTTTTTAGTCAGAGTCTCATCACATTTCATACGTCAACTCCCCTACCGAAGACAAAAAAAGTACACATAAAATTTACCTAAAATCAATAAGTAACTCTTTATTCAACAAACAAACATTAGTTAGGCTAGGATCTTGGGATAGGAAGTGTGAGTAAAACTGCCCAAGATAAAAAACCAAACTAGTGTCATTAAAAGAAAGAAATTCCTTCTACACTCATACTACCGAGACCACTCTAGTAAAAGTAGAGCTAAATACGAGAGAATATTGGACTGTAAGTGAAGGTAGCCCGCCTTCTCTTACAACTCCTTTGGGTATTCTATCTATTGGGGATCCGTTCGGGGATTTCAGAGCTGAGTTGGGGACTCAAGTATCCTACCCACACAATGTACTATCTACGACTATGTCCCCCCCAGTGGTGTCTATGATCTGAGGTATCCTTAGTGGCCAAACTTTTAGGGACTTACACAAGCTGACTGGGGTGGGCTTCCCTGGTACCTAACACAGACAGAGCTACTTTGTCTTCAGTGTTTGGGAGGGTGCTTGTCTTCACGAGAGTACTTGGCCCCTCAATCTAAGGTTTGGGTGAAGCTCTAGAGTAACTGTAACTGTACATCTAGCCAAACTTCTCTATTATTCATTAAGATACTGGGTTTCATCTCTAGTGATCGGTGCTTATCAGACAAGGTCATTTCCCTCTGATTTATGATTGATTAACTTAGTGTATTTTTTTATATTTTTTAGGCACTCAAGTGTTATCATTTAAGACTTTAACAAATATCATGATAAAAATTAACTGTCACCGTGGCTACATCCAGCAATTGTCATCAATATAGACGATTTCTAGGACTTCCTCCACTCATTGTGGAAGATCCGCTAAGCTCCAGTGAACCGGATTTCCCATCTTCGGGGAATCAGTCTCCTAGATCTCACACAGGATCTATTTGCGCAACCGACGATTCAAGTTTGCTGGAGAATTTCTTTACCGAAGGATTCCTTCCTCCCTTTAACCCTCTGCTCACGAATCTGTTGGACCCAATCTTGGCTCCCACAATACGTGTACTTCCTTCTTCTGTAGTCGGAACATCTCCATCTATCCCATCGATGACTAACAAGTTGTGAGACTTTAGGGACACTTTTGGTCCCCCACCACTTCCCCAGTCGACAGTCACCACAACACCGTCGATGGTGAACCCGTTATCCCATTTGTCCTAGGTACAACCACTCACATGACACCCTGTACGAGTGGAACCCAACCGATGCCAAGTTCCACCCCTTTAGTGTCAAACTGCATACCTTTGACAAGTGCTACATACAATGCTCCCTATAATGCTAAATATAGAAATATGGGCGCGGTTCCCATCCACCAACAATATGGTCGATCTCCATTGTACAGTTCAAACTCGTAGATTCAAGTATCTGGTGACATTCCCAATATGCACATGCCATTAGGGAACATAAAAATTCCCCCTCCATTCTTAGGTATGCATGGTCAGTCGCTGATTGACATAAGCATTCCTTATGTTAATCAAGGACAAATGGTTAGTTCTGTGACGGGTGGGAATCCTCAAGGAGGTCCCAAAAAATCCATGGGGGCACCCTACTCATAAATTCAAATGAGTCAAGGGGGCACCACTTATCCTGGGGGAAATTCTATACCCCAGTATCAAAATCCCTAAGGAAATCCACACTACAACACCATATCTCAAGACAACTACTATACCACAGCCCATGTATAATATTGGGACTCAAACGATGGGAGGAGTGCAAGGCTCCTCAAGTCATATTTCATCTCCTTGGTCCAAGTCAGGGGCACCACACAATATTCCTTTCTTGGAAACGTTGGATATCCCCAACTTGTACAAACTTACAAATGACCCCATCTATCATAACTTACAATGGCCGCCAATCCCGCATAAAATACCAACAGACATCCCCAAGTTCGATGGGAAACAAGGGGAGGATCTGGGCACTCATATCACCACATACCATCTTTGGAGTGTTTCTAACTCCATGGTGGATGATAATGTCCAGTTACATCTTTTTCCCCGCACCCTCACTGGCAACGCAACTAAGTGGTACATTGAGTTACCACGTGCATCAATAAATATCTTTGATGCTCTAGCGATGGAATTCTTAAAGTACTTACAGATACCCATCCGCTATGAGACTGGGATGGAAATCCTCACTTCATTACATCATGATACCACCACCCACATCACTGATCACATACATGAATGGAGACTTAGGCGGAGGTTAGTTAAAGCTCCCCTCCCAAACTATCTCTTAACGAATTGGTTTTGCAAGTCCCTACTCCTCCAAATCCCTAACGATGTCGCCTTAGGTGGTGCAGTCACAGAAGACCAGTCCATACGTTGTGCCCAACACTTACATCTGATATATTCACAGTCTAGCACCCTTTACAATGTAATCCCCAATGCCTCTTGCAACTCCAACGCTTCCACTACTACCAAATCGACTGCTCTTCCTACCACCGCGATAAACTCTGTGCAGTCTATGCAACATCCCAGTGGTAAGAACAAGAAAAATAAGAAAACGACCGCTCCTTTTGAGGAGCAGTCAACAAAGTAGCAAAACCCAAAACATAAGGCCATTGCGCCTCCTAACGATGGAAAGGATAAACCCACCAAATTCCCTTGCAAAATCTGTGCTGAAGACCACATGACATATCTGTGTCTGTGTCTTCAGGAATGCATATATTTCATTGCTCAAAAGGATACTGGTAGGACCACTGGTGTCCTAAATAATCCTTTCCCCACTTAGCAGCAGCAAAACCTTATTCCAAACCAACCCTAACCCCTACAAGGGGGCAACGGTGGTCCGCAACATCCTTCAGCTTGTGAAGGATCCTCTATTGTTTACACCTTTGAAATGGTAGATATACAAACAAGAGCCAAATCCTATGGAGCTCCTGTTGCTCATCTAGTGGAACCTTCCCAAATTCAAAACCCACCAACACCTAATGATTTGCATATCAAACGACTAGTTGCTAACCTTGTAATTCACCCCCTCAAAGGGGAACTTCGACGCACAACACACAATACATCTGCACGTGCCACCCAAAACTATAGCATTGTATAAGACTTGGCGCAAGCACCATCGGCTATGTCGGTGCTCGAAGTATTACAAACATGCCCAACACAAAGGAAAGCTTTGCTTTCGGCTATTAGTGTATCGACCCACAGGATTCCATGCTTGCATTTTTTGACATGGAAAAGTGTAAACCTCCCCTTTCCCACCAGCTTGCATTTCAAGTGCAATTTTTTTCGAAAGGTAAAGGTATACACAGAACTGTCATCGACAAAGGTGATTCTACCTGCGTCATGTTGGCTTGCTCTGGGTTCTCCAACCCTATCCCCACCATCGAATTCCATTAAAGCTTTCGACAGCCACACTTTCATCCCAAAAGGTTACCTTTTTGGCTATCCCATCATCTTGAGTGGGAAAACGATAATGGTAGATATTGAAGTCATGGATCATAAACTCAACTATAATCTGCTTTTGGGTCGCACTTGGACTTATGCCATGAAGGTCGTTGTGTCTTCGGTATTCTGTATCATCCTATTTCCCTTAGATGGAAAGATATTCATAGTGGACCATCTATCCTTTTGCACCCGAAATTACTCTCTGTTACCTAGCAGCTATGTACCCTTAGTGGGTGGTGTACCTGACTCTTACATCAGTATCGGTACCGGTCTATTGAAGGGCTCTTCCCTAATGGGTTGTTTCCCTATTCCGCTGCCCAAGGTTTCACAGATGGTCAACATGATTTCATCCATTCCTCATGAACAGATTGATCCATGGATCCCATCGGCTCCTTCAGACATTGACACCTATGGAGAACAAATGGTGTTCTCACTAGCTGAATCAACCTACCAAGCCATTCAATCTGCATCTGCATCTTTGGTCACTTTGGTTATGTCCAACGATACCACTGCCCCTCCCATAACTGCTACTTCTTTCGATCCACTCAATCAAGTCCTACCTAAGGATGAAGCTATTGGAGAGATCATGAGTTTAGAAGAGCGACCTTGGGAGGACTCGCACCATCGTGTTTCAATATCTGATTTAGACACAATGCCTCTTCAAATCCTGTCATCTGAAGCACCTGAAATCATTTCCTCACCATATATGACTATCCAAACTTTGGACTCGAAGGGAAACATGGGTAATCTTTCAAAGACATTGCCCATCTATATTTCAGTCAAGATAGGAATCGTGGAAAACATACAGATCAGAGCCAATCGCAATCCTGAGGAAATTGTGAGCTTCACCTACCCTTTTAATGACTTCCGCGATGTTTTCCTTTGGTCTTATGAGGAAATGCATGGCATAGACCCTTCTATTGTCAAGCACGATATCAATAAGTATCCAACATTCTTTTTTCTTTCTCGCTTATTTTTCTTGCTTGTTAATCTGAAAAACCTCGGTCCTCGAGTCTCCTTCTTTAGGATTGTTAAACTTCTACAAAGAAGATATGAGAACTTTCTTTTATGGGATGTTTTCTCGCTCTAAAAAATTGAAAAATTCTCGAGTTTGTCATCGTTGGGCTCGTTAAACATATATGACAATGGTCTGAGCAACTCTTTTTCACTCTTTTTCTATCTCATTAAACTAAAAAATACCATTAGAGCATTCATTTTAGGCACTTTTTTCTCGCTCATTAAACTAAAAAAATCCTAAGTTTTGTCTTTAGGCTCATTAAACATTTATAAAGATGAACCGAGCATTCTTTTAGGTACTTTTCTCACTCGTTAAACTGAAAAATCTCGAGTTTTTGTCACTAGACTCGTTAAAAATCTACAGCAACAACAAGAGCACTTGCTTTTTTGGGACCATTTCTTGCTCTTAAAATCGAAAAATCCACATGTTTTTCCCCTCCTTCTGGCTCATTAAATCTAAGAAGGAGGAATAAGTAGTTCTTTTTCCTCTTTTTCCTCTCTCACTAAACTAAAAAAGATACCTAGATTTTTCTTCATTTGACTCGTTAAAATTTGATGAAGGTATTGAGTTTGTCGTCGTGTGACTCATTAAAAATTCATGATGAAAAACGAGTTTAGTCCATCTCCTTGTACTCGTAACAAAATGAGGTGACATCTATTGAACATAGGTTTCTCTTTATCCGGATTCAATAGATTAACTCACAGAAAAGTAACCGATCTGGGCATACTATTAACCTTTTGTTGCACCCTGTTAACAACTATGACGAAGGGACCACCATGGAATCGTTCTTTACGATCTTTTCAGACTCTCTAAATATGAAAAGACCACCGATTTGTCTAGTATGGACTCATTAAAATACACAAACAAGATATAGAGTTATTATTTTTACAATCCTTTTCAAACTCTCAAAACATGAAAAGATCGATGAGTTTTCCAGTTTGGACTCATTAAACTAATCAGATAGGGCAAAGAGTTGCTCTTTTTGCGGTCCTTTTCAGAATCTTAAAAAATGAAAAGATCAACGAGTTTATCTGTATGGACTAGCTAAACTCATCATATGGGGAAAGCAGACAATACAATTGCATTCAGTATTAGAAAGCGTGGTTTGGCAGCAGTCGTTCCCTTGAACATGGCAGTCCCTCAGGTAAACCTTCCTTGTGATGGCCTGTCAATATGAATCCTACCATCCTATGAGTTTAGCCTAAATATCCTAATGTTCTTGCATCTCTGTATCCTAACACTCTTTGGTGTTCATGAGTATAGTGTTGCATGGTTAAAACCATTGTCGTGCCTTCTATTGTTCAAAGGTTAACCTTTTGTTTCCTCCATCAACCCATCAAACATATCCTGTCAATATACCCTGTGTTGTTTATACCCAATGCTCAAAGATTCCTCAAAAAAAATCATTCTTGTCTCGTTTCATGTTGATTGATTTAGGACACATTATTGCATACCTTTCGACAGGTATCTTCCTATTGACTTCAATACTCTATCTAGGAAGACAACCCAGAAACACATTCAATGCCTTGGTACTTGTGGACATTAGTGGTAGGTTGCCTTGTGTTTGATCATGGGTTCTCATTATTGGCTCTTGGTTAAGCAATTTTATGGGTGTTTGACGACAACACATCTTCCACACTCATTAGATTATACTGTGCATCTTGGAGACCATCACTATTATTGGTGGCCTTCCTCGTGTCTGTTAATGGTCTCCATTATTGACTGGTAATTAGATTATTTCATGCATGTTCAACATCAATTCATATATTCACATGTATCGATCTATGTTGTTTGGTGAAGTGGAAATCAAGACCTTGGGTAGAGGCTTGCATCACTCAGCCTTGTTTCCTCTCCCAAGTTGCGTATATTGTTATTTGGAGATAGCTTATCAGGATGATTCTATTATGACACTGGATCCACATTATGCTTATCAATGGCCAACATCATCATATCGCTTTACAAAAAATCACTTTGACATAGCTACTGAGCATGGGAATGCCTGACTCAAGACATGATTTTAGTTGTTTTATATATATGTGTTGTACCAGGTTTCCCGTACCACCGGAAGCTCCAATCCTCTATCTCTTTTTGAAGAAAGATTACAGTTAAGTAAAGTATTTCGGCCATCGTCACAGCCTCTGGTATCATACTTTAGGGGGCATCTGTTATACAACAAATTGACCCCCTCATCAACTCAGAGGGGAAAGACATGATAGCTAAAGCAAAGACCAAAATCACATGCCTTGTTTCCACACTAACACAAGCTATGCATTGACAACCTTCTTTATAAAGCTTCTCTGCAAGCCCAAGGGTGGGTTAGTGACCCAACTACTCAAGTTTCTTGTTCGGGAACAACGTGAGTGGATCCTAGTGAAGTTTTAAGGGTCAAAGGAACAAATTGACTCATAAATATCTAGATATTTGTTCCTAAAAACACTCAAGGAAAGCAAGGAAACATCCAGATTTGACCTATTTGGCGGGTTTCTAATCCTAATGAAGGTGGAGAATGGGAAAGAGCTGAAAAGCATGGCAACTTCATTGCTTTTACCCTAGGGAATGCAAGGAGGAACTTGGCGACCCTAACTCAATTGCTACATAAGCAAAGCTAGGGTTATGGTGATAGAGTTCAGAGCATTTGAAAGGATAGCATACTTGATTGATGAGAATTGTCTCAAATCATAAGAATTTGGTAAGAAGGGGGAGAGAGAGAGAAGCTAGAGGGGTAAGGGAAGGCTGATACAACAGATGGTTGTAATCACTCTTCCAACATTAATATAGAACTGCAATTGTACTGTCTACTCCATGGTGTTGGTACTATCATTCATTCATTTGTTTGTCCAATACCTTTTAGCATGAGTAGCTTAGTTATGTGTAATTAGATGTTCTTTTATGTATTCATGTATTAGTTATTAGAGTTGTATGATGTGATTATGCTTGTCTCCTCTATGTGCAGGACTTGATCTAGAGCCAGTTCATGGGACTTCCACCTAGTTGCATTGTACTCTCCAACAAATCTACACAGAGGCTTGAGGTAATCTACTTCTCCTACTTTGATAGTTAGTTATTGTTTATGAACATGCATGTAAATTTGTGACAGTTGCAAATAATCTTATAGTCTGCCAAAGGTCCCAGGAATACCTTTGAGGGTATCTTCATTCTCCATACACCGTGCATTTTATCCTATAGCAGTGTACTTGACTATTACATCAGTATCAGTACCAGTCTATTGAAGGGTTCTTCCCTGATGGGTTGTTTCCCTCTTCCACCACCGTAGTTCCACAGACGGTCTCTATTGTTTAACCCATTCCTCATGAACCGACCGATCCTTAGATCCTCTTGAACCCTTTAGACGTTGACACTTACGGAGAAAAAAATGCCATTGTCACTAGCTGAATTGGCCTACCAGGTCATTCAATATGCATCCGAATATCCGGTCACTTTGGTCATGGCCAATGGTACCACCTCCCCTCCGATAACTACTTCTTCTTTTGATCTCCTCAATCAGATCCTACCTTCGGACGAAGCTATTAGAGAGATCATGTGTTTAGAAGAGAGACATTGGGAGGAATCTCACCATCATGTTTTGATATCTGATTCAAACATGATGCCTCTTCAAATCCTATCATTTGACACACCTGAAATTGTTTCCTCACCTTATGCAACTAACCAAACTTTGGACTCGGAGGGCAACATGGGAAATATTTCAAAGACGTTTCTCATCAATATTTCTGTCACGACAGGCATCATTCAAAACATCCAGGTTGGAGCAGTTTTCACTCCTCAGGAAGTTGCAAGCTTCACCTGCCTTTCTAAGGAATTCTGTGATGTATTCTCTTGGTCTTATGAGGATATGTCTGGCATAGATCCATCTATTGTCGAGCATGAGATCAAGATATATGACAATGCTAAACTTGTCTGCCAAAGGCTTCAACCAGTCCACCCCCTCAAAATGGTAACCATCAAGACTGAGGTGGAAAATTTGTTACGTGCTAGTCTTTTCTACCCCATTCCCTTAATGGAATGGGTTTCCAATCTGGTTCTCGTCAATAAGAAACAAGGAACCATCCACGTATGTGTCGACTATTGGAACTTGAACACCATGTGTCTATAGGATAATCATCCGACACCCTTCATCGACCAAATCATTGATGCCTGTCCTGGTTGTGAATCATTCTCATTCATGGATGGTTTCTTAGGTTACAACCAAATTTCCATAAAACCAATAGACCAACACAAAACTGCCTTCATTTTCCCATGAGGAATCTTTGCCTATCAAAAACTCCCATTCGGTTTAAAGAATGCTGGAGCAACATTTCAAAGGGCCATGGACTACGCGTTTCACAATATCAGACATATCGTTCGATCTTACTTGGATTACCTTCCAACCCATTCCAAGAAGTGAGCACAACACCTAGATCATTTAAGAGTTATATTTCTTAGGTTTTAGTTCTATAACATATGTCTAAAACCACATAAGTGCATTTTCTTTGTCGAGTTTGGATGCTTACTTGGATTCATTGTCTCCAAGTTTGGTATTAGGGTTGATCTCGATAAGGTAAAGGCAATTACTTAATTTCCTGAACCACATTCCATTTTGCAGCTCCAACGTTTTCAAGGGAAAGCATACTTCTTACGATGGTTTATTGTAAATTATGCTGAGTTGACAAAATGCTTTATGCACCTACTTAAGAAGGGAGTGTCATACCTATGGGATGATCAAGCTCAACGATCATTTGATGCCTTGAAAAAGGAACTTATATCAGCCCCAATCCTTAGTGCTCCCAACTATGGGCACAACTTTCTTCTATACCTGGAAGCCTCACCATCCTCTCTAGGTATGGTCTTGTTTCAAACTCATGATTACTGGAGTGAGCATGTGATATACTATCTGTTGAAAGGCTTGGCTAGGCCCAAACTCAGATATTCACATGTGGAAAAGTTGTCATTGGCAGTTGTCTTTGCTGTCAACCGCTTTTGACATTACATACTGCTGTGACAGACTACTTTCATCACCTTGGAGAATCTCATGAGACACATTTTGTCTCTTCAAGTCATTGGGGGGAAATATTCCAAATGGATAGTGATCCTCCAACAATTTGATTTCGTTTTCACTACTACCAAGGTGAGAAATTCCTTAGTCTTCACCAAAATTTTGTCAGATCTTCCCATTGTCGATCCTAACGAGATATCCCATGATCCTCTTCCGGATGAAATTATCTATCTTATCGACTCTACTGACCCTTGGTATGGTGACATTATTTTCTTCCTCCAATCACAACATTTCTGCCCTGAACTATCGTCAGGTGACCATATTCACATCCACCACCAAGCGCAACACTATTTAGTGCTTAACGATATGTTATATAACTGTGGTGTTGATATAGTTCTTCGACATTGCCTCACTCATGAGGAGGTGGAACACATTTTAAATGACTTCCATGCCAGGGCATGTGGCGGTCATCTTTCTGGCATATTTACTGCTCAAAAAAATTTGTGCGCATGCTACTACTAGCCAACCTTGTTCAAAGATTGTATCAAGGCTATACGAAAGTGCCACCCTTGTCAACTATTTACAAAGAAAATGCATGCTCCTTCGGCCCAACTGCACTCGGTTATCTGCATTGGCCCCTTTGCCAAATGGGGGATAGACTTCGTAACTTGTAACCCCACTTCCTCTACTGTAACCCCACTTCCTCTAGTGGACATAACTATATTATCGTAGTTGTGGACTATTTCACGAAATGGGCCAAAGCCCTTCCCACCTTCCGGGCCGATGGAGAAACTGTGGCACTATTCCTGTTTAATTAGGTCATCTATCGCTTCGGTGTGCCCCACACGATCGTTACATACCATGGGTCTCATTTTCAAAATCATATGATCTATGACGTAACATCATTTCTCAGTTTTTGGCAAGATCAATCATCCTCCTACTACCGCAAGCTAATGGTCAAGTAGAGGTCGTCAATGGGATATTAAAGACCATGATCCATAGGTTAGTAGGGAATCATAAAAAGCATTGGCATCGAATGTTATATCCTACATTGTGGGCATACCGAACTTCAGTAAAAACTGCTACAGGCTTCACACCTTTTCAACTAGCTTATGACCTGGAAGCAGTTTTACCAATCGAGTGTCAAATTCCTTCCTTACAAATCATCATTGAACTCTTGCCCAACACTACTCCCAAAGAAGAGCACCTTCTATACCTAAATCAACTAGATTAAACCCGTTGAGATGCCAAATTAGCACTCGAAGCCCACAAGCGTCGGGTCAAAACCCAGTACAACAAAAAGGTCAAGCCTCATTCTTACTGAGAGGGAGATCTTGTTTTACTCTATGATAAAAAACATGACCTCTTGGGGCAGTAACACTTCAACCCTTATGGCTCAGTCCATATGTCATCACAAATCCCTCTCAAAATGGGCATATGAACTTCAAGACCGGGAAGGAGTCCCACTCGTTGAGCCCTGAAATGGGATCTATCTAAAAAAGTATTATGCCTAGTATAGAACTAGGCATGTGCTTTGTAATTTTATGTATTTATAAATTTTTATTATTTTTTTATGTGACTAGATCTTTTTGTATTTCTTGAAGTATTTGTCTCATTCATATTTCTCATTATGCAGATGTCTTCATCACTCTTAGCATACGTAGGATACATATATGGTGCCAGTCATCACACACGACACATTGCATCAATTGCTTGGGTCATTTACACACCTGAGTTGGATTTGTTTTGTTCTGGGGGAGTCTTTCTTTGTACTACCACCAACAATATTTCTGAGTACATGTCCGTAATTTCACTTCTTATTGAAGCGTCATCAAGGGACATCTCCTATCTGGTGGTCAGGTTAGACTCTCATCTTGTTGTTATGCAATTGACAAATCATTATCACGTTCGTAATCCAATCTTGTTGCGTCATTATTTAAGGGTACGACTCTTGGAACATTAATTTGAGTTTATTACATATGAACACATTCCTCGAGAATTTAATATAGTTGCTAATTCATTTGCAAACTATGTGTTAGATTGGCATCTGTCTCATTCATTATAGATACATGCATGAAAGTAAATATTTACACAGTTAAAAATTAAAAAAAAACACTTAAAAAGAATTTACATCATAAAATACCAAAATATCTGTAGATATATATATATTCTCGAATCCAATCTTTTACATCAGATAAATTCCCAAAACTTGGGTGTTTTGAGTACAAAATGGCTAACAATCCTAGCTATAAAACACCCATTGGCTATACCACTTGTCTATTAATTGAGCCTACTGCTCTAACTGTCCTCCGAAGAGGAACCAGAAACCACTCAGGCACACCAACTGTGCGGCACTTCATATGAGTGGGCATATCACTCATAGGAAGGGGGGGAACACCCATGCTCAAGCCCTCCCGGTTCCTCAGAACCTCATGATGACTCTTAGCATCACCCTCATCTTCAGGTAGTTGGCCTCCTCACCTCACTTGGTGAGGCTCGCTTGCAAGTCACACCATGCCACATCTGTGTCAAGCAAAAAGCTTCATGTCAGTACTTGTTCACCCATAAAATTAACAAAAGCATAACATAAACATTCAAAAGCTTAAAAATACTTTAAGTACTCTCAAATAAACCTTTTTACCTTGAGGCCCCCAGTTTGTACTAGGAGGTGTTGGCATTATGATACATATGTTGTACTTGATGGCAACCCACTCATCTCAGATAATAAATTATAGTGTAGAGAAAAGTTCATGCACTTATATGCAAAGAAAATTTTATTTCATGTAGAGAAAAGTTCACGCACTTTTATGCAGAGAAAAGTTTATTTCATGTAGAGAAAAGTTCACGCACTTTTATGCAGAGAAAAGTTTATTTCATGTAGAGAAAAAGTTCACGCACTTTCATGCAAGGAAAAGCGCGTATATGTTGGAGAACTTACCTTTGGTCCATGGTAGTTAGTCCTTGGTATTTGAACCTATGAGGAAAAGCGCGTATATGTTGGAGAACTTACCTTTGTTCCATGGTAGTTAGTCCTTGGTATTTGAACCTATGAGGAAAAGCGCGTATATGTTGGAGAACTTACCTTTGGTCCATGGTAGTTAGTCCTTGGTATTTGAACCTATGAGGAAAAGCACGTATATGTTGGAGAACTTACCTTTGGTCCATGGTAGTTAGTCCTTGGTATTTGAACCTATGAGAAAAAGCGCGTACATGTTGGAGAACTTACCTTTGGTCCATGGTAGTTAGTCCTTGGTATTTGAACCTATGGTTTTGGACCATGGTACTTCGTCAAAAGTGTTGATCTCACGTACTTTCATGGTTGGTTCATGGTATTAGTCCAACAGTTTTTTGATCCTATGGTTTTGGCCTGTGGTATTGTGAAAGGCCTAAGCCTATATAAAGCAAAGGAGATCATTTGGCTAATTCATTCTTGCAAATCGAATATCTTAAGATCTGAAATATTGGGTTATTGTTTTAAAAGTTTGATCTATGAAAGGGAAGTTGAAAGCGAATCTGTGAAGGGTGATCTCTCGAGCGTTGTAGCTGCGGAAGTGCGGAGGCGCCACAGAAGGCGCAGTGCGGAGGTGCCACAGAAGGCGCAGTGCGGAGATGCCACAGAGGCGCCACAGAAGGCGCAGTGCGGAGACGCCACAGAGGCGCCACAGAAGGCGCAGTGCGGAGGCGCCACAGAAGGCGCAGTGCGAAGACGCCATAGAGGCGCCACAGAAGGCGCAGTGTGGAGACGCCACAGAAGGCACAGTGCGGAGACGCCACAGAGGCGTCACAGAAGGCGCAGTGCGAAGGCGCCACAGAAGGCGTAGTGCAGAGACGCCACAGAGGCGCCACAGAAGGCGTAGTGCGGAGGTGCCACAAAAGGCGTAGTGCGGAGGCGCCACAGAAGGCGCAGTGCGGAGACGCCACAAAGGCGCCACAAAAGGCGCAGTGCGGAGGCGCCACAGAAGGCGCAGTGCGGAGACGCCACAGAGGCACCACAGAAGGCGCAGGTGCAGAGGTAGTACAGATATCCGCAGATCTATACCAGTGAAGTTACGATCCCTGCTTAAAACTTGTTTTAACTACCTTTGACTATTCTGCAGGGTTTTGGGTGCATAACTGATGTTTGGTTACTAGTATTGAGTTCAGATAACAACATGATTAATGACTTATCTTTATGTACTAGATCTGGTTGATAACTCTCATAATATCATTGTATATGTATGGATCTGGTGATTGGGTGATTCAGAAGGTTGTTTGATTATGAGCTTCAATGTTTTTGTTGGATCCAGTTTGAAAATTTATGAAAAGTGGTCCTTGAAAGAAAAGAAGTAGGGGGTTGTAGCTCCCTTCTAGGAGAGACTGGAAAACGAGAGAGAGTTGTAGCTCTCTGCAGGTTGCAGCCTGCGTACTGGTAAAGGACTGCACCAGTACAAAATCATTGTAAAAGGAGTTTCTAATTTGAAAGAAGATAGAGACATATTGCAGCAGGTGGTTTTCACCCACATTGGGTTTCCACCTTACATCTGGTGTTCTTTGGTGTGACTATCTGTTTTCTTTGTTCATGCTCATTATTTTATGGTACTGACATGCAAAAATAATTCAAAGAATAAATAAGGAAGATTTATTAAAAGAACTTGATAATACTGATTCACCCCCCCTCTCAGTATTATTTCCAACAATTGGTATCAGAGCAGGTCCTTCAGAGAAGCTTGATCGCTTGAAGGAAGATCATTCATCATGAGCAACTACGAGAGGGAAGCATCAATCAGGCCACCAATTTTTGATGGGACAAACTTCAATTATTGGAAGGTAAGAGTTACTGCCTATCTTCAATCTCTTGGTACAGAAGTTTGGGATATCATAGATACAGGCTACACTTTTCCTTCAGCTACTCCTACAGATACGGCCAAAAAGAAGAAATATGAAACAAATGCTAAAGCAGTCAATACTCTGCTGGGATGCTTATCTCAAACAAAATTCGTGAAGGTTATGCAATATAAATCCGCAAAAGAAATATGGGACAAGATTGTCTTGAGCTACGAAGGAGATGAACAGGTAAAGCGTGCTAAACTTCAAACCCTCAGGATTCAGTATGAGAATCTCAAAATGTATAATGATGAAAGTGTGGCTAACTATTTCCTTCAGGTAGATGAGATTGTTAATTGCATGAAAAACTTGGGTGAAGAAATAAAAGAGGCTATTGTGGTTGAAAAAGTTCTAAGATCATTGTCCCCCAAGTTTGAATCTAAAGTGTCTGCAATAGAAGAAAAGGAAAATCTACGAATTCTTACTATGTCTCAGCTACACGAAATTCTAACTGCTTATGAAATGAGAAAGGGAGGTCCATCAGACAGAAGAGAAGCTGCTTTCAAGGCTTCAGGCAAAGGAGACTATTATGAAGCAAGTCACATGCCAGAAGAAGAAGAAGAAGAATCAAATTTTGTCAGAAATCTTCAAAGGGGAACTGGAAGGTTCAGAGGTAAGTTACCTTTTAAATGCTTTGCTTGTGGAAGAGTAGGTCATTATGCTGCAAAATGTCCTCATAAGGATAAAGGAAAGGAACCTGCTAGATGGAACAAGAAACAGATTGCAAATAAGAAAAGCTACTACACTCATGAAGATAGTGATGGTCTATCAAATAGTGACGAAGATGAACGAGGTAATGACTATAAACTCTTAATGGCATTTGAAGATGATGATTACATGGATGCTATAGATGTGGATTGCTTTTGTGAAGAAATTTCTAGACTCAAGACATGTATAGAAGAAAAGAATAGGATCATTGATACTCTACAACTTCAAATTGATGAAAAAGAAAAATATCTTGAAAAGTTAGAAGGCGAAATTGTTGGTCTTAGAAAAGAGATTGAGAAAACAAAGGCTATTAATCTTAAGTTCGTCAAAGGATCTGAAACTCTGTATGAGATCATCAATTTACAGCGCTCTCCTCTAAACAAGACAGGTCTGGGCTCTAATGGAGAAACTTCTCAAGCATCCACCTCAAAGAGTTATCTTGATGCAGCAAGAAGGAATGAGCAAAAGCACAATGGAGATCACCAAGTAAAGCAGGGACCAATTACAAACAAAGACTATCAGGCAAATCAGGGGCAATCTGTCTTAAGGATGAACAAAAGCAACAACCAGCCACAGGTAAAATCCTCTCAATTTGCTTCAAGAATGAATGACAATAGAAATTACAATCGTTTGGCCGGAAGATTTGATAACCGCAGAAATTTCTTCAATGGACAATTCTTTTCTTGCCATAACTTTGGTCACAAAGCAGCTCAATGTGTTGCATATAAAACGATCATGACTAGAGAAGCTCAAAAACAAAGAAGTATGACCGGGATTACAAAAAGGACCTATAACAACTTTTCGGTTCTTGAAAATGAAGTTGAATGTTCTATTTGCAATAACTTTGGTCATGAAGATTCTGAATGCAGGAGCAGGTTTCAGCAGACAAAGGAACAAGCCTCAAGCACCAAAACATGGAGAATAAAGGAACCACAAACGGAAAGATGTGGGATAGCATTTTATGCAGAGGGACAAGAAAATCTATGGTACATTGACAGTGGATGTTCGAAGCATATGACAGGTGATAAAGAAAAACTTGAATCATATTCTGCCCTAGAAAAAGGAAAGAAAGTTTCTTTTGGAAATGATACTCCTGCAACTATAAAAGGAAAAGGCACTGCTCAGTTAAAAGAAAAGGTCAAAGCTGGAAATGTTTTGTATGTTGATGGATTGAAACATAATCTTCTATGTGTCAGCCAGATGTGTGATCAAAGAACCGAGGTGATATTCAGATCAAATGGATGTCTTGTTCGTGATCTTGATACAGGTAAAACAGTGATCAAAGGTAAAAGAACTCCAAATAATCTATACATATTTGAAGAAGGACAACAACAATGCTATCTGAGCAAGGATGATGAGCACTGGTTATGGCACCGGAGGTTGGGGCATCTAAGCTTTTCACAAATAAGGAAAGCATGCAAATATCAGGCAGTTCGTGGTCTTCCAGATATCAAAGTTCCAGACAACACCATATGCAAATCATGTCAGTTTGGAAAGCAAACCAGAACTACCTTTCCGGAAAAGGAAGGATCAGCTAGCATGCCTCTTGAGCTAGTACATACAGATACATGTGGTCCATTCAGGAAAAGGACACCTCGAGGAGAAGAATACTTGATATTATTCATTGATGATTTCTCTAGGTTTGTCTGGTTAGGACTTATGAAGCACAAAGATGAAGCATTCGAAAAATTCAAATCCTTTAAAGCCTTGGTTGAAAATGAATCAGGATACAAAATTAAGTGTCTTAGATCCGATAGAGGTGGGGAGTTTACCTCAAATGAATTTTTCGATTTCTGTGAAGAACATGGGATAAGAAGAGAATTCTCTACAGCTAGAACTCCTCAGCAAAATGGAGTGGTGGAAAGAATGAACAGAACTGTCCAACAAATGGCTCATGCTATGCTTGATTAATCTGGAACTCCCGCAACTTTCTGTGGTGAAGCAGCACATGCTGCGGTTATTATTCTCAACAAAGCAAATGTCCGAGTGAACAACACTCAAACCCCTCATGAGCTCTGGTATGGTGAGACTCCTTCGGTAAAGCACTTCAAAATCTTTGGGAGCAAATGCTATATTAAAAATACTGATGAGAAACTTGGAAAACTTGAACCTAGAGCAGATGAAGGCATCCTTCTTAGTTATTCTCCACAAAGCAAAGCATACAAGTGCTATAATAAAAGACTTGGAAGAATTGTTGACAGCATTGATGTAGTGGTTGATGAGAAGGGATACATTCCTAGGCAAGTAAATCATGAAGATATCGAAGAAGATGAAGGCCATCCTCAAACACATAATGATGAAGAAGAAGAACCTCAAGAAGAACCAGAGGAGTAGATAAGGATAGAAGAGAAGACTCCATCCAAATATGTTCAGAAGAATCATCCAGAATCTCAGATTTTAGGACAGAAAGAAGCAGGTGTACAAATAAGAAGAACAATTGCAGAAGCTTCAAGCTATTTGGAATTACTCTCTTCCACTGAACCACAAAATGTGAAAGAGGCATGCAAAGATGAATGTTGGGTCAAAGCAATGGATGAAGAACTTGAGCAGATCGAAAAGAACAACACTTGGGAGCTGGTTCCTAGACCAAAGGATAAGAATGTTATAGGAACAAAATGGGTCTTCAAAAATAAATTGAATGAAAATGGAGAAGTAATTAGAAACAAGGCCATACTTGTTTGTAAAGGGTATGTGCAGCAAGAAGGAATAGATTTTGAAGAAAATTTTTCTCCTGTTGCAAGACTTGAGGCCATCCGAATGTTCCTTGCTCTCTCAAGCTTTCAAAACTTCAAAGTATTTCAAATGGACGTGAAATCAGCCTTTCTGAATGGAGACTTGGAAGAAGAAGTATACATTGAGCAGCCAGATGGTTTCATTCTTGGAAATGATCCAAATCTTGTATGCAGATTGAAAAAGGCTCTCTATGGCCTCAAACAAGTTCCAAGGGCTCGGTACTATCGTTTGGACAAATATCTTCATCAACAAGGTTTTTCAAAAGGATCAGCAGACAACAATCTTTATATAAAAGTTGAAAATGACAAATTGCTGATACTTGTTGTGTATGTAGATGACATTATCTTTGGCAGCAATGAAGAAGCTATGAGTCAAAGCTTTGCCTTGGTGATGCAGAAAGAATTCGAAATGTCCTTTTTGGGAGAACTGACATATTTTCTTGGTTTGCAAATCCAACAAAATGAAGGAGGGATCTTCTTGTCTCAAACCAAGTATCTCAAGCAGATTTTGAAGAAATATGGTATGGAAGAAGCAAAACCAGTATGTACACCCATGGTCACAGGATGTAACCTCAGTGCAAATGATGAATCAGCAGCAGTGCATCAACCAACTTACAGATCTATGATTGGAAGTCTACTTTATTTGACAGGTACCCGACCAGACATCATGCATGCAGTGGGAATAGTTGGAAGATTTCAGGCAAATCCAAAGGAAACTCATCTTCAGGCAGTAAAGAGAATCTTCAAATATCTTCAAGGGACTCAAAACTATGGCTTATGGTATCCTAGAGATACAGATCTCACACTTCATGCTTATATAGATGCAGATTGGGCTGGAAGCGTGGATGACAGGAAAAGCACAAGTGGTGGTGCATTCTTTATGGGTTCCAGATTAGTATCTTGGTTCAGCAAGAAACAGAGTTCGATTGCCTTGTCTACAGCTGAAGCAAAATATGTTGCTGCTGCATCTTGCTGCACTCTACTCCTTTGGATGATGCAGACCTTGCAGGATTTTCAAATCACTTGTACACCACCCATCTCCATCTTATGTGATAATACAAGTGCAATCAGCATTTCAAAGAACCCAGTCATGCATTCAAAAACCAAGCACATACCAATTAAGTATCACTTTCTCCGGGAACAAGTGCTTGAACAAAAGGTCAAGTTGGAGTATGTTCCTTCTAAGGAACAGGTTGCTGATATACTCACCAAACCATTGCCTAGGGAGACCTTGAATACCTCAGGAAAAAGCTAGGGGTTGTTGATGCATCATCTTGTTATTGAATCTCTTCTGATTGTTGGTTGTACGCAAGGTTCATCTGAAGTATATGCGTACATGTGCTGGGTTGCGGATTGGTCAAAGATCGAATGGCACAGGTTCAGGGGGAGCATATCATGCATTGTTGACATTATGGAGAAAGTACAGAATGAGATCATGGATGCTGGTCTGAATATTGCTGCAATATGTCTCTATCTCTTTCATGGTCATGGATTATGGTTCTTCTTTGCAGATCTAGTTTATAGTCAGGGGGAGCATGTTCTTAGGGGGAGCATAACCCTTTGCCCTTGATGTCAAAGGGGGAGAGTGATTGGTTGTTGTTGCCATCAAGTCCAAAGGGGGAGATTGTTGGCATTATGATACATATGTTGTACTTGATGGCAACCCACTCATCTCAGATAATAAATTATAGTGTAGAGAAAAGTTCACGCACTTATATGCAGAGAAAAGTTTATTTCATGTAGAGAAAAGTTCACACATTTTCATGCAGAGAAAAGTTTATTTCATGTAGAGAAAAGTTCACGCACTTTTATGCAGAGAAAAGTTTATTTCATGTAGAGAAAAAGTTCACGCACTTTCATGCAAGGAAAAGCGCGTATATGTTGGAGAACTTACCTTTGGTCCATGGTAGTTAGTCCTTGGTATTTGAACCTATGAGGAAAAGCGCGTATATGTTGGAGAACTTACCTTTGGTCCATGGTAGTTAGTCCTTGGTATTTGAACCTATGAGGAAAAGCGTGTATATGTTGGAGAACTTACCTTTGGTCCATGGTAGTTAGTCCTTGGTATTTGAACCTATGAGGAAAAGCATGTATATGTTGGAGAACTTACCTTTGGTCCATGGTAGTTAGTCCTTGGTATTTGAACCTATGAGGAAAAGCGCGTATATGTTGGAGAACTTACCTTTGGTCCATGGTAGTTAGTCCTTGGTATTTGAACCTATGAGGAAAAGCGCGTATATGTTGGAGAACTTACCTTTGGTCCATGGTAGTTAGTCCTTGGTATTTGAACCTATGGTTTTGGACCATGGTACTTCGTCAAAAGTGTTGATCTCACGTACTTTCATGGTTGGTTCATGGTATTAGTCCAACAGTTTTTTGATCCTATGGTTTTGGCCCGTGGTATTGTGAAAGGCCTAAGCCTATATAAAGCAAAGGAGATCACTTGGCTAATTCATTCTTGCAAATCGAATATCTTAAGATCTGAAATATTGGGTTATTGTTTTAAAAGTTTGATCTATGAAAGGGAAGTTGAAAGCGAATCTGTGAAGGGTGATCTCTCGAGCGCTGCAGCTGCGGAAGTGTGGAGGCGCCACAGAAGGCGCAGTGTGGAGGCGCCACAGAAGGCGCAGTGCGGAGACGCCACAGAGGTGCCACAGAAGGCGCAGTGCGGAGACGCCACAGAGGCGCCACAGAAGGCGCAGTGTGGAGGTGCCACAGAAGGCGCAGTGCGGAGACGCCACAGAAGGCGCAGTGCGGAGACGCCACAGAGGCGCCACAGAAGGCACAGTGCGGAGACGCCACAGAGGCGCCACAGAAGGCGCAGTGCGGAGGTGCCACAGAAGGCGCAGTGCAGAGACGCCACAAAGGCGCCACAGAAGGCGCAGTGCGGAGGCGCCACAGAAGGCGTAGTGCGGAGGCACCACAGAAGGCGCAGTGCGGAGACGCCACAGAGGCGCCACAGAAGGCGCAATGCGGAGGCCCCACAAAAGGCGCAGGTGCGGAGGTATTACAGATATCCGTAGATCTATACCAGTGAAGTTGCGATCCCTGCTTAAAATTTGTTTTAACTGCCTTTGACTATTCTGCAGGGTTTTGGGTGCATAACTGATGTTTGGTTACTGGTATTGAGTTCAGATAACAGCATGATTAATGACTTATCTTTATGTACTAGATCTGGTTGATAACTCTCATAATATCATTGTATATGTATGGATCTGGTGATTGGGTGATTCAGAAGGTTGTTTGATTATGAGCTTCAATGTTGTTGTTGGATCCAGTTTGAAAATTTATGAAAAGTGGTCCTTGAAAGAAAAGAAGTAGGGGGTTGTAGCTCCCTTCCAGGAGAGACTGGAAAACGAGAGAGAGTTGTAGCTCTCTGCAGGTTGCAGCCTGCGTACTAGTAAAGGACTGCACCAGTACAAAACCATTGTAAAAGGAGTTTCTAATTTGAAAGAAGATAGAGACATATTGCAACAGGTGGTTTTCATCCACATTGGGTTTCCACCTTACATCTTGTGTTCTTTGGTGTGACTATCTGTTTTCTTTGTTAATGCTCATTATTTTATGGTATTGACATGCAAAAATAATTCAAAGAATAAATAAGGAAGATTTATTAAAAGAACTTGATAATACTGATTCACCCCCCCTCTCAGTATTATTTCCAACAGGAGGAAATATCAAGTCAAGGTCACCTATGAAGTCCATGCCCTTGTAGGCATAGTCATTGATCATCACAATCTGGCCACTGAGCCATTCGAAGAAATCTTCTTTGAAAAAATGTTGGATGGGTCCTCCTCTTATGCAATGATCAAGCGATGCCCATCACCTCTTTCTAGGCACCCTCGGATCGAGGGGACCTAAGCTCATCCACGGGAACATAATTGGCACCCTCTCAAGTATGAAGGAGACAATGAGAGTGCCATACCAAAAACTTTATTGGTTCTGGGTCTTACATGCATTCAACTCTGCCTTCAATTGACAAAGTAGTGCCTCGCACTAGTTGAATATCTACTGCTGGATACAGTTAACTACAAGCAATAGTTGGGCCTTTGATGCAACATGGGGACTTTTAGACCTCGCCAAGTGTTGGGTTGTGTTATATTCTTTCCATGACTAGCCCACGTAGTTAACCAAGGGGTTAGAGGGGGTTAGATCCCCCCCTTTGTTATGCCGATTGCATAGCGAGGGGAGTTATAGGGGGTTTGAGGGGTACAGGTAACCCCACTCTATGGAGTCTGGGGTAGCACCCCAAAAAATTTTGGTTTTTGACCCTATGTTAGGTTGGGTGGACCTACCTATGATTCTGTGGATGTTTTTTGCACATGGTTTTGGACGCGATGGTTTTCGGTCCATGGTTTTGGATGCGATGCTTTTTGGTCCATGGTATTGGATGCTTCAGCATGTATAAACATGTATTATAACATTGAAAGGAACATAATGAAAAATCAAGCTGGTAGTCCCAGTTTTAGGATCCAGGGGAAAATGTCTGTGTATATGTGTTTTATGTGTTATGATCTCGCATTGTTTATTCTCCGTGTTTTAGAATTCTTATGAAGGTAATTTCTATATAGGGTTAAAATCTATACCAAGTGCACAATCATCCATAAAATGGTCCTCATAGATGTGGATATAATCCTCTCTATAGGGACTTTGTTGCTAACGAGTCCACTCTCAGGGATACAGTAAGCTCAGACCAGCTCTAAGCGGGATTGGGGATCAAGCCTACCACCGGTCAATTTTTCCCGTGCTTCCCTGCACGACAAACCTGTCAAGAAATATATATCATCTCAGTCAATGGAAAACTCATGGTCCCCAGTCTGGAACACCTATTCATGTTCATCCCAACACTGAATAATCTAGCTCAAGAGGTCCCCCTGACCTTTCATCAAATCCAGTTGTGCATACTTCATCAACCCATAACGGTGAAATGCAAGTATGCAAGCTGGATCATTTCACATCAGCAATTCTTGTCTGTCATGGACTTGTTCTCTCCATAGACTAGTCATAATGGCTCAAAACCTGCACAAATCAACCCAAAAATTAGTACTAATGGGGCAAAAATCTCAAGAAATCACTGCCAGGGGTTTTGGGGTGTGCCCTCATGCACTAATGGCCCCCCTAGTGACAAACAGGGAGGATTAATGCCCTCCCCGAGGTCGTAAATGGTGTTTCTCTCCCTATAGGCCTCGAAGGGGGCGTTAGGCACAATAAATTATCTAGGGCTCCCCAAGTCTCCAACAATCCACCCCAAAAGCAGCTAAAAATGGTCATGGTTTTCGCATCTACCTGGAATTGATGGCACGTCAAATGGTTTCCGGGATCTCTCGCAATCGTCCGTGGAAAATCTGCTCCTTGTTAGCTCCAAAACACTCTCGCAACTCTAAAATGATGCAAATGGTGAAAGTGTAGGCTCAAGAACTCGCTTATAGTCACTTCGAAGACATGACTTATCTTAATTGAAGTCATTAAAGTAGAAGTAGTCCATTTCCTATGATATTTATGATGCACCACGTCCCCATCTTGGAAAAAATTGCTCATGTTTTGATGAAAGAACTTTCAAGATTGAATGACAAAAATGACCATGTTCAATTCTCAATGAGAACTTTATTTTATGGGATGTTTTCTCACTATAAAACTGAAAAATCCTTTCATTTTTCATTGTCGGGCTCATTAAACACTTACAACGATGGTTTGAGCGACTCTTTTTCTCTCTTTTTCTAGCTCACTTAACTGAAAAAGATCGACTGAGCATTCTTTTGTGGGAGTTTTTTCTCCCTTTTAAAATAAAATAAAAAAACCCCAAGTTCCTTCTTTAGACTCGTTAAAAACTTATGAAGAATCATTGAGCATTATTTTTAGGAACTTTTCTTTCTCGTTAAATCGAAAAGACCTCAAGTTTTCATCATTGGGCTTGGTAAAAACTTATTATGACGATATGAGCACTTTCTTTTTTGGGACTATTTCTTGCTCTTAAATCGAAAAATCCCTGAGTTTTTCCTTCTTTGGGCTTGCTAAATCTACGAAGAAGTAATGAGAAATTCTTTTACCTCTTTTTCCTCGCTCAATAAACTAAAAAACATGCCTTGAATTTTCTTCATTTGACTCATTAAAATTTGATGAAGGTCTATTTAGTTTATCGTCACGTGACTCATTAAAATTTCACGATGAATATTGAGATTACTCCATCTCCTCGTACTCATACAAAATGAGGCAAACATCTATTGAGCATGTGTTTCTCTTTATTCGGACTCAGTAGATTAACTTACAGAAAAGGAACCATTCTGGGTATACTATTAAACCTTTGTCACACCTAGTTAACAATTATGACAAAGGGACCACCTTGGAGTCGTTCTTTACGATCTTTCAAGAATCTCAAAACATGAAAAGACCAACGAGTTATCTCGTCTGGACTCATTAAATTACACATATGAGGAATAGAGTCACTCTTTTTATGATCCTTTTCAAACTCTTAAAACATGAAAAGATCATTGAGTTTTCCTGTCTAGACTCATTAAACTAATCAGATAGGGCATAGAGTCACTCTTTTTACGATCCTTTTCATACTCTTAAAACATTAAAATATCAATGAGTTTACCCATCTGGACTGACTAAACTAATCAGATGGGGAAAGTGGACAATACAATTGCTTTGTGTTCCTTATTGTGAAAAGATTTTTTTTGGCAACAGTCGCTCCCTTGAACATGGAATTACCTCAGATAAACCTTCCTTGTGATGGCCTGTCAATATGAATCTTACCATCCTATGAGTTTAGCCTATATACCCCAATGTTCTTCCATCTCTGTATCCTAAAACTCTTTGGTGTTCATGATTTTAGAGCTGCATGGTTAAAACCATTGCCGTGACTTCTGTTGTTCAAGGGAAAACATGTATCTTCTGTTTCCTCCATCAAACCATCAAACATATCCTATCATCATGCCCTATGTCACTTTGACCCAATGCTCAAAAGATTCCTAAAAAAAAATCATTCTTGTCCCATTTCATGTCGACTGATGTAGGACACCTTATTGCCTACGTTCCGACAGGTCTCTTCCTCTCAAATTCAACACTCTATATACGAAGAAGACCCATAAACACTTCAGTGCCTTGGTACTTGCAGACATCAGTGGTAGGTTACCTTGTGTTTGGTCAATGGTTTTCATTATTGGTTCCTGGTTAAACGATTCTACGAGTTTTCGACAACAAAAACATTATTCACACTCGCTAGATTGTACTGTGGATCTTGGAGACCATCACCATTATCGATGGCCATCCTCACATCTGTTAACGATATCCGTTATTGACTGGTAATCAGATGATTTCATGCATGTTCAACCTCAACACCTATATTCACATGTATCGATCTATGTTATTGCAGTGAAGCGGAAATCAAGACCTTGGATAGAGGCTTACATCACTCAGCCTTGTTTCCTCTCCCAAGTTATGTTTATTGTTTTTTTTGAGATAACTCATCAGAATGATCCTATTATGACACAGGTTTCACATTGTGCGTATTGATGTCCATCATCGTCATATCTCTTTATTGAGAAAAATCACTCTGACATAGCTACTAAGCGTGGGAATGCCTAACTCAAGACATGATTTTAGTTGTTTTTTATATATGTGTTGTATCAAGTTTCTAGTACCGCCCAAAGCTCCAATCCTCTCTCTTTTTTTTTCCAAAGAAAAGGACAGTTAAATATAAGGTATTTCGGCCATCATCGTGGCCTCTGATTTCACACTTTAGGGGGCATCTGTTATACAGGAAAATTACCTCCTCACTAGCTCTGAGGAGAAAGACATGATGACTGAAGGACTGACCAAGTTCACAAGCCTAGTTGTCAATCTAACATTGTCTAAACACTAGAAACCTGCCTTATAAAGCTTCCTAGCAAGGCTAAGGGTGCGTTAGTGCATAGGGTAACTATGTATGTTGCCACAAGAAGAGTGTTAGTGAACCCTAATGAGTTTCTGTGGGTCAAGGGAATGAGTTGACCGAGAAATATCCCAAGATTCTTTCCTATGTCAGCTCACAAAAGCAGGGAAAAAACTCGTTTGGGGGAATTGCTAATTCATAATGGAGTATGCAAATGAGAAAGAGTAGAAAGGCATGGAAACATAACTTATTTGCCTAATGGAACTCATGAAGGACTTGACAACCCTATCCTCACATGTTATATATGCAAAGCTAGGGCAATTGTGAAAGAGGTTGAAGCATTTGAAAGGATTGCCTATTAGATTGTCGAGAAGAGTCTCAAACTAAGGCATCATAAGAGGTTAAGAAGGGGGAGAGAGAGAGGAGCTGGAGGGGTAAGGGAAGGCTGATACAACCAATGGTTGTAATCATTCTTTCTACATCAATATAGAACTGCAATTGTGTTGTCCACTCCAAGATGCTGGTAGTATAACTTGTTTATATGTTTATGCAACATTGTTAGCATGAGTGGCTTAGATATATACAACTAGATATCATTATATGTTCATTCATTGTTTGCCAAGGTTTTATGTTGTGATATTACACTTGTATTTGCTATGTAAAGGTTTTGATCTGGAGCTGGCTCATGGGTCTTCCACCTCGCTACATTGTTCTCTCCAGCAACACCACACTAAGACTTGAGGTAATAATTCCTTCTCACTTTGATATTTATTTGTTAAGCATAGATATGCATTATTCTTTTTTACAGCTACAACTAATCGGATTATTTTTCGAGGATCCTGGGAAGATCCTTGAGGGTTTCTACATCACCAAACACACATGCATTAATCCCTATAGTATGGGTCATCCCGACATGAGCTGGCTCCTTTACCCAATCCTTTAGAATATCTCTAGAGTGGCCTCTTCTATTGGGCAAACTAAATGAAGGGGTCATGATAGTCATGGGCTCATCCATCTAATACATCTCATCATAGTCTCGTGCCTAGAAGGTTGCAAGCTTCGTCCCACTAACACTTCTCAAGATCAGCATCTTAGGGCCAGTGTGAGAGATGATCCAGTGAATCATATCTGCACATGGGAATGTGGGATATCTACATGCAATCCAGTATAGGCTAGACTTATGAATTTTCATGTACACCTGACAGTCTTCAAGGTCTTCCCCAAAAGTACTTGCAAATGCTTCATTCACCTCTTTCCACTTTAGTTTGATGTCCTTGTCTAGATACAACTTCATATCTTCGTACATCAACATACTAGAGGACACATGTTCAACTGTTGTTCCAAATGCAACGCCATCAGTGTCATAGGATCTTGTTCTCTTTGAAGACATTGAGACAAGTGAACACTTGAAAGATCTGGAAACAAGCAGCATGCATGGAAAGAAATATGTGAGTGAAAATAAAGAAAATCCGAGGAAGGTCACAACACATACCTTGGGAACTGATGAGCAATATTGCATAAATTTCACTGGGAGGCTGAGTGACTGGCTGCCAGACTACACAAAATGCAGTTTGGACTAACTGGGAGGCTGAACCAGCTTTTGGATCTACAGAATGTGCAATTCAGTTAGGTAGTTGGCTGTTGGGATTACGCGATGTGCGATTCCAGCTGGGAAAGACTGTTGGCCCAGGGACAGTTTTGTGTAAATTTTTGGGCCAAGCAACCACTAACCTCCAGAAATGTGAAATTCAATCCAATAGGTCAATGTTGGGCTAGAATACACAAATCAGGAGTGTAAGGTGAGCCTTCCTTCTCCAAATTGCGCAATGCAGCCTTAGTAAAGGTAGAGACCGAGTCAAGGTTTGCCTAACTTGCCGACGAGAAAGTGAAAGCAAGTAAATTGATGAAATGCATGACAACACTAACTGATAGTAGAAGTTATAAATAGTGCATGCAAAACATGAATGGAATATTGATCAAACATATCAACATGGATGTGGGTGAGGTCGTTCGCCAATTGGGCGAACGTCCGTGCAAAACAGTTTCTTGCATGCGACAATGGTGAGATAGAAAAGGAAATAGAAATAGAGCTAGGAAAAGCTAGAATATATGCAAATGACAACATGCATTCAAAGAAATCAAGCAAACATCACTCACACAATCGAATACACAAAAAGCAACAAAAATGCTGAAAAAGAGAAGTTGAGGCCACTTACCCGTGAATAACTAAGCCACATGTGCCAAAGAGTCCTGGATGTGTTGTGGGATGTCAGAGATCTAAGATCGATGTGAATTAATGAGCTCTGATGTGTTGAATAAATAATTTTTGTCTCAAGAAGCGCATGCCACAAATCTAGGAAAATGTGACACTTGGAGGGAAACTTCCAAAACAACTTTGCATGTAACCCCCAATTGCTAAAAATAGCTCCCTGAATCATGGGATACCTTTTGCATGTTGCCTATTACTATTCTGGGAAGATCAAGTCATGCATGCATGCATGCCAAGTTTTCTCGGTTGTGGGTGGAACTGGTCAACTGGGTTGTCCATGCATGTTAATGCTCAACTTCTTGGGAAAAATGTGCATTCCTAATTGTAAGCTGGGCTGACTGGCCAAGGAGATTGTGCAATTTTTGGGCCCAATAGCTGAATGCTGCCCAAATTTGTGTAAATCTTGGGCTGAACTCCTTGTTGGTGGGAAAAATTGTGGAATTCCTGCTCAAAGGGTTGGCTGGCAGGATTGCGCAATCAAAGAGACCAACAAGCTATCATAGAGAATTGCACAATTCCTGGAGGGAAAGGCTAGTTTCCCTCCAAGAATGTGACATTTTCAAGGGGAAGCTACTTAGCCTGAAGCTGGACCAAGTACGGGTAAGAAGCCTGTGAGGGGAATGGATTGATTGTGTTTGACAAGCTGCCTTTGTGCGATGAAAGCATTGAAGCTTGAGTACTTGACGAAGCAAGACAAAGTGTTGTGTAAGGTTGGTAGGGAGGCTCCAAAACAGGCTAACGCAAAATTTGGGAGGGTGGTTGTAGCTGCTACAACACTTGGCAACGCATTGGTAGAACTCCATCTATCTGCACAGACCTTGTTCATGAAAAGCATGTCTAACACCTCGGGAAGTATTGTCAGTTCTTAGCTCATCTTAGTTTCACACTAACATGATTTTAAGATGTAGCATCTGCCAAGCCCTTGGTTGATTGACACACATTCCAAGCTAAGGCAACATAGTTGTTTTGATTAGGGTTGAGGGGCATATAGGTGCACAAGCAGTGTAGTGGTCAGAGTCTTAGTTTCATCTTTGGTGTTGCTCCATTGCCAGTAGGCCTGGACAGTACCTCGGTGGAGTCACATAGGAACAAAAGCATAGCTCTGCTACCAGTGAGACTGGTCAATACAATGATGGAGTTAATTGCATCACCTCCCTGTGCAGGAATCCTTTCTCTTCTTTCGCCTTATTCGTTTTTCATTTTGAATTTTTTGACTTTTCATTTTTTCATTTTTTATTGTGCATAACACTTATTCATTTCAGAGGTGGAAGATGGATCCTGACTTATTGAGAGAAAATCAGGTTGTTCTAGTAGAGAATTAGTTTATTATATCTCTGACATGCCTATTAAAGTTTCCCCCCTCACCTTACTCTACTTGACTGAGCTGACAAGGGTTAACCCAAAAAAATTGACTAGAGAAGGTGACACTAATTAGCGCACAAACGTTGTGTTTACACCAAGGTTCACTTCGAAGAGTACATATTTTCCTTTGACGTATCATGGACTAAGAGTAAAAATTTCATCATAGAGAGGCAAGATGATAGATAACCAAGTAGCAATAGTTGTACAAACTCTCTTGTACTTTACCTAGCTCGTTTCATGAGTCACACATGGTTTCATGCAAAACTAACCTAGAAAGGAAACAAGCGAACTAACAAACATCAAATCAAAGAAAAAGTGAAAGAAAAGCAAGTAAGCAAATAAGCAAGAAAAAAAACAAGCAAACAAAGCATATAAGCAAACAAGCATGCAAGAAAACAACTAAAAGGAAACACTACTCCTACTCCTACACTAACAGTCCATGGGCCTAATTATGTGAAGTGATACGTCCAACGCAACCACCGACACATTGGTAGACCCATGTGGGTGAAGGCTCGGTCCGTGAGTAACCCACTTGTGTGGACCAGCATACAAGAAAGATACGACAGTGAAGATAGCCACACTTCATGTTTCAAAGTGCCCATAGGACATAATTGAGTGCATGTGCATGATAGGAAGTTTGTGGACTTATCATGGTGTTGCGTGACACTACGTGCAACTTTGAAGCAAAAGAACACTCTTGACTAAGACATGCAAGCAAATGAAAGAAACAAATATAACTTGTGTCACACATGATTTATTGAAATGTAAGACTCCTCCAATTCATGAGCAATGGGATCATGCAATTCGAGTGGACGAAGTGTGATCTGTGTGTAAGATTGATCTTCAATGCATACAGATGAGTGATGAGGAGCCTTGGGTTATTGAACGGTTTCATGATCAGATGTGAGACTGACACCAAGAGAGCGAGGACTTGACATAACCATAAGCTCGGGCTGAAGTGCCTCGACAATCTTGGGTGTCTCAACTTCATCATCTGATAGATCATCATAAACCAGTGGCTTCAAAAGATCAACTTTGATAGATTCATGATCGTGATAAAAAATGGAAGAAAATGGATCACGATCGCCATGATCAGAAAAATCAATGAATTTTTTGGCATCCTCATGATCAGATGAATCAAACAGAGGGGTAGATGGAAAATGAATGAACTCATTCTCTGTGTTTCTGAAAGAAAAGATGAAGGATCAAGTGGATCTTCAATGAATAACTTATCCTCTCCATTGTCGAATGATGGAATAGCATCTGGTGAGCCCTGTGAGTGATCAACAATGGGTGCATTCGTATATGAAGACACGCATACAAAATCATGGATGGAAGGTTCACCAAAGGAGCTAGGAGGGAATGGAGGGGGCTCATATGGAAGGAACTCATCCTTCACCAAGTGTTGATATTCAAGCTCCCACTCATACTCTTTATGAATGACAACGCATGCTGGTTGTGTAACACCAACTCTGTCAGTGGGTTGTTCCTCATTCACAACAAGTGAAGAGTCTGGAATGGATGAACACAAGACAACATCATCTAGAGGAAAACCTGAGTGCGAAGACATAGGTTGAAGAAAACAATGCATATGGGAACTCGAAGGACTAACAACCAACTTTGCACAGAAATTAAGTGGAGTGATGTTAGGAGGGTGTGAAGAATGAACAAATGTGTGAAACTGGGTGATGGTGGAACTATTGAATGAAATGAAGGCGGATGGTTCGTTGAGATATTGAATGCTCCCACATGGGATTGCACAGTTCCATCAATGAAGAAGGTTGAGCGAGGCTTGACATCAAGGTTTCTCTTGGTATGGGCAAATTTCTTAAGACAGTACTTGAACTAGTCCCAGAGATAAGAAAACTTCATCTGGATCTTCAGAGCTTGAAAGTATAAGTCACGGAAGCACTGCCAAAAAATAAATAACGAATTCATGTGGAGCCCTCCATTACTGTAATAGTTTCTAGTCAAAATGGTCTGGAGCAAAATGATGGAACACGTCTTCAATGAGATCATGGAAGTGCTCACATGAGTGCACAGTGTCAGCTGGTAGGTTGAGCACCCAATGAAATGGGGATTCACAAAGTGTGAATTCAAGCACCAGACCAACTTATTCGTCATTAAACTCATCTTCCTCATAAATCATGGAAAGGAAGTTATGTAAGTGCTTAGGCCAGGCCACTTTGCCTTCACCATCGTATGTGTGAGTGGACAAGAGATTGAAAAGGTTCCATGAGATGGAGACATCTTCATGATTTGAAAAACACCTCAGGGGAAGAATAATGCAAGATTCCATGAAAGGTATGCAAAGGTTCAAAATTGGATGAGAGTACACTGCTTGTCATCAGGCCCTACTCCTAGCGCTAGAAATGTTGACGGTGCTGGACCCGCCAACATGTTAAGGGGATCTCCCCAGTAAGAAGTCCCAATTAGACCTCAAACGGTTTCGTGTAGGAGTCCCAAAAGTGGGTTGTAAGGTAATGCCTTTGACTGCGATGTTGCACAGAGGCAAGTAAGATAACTCTGTCAGTAGCAAGGGTGTGACTGATGCAGTGATTCAAGGAATGGGTATGAGAGGTTCCAAAACTTCAAAGGGAGAGGATGGTGAAGGTGAGTTCTAGGTTGACAGGGATCAGTCCCAACTCGACTAGGAACACACAACACAAAGGAAATGCACAAATTCCAGTAGAGAATTCGAAATGGATGCGGAAGTCACAACATACAAGGTAAGATAACACGAATAGGACTCATGAATCAATCTGAGATAAGCGTTATGGTTAATATAAAAGGGTTCAAAGAAAGGTATTTTTGATGTCCGGAAGAGTAGTCGACACAGGCGGTGACAACATTACAACATATGCAACACATTAACAATAAGATCCATATAATTGCATACAAATCAGTTCATATACAAGTACGTATGTTAAACAAAATATATCATTAAGGCAACTAGAGTAGTCCAACTACAATAACAACATATGCATGAAACTTTTCTGGCTTTTATTATATAAAGAAGTGTAAGTCACAATCATACAATACACCACGTAAACCTGCTAGCCCCATTAGTGGAACATTACAACCACATCCACCTACTCCTCCAAGGAGATATACTAGCTATATGCAGTGGAGAAGGCAAGGTACGTTACAATACTGTCCAAGCCTTCTTCAAGATAGTCTTAGTAGAAGCTTGGCTAACCAAAAGCCTATACAATGAGCTATGAGGGACTATTTATAGCAAAGGGTGGGGTGACCCTTGACATTCCCCTTTATGACCATTCAACTACCCTCATGACTCTTCACCTACTCTATGACTATTACATTCACTTTTGAGACTTGACTTACACTTGACCTGACTCAACAATACAAAGCACATGTACCCATGTCAACAATGGCTTGAACAAGCCAAACTAGACACCACTATGACTTAGACAACTATAGAAGTCCAACTGCTCGACATCCTCATGTTGATCAACAGTAACATATTGGTGCCAAGATTGGTAATCTCTGATAGTGTCTGTGTGTTCTACTGTGACATCTGTCTGGAACCTGAACCTTGCCTCCATGGTATCCAAGTACACTGCTTGGGCTCCTCTATCCAACTCATCTTAAAGAATGCGCAACAATGTCCTCAATGTGGCTGGACTAGCAACATACTTGCGCATGATGTCTACATTGATAGGCAAGTTTGGACTGGTGGCGACGTGAATCAACTCGTTGAAGTACGAGTTAAGCTCCTGTTGGACTTCCTTCTTAATCTTTGCTTGGGTGAGAGCCCCAAGTGATGGAATCCCATATTTGTGCACAAAATCCTCCATGATCTTGAATACTCGTGCATGGGAAGCCTGTATGCCAGTGATGAGTTCCGGTAGGTCCTCATAGTTCCGGATCTGACTCTGGATACGTGCTTGCAACTTGACTGCATTGGCCTTCATCATCTTTGGCAAATGAAGCGGGGCTCCTTTATACTTCACCGTCCATGCTTGCATGCTATCAACGATAGCATGTATGTTATTCAAGGTGCGAGCTCTTCTCACACATGGATGTTGCCATATGTGAATATGAACGAATGCTTGATCACGGTACCGAACTTGGAGTACAATGTTCACATGACCATGGCCAAGGAAAACACTTCCTCCAGTATTGCCTTCTTTAATTCAGCTCGGGCGGACATTGTCACCAAGTCTCCTCCCTACTTGGCCACCTGTAGTTCCTTCGTCATTTGCCCATTCTCAGCTATGAGGAAGCAAACACTAGATCTAGTGACTTCAACATACACTCTAGTTGCATTAGCGAAAGGAGTTGGGTCCTTGTGCACATCGACTATGATCACTTGTTCTTCAACTTGCATAGGGGATGTTAAGTCCTTCGGAGTTGGTAATCTATCAGGATGCACAACTCTATGTTGAGATTAATTAAAGGAGTTGTTGCGCATCTCTGCTTCTAGATGACCCCCAAGGATCTCATTACATCCTTGGTCATTTGAGACTTGCTCATCATCTAAATGCATTGCATCAGGCGAGTTGACCTCTCTGTGGTGAGGCATGAGGTCAGTGTCCTGTTCCAATTCTAGTTTCTCCATCTTTGCATCCAACTATTCAAAAGCATGTTTTATCTCATGAGCAAAGTCTTGCCCCTGCAAGAGTTCACCATATTTTCTTGATGTCAGCTATTCAGAAGAATCAACTACTTTTATGGGCACTTCTTTGTCTATTTTCACATGATACGCCCCCTGCTGAATCTATTGTTATTGCGTTTCCTTATTCTATTGGCATAGATCTTGTTATTTCCAAAGTTGCTCCCTCAGCTTATGCAACTCATTCTCTGATTCTTCCATTCTCTTCTTATCTCTTTTCCTTCACGCGATTCTCTTTTCGTGTTGCTACTTCTTATGTTGAATGGCCATAGCTATTTGTTCTACAAGTGGATTTACTTGAAACTTGCAGCTTTGTTCCTCCTCCATGCAGTCAAAAATCTTTCTCTTCCTTTTGTCATGTGCAGGTATGCTTGGCTCCACTGCCTCTGTTGTTATTACTACTACTGTGATTTTTGGTGTTTTCTATGGTGTTGCTTCATGCTGCCATGCTAACCATTCTACGATGAAACCAACCTATTCATTGGGTCTGGAATGATGGCAATGATACCTCCGTGAGTCTTCCTTGGCCCAATGAAATGCCCCATGGATCCAATTGAACTGAACTCTCATGCAGTGATCCTTCACAATGTAATGTGGGTCATACGGGTTGAAGCTTCAGAGACTGAATGGGTACTTCTTCATTTTTTCAGCTTCGACATCCACTTGCTTGATGCTCTTGATCTCATATAACCCAATCCGTAATGGAAGAGTGGGCCAAGGTTCCTTCTTCTTCTGTTGTAGCCTAGTTGTTAATCTTGCTAAGATATGATACACTACTTCTTGCATGACAAGCATGTCGAAAGAAAACTTTGGCAGAACATGCGGAGGCTTCTCTGTAGTGAAAACTCGGATGAACGTGTCGTCCAGTGAGGCATAACAATCTAAAATGCCTAAAAATTCCTTCATCACTTCTTGTGGCATGTAGGGTGGATCTTATTCGAATATCAACCTGTACATTAGAGTGACAAGATGGTCAGACAACCGTTTGATCACTCCTCTGAAGCTGCACTTGGAGAAAAGCTTGAAATATGTGCTCACAACATTCTTCGCCAGTGACCATGCTTAGTCTAAGCTTGGGAACTCATGTTAGATACATACTACATCTAGAATGTAGGCGAACATATAAATCTTTGCATGCATGCCTTCAAGGGACTTTCAAGACTTCGTGACTTTCTCCTTCAGCTGATGAGCTAGTATGTCGGACCAGTTGCGTGGTCTTCCTTCTCTCTCCAGTTGGTCCAACGCAACCCCCCAACTCTGAGGGAAGGTCTTAGTTCTTGCTTGGCCACTCAGTCGACATGTGAATATGACCAAGTATTGGTATGACTTCCTCAGTATCTTTGTCTTATAGATCCGGTTAGGTGTCATCTTGAAACGCACTGGCTCCTTTATCTAATCCTTCAAAATATCTCTAGAGTGGCCTATGCTATTGGGCAAGATGAATGGAAGGGTCATGATAGTCATGGGCTCATCCATATGATACATCTCATCGTAGTCTCGTGCCCAGAAGGTGGCAATCTTCGTCCCACTGACACTGCTCAAGGTCATGGTCTCGGGGTTAGTGTGAGAGACGATCTACTGAATCATATCCGCACATGGGAACGCAAGGTATCTGCATGCAATCTAGTACAAGCCAAACTAATGTTCATGTACACCTGACAGTATTCAATTTCTTCCCCAAAAGTACCTATTAATTTTTCATTCACCCCTTGCCACTTCAATTTGATGTCCTTTTCTAGATACAATTTCGTATCTTTGTAGATCGGCATGCTAGAGGACACTTGTTCAACTGCTGTTCCAACTAAAACACCATCAGTGTCCTGAGATCATGTTCTCTTTGAAGCCATTAAGATAGATGAACACCTAAAATGTCTGGGAACAAGCACCATGCATGGCAAGAAATATTCCAGTGAAAACAAATCAAATCCATGGAAGGTCACAGTATATACCTAGGGAACTAATGGGAAAGATTGCCCAAATTTCACTAGGAGGCTGAGTGATTGGATGCCATAACTGCACAAAAGGTAGTCTGTACTGACTGGGAGGCTGAACTGGCTGTTGGATCGACAAAATGCACAATTCAGTTGGGCAGTTGGCTGCTGGGATTGCGCAATGCGCGATTCTAGCTAGCAAATACTACTGGCCCAGGGACAGTTTTAGGAAAATTTTTGGGCCAAGAAGCCACTGATCTCCAAAAATGCATTATTCAATCTAGGAGTTCAGTGTTGGGCTAAAATTCACAAATCAATAGAGGAAGGTGAGCCTTCCTTCTCCATATTGCACAAAGCAGCGTTAGTGAAAGGGGAGACCAGGTCAAGGTTGGCCTGACTCACCAATGGGAAAATAAAAGAAAGTAATTCAATGAAATGCATGGTGATACTAATTGATAGGAGAAGTGATAAACAGTGCATGCAAAACATGAATGGAAGATCAAGAAAACATATCAACATGCATGTGGGTGAGGTCGTTCACCAGTTGGGCGAACGCCCATGAAAAACGGTTTCATGCATGTGACAACAGTAAGGTAGCAAAAAAAATCGAAACAGAGCTATGACAATCAGGAATATATGAAAGCAACAGAAGGAATTCAAATAAATCAATAAAACAACACTCACACAAGTGAATACACAAAAAGTGACAAAAATGCTGAAAAAGACAAGTTGAGGCCACTTTCTCGTGAATAGTTGAGCTGGATGTGTCGAACAGTCCTGGATGTGATGTGGGATGTCAGATCTCCAAGTTCAATGTGAATAAATGAGCTCTGATGCGTCGAATAAATAAGTTTGGTATCAAGATGCGCATGCGACAAATTTAGGAAAAAGCGACACTTGGAGGGAAACTTCTAAAAAAAACTTTGCATGTAACCCCCAGCTGCTAAAAATAGCTCCCTGAATCATGGGATACCTTTTGCATGTTGCCTCTTACTATTCTAGGAATATCAAGTCATGCATGCATGTAAGTCAAGTTTCCTCAGTCGTGGGTGGAACTGGTCAACCGGACTATCCATGCATACCAATGCTCAACTGCTTGGGAAAAATGTGCATTCATGATTGTAAGCTAGGCTGACTACCCAAGGGGATTACACAATTTTGGGGCCCAACTACTGACTGCTACCCAGATTTGCGCAAATCCTCGACTGAACTGCCTCTTGGTGGGAAAAATTTCACAATTCTTTCTAGGAGGTTTGGCTGGCAGGATTGCGCAATCTAGGAGACCAACAAGCTGTCAGAGAGGATTGTGCAATTCCTGGAGGGAAAGGCTGGTTTCCCTCCAGGAATGCACAGTTTTCAAGGGGAAGTTTCTCAACCTATAGCTAGACCAAGTCTAGGTAAGTAGCCTGTGAGGGGAATGGATCGACTGTGATCGATAGGTTGCATTTGTGCGAGGAAAGCACTGAAGCTTGAGTACTTGATGAAGCAATACAAACTGTTGTGTAAGGTTGGTAGGGAGGCTCCAAAATAGGCTAAGGTGAAATTTGGGAGGGTGGTTGTAGCCACTACAACGTAGTATTTTGGCAATAATAAGTAAAAGCGTCAATAAGGTTATGGCAAAAATGTCAAGATACCACAACACATTTGTGGTTAGGGGGAATAGGTAGACTTAATAGTCACATGTAGGCAGATTATTTTTCAGTCTTAATAGTCACATGCTTTATCAATGCTTTCTACTATATGAGTAGTTATTTCCATAATAAGTAAATAATAATGCAATTGTCAAGTGGAAGCTGTAAAATATTTTCCTGTTAGGAATAAATTTAGCTAATAAATACCCTCCATTATGGGAGATTTATTAACCATGCATCCCACTCCGTCCTTCCCCAACCTACGTCAGAAGTGTCAGGTCCAAGTTAGCTGATGGTGGCAAAGCACGGTTAGGATACATGGGGAAGTTTTCGTAGTAATTAGTTGCCAAGTCCAGTCAGAAAATGTCGTGTCAATTCCGACTACTTAATTTGCATGACAATGCAAGAAGCTACAGAATTTTGAGTGAAGGCATGAGAGAAGCTCCAAATTCACTTTGAAGAATAGTAACAGTAGAAGTGCATAAGTTTGAAGCATCCAATAATGATTGTCTATCAGAGATGAAGAGAAATGGAAAAGGGAATTATTTCAGTTCCAAAGGGCAAACTCAATGAGAGAATTGTCCTGTAGGAAAATCCATATGGAAAATATGACAAATCTACCTTGGTTAAAAATGATCTTACTGATTGGTTTCCAACACTAAAGAGAGAGGTCTATACAAAGGAAATTTAGAAGGAATATGGCACAAGAACAGCCAGAGTTAAACAAGATTTCAAAGGTTTACAGAGGTATACACTGATCAATATGAGAAGTTTACTGGTCTTCAGCACTCAACTAGCTACAATGCAATGCATAAAGCTACTAGACTGTAGAATGCATGGGGGATCCTTGTGGCTCAGCAAGGAGTTCCAATTCATGTAGATGATGTCCATCATCTCACAGGGTTATCAGTAGGAGGAAATGTGGTGATCAGAGTGTTCTAGGCAAGATTGAAAAGAGTAAAGAAGAAGGGAGAAGATGATTATTATGGAAAATATGGAATGAAGCGTGGGGGAAGGGGAGCCAAGATTGACCTGATTAGAAAAATTGAGATAAGGTTTGTGTTCTACATCAAAGCGGGAAAAACAATGAGACACTTCACAAGAAATGAGTGCACTCTAGATGTAATTTTGGTTGTAGAGCATTGCTATAATGGAGAAGTTCTCAATTGTTCTGCATTTGTACTAAATGAGCTCTTTAAGGCTTGTGAAGATATCTACAAGCGGAGTACCAATTTCTTGTTTGAATACATATTGATGACTTTGGAAATGTGGAAGTAGCGGCCACAGAAGGGGAGGGAGATGATGTAGATTACAGAGGGATAGCCGTTAGTGATCCGGTATGAGCCATGGAGAGTTTCAGGAGACCTAAGAAGCAAATAAATTAATGAGGTAGCTTTCGCATAATGGTATGAGCTAATGTTGGATACAATCAAGTCGACAAAGAGAATACCCAAACCACTTCTAGGTGAGTTCTCCAAGGAAATATGGTTTGGAGTCTATTGTACTACAAAATAACCCCCCCATTTATAAAGAACAATAGCTAAGGTTAGAGTTATAAATGGGGAGCCTTTTAAATTTTTAGGCTTAGGATAATATACCTAACTCTAAGAAAATACATAGCAAAACCTTGAAAAATGAACTAAGGATGAAATCCACATCGCAAATCGCAAATTACAATTTTCCACGTGACTATTTTAAAACACCTTCAAAAAATTGCGATATGCGATTAAGGCTCCCGCTGCAATCACAACACCTTGTCATTTCGTAATCGCATTCCACACTTAGCAGAGTTTGCAAGAAACTTAACGATGCCATTATAATGGCCATTACTGATTTGTGAAATGTGATATTGCGATATCCATAATCGCATTTCGCTTGATGCATCTGGTAGCACTACATTGTATCCCTTTAAAAATTGCGATGCACAATTAAGAGCGGTAAAACATGTGAAATAATTATGTTTTAAATACCAAAACAAATGAGTTTATAGGTTAATAAATATTTAATGGCTCAAGGAAGGATAATCATTTTCCAGGTTATGGGTAGTTATAATCGAGTATCTCATTAAACCATTCTCACAATCGAGACTCATTTCAGAGAAGCTTTCAGTCTTAATTACCTGATATCGTCTGTGCTGATATATCTTGTCTATTTCAGGCAAGTGACAAAATGCATGTCACTAAGAAAGGTGATGCAAAAATATATCAAACAGACCATTGTTGAATCTGATTTTACAGTGATGGCTCCTATCTTCACTGATACAGTTTGTGATACTGCTGGAGGCGTAATAGCTTGCGAAGTGATTTACAATAGGCTGGAGAACGAGCATCCTAAAATCACTATTACGAGAGAAATGGCTGACTCAACAAGGCCTTCAGGACTTCAATGTAGATATGCTTCATTTTCTTTCCTTCATAGGATAGCAGCAAGAGCTAAAATCATCCCATACACAAATATGATTAGGTGGGTGATCAAAAACCTTATCATTGAAGACAGGCAATTCAAGAATTCAAGAATGGAGCTCATAGGGTTGTTCAGAGCAGAGGACTTGAAGAAAATGTACCACATACCTGACTCGTAGAATATCTACGATAGCACATTTGTGGCTAACTTCGCAAAGAATAACCTAGACCCCTTCAAGCTAATCCAGGGTTGGAGAGTGTTGGACAACAAATTCAAATATGACAAATCGGGTATGTATGATATAGCCTCTTCAGCAAACCCCTACAACTATGCAGCAACCATGTTATGTAGATTATATGGGCTACCCAATAATACTAAGTTTTCATTAGAATGGATTCCTCTAATTGATGCCTGTGTTAATTCCCATATCATGAATTGGCCTTCCATCCTATCTGACAACCTAGCCCCCACCATTACTGAATACCGACAGAAGAAAGCCTCCTCTTCAGATAACCTCCCTCCCTTCTATTTTAGTTCCTACATTATGGATGTTATCTACTTTTGCACGACATTTCCAACCATGGGTTGGAAATGGACCTTACAGGATCCCTACCTAATACATCTTAGTCATAAACAAATATGGGAATTGCATTACATACCTCACTTCTATAAGATATTTCATACTGTTGTGTTTCCACTACATCAAATAATTTTCAATGAGAAAACCCTTAAGTTTTCCTAAGAAGCCGCAACAGACTTGCTTACTGTCAGAAAATATTTCATTGAAGAATGGTTCACCTACATTAGGGTTTTTGGTAGCACAGCTGATCCACACATCCTTCCTTTATATGTTTTTGATAAATTATTAGCAAGAGAGATTGCCTATCAGACTATGGGAAGGGGCCTAGCTAAAGTTATGAAAGACAAAAAGAAGTCATTATGGCCCACTTTCCATGTCAAATTCGGTTCTTTTTCTTTAGCCAATTTTTTTCATGCTACTAAGGAATCAACACATATGGAAGCTCTCAGACTGCATACATTGCCTGAAAGGAAATTTGATCCAAACAAAGTGGCATATAATGTCACTACTGGAGTAAAGCTCAAGCCTTACAACCATGAAGATAATTATTTTGAAGATTTGTTACAATCGGCAGTATCCTTCAAACAAGTGTTTGAATGGGCAAAGGAGAATCTGAAACCTGAATATTTTCAAATATTTCAAGAATTCATAAATGAGAGGCTCCAGGTGATCCCAGTGCATCTATTAAAGCCCGAGGATAAGTCTACACCAAGTGTCATTGTTGATAGTGGAGGTCCTAGCTCTCAAGTAGACACTCAAGTAAACACTAAGAAGACACCAAACATAGGGAAACCCCAACACGCAAACAACATAGCTAAATCTAGCAGGAAGTTAGCTGATAAACAAGTGACGAGGGCCCCGACTATAGAGATCAGTTCAGAGGCCAAAGGTAGTAGTTTCGAGTAGGAGTGGGATCTGTTTAATCAGAAATTGAAAGGCACTCACAAAGCCTCAAATACCCAAGAAATAGAGGAATGTAAAACTCCTCTGCATGTTGATAAGGATACAAATCCCAAGTCTACCGATGAATAGTCCATGCCTATGGATGAATAAGCAATAAAATCCCAACATACTGAAATTATCCCTACTCTACCCACATCAAAAATTGTTCTGAAAGTAATTGAAATACCTCCACTTGATGTGTTCTATATCCCTCTCCACAAGGATGTAGTTAGAAGGCAGAGAAAAAGGAGAAGGGTAGATAAACCCAAATTCCCACCTGGAAACGAGCCAATGGACATTGTTTGGAAGGACATTCCTTTCAATTCAGTCGAGAACTTGACTATACTATCACAATTCACGGGAGCATACTCATCGACCACTATGGAAAAGGCTATTAAGGTCTCTACTTTACTAACCAAAAAAGAGGAGAGTATTGCACAACTCAAACAAGAGCTCAAGATAGAGAAAGCAAGCACAAACAGGTAGGTTGCTGACCAGCTCACACAATTGCAACAAGACATGGAGGTCTTGAAAATAAGCCATGAAGCTGATATATCAACCAAAAACATGCAACTCCAAGAAATGCAACAATCCATGGAAAGATACAAGGATGTTCCCACTTCTGAAGAGTTTATTAAAGAGGCCCTGGAATTAAATTCCCTTCTGGTGAAACAATAGGAGTATTTTTGCCAAAAGATGTCACACATTACTCCCTATATGACTACTAGTGACCAACTGACAATTAAGGTAATCGACTAGAGAACGAATATTAACAATTTAAACACTAGAATTTCTGAGTTCATCGAATGGCAGGAAACAGAAGATGGAAGGAAAGCCCAGTCTACTCGATATTGAGGAAACTCATGAAGACATTCTCTTCATCGATTGGGATGCGAGAATCAAACAGGCCGAGCTAGTAGTCACAAGGGCAGTTGGTGTATCAAAGAATATCATTAAGGCAGTGAATCACATCCTGTTCAGCACCAATCTCATTAAAGAAGGAAATACGAAAGAAATGCCCAATTTAAATGCTTTGTATAAATGTTGGCAAGAAAAGGTGGGAAGTCAAAGAGAGGCAACTACAAAACTGACCACAACCAACTGGGAGTCATATTGGCAGTATCTTGTTAAGACACACATCCAGATTATGTCTCTCAATTGTTCCCTTCATACGACTCAATGGATGCTGCCATTGCTCACCGATGCGATCTTCACAGGACAATTCAAGACACATTTCAACAAACCTCCTCAAATTTAACCAATGACCGATAATTGCGATTTAAAGGACAAGATGGAAAACAACAACTTGTACTCTTAGTTCTTTTTATTTAGCCTCTATTTATTTTTGGAGTTAGTTACCTAGTTAGGAGGAAGGTTGTTTGAAACCTCCTCAAATTTTGTATAATCTTTTTTTGCACATTAGTTAGAATAGTATTTATACCCTTCTCATGCATTTAGAGAAGGGTCGAGAATTTTATCAAAAACATTTGCAAAGAATGCACTATTGTAATTTTGTGAATGCTCTGGTGAAATTATGGAACATGATCATTTCTTTTAGATATCAGACTACTTTCCTTTGTTGATGCACTTTTTTATTCTTCGGAGACAATTTGATTTCAAGAAAGAAGTTGGTCTATGTGATTTGTCAAATGAGCAGGACTTCACACATATGGTACTATTATGTTGTATGATTGATTTTGTTTACATTTAATCAGTGGAAAAACTTTACTTTCATGAATTATATGTGAGATTTATTGTTTTTGTTAAGCGTTAATTGTGCTTTTGTATGATGCCTAGCTAAAATTGTGATTTTCATATATAACTCATCATATATGTGATATATTTTATAAATTCCTTTGACTAGCTATTTAGTCAAAGGAATTATCTTTTATGCTATCATCTCTATTTAATTGTGTTCAATATTTACTATCACATGTTAAACAAATATCTTTATAGATCGCATACCACACAGAAATACCCGGGTTTATATTAGAATAAGTTAGTTAGATAAATTGCATCACAGCATAGGTCACTAAGATTATCATTATTCTATTGCAAAAACTCAGGAACCACCCACTCTCATCTTAAAACCCACATTGGGAAACTAGTCCCATTATCCCCAGTCGGAACCACCACTTTAAATGAAAAAGGAGTTGTCTTAAGGTCCGGACCGGGTGGTTACCCACCATGTTTCAGTAGCAGAATTGTTGCTAGAAGGAGGGCATTCAACTATGAATGGAATAGAAACCTAAAGATCATTTGAAAAGCATTCATAAGAGTCAAAACCCCTCCACCATTTCTACACCTTATAAAACTCGTTCAAAATCTCCTAATCAGAACTCTGAAGTTGTAGAAACATCTCCCTCGTCTCCTGAAGTAGTAAGGAAACCACCCTCTCCAAATTACACTCCTCAGTCTCCCGAAGTTCATTCTTTGATACAGAAATTGGAACAAATATCCATTTCTACCGAGAAACCAGAGAAACCCGAAGTGTCTGAAGAAAGTGTTACCTCCTTATTACAAAAAACTAATGTATTAACTAAACTGCAAAGTGAAAAACTTGGGGTCACCCCTTTCGAGTTCCCCATCCCTCCATGACGTAGGAAAGTTACTTCTTCAAGATCTGAATCAGATGCAAGCGATATCACATCACCTTCCCATCCATTCACTTCCCCATCCAATTCTACTCAATCCACGACTTCTCACTTATCCACTTCTCCAATTAGTACTACAATTAATAGTACTAACCCAGTAGTAATTTCTTCGCGATATATACCTACTTCTGAACCGACCTTCCCATCTTCTAAGTTCCCAACTCAAGTTATGGCCAATCAACCTTAGACAAATCCTGGTGCTCTCCTAGTTGCAAATTCAAATGCATTCCCAGCAAACCCATAAAAATGGCTGCCTAAGTATAATCCTGACGATGCTCTCCCAGCCAAATAACATCTAAATAATTTTATGTTAGCCATGAATCTCAATGGGGTTGCACATGAATATGTTGTAATTAGACTATTTCCTTATACTTTCCAAGGATCTTCTAGGTCTTGTTATTTTTCCCTTCCATCGGGTTCAATTAGGAACTGGGATACTTTTCAAGAAGTAATTCTTGCAAAATTTGGTGATGATAGGACCATAGCATCCTTGATTAATGATCTTTCTAATTTGAAAGCTAATCCAGATGAAAATATCAAAGATTTCAACTCCAAATTTAACAAATTGCTAAATAAAATACTAGTTGCCTCTAAACCAGTTGTAGATGTACAAATAGAATGGTATATATCATCTCTTCCTTCTAATATTGTGATTTTTGTAGATATAGCCAATAAGGCTACCCTTGTAGAAAACATGAAAGAAGCCCTATCCGTAGAAAGAATAATCATAGCTTTGGAAAAGAGATCACAAACAGATGAAAGGAAGTCAAATAAAGTAACATTTAAGGATGACTCTAAGAAGAAATCTTCAAAGGACCCTTTCGATCTCGAAGGCCTTCAAAAAGTGTTAAAAACAATGTCTAATGAAATGGTAAAAATTAAAAAACAGGTCGCAGAATCCTCTACTCCCAAGAAACATTTTCAATCATTGAAAAAGAACCCTTCTTCTACATCACAACCCCCAAACACCATTTCAAATGTTGAGTCTGACCAAGAAGTAGAAGAAGGTTTGCCAAATGAAGAGGAAGCTAAAATGGAAGAAGAAATTGAACTAAATGGGATGTGGGATTTCATCCTCCCAACTGAAGAAGAGGCACAAGAAATGCCAGTGACTACAAGAAGTAAAAGCTCTCCTGACATGTCGATCACAAATCAGAAGCAAAAATTTGCTACTCCTGTAAAGGAGAAAATAGTAGCTAATAAATCTAAGATGAGCCAAACTGATCCTATTCCTCTAGATTCCAAAACTGCCTCAAAGACATTGGTAATCTTAGATACAATTGAATACAATATAGTGGAAGACATGAAAAATACTAGAGCTAACATCTCGTTGCATGAGCTCACTAAACTCAAGCAGCAACAAAATATTCTACTAAGAGAGTTGAAGGTAGTTCCAGTATCTCCCCTGCCATCTGCTATAGTTACTCAACCTGCCTACAATATGGGAAAACCCCCCTCATCCTCAAACAAAGTAGATCCTTCAAATCTAGTTATAATTGGGGATAGGTATTCACTTATGAAATTTTCAACAAGAATGTTCACAACTGCCTTTTTGATTCAGGAGCCTCCTAAAATATAATACAAAGAGTTGTGCGTACCAAATTGAACATTACACCTCAAAAATCTGCAATACACATAGTTCAGTTAGATAGGACAAAAGTCGAGGTGCTTGGAGAAATAGCATCAGTTTCAATTAGGATTTCCTCTAATCCAAAATTTTCACAAATAATTGATATTTTGGTGGTTGTTATCCCTGAATTTCATGGTTTGATTCTCAATAGGGATTGGTTTGAAAAGTTGCACGGTTATTTTGCAATTGATTGGTCTCACATGTGGTTGCCACACAATGGTAAACCAAACCAAATCAGGGTAGACCAAGAGAAATTCATGAAATATATAGTCATCGACCTTGAGGGAAGCAACGAACATGTGGCCTTCACTAATAATATCATTGGAAATTACTCACCCAAGACCTCTTTAGGATCCTTTAATTCTCAGAGGTCTCCCTTTTTAGATAACGTTGTAGTTTCTCAAATCGATTTTTTTTCACAAACAAATGATTCCAAATGTCTAAATTTAGTAGATAAAGTTTCTAATAACTCTCTGTTCTGGACTCTCTATTTTGACCATTCTAAATCAGAAGACGACACAGGTGCAAGATGCATTTTAATAAATCCTCAAGGAGAGAAAACCATGCTAGCTTGTAGACTTGAATTCCAGTGCACTAATAATATCGCTGAATATGAAGCACTGATCCAAGGACTATATAAAGCCATTGGTCTTAATTTCAAATACGTGCAATTCTATGATGATTCAGAAATAATTGTGAAATAGGTGATGACTTGCTAATGTGGATCCAAGATTATACCCTCATAAGACATTAGTCCAGACAGATTTTCAATAGAGATAATATTTAGGCCATTTATTCCTGACAATGTAACAAATTGGAGAGTATTCAACAAGGATGCAGATATAGTTAATTTCCTTACATCAGAAGGATCGTATGAAGAACGTATCATAGATGAACATGAGCATGAACTAAAAATCAAACATAATATGACAAAAACCCAATCCTAAAGTCTGTGGTTAAGATGGAAGATCTTTATGATCTAAAGGATAGGTTCAAGAAAATTACTAACTCCAAAACTCAAAATTATACTCTAAGATTTGAAGTAGTGAACCTAGGGTCAAATGAAAAACCTCAAAATGTCAACCTAGGTCTTGATCTATCATCTGAAGAAAGAATATCATCCATTAGGTTATTGAAAACATATAAAGGCATCTTTGCCTCGGGTTACGCAGATCTCAAGACCTATGATACCTCTATAATTCAACATACAATACCCATGACTTCGAATGGAAAGCCAGTTAAACAGAATATTCGCAAAATTCACCCAAACCTTGAGAGTCAAATCAAATCTGAATTGAACAAGCTTCTGAAGGCAATAATTATCTTCCCTATTAGACATTCTAAGTGGCTATCGAATATGGTACTCGTAAAGAAAAAGAATGGTGATATTAGGATGTGTATTGATCTTAGAAACCTGAATAAAGCTTGTCAAAAAATAATTTTCCCTTGCCTACTATGGAACAGATATTGCGATCAGTTGTACGTTCCAAATTAATTTCTTTTCTAGATGGATTCACAGGATATAATCAAATTCTTGTGCATCCATATGACAGATTAAAGACAACATTCAAGACTTAGAGGGCAACATATGCCTATCAGAAGATTCCTTTCGGACTCATTAATGTTGGTGCCACATTTCAACGTGGTATGAACATTGACTTTAGAGGTCTAATTAATAAATCAATTGTTATTTACTTGGATGACATCACAGTATATTCTAAGGATAGGAACAATCATTTAAGTGACCTGAAGCACATTTTCGAAAGATCCAAGAAATATGGCATTTCCTTAAATCCCAAAAAATGTTATTTTGCTTTACCAAAAGGAAATCTCCTTGGGTTTATAGTATCCAAGAGATTGAAAATATTCCCCTCCCACACAACAAAAAAACCATGCAATCATTCCTAGGCCAAATAAATTTTGTAAAAAGATTTGTCCCAAATTTTCCACAAATTGTCCTGCCCCTTCAAGCAATGATAAGAAAAAACGCAGTTTTCAGATGGAACAAGGACGAAAGAGAGTCATTTGAGTTGATTAAGATATCCATTATTAATGATCCTTCATTGAAAACCCATGAATTTCTCAAACCTTTTGTATTATATACTTTTTTATATGATACATCATATGCAACAGCTTTGACACAGCTGAACAACGAAAATATCGAGGCACCCATCTACTTTTTTAGTTCTAACTTGCAAGGCACCAAATTAAATTATTTAACTTTCGAGAAACAAGAATTTTCTATTTTTAAAACTTTAAAACATTTCAAAACTTTTCTTCTTAAAACCCATACAAAGATAGTTGTACCCTACCCTTTAGTAAGACAACTATTGATCCAAAAAGAAGTAGGGGAGAAAAGAGCTAATTGGTTAACTGCACTCCAAGAATATGATGTAAAAACCCAGCCAGCTAAAATTTTCAGGGGCCATGGTTTTTGCAGGATGTTAACAAGAGCTTCCTAGTTACCACCAGAAGAAGAAGGTCAAGGTAATTAAGTGCAAATATCAGAGGTAAGCTTCAATGACATGAAATCACAATATGTTGATTTGAAATTTTATCTAAAAAACAGATATGCTCATATGCATTTTAATTATAAAACAAAGTGATCTTTAAGATTGAAATCAAATTAGTATGAACTAGTCAATGATGTATTGTTTAGGAAAAATTATGATTTAGTATTGCTAAGATGCCTAGAGAAACTTGAAGCCAAAAAGGTCATGCAAGAATTACATGATGGACCAGCTGGAGGACATTTTGTAGGAAATACCATAGCTCACAAAATCCTACATGTAGGATATTATTGGCGAATGGTATTTAAAGATGCACATGAATATGCAAGGAAGTGAAAAACTTGTCAAACTGCAGCTAGAAGATAAATAAATCCAACATTCCCTTTACAACCAGCTAACATCCAACAACCATTCCAACAATGGGGATCAAACATAATTGGTGAGATTGTTCCTAACTCTTCCAAACATCATAGGTACATCCTTACAACTACTGATTATTTTAAAAAGTGGGTAGAAGTTATGCCATTAAAGATAGCTAATATAGAAAACATTACAGAATTCATTGATCGGTACATAATTACCAGGTTTGGCTTACCATAAGCTTTAATGTTTGACAATGCATCTTACTTTTTTGGAAATATAATGGTATAATTTTCTCTTAAGAGAGGTTTCAAGTTGAAATATTTAGCCAATTATTATCCTCAAGGTAATGGATTAACAGAATCAATAAAAAAGAACCTCATCAGAATTATCAAAAGGACTATTGATCAAAATCATAGGAATTGGCACAAAGCATTAGCATTTTCTCTATGGGCAGACAAGATTACTCAGAAATCCTCTATTGGTTCTTCTCCTTTTGCTTTAGTTTATGGAAAAGAAGTTTTTCTTCCCACAAACGTAGCAATCCCATCTCTTTCCCTAGTACAATTCATCAATGGAAACCCTTCATCTTCTCTCCAGGCTAGACAATTTCAAATTCTCAAGCTTGAAGAAGAAAGAGAAAAGGTCGAAGCAACCCACTTCCATCATCAACAATTAGTCAAAGCTTATTTTGACACAACTTCTCCTAGTCAAAAAACTCTTGGAGTAGGTGACATGGTTTTGAAATGGGAAAAATCACATGAGGAAAAAGGTAGACATACCAAATTCCAAAGACTATGGCTTGGCCCTTTTCAAGTCATTGAAAAAATTGGACAATCAACGTTTTTTTTACAAGAATTGTAAGGTAAGAAGGATTCTTTGCCTGTTAATGGGAAAATTTTGAAAAAATACTTTTCCTAGGAGATAACCTCTTCCAATTTTGTAACATATTGATTTTTAGGAAAATAATGGTGTTGGGCATGGAATCCCCCCGAGGCATGGTTTGGGGATGAAAGACCATGTTTTGAACGAATGGTGCTTGTAAAGCCCCGTGAATTGTGGGTGCGGAAGTATGTTAGAGTCATAGGGTTGTCCCCCTAGTTTGTAATGTAATGTCAGCCTACCCATGGTCCGCGGACCATGGGATTGTATAAATAGAGCGAGGTTCTAAGTGTAAAAATGAGTTAGTTAGAGAGAAGTATGAGATAGAGAAGTAGAAGCATAGAGAAAGTGTCTAAGTGTATCTTGGGTCATAGAGTAGGAGAAGGCTCTGTAGTTGAGTGCGCAAAGGCCTAGTTGTCCACAGCTGAGTGCGCGGACCCCTGCAATTGAGTGCACAGGGTAGAGTCGAGTTTATAACCGAAGAAGAGAATAATAAAGAGAAGTTTTATCCAAATTCTATGTATCTACTCTTGAATTATTACATGTTTGATATCAATTGAAAATATATTGTTTAATTACTTCTCACATGTATGAATGATTTATATTGCTAAGTATACTTTACACATGCAAATAAGCTTAGTTAATCAACTAATGGTGGAATACTAGTAAGAACATGAGTAATAATAGTGTTTGGCCCCATAGTAGGGTTGCACGAAGGAAACATCTCAGGCTGCGAGCTACAGATAAGTGCGTGTAGCGACGTGTGCATAGGGTCGAACCGCGGACCACTTGAACTCATCAGACATCTCCAGGGTGCTAGAACCCTCCAGGGTGCTAGAACCTGGTTCTAGCACCCTCCCATACTACTTCAGATGAGACCTCAGTTCACGCTCCACGGATTGTTTTCGAAAGGGCCAGTAGTAGTGGGATTTGTTTGGCCAAATCACCTCTGAACCTGGGTCAGGCCCCAACAAGCCAAAAAATGGTTCCATTGCCAGGACTGAGATCTGCATAAGGGATGTCTGATGCCATGTCATTGGAATCTAAACAAGAAAGAAATTGAAGGGTGGTTGGATAGAAAGATTCACGAGTTCACGACAAAGGAAAATAGGAATCCACGAGTATCGAAGGAACAATGGCTAAAGCGGTAATTATATATGGAAATCCATGATATTTTCTTTGCATCCTTCCCCTCTGAGTTGTATGAGTGGATCTCAAAGCTAGCAAATAGTTAGGGAAGGTGTAGGCTCGAAAAACCTATTGTGTGGACTCCAGAGTTGATGTGTAGACATCAGAAGATAAGATCGCGTGCGTTGTGGACCATTGGCTCGATCGAATTATAGGAGGGTTTATCACTGAATTCACGGTAGACACGTTAGTCAGCTACAGCAAGGCAGAGCGACGCTTCCTCAAAGGACCGTGAGGTAATTACATTAAATATTTGAGCACTTGGATTAAAATGCTAATGTGTGAAAATCGGGTTATGCGAATAAATTGATGTTTGTGGGTACGCAAAGTGGTAGGATCTATAGAAATGAAGGTAGTGAAGAGATAAAAACTAGCCCCTTGATTTTGCCTCAATGAGAAAGCGAGGAAGAGCTCGCAAAAGTTTCACCAAGAAGTGTGATCAGTCTGATAAATAGCAGATTCCGCGCATACCACCTCCACCTAAACCACCACCAGTTTCACCATCTTCACCCCCATCTCCACCCACACCACCTCCGCCACCACCACAGTTCAATATGGCAAGCATGATAAAATTGTCGGTGTTCAAAGGTGTTGGGAATGAAGATCCGAACCAATTTTTGTTCATGGTAAAGGCTGTATGGGAAGCATAAGGAATCTCGGATGACAATATAAAGAAGGCAACACTGGTAAGCGCATTGCAAGGATCTCAGATATCTAAGCTACATTGAACAGGGAATTTAGCAGGCCAAAATCGGAGACACAGTGGATTATTGGGTTTTAGTAAATTGCAATGATTCCAGGTGAGAACCCTTGGGAGTTGGATCAGAGACTGAAGGGTATGATTCGCGAAGCCAACATGACCTTGACAGATGGACAACACCACACATGGTTTGTAGCATCACTAACATTGCATCTAAGGACTGCATTATCACAACAGAAGTTATCCACCGAGGTTGAAGCCTTGGAGATTGCAATGAGACTACACGAGGCCTTGATACAAGATCCTGGCCTGGGAGTCCAATAAATCCACATGCAACTGAAAAATTTGTTTCTATAAATGTAGAGCTTGAAATATGATAGGACAACTCACCCAGAAGCGCGCAAGGAGGTATGGTGCATAAAATGCAAGGGCCAGGGCATGAGAAGGACCATTGTCCAGTCTTCGTGAACTACCTAGAGGGAGAAGGGCTAATGCCATTAAGACCAGAGGCACAAGCAGGGCCAAGCGTGATGCCTAGATTATGGTGCATGATTTGTCAGATAGGAGGGAAGCATGCTACAGATAATTGCCACCTATTACAAAAATATACGCAGACGTCCGAGCATTTGTTCTATAGTTTCTATAGGTCAGTAGGCCATGATGAAAGCACCTGTAGAAGTTATGAATTGATGATGGATTAGACTCCTACCTATAGAGTTCAGGCTGAAATGTGAACCCTCGATCAAAATGTAGGGATGGCGTGCACTGGGTTTCAGGGGTGCGAACGAGGTCGAGGTGGAATGGGACCAAGAAGGGGTCACAGATAGCTGATTTGTTACAATGGCAGAGGGCCAAGGCATTATTCCCACGATTGTACAAATACGATGAGAGCATCATGTTTATATTTTACCCAGTTTGATCATGAGAAAGAGGACTTCCCTACACTGATAGTGAGGTTGCACAATAAAGGAATACTCCAGCCTTCCACAACTCAGAACCTACAAATGATGAGGTCTGAGCCACGTGAGGACCTAAATGTAGACATTGTGCTCCGAAGCAATATTACGACAAGAGATGACAAGGGCAAGAAACCCGAAGAGAGTGCTTGGGTTTGCAAGGCTCCTACAAAGGGACCAGAGTTCGATTTGGATCATGTGAAGGAGGCATTGATGGAAGCTAAGAAGCACTTCATGAAGGCCTCCACTTCAGGTAGTAAAGGAAAACTAGAACTAGAGATGGACCCATCAATGCTTACTACCTTTTTGGAGACATGCATGAAGCTACTACGTGACAGCAAGGATATGAAGGGACCACGAGAACTCATCACTAGGTGCGCTGGGATAGGAGAACTGCATGTAGTCCTAAAGCTCAGGAAGCATAGAACAAAAATAGGAAGGGAGATGAGACTTACTGTGCAAATCGAGGAATATGAAATGGATCAAGTGATTCTAGATTTAGGATCAAATGAGAACATACTACCAAAGAAGACATTGGAGCGCATGGGCAGGCCCACGTTGCAATGGTCCCCTATTCAATTGTGAATGGCGAACCAGGAGAAGATCCTACCGATGGCAAGATTGTAGGGAATAATGGTAGATATAGAAGGTGTGAGTGTGCTTACAGATTTCAAAGTGATAGAAATTGTTGATGATAGCAATCCCTATCCCGTGCTACTAGGAATCGATTGGGCCACTGATACGAACAGAGTGATAAATTAGAAGAAGCGCAAAATGGTTTTTGAGAAAAATTCATTGTGTGTAGTGGTACTTTAGACCTTGCGGAAGGATTGCACTATTAGTGCCTAGATTTAGCTCAGGCTGAGGAAGGTAGGATCCAGGGCCAACATCAAACCACGCTTAACCTGGTAGCTAGCCCTACCAGGTCGGGAGAGGGCTCTCTCCGGGTCAATCTCAACAAATTATGATCGAGGACGGCTTGAGATTGTTGGCATTATGATTTAAGTGTTGTCCTTGATGGCAACTCACTCAGAGGTTGGTACAGGTGATGGCAACTTAATCAGAAGACAGATCTCAGTACAGCATGCCAAGGAAGCTCATACACGCCGTTTCGTTAAGCCCAACTCGCGTGTACACGCTAGTTCGATTCAGAAAAAGCGCGTGTATGTGGAAAGGTTCCTTTGGTCCATGGTGGTTAGTCCTTGGAAGTTGTGCCTATGATTTCGGACCATTATGTCTCGACGGGCGTGTCGATCCCTAGTTTTAAAGTTGATGGTATTGTGTTACTATGGTTTTGGCTCTTGGTATTGAGAAAGGCCTAAGGCTATATAAGGAGAAGAAGATCATTAGGCAATATCATCTTTCGACAAGGCTTGAATATCTAAGAGAGAAAGAGATCTGATATGCAGGGTTCGGGTTGCTTGATATGAGCTAAGGAGAAATCACATCGGCGGATGGAAGACTAGATCTAAGGACAAATCGGGATCTAATGGTTTGAAATGCTCTATTATGATATGGTTGATTATGCGTATTTCTAGATCTGCATACTGTCGCAATATTATGTTCTGGATCTAACTGATGTCTGGTACAGCTGCAAGTTGAGAGAATCTATTTTTAGATCTGTACGCAGGTTGGCTTAAGTAAAAACACGTGTACACGCGGGTTTCGCTCATTGAAGTAGCGTATATCTCTGAAAGCTTATTTTTGGGTTTTGCAGTTGGATCTGACTATTATTGCAGAGTTCTGTAGACTGCTCTGGGTTCTGGTATCTGGTGATTGACAGGGTTCAGTGGTTCAGTGATTCAAAGTTTGATAATTCAAGTATTGGTTGTTTTATGCTTCATGGATCTGTTATGAAAGTTGAATGAATTGGGTTCTACAGATTGAATGATGTGCTTCAGGAATATCCAGTCTGAAAATGTATGAAAAGTGATACCTGAAAGAAAGAAGATTGTAGGCCAGCACCTACGTACTAGTATCTTGGCTAGTACAAGAGCAAAGGGGGTTGGAGCTCCCTTCCAAGGAAGTTTGGAGAACGAGAGAAGGTTGTAGCCTTCTGCAGGTTGTAGCCTGCGTACTGGTACAAGGCTGCACCAGTACAAAATATTGTAAACTGAAGTTTCTTATTAAAGAAAGATAGAGACAACTTGCAGCAGGTGGTTTTCACCCACATTGGGTTTCCACCTTATATCTTGGTGTTCATGTGTGTGGTTTTTGATCTGTTCTGTTATACTGCACCTGCTTACTGTTAATGTGGTGAATAATGTCCTGATGAACTTAACTGAAGAATAAGCTAACTAAATTATGAGTTTTCTTCTTATACGCTGTTTTACTTAACCACAGTAGCGTGTACACGCTGGTTCACCTAACTGAAGTAGCGTATATGTTTCTGAGCATTGAAAAGTTTGATTGATCTGATAATACTGATTCACCCCCCCTCTCAGTATTATTTCCAACAATTGGTATCAGAGCAGGTCCTTCAGAGAAGCTTGATCGCTTGAAGGTAGATCATTCATCATGAGCAGCTACGAGAAAGAAGCATCAATCAGGCCACCGATTTTTGATGGGACAAATTTCAATTATTGGAAGGTAAGAGTTACTGCATATCTTCAATCTCTTGGTACAGAAGTTTGGAACATTGTAGAAACAGGCTATGCTTTTCCTTCAGCTACTCCTACAGATCCAGCTGAGAAAAAGAAGTATGAAACAAATGCAAAAGCAGTCAGTACTCTATTAGGAAGTATATCTCAAACAGAATTCATGAAGGTCATGCACTTCAAATCAGCAAAAGAAATATGGGACAAAATGATCACTAGCTATGAAGGAGATGAACAGGTAAAGCAAGCTAAACTTCAAACTCTCAGGATTCAATATGAGACTCTCAAGATGTATAATGATGAAAGTGTGGCTAATTATTTTCTTCGGGTAGATGAGATTGTTAATTGTATGAAAAATTTGGGTGAAGAAATAAGAGAAACTATAGTAGTTCAAAAGATTCTAAGATCATTATCCCCCAAGTTTGAATCTAAAGTATCTGCAATAGAAGAAAAAGAAAATCTCCGTGTTCTCACTATGTCTCAGCTACATGGAATTCTAACTGCTTATGAAATGAGAAAGGGAGGTCCATCTGACAGAAGGGAAGCTGCTTTTAAGGCATCAGGAAAAGAAGATTACTATGAAGCAAGCCATGTTCCAGAAGAAGAGGAAGAAGAATCAAATTTTGTCAGAAATCTTCAAAGGGGTTCTGGAAGGTTCAGAGGTAAGCTACCTTTCAAATGCTTTGCTTGTGGGAGAGTAGGTCATTATGCTGCAAAATGTCCTTATAAGGATAAAGGAAAAGAACCTGCTAGATGGAACAAGAAACAAAGTGCAAATAAGAAAAGCTACTACACCCATGAAGATAGTGATGGCTTATCAAACAGTGATGAAGATGAACAAGGTAATAAATATAAGCTGTTAATGGCATTTGAAGATGATGATTATGAGGATGCTGTAGATGTGGATAATCTCTATAATGAAATCACTAGACTCAAGAGAGGCATAGAAGAAAAGAATGTGATCATTGATACTTTGCAATTTCAGATTGATGAAAAGGAAAAACATCTTGAAAAACTAGAAGGTGAAATTGTTGGTCTCAGAAAAGAAATTGAGAAAACAAAAGCTATTAATCTTAAATTTGTCAAAGGATCTGAAACTTTGGATGAGATTATCAGTGTGCAGCGGTCTCCTCTAAACAAGACAGGTTTGGGCTATAATGGAGAAACCTCTCAAGCATCCACCTCAAAAAGTTATCTTGATGCAGCAAGAAGAAATGAGCGGAAGAACAATGAAGATAATCAGGTAAAGCAGGGACGAATTACAAACAGAAACTATCAGGGACAATCCTCCTTAAGGATGAACAAAAGCTACAACCAACCACAGGTAAAATCTTCTCAGTTTGGCTCAAGAATAGATGAAAATAGAAATTACAATCAGTTGGCTGGTAGATTCAATAACCGCAGAAGCTTCTTCAATGGACAATGCTTTTCTTGCCACAACTTTGGTCACAGAGCAGCTCAATGTGTTGCATATAAAACAATCATGACTAGGGAAGCTCAAAAACAAAGAAGTATGACAGGGATTACAAAAAGGACCTATAACAACTTTTCGGTTCTTGAAAATGAAGTTGAATGTTCTATTTGCAATAATTTTGGTCATAAAGACTCTGAATGCAGGAGCAGGTTTCAGGAGAAAAAGGAACAAGCCACAAGCACCAAAACATGGAGAATAAAGGAACCTCAAACAGAAAGATGTGGGATAGCATTTTATGCAGAAGGACAGGAAAATCTATGGTACATTGACAGTGGATGTTCGAAACATATGACAGGTGATAAAGAAAAACTTGAATCTTATTCTACTTTAGAAAAGGGAAAGAAAGTTTCTTTTGGAAATGATACTCCTGCAACTATAAAAGGAAAAGGTATTGCTCCTTTGAAAGAAAAGGTCAAGGCTGGAAATGTTTTATATGTTGATGGATTGAAGCATAATCTTCTAAGTGTCAGCCAGATGTGTGATCAAAAAACCGAGGTTATTTTTAGATCGAATGGATGTCTTGTTCGTGATCTTGATACAGGAAAAACAGTTCTCAAGGGCAAAAGAACTCCAAATAATCTGTACATATTTGAAGAAGGACAACAACAATGCTATCTTAGCAAGGATGAAGAGCACTGGTTATGGCATCGAAGGTTGGGACATCTAAGTTTCTCACAAATAAGGAAAGCATGCAAATATCAGGCAGTTCGCGATCTTCCAGATATCAAAATTCCAGACAACACCATATGCAAATCTTGTCAGTTTGGAAAGCAAACCAGAACTAACTTTCCAGAGAAGGAAGGATCAGCTAGCTTGCCTCTTGAGCTAGTCCATACAGATGTATGTGGTCCATTTAGGAAAAGGACACCTCGAGGAGAAGAATATCTGATATTATTCATTGATGATTTCTCAAGGTTTGTTTGGTTAGGGCTTATGAAGCACAAAGATGAAGCATTCGAAAAATTCAAATCCTTCAAAGCATTGGCTGAAAATGAATCAGGACACAAAATTAAGTGCCTCAGATCTGACAGAGGTGGGGAGTTCACATCAAATGAATTTTTCGATTTCTGCGATGAACATGGGATAAGAAGAGAATTCTCTACAGCTAGAACTCCTCAGCAAAATGGGGTTGTGGAAAGAATGAACAGAACTATCCAACAAATGGCTCGTGCTATGCTCGATGAATCAGGTACTCCTGCAACCTTCTGGGGTGAAGCTGCACATGCTGCTGTTATTATTCTTAACAAAACAAATGTCCGAGTAAACAGCACTCAAACACCTCATGAGCTTTGGAGTGGTAAAACTCCTTCCGTGAAGCACTTCAAAATCTTTGGGAGCAAATGTTATATCAAGAATACTGATGAGCAACTTGGCAAACTTGAACCTAGAGCAGATGAGGGCATTCTTCTTGGTTATTCTCCACATAGCAAAGCATACAAGTGCTACAATAAAAGACTTGGCAGAATTGTTGACAGTATTGATATAGTGGTTGATGAGAAGGGATATATTCCTAGGCAAGTTCATCATGAAGACATTGAAGAAGATGAAGGTTACTCTCAAAGGCGAAATAATGAAGAAGAAGAACCTCAAGAAGAAGAAGAATCTCAAGAAGAACCAGAGGAGCAGACAAGAACGGAAGAGAAGACTCCATCCAGATATGTCCAAAAGAATCATCCAGAAACTCAGATTGTGGGGCAGAAAGAAGCAGGAGTACAAACAAGAAGGACACTTGCAGAAGCTTCAAGCTACTTGGCACTACTCTCCTCCATTGAACCACAAAATGTGAAAGAGGCATGCAAAGATGAATGTTGGGTCAAAGCAATGGATGAAGAACTTGAGCAAATCGAAAAGAACAACACTTGGGAATTGGTTCCTAGACCAAAAGATAAGAATGTAATAGGAACAAAATGGGTCTTCAAGAATAAATTAAATGAAAATGGAGAAGTAATTAGAAACAAGGCCAGACTTGTTTGTAAAGGGTATGCACAGCAAGAAGGAATAGATTTTGAAGAGACCTTTGCTCCTGTGGCAAGACTAGAGGCCATCCGAATGTTCCTTGCTCTCTCAAGCTTTCAAAATTTCAAGGTATTTCAAATGGACGTGAAATCAGCCTTCCTGAATGGAGACTTAGAAGAAGAAGTATATATTGAGCAGCCAGATGGTTTCATTCTTGGGAATGACCCAAACCTTGTATGTAGATTGAAAAAGGCACTCTATGGACTCAAACAAGCTCCAAGGGCTTGGTACTATCGGTTGGACAAATATCTTCACCAACAAGGCTTTTCAAAAGGATCAGCAGATAGCAATCTCTATATAAAAGTTGAAAATAACAAATTGCTAATTCTTGTTGTTTATGTAGATGATATTATTTTTGGCAGCAATGAAGAGACCATGAGTCAAAACTTTGCCTTGGTTATGCAGAAAGAATTCGAAATGTCACTTCTTGGAGAATTGACATATTTTCTTGGATTGCAAATCCAACAAAATGAAGGAGGTATCTTCTTGTCTCAAACCAAATACCTCAAGCAGATCTTGAAGAAGTATGGCATGGAAGAGTCAAAGCCAGTATGTACACCCATGGTTACAGGATGCAGCCTCAGTGCAAATGATGAATCAGCAGCAGTTCACCAACCCACTTATAGATCCATGATTGGGAGTTTGCTTTATTTGACAGGTACTCGACCAGATATTACACATGCAGTAGGAATGGTTGGAAGATTTCAAGCCAACCCAAAGGAAACTCATCTTCAGGCAGTCAAAAGAATCTTCAAATATCTTCAAGGGACCCAAAACTATGGCTTATGGTATCCTAGAAATACAGATCTCACTCTTCATGCTTACACATATGCAGATTGGGCTGGAAGTGTGGATGATAGGAAAAGCACAAGTGGAGGTGCTTTCTTCATGGGTTCCAGATTAGTATCTTGGTTCAGCAAGAAACAAAGTTTGATTGCCTTATCTACAGCTGAAGCAGAATATGTGGCTGCAGCATCTTGTTGCACACAACTTCTTTGGATGATGCAGACCTTGCAGGACTTTCAAATCACTTGCACTCCACCTGTCTCTATCTTATGTGATAATACAAGTGCAATCAGCATTTCAAAGAATCCAGTCATGCACTCAAAGACCAAGCACATACCAATCAAGTACCATTTTCTTCGGGAACAAGTGCTTGAGCAGAAGGTCAAGTTGGAGTATGTTCCTTCTAAGGAGCAAGTTGCTGATATTCTCACAAAACCACTGCCCAGGGAAACTTTTGAATATCTCAGACAAAAGCTGGGAGTAGTTGATGCTTCATCCTGTTGTTGAAGTTTGTTTGTTCTACAGAAAAGTTGGTATACGCAGGTTACGGAAGGGATATGCGCGTATACACGCGGTTTCATGATGGGTAAGTCGCGTATATGTTGGACGCTTGTTGAAGAAAGTATATCCGCGTACATACGCTGTTTTATACAGGAAAAATCGCGTATATGAAGTTCTGAACAGCAAGGGAAAACTCTGGAGTTCTGAACAGCAATGGGAATGTCAGAATTCTTCAGGCACAGTTTCAGGGAGTGCAACAGGCACAGGTTCAGGGGGAGCAGCTTAAAAGTCTCATAAAGCATTGTTGGCATTCAGATGTTTTGGTTGTTGGTTTCAGGAGAAGGAGCTCAGAAAGAAATCCTGGTTGCTGATCTAACAAGATGTTTATCAGATGCTGCTGGTGCCTTTCCTAAGTCTTGGTCTAAATCTGTTGTCTCTATGTCATGTATCTCTCTTGTCATATTTCTTTTATGGTGTCAAGGTCATGTAACGGCCTATGTTGGTTTCCCCACTATGCCTGGGATGAATGCTGTAATATAATTGGTTGTTTCTGATATGTCCCCTCTTGGTAGGGAGTATGGATGTATGTATTGAGTCTTTTGGTGATAGGACGGTCCCTTATGGTGTATAAGTCTTGGTTCTTGTTGAAGAACATCTTTTGCAGATCTGGCCTACTGTCAGGGGGAGCACGAGTCAGCACAGCCAAGCAGAGGTATCAGCATGTCCTCAGGGGGAGCACAGCCCTTTGCCCTTGATGTCAAAGGGGGAGAGTGACTTGGTGTGGTGGTTGCCATCAAGTCCAAAGGGGGAGATTGTTGGCATTATGATTTAAGTGTTGTCCTTGATGGCAACTCACTCAGAGGTTGGTACAGGTGATGGCAACTTAATCAGAAGACAGATCTCAGTACAGCATGCCAAGGAAGCTCATACACGCCGTTTCGTTAAGCCCAAGTCGCGTGTACACGCTAGTTCGATTCAGAAAAAGCGCGTGTATGTGGAAAGGTTCCTTTGGTCCATGGTGGTTAGTCCTTGGAAGTTGTGCCTATGATTTCGGACCATTATGTCTCGACGGGCGTGTCGATCCCTAGTTTTAAAGTTGATGGTATTGTGTTACTATGGTTTTGGCTCTTGGTATTGAGAAAGGCCTAAGGCTATATAAGGAGAAGAAGATCATTAGGCAATATCATCTTTCGACAAGGCTTGAATATCTAAGAGAGAAAGAGATCTGATATGCAGGGTTCGGGTTGCTTGATATGAGCTAAGGAGAAATCACATCGGCGGATGGAAGACTAGATCTAAGGACAAATCGGGATCTAATGGTTTGAAATGCTCTATTATGATATGGTTGATTATGCGTATTTCTAGATCTGCATACTGTCGCAATATTATGTTCTGGATCTAACTGATGTCTGGTACAGCTGCAAGTTGAGAGAATCTATTTTTAGATCTGTACGCAGGTTGGCTTAAGTAAAAACGCGTGTACACGCGGGTTTCGCTCATTGAAGTGGCGTATATCTCTGAAAGCTTATTTTTGGGTTTTGCAGTTGGATCTGACTGTTATTGCAGAGTTCTGTAGACTGCTCTGGGTTCTGGTATCTGGTGATTGACAGGGTTCAGTGGTTCAGTGATTCAAAGTTTGATAATTCTAGTATTGGTTGTTTTATGCTTCATGGATCTGTTATGAAAGTTGAATGAATTGGGTTCTACAGATTGAATGATGTGCTTCAGGAATATCCAGTCTGAAAATGTATGAAAAGTGATACCTGAAAGAAAGAAGATTGTAGGCCAGCACCTACGTACTAGTATCTTGGCTAGTACAAGAGCAAAGGGGGTTGGAGCTCCCTTCCAAGGAAGTTTGGAGAACGAGAGAAGGTTGTAGCCTTCTGCAGGTTGTAGCCTGCGTACTGGTACAAGGCTGCACCAGTACAAAATATTGTAAACTGAAGTTTCTTATTAAAGAAAGATAGAGACAACTTGCAGCAGGTGGTTTTCACCCACATTGGGTTTCCACCTTATATCTTGGTGTTCATGTGTGTGGTTTTTGATCTGTTCTGTTATACTGCACCTGCTTACTGTTAATGTGGTGAATAATGTCCTGATGAACTTAACTGAAGAATAAGCTAACTAAATTATGAGTTTTCTTCTTATACGCTGTTTTACTTAACCACAGTAGCGTGTACACGCTGGTTCACCTAACTGAAGTAGCGTATATGTTTCTGAGCATTGAAAAGTTTGATTGATCTGATAATACTGATTCACCCCCCCTCTCAGTATTATTTCCAACAGAGATGACTGACAGAAATACTGATATTAGGCTAGGTATATATGTGAAAGAGTTTTATTGAATGAAATGATTTTTTTGTTGGCTCAAATGGGAAAGCATATTTTGGGTGCGGGGAATGAGGCTCAATCTTGCAGAGATCTCAATGGGGCAAGGTAGGAAACTAATTTTGGCACTTCAAATTGGATGAGATGGAAGGATTAGACAGGAGAGGAGTTGAAGAGGGCAATAAAACTCATGGATCCTCTCCAAGTAGCTGAAAACATCAAGAAACTAAAGCAAACCTCAAGTAGAGCACTGCAATTTCAATGGATTATAATTACACTCTTTTTTGTTTAGTTAAGAAGAAACAAGATAGAGAATGGCATACTTAACACATAAGAAAATTCACAATTACAAAAGAAAGCATTGTACCAAGACAAATTGCCACATGGATACCAAAGAGTGCTGCAAACCCTGGTCTCAATTCCTTAGCCAAAATGCTGATATGAATGTACAATGAAGCTCAAGGCTTTCTCAAAAGTCCAACCATGCTAATGACTAAAAAAACATAAGATATAGGCAAACAAAAACTCATCCTAGCCTCTAGGGGTCGAGCCCACATTTTTAGGAGCTGTTTCAACTAATTCTAAACTGAGAACTAGAAATCAAGCAACAAAACAAAATGCCTCTAGAAACAAGGGAACTGATTCATTCAGTTTCAAACAACTTTTTAACAAATGAATCTAGCTCCATAAGTGAAAATTTGACATATTTACATCATGATCCATCAATGTACATTAAATACATCACAAATTTTCCATTAGGAAAGTGAAAAAGTCAAACTGGCCAAAGCTGGGCAAAAAATAGAGCAATACTTGGTCAAACTAGCAAATTTTCCTCTATGCATCCCGCCTAATTCTCTATGCATAGTGCCTGTTTGGACCCACTTTTGGAGGCTTTTCTAGTGTCCAAAGTAGCTCAAAGTCCACTTGTTGGAAAGGCCTGCCTGTCTACTTTCCAACCCAAGTGGATTTTTTCAATTTGGCCTCCATTTTCCCCTCCAAAGGTCATTTCTCCCAACACTGCTTCTTGTGTGTCAAAATAGGGGCAGTGAGGTCATTTGTTGAGTGTTTTTGACCTTTTTGAGGGCTCAAAACCTGTCCAAATTTCTTGGCCATTGGTAGGAAAACATATTTTTTCATGCCAAAACCAAAAATGTTGAGTTTTTGTTCTTTAGAGGCTCCTAGAAAAAGCGAGCACCACATGGCGTAGTGCATAGGGCAGAAAATTCTGTTTTTTATGCCAAAAATTTCAAAAATGCAAAAATTCCCCAAATTTTTTGAAATTTGGGTTGAGTCTTCTCCATCAAACATTGTGTTGGGCCAAGGAATCCTCAACCAATATCTAAAGTCATTCATGCTCTTTTTGCCTCCTTGATGCTCTCTTCAACTTTGCCTTTAAACTCCTTATTCTAGCTTCGCACACCATGTTCCTCGACAAGTAATGATATGACAAGTTTCTAAGCATGTTCTTCTCATTGATGGCCTTTTCTAGCTTCCACTCTAAGTGGATATTGGCTCTTTCAAGCCATGACTCTCGATCGGCATTAACCTCCTGCTCAAGTGAAGTGAACTCCACCCTCCTCCTTTAGGCAGCTTGGTGATTCTCCCGAATGTTTTGCAATGCCATAATCACTTGCTGGTCTTCAAGCTGCTTATTCCTTTGCTCCAGGTACTATATTGTCCATTGCGTTCTATCCAAGTTGATGGACAAGGCATCACTGTCCGCCTGCTGCTCTTGAATGATTTCCTTGAGATTTGTGCTTTGCGGGCCCATATCAGTATCATTACCCTCAATGAGAATGAAATCAGTCTCACGCTCACCTGATGGTCCTTCCTCCTCTAGTGGCCTCTTTCCTTTTTCCTGAACCTATTGTGTTGATGATGGAAGCGAGGCCCCTTCCACCCCGGGTGGAGATAACACTCACTTTGCTGCTACAAACAACCGTCTAGTGCCCTTCTGATAAGTGATAAACACCTGCATACTAGCTATCTGTGTCTCATGACCCTCATGCTGATAAGAAGGTCCACCTATCTCATGCAAAGCCTCTGAAGGTCCCTGAGGAGCTCTGAAAAACTCACGAGAGATGAAGTCCTCCCAAGTGATGCCCTGTAAGCCAAGCTGATGAATGACCACAATTTTAATGAGAGAAAAATGGTAAATACTGTTGAACTGCTGCTGAGGAGTCTTGTGCTGCACTAGAGTGGTCATCTTCTCTATGTTTTGGCACATGAAGTAAGGGATGTTCATCATCCTTAGCCTGGTAAAATGCATTAGCAGCCTGATATGATAAGCATATAAACGTGAAAACCGGCCCTCACAGCTGAAATACCTCATGATCAATTTCAGGGAAAATTTTAAGAACCCCCCCTAAATTTATAAATATAATAAATGGGCGAATCTCCATGGTATATAGGAAAAATGGAAGGCGATTTTATCAATAAAATAATATGTATATATAATTTTTTGGCGAATCTCTCACTAGGCATGGCGAATATTTTACTCAATTATAAAATCTTGTAAGATCTTGGTGAGTCTTTCACTAAATAATAAAACTTTGTAAAGTCCTAGTGAATCTTAGCATAGGCTACATGCTGGTTTAATTCCCCCATTTAAATAGGCTACATTCCAGGTGAATACCATGGGTCAATACCATGTGCCATTTTGGTGAATACCATGGGTCAATACCATGTGCCATTTTTATTTTTATTAATTCTAATATTAGGGTTAATAATGGTTTTTTGCATGGTATTAATAACAATCTAGTCCATGGTATTTGTCCCATAGTATTTTGGCCATAGGTTTTACCTAAATATAACCCATTTTTTGAGTGTTCGTAAATATAAGGTGACTTATGGAGTAAATATAAAAAAATGTTTTATTTGTTTGCCATACCTCTCGTTTATTTATATTTTTATTAATTTACCATACCTCTTTTACAAATATGGTATTTGGCCCATAGGATTCACTTAAATAAAACCTCTTTCTTGAGCCTTCATAAATACAACGAGGGTTATGGACTAAATATAAAAAGAGGTTTTATTTATTTACGATACATCTAGTTTATTTATATTTATATTTATTTACCATACCTTTTGAGTAAATATAAAAAGACGTTTTATTTATTTACCATACCTCCACTTTACTTATATTTTTATTTGTTTACACCCTTACATGTATATAAGGTGACTTATGGAGTAAATATAAAAAATGTTTTATTTATTTACCATACCTCTCATTTATTTATATTTTTATTAATTTACCATACCTCTTTTATAAATATGGTATTTGGCCAATAGGATTCACTTAAAAGAAACCTATTCTTGAAAATTGGCGAATGGATTCACTTAAATAACACCTATTCTTGAAAATGGGCGAATGGAAGGTTGTAAGTCCTAATTTCAAGGGCTAAATTTACCTTTTTTACCCTCTCCCTTAAAATAAGGTGGGCTATTTGAGGTGATTTGTAAAAATGTACTATGATACAAAATATTCGCCCACTAAAAATTTAAAACCCCTTAATTTCGCCAAAGGGCGAACATTCACCCCTAAAATTATCCTTGATCAATTTCATCAAAGGAGCATAAGCATCTTTGAGGTACCGGAAAGGAAATACTCTGCTGAGTTGTCTCAAATAGCCGGGTTTGATGTATGGTTCATAATTCTACCAGTCAATTTGTTGCCTCTTGTTCCATTACTCTCCAATGTTAGGAATACCGATTGCTAGTGAAATGGATTCTGGTGTTAATGTGAAAGTGACACTAGCAAGAGTGGCTTGACCATCATGTAAATGCAGCACAAACAAACGAGCCAACTCATGATGAAACTGAATGCTAGCAACCTTCTCACAAAATCCATAGCAGGACTGATGTTGGAAACAAGAGATGGCAAGAGGGCAGGCCTGTAATTCGGCAAGAGTGTTCGGTTCTTCTCTAATATGTTTGCCGCCTCTATGAGGCCTCTTGGGTGCATGTACCTCTGTAGGTGAGTCATTGTGGGTCTCCTCTTCATAATCATACGAAGGATCAGATGCCATCTCTACTAGTGATTGAACTGTCTTGATGAGAAACAGATGAGTTGTGATGTGTTTTGACCTTTGCCACCAAGGGAAACAATGATATGAGGGACTGTGGAGGGAGAAAATAGTGAGGGATTTAGGGACTGTTGGGGTAGGGTTTAATTAGTGAAATAGGGAATTAGGGAATGATTTAGGGGTTTTTGATATAGGACTATGGTTTAGGAGTTTGTGTTTGAGATTTTGGGACATGGGAATTGGGGTATGGGATTAGTGAATTTAGGGGTATGTGAATGTAGGGAATAGGGAAATCAAGGGAAAAATGGAGTAAGGGAATATGAGGTGGGGGGAATAACTTGGCAGCCAAACACTTAATATAAAACCCTAGTACTGTTTTCTTTGGTAGGGTTTAATTTCCTTATTAAACACCAAAGACAACCACCATCGAACAAGCACCAACATGGGACGAAAAGCAATGATGGAAGCCCAACTTACTTGTACAAGTGCAGATCCAAGCATACTAGGGCGATTTTGGAGCAAGTTGTGAAAGGTTTCAGGCTTGCTGGCTGTATGCGCCGCGCATCAAACCCAACGTGCCATACCAGTAATGTGTGCTGCGCCCGTCTTAATTTGCACTGGAGGTTGTGATTCTATGCGTCGCGCCATCTATGTGCGCCGCACCACATGCCCAGTGCGTCGCGCCTTTATTTTTGGCTTATTTTCACCAATTCCTCTCACTTTCTCACCAACACGACTTTGCCTTGCTTCCACTTTGGCTTGGAGTGCAAATGAACTTTTCAAATTGAAGGAATGACTTATAAACAAGGAGTTTTTGAATTTTTGGCTCATAAAACCCATTTTTAGAATGTTTTGAAAATGACTTTGTTTTTTACTCTGTTTTGAGCTTTTTGACTTTATTAGTACTTGTGATGGATTGAATGACCTGTGCTTTGTTTTTTTTGCATGTAGTTGGAGCTACTAGGGCTAGGGAAAGAGACCAGGGTTACAGGTGGGGTCATTTACATATGAAGAAAATAAAATTACATAAATTTGTACCATAAAAGTAAAAATACTCTGTTTTTCCTCAAAACACACATCTCTAGATACATGATGATGAAATTTATTGATGTTGGAACCTCCTCATGTGTCTGCTGGTTGTTATTGGACACTTTGAAACACCTTTTGATGAAACCCTAATGAAGCCCTAGACCTAAATGATAATGAAACCCTAAAACAAAACCTTTGCAATCTTTAAGACCAAAGATGACTATATATGCTTTGTAATGAACAAACATGAGGCAACAGGTAGATAACATGAGGGAAACTGTAGGAAAGCCTCTACCATTAGATGAGCCATTCACCTAATGGAATGCAACTGACTGAGCGGGACACCTAAAATGAAATGCAACAAGAGAATTTTATCTCTGACGGAGGGATGAAGATACCTACACTAACATTAGCTCCAATGGGGATGGTAGCTCCTTGGAGGTGCCAAGAACTACAGATCTCTGGGAAAGCAAGCAGTGCCTTCGTCCATTGGGTTATAGAGTCAATAACTTCGACAAACCAAAACTAAACTTTTGACTCAAGACTCATAGTTGAACTGAATAATCCAAAACTGAAACAAGACTCTCAAAAGCTGAAGCTGGACACTCAGTTGAAACTATCTTTAAATTGACTGAAACAAAAAATGACTCAAGACTGACTTAACTAAAACAAGTACTTACAAAGCTTTCAAAGGGCAGCAGTACATCGAGATTTGAGGGTTTCAAATCATGACGACAACTACCTGCTTACTGAAGAAATATGTACAATCATGTGAAGTGGGCCTTCCAATGTAACCAATCCAACAAATGGATACTCAATGAAATTCTTCTCTCTCTTTCCTTGAGCAGGTAGAACGATGTACATCTAGGCAACTCACAATAACCACTAAAACCAAGGCTTATGATAACAAACCAGGCAACATTTATCTTCTCTAATGCTTGCAAAAGAATGCCAAAGGGATCTTGATGATCCTGAAGCACTATTTTGTCTTGAGATCCAGTAGCAAAAATACAAGTTGTTAACACCCAGGTTGTTCCCTTTGACTCCTGAGGGAATACGACCGGGGTAACCACTAACCAAGCTTTGGATTACAGGTTCTAGCCTACCTGTAATCAGAGAGGGCTCTCTCTTTTTCAATTGACTTTGTTCTTGAGGATTTTAGGCTAGTTATGAGGTGGGTGTTTTGTTTAAGGTTTTGGTTGAATGATGTCTTCCAGTAACTGAGATGAGGTTTTCAGGGGGTTTCAGTCCATTGGGCAATGGAGTCTGTGATTATGGGTTGTTTGAGATATTGAGTAAGATTTGCTAAAACTGCAGGGCCATATAGATATATCATGAAACAAACTTAAAATTGTGAAGATGAAATATGTCTAGCCAGTGAAAGGCAACTAAGAGTTTTTCACTAAGCTGGTGATGTGAGAAAGAGATATATCACTCAGGAGCAGATTTGAATTCCTGAATAATACTCACTGTGAAGTTTTAGTCTGAAGGTGAAGCAATTAAGAATTACACTTTCATAACTAATACTAGAGGAAAACATTCATAACAACATAGATTGAGTTCAGGGTATTCAATGAACAAATCCTGAAACTATTCTTTTTCTGTGCTATTAAACTGTGAAATATAGAGCATGAACGGATTATGATAGAATGAAATGCATAACAAGAAGGTTGAGGAAACTTATTGTGCCATAAAATATGTAGGAATCCTGCAGCAGTAAGCAATCACACCACAACAAAACAACTCAGAACTTTAGAAATTCCATCAGCTCCCTGTATTAAAAGTCTGAAATTTACAGCATAAGTTCTCTAGAAGAGAAAATCAACAACCCCAGCAAGCTTATGCGAGGGGAAATATATACAATCGGTTTTACAAAATATCTGAACGCTGAGTCATTTATTCAATAACTGCGTTCACCAACTTTCAGAATAGCAGATAAGAAAGTTATTGCTATTCTAAATATACAATGAATACCCTTCAGTTCTGTCAGAAACCTTTTTGACTTTTGGAGGCCACTGAGTCGGTTGAGCGCTCTGCATTAATTCTGAATGATATGCCTTTAATGTTCTGTCGTGCTGTAGCTTTCTCGGCCTTGTCATCTGCATCTGTCGGGGTTGCTTTAGTGGTCAAGTTGGTTTGCTGAGTTGGCTCAGTCCACTCTTTTACAGTCATAGTGAATGTATCAACTGTCTGAACATGATGATTTGTATTTTGATGTAAAAACTTGATGAAAATCTGTTTGTTCACAACAATGTCTGTATCATGCTGGTCCACCATTCCTGTGTAGGCAACTGATGTCTCAAAATTGTGCCTAGTGTTTCATCTGCCTCAGTATATTTGTAGTAATTAGGAGGCACTTCAAACAGATGTCTGATCTCATTCATGATAAAAAATAAATTTTCTATTTTCTCATAGAGGCTCTGCCCAGATGCAGGCCCTGTTTCCTCTGAGGTACTTGATCCTGCAGTGATCTGATTTGTGGCAAATGTGTTTACCCTTTTGGCATAATTTTCATGGGATAGCAATCTACCTGCACTGTTTAGTAGGCTGGGAAGGCCTCTGTTATGCAATGTTGTGAACTTTTTTGTGAATTTGTTCACCTCTGTCTGCATTTCCTGGCATCTCCTATCCAATGTTTGCACCAAATTTCTCAAAGTGAGGACCCTCTTTATGAGTAAGATGGTGTCATTTCTATTGGGGATTCCTATTGCTGCCAGCTGAGGGCCTGTGCGGTTGTTCAGGACATTGATCATCCTATTGGCTATCTCAGGCATAGTGCCTAGAGATGCCCTTGCTCTCTGACTTTCCTTTTGTGCCCTGCCTATGAGGTCCATGTGCTCATGAATGGTGTCTATGTATTGCCATTGGTCTGTTATGGATTGGCCAATATTGTCCCACATGACTTTCTTGATCTCAGCCACCACTTTGTCAAGAGAGAGCTCTTTCTCTAGTTCTTTTATCTTTTTCTCAAGAGCTCTTACTTCCCTTGTTCTTTCAGCTACAGTTTGCTTAGATTTATCATATTTTTCATTAACTCTGGCCAATTTCTCCTTGGCCTCATTTAGCTCTGCCATCTGGGCCTCTAGAACTTGAATCTCCTTCATCATCTTCTGCATATCAAGGCTTGGAGCCTGTTCTGATGTTGTTGCTAGTGCTGATGTTGATGGGCCTGTTTCAGCTGTCTGTCCTGTGGGAGGAGTGATAATTTGAGGGGGCTCCTCAAGGTTGATCACTGGCTGAGGGGGCTGAGATGTCTGGCCTCCCTCTTTCTGCTTCAGGGCTGCCTGTAGTGCAGCCTCTGTTTCTACCAATTTCCCTTCTGTTTGTACCAACTGTTTGTGTAGTGTTAGCAGCATGGCTGCTACATCTTGGTCCTTCCTCTACTGAGCAACATCTTCTGTTTGAGGGTGAAGGGTTGCTGGAATTTTTACCATCTTCCTCAAAGCTGCTATATCTGCCTCTTTTTCTTTTAGCAATGCCTGTACAGCTTTGGGATCACTTGGGTCATGCCCAAGCTCTATAATAATATCCTCCAAAGACCTAATCCTGTTGTCTTTGGCTTGTGAAGAGGCCTTCTCCAATTCTAATTGGGCAGTTGTATTATGAAGATTGTTTTGCAATTTGTGTGCAAGGAAGGTCTTGTCTGCAAGAGTTGAATAAACCATCTCACCCGTTTGCTTATGAAGCTCTATCTGATCCATTGGGTGGATGTCCTTTGCGAATACCTCAAGGTTGGTCCTTATGTAATCTGCAGCTAACTGTGGCTGCAGCAAAGTAGGCATGAAATGACTCATAGTCATCTTCCCCTCTGTTATGTCATATGCTGACATAAGCCTCTGCTGGTTTGTGGGAGCCATTTTGAGCAAGTGATTGTACAGCTGGAGTCTAACTGGCTCATTCCTCTTCTTGATATTAATGAATTGCTGCTTTATGCTTGATTCAACCCTCCTTTGCTGACTTGAGGAGCTGACCTCTCCTCCAATTGTTCTTTCTTGTTCCTGCTGAAAGGAACTGGAAGATGCTTCCATGCTAGGGGGGCCCATACCCATGGATGGCCCAATAGGCATCTCTTCCTCACAAAGAGGATTTATTCTCTGCGTTTTCTCCCCTTGTTGACTTGTTGATGTAGTAAGGGGAGTTTCTTGCTCTCTATCCCTCTTCCTGGTTCTCTCTTGGTTTAATGGAGTTTGGAGCACCGAGGTCTCCACTATTGTTTCCTGCCTTGGAGGCACACTTTCTTGAGCCTGCTGCTCTGTAGATATTGGGTCCTCAGCCATTTCCTCTTGTTGTTTGGGCTGCTCTTTGTGTTGTTCTGCTGTAGGGGGTGGCTGCTCCTGTTCCATCTCTTTTTCTTTACCTTTGCTGGCTGCCTGAGGAGTAGTTTTAGCTGCCTGTTGGGGGGCTGTGGAGGATGAGGCAGCTGGTCCAAGTTGCACTTGATAAGACGAGGAAACCTGCCCACAATTTTCCAAGTCAACTTCCTTCTCAAGATTCTTTGCTTCTTTTTGTAGAATTTCCTCTTTAGTACTTGCCTCTTCTAATGTGCCCTCTTTCCATCTTAACAGATTGGCATATTTTTCAATATGGGGCAGCCTGACATGATCATAGCTAGCCAATTTATACTTGACCCTTCTAAGACTAATGAAGTGATTTGGTTCATAGGGTATCCAGAGGAAACTAGTTTGCAATCCAAGGTGTTGCAGGATCTTGTATGCTTCTTGCCATGCCTCTTCTCTTTTATTATAAATGAATGGGCCTAGCTGATTTCTGACTTTTAGCTATACCTTCTTGTTTTTGCTGTGGAAATGGACCATGTCTGCATTTCCAAACTGCCTGAAATACTCTAAGGCAAAGAGTCTCATAGGGACATATCTTGGTAGCCTATATGGGGCTAACTCACAGCCATATATTCTGATTACTGTATGGTGTTGGTAAAAGTACCAATCCCCAATGTTGTAGGCCTTTGAGAGCTGGAGGATCCTTTGCATCTCATCTGTTAATCTTGGAGGAGGGGCACTCAACAGCAAGGACATGGCTGGATGGATGAACAGGTCTATGAATTCACAGTAGTTGTATGGTGAAAAACATATTAGATGGAAAACTGAAGACCAAAACACTACAGACCTTGGGTTCCCTTGGGCATCAAGCTTCTTGAGAGTAATAGGGAAGCTATCAGGCTGATAGAATAGGAATAAGTGATAGATGTAAGAAGTATATCTAAATATCCTTTCCCTCTCTAGATTCATCAATTGCTCATGAATCTTATTGGCAATGTAGGCAGCATAATCATAGTGAACAGCAGGAGGCTTTCCAGGGGAAAAGATGGACAGCATGGCCAGAATGGTTTCATCAACATCCTCAGATGTTCTGTATCCCAGGACATAACTGATCATATCCACAAGCATTTTGCCCAGCTCATTTAGATATGCATTTCCAATAGGGGGAGTCCTCACAGTTTCAGAGCCTGATTGAATGAATAATTGATTGATTTTTACAATTTGGGCACTGGACAGCTTGCCTCCTTTCTTTATCAAATCCATGATGGAGAGGGGAGTCAATGGCCTTGAAGTATGAAAGTGTAGCATTTCATTTATGGCCTCAGGGGTGACATGGAACAAAACTGAGCCTGAGGAATTGAGGACAGCTCTCTGACAGGGGTCATAGTTGGCACTGCATCTGTGTATCAAGTCTGGGAGGATATTGACTTGAGGGAGATTGAAAATGGGCAAATTGGAGTCCCAAATCCCTAGGATATCATTCCCACTGAGATGTTTGGCTTTAAGGTCATTGAGTACATGAATGTGGTACTTGCTATAGTCTGGGATTCCTTCTGCCATTTGGTAGTCTCTGTCAGCTAAGGGCAGCCACTCTAGCTCTCTTTGTGGGGCATTTAGAGGTGTAACATTCAATGCAACTGGAGTTTCCATGGTTTTTGCTACTTTGAATGGTATTTGAACTTGCTTTTCTGGACACAGCAACACAGAGCAATGAATTTTGCAGGAATAGGGCAATTTGCAGGGGAAACAGGGTGAATTATGGTGAGAACAAGTTGAGATGATCCTGAGAAGAGTTTAATGAGCAAATACTGGGATTTAAGGGTGGTTTTCCTGGTGAGCTTGTGTAGCAGAGGTTTTAGTTTGGAACTGCGCAAACAGGCTATAAGTTTGTGGAAATTCGGCTCAATGGGGACTTCTGTAGGTAAATTCGGCCTTATAGCTGGAGATAAATGGTGGTCACCGAGAATTTGCTGGTAATTACAGTGTTTTTCTCTCTTTTCTCACTTGTTTCGGTGAATTATGCAAAAAACCAGGCGCGGAGGGGAGATTTTGATAAATACCTAGTAAACTCTGGCAATGGTGGAAATGCAGGCGAATTGAGGGCGCCCACGGTCTTTAAATCAATTTCTGTAGGTTGGCGGAAAAATGGTCGTAAATTACATGCAGGGAGCACAATAGTTCTTTTGTCAAAAAATGAGAAAAAACGTAAATTTTGGCGAAAATATGGACATTTTGGGCTTTTGGCGCGTTTTTTGGATGATGTCATCGGGTGGGGTTGGGTACGGCAAGGTGACGTGGCAGCCTGTGAGTGGTCCATGGGGACTGGTGAGGTGGCGGACAGAGTGGAGCAATGGCAGACTTAGCGCTGATGCAGGACCGACTTGGCATGATGTGGGCATGACGTGGGCATGACGTGCGCATGACGTGGGCAGGCGGTAAACAAAAGTGGTAAGTGGTTCCATCGGACCGCTCATGGTACGGGGGCGGTATTGGCAGGCGGCCTCCCGATATAACCTGGAAGCGACGCGTGGCCGAGCCCTGACGTCACCCTCTGACATTTTTCGGGTGCTATCGTCCGGACATCGGGGGCGGCCCGATATTGATATGGGCCATCGGATGGGAAAGCCCAGATCCGACGGGCGACGGGTTGCAAAGGTGATAGGACAATACGGCGGGACCCGGCGGCATTATTTTAATGATTTCTTTTGTTTTTTATGAAATGCGCATTATAACCAAAACTTTGGATAGGCGGCAAAAGTGGGTTTTAACAAGATTTTTGCAAATAGGGCGGGTAAAACATTGCAAAGGGGTTGTAAGGGGACAAGGGTAGAGTTTAGGTTATTAAACCCACCAAGGGTTAGTTTAATCCCTGACTTCACAGAATCATATACAACAAGACTTTATTTCTGCATGGTTTTCCAATATTCGAACATATGGCTATAATGCCAAAGGGGAGGGATATATACATATTTTTGGGGTTTTTATACACAATAGTGCTATAGTAATAGGGAAAGGGGAACATAGGGAGTTAAGTATAGATAGAGTTAGTAGTTAGTATTGGATGGAAGATATGGAGAAGAGGAAGCAAAGACTAAGTTTTATAGGAAACAAACTTAGTTAGGAGAGTAGATCAAAATGAAAAGATTTTTACACAGGAAATGTGGCTCTTTATGCAACAAGGATCAATCAATGAGTTTGTTTTCTCTCATGAACAAAGGTGGTATTGGGATGTTAGCAAGGAATGTGATGGGGGATGATTGGGAAGTTAGACATGCTTCATTTTGTTGCTGCAAAACTGCTGAATAGGAGATCTGCACTGGCCCTCATGTGTTCCCTTTGCTTAGGCCAGTGATATGAAAGAAATCATGCTTCTGCAACCCCATCTACCTACCCATTCTATTTCCTAGCATTTTTTTGTTACTTCAAGGAGGGTGCACTTAGACTTGCAAACCCTCATGTGCCTTTTCTTTTCCTTTGGCTTTTTCCTTTTAATCTTCTATCTAAGGCTAGCCTTATTACTTCCAAGGCCCCAGATTAAACAGTTGGGAACCTTCATTCTCTACCTAGCTACTTATCTGCCAAGATTGAACAGTTTGGACAGATTTCTTTCTCTAGTCTACAACAATAAATTGAAATATGGCATGACCCAGCTTAGACTGTTGGATCACCCATTCAGAAGTAGGACAGCATCAACCAACTGTAGATATGTGTTTTCCCCAAGAATATGAGATCTTTGCATCACCAAAGTAGATCATATTGGTACTTTCCCTGCCAATCATGAAAAATGAAACCTATTGGTATAGGTAGCTAACACAAGTACTCCCTTTATTCTGATCTGAAAGAATAGTGGGTTGCTGATTGATAGGAACTGACTTGAATTCTGGCTTATTGTGTCTTTGAGATTCACATTCCTCGATTTCATGGTCTAGCTCATTCTTAAACAGAAAACAATCTTCAAGATTATCAAACATGACAGCCTTATCGTTTTCATGAAAGAGAATATTATCTATTTGCTGATCTATAAGGTTAATGTCAAGACTATCATCATTTTCAAAAGAAGAAGAAGTTTCACCAACACCGTCTTGACCATGTGTACACTGCAGACCTGCATTAGCTTTGGCTGTAACCTGACCTTTCAGGAGTTGATCTATTTCATCTTCAGATAGAGGAGATAATAATTTTTGTTTCCTTTTGCTCAAGCAAGTATTGTCTTCTTGAAATAACATTTCTAAACATGAAAAACCTGACTGACAGCCCTCAATTCCCTGATCTTCTGAAATTTGAAAACATTGTTGATCATCTTCATATGACATGGCAACCAATTTATCATTTACCACTGAGTTATCGAAAGAAGATTTTTCACTTACTTAAACAAAGATCTCATCTTGTTTTTCATGAAATGATTGGATTACCTCCTCATGAAGGCTTGGGTCAGTAACTTTGTCTTCTTCATTCCAAATGATCTCAATAGCAGAGCTCTCCTTCATGGGATTCAAAACAAGGTTTTCTTCATCATCATGGTCTGAATCTAGATCTGAAATAGTTGACTTGACTTTATCACATTCTGAAATTGAAACTTGACTTCCCTGCATACTGTCTTCTTCTATGGACAGATTTGAAATAAAACCTTCTCTTTCATCATCTTCCACCATACTAAGATCGTGATCTTGCTGCAAATTTTCCTGATCATCTTGATAAGTATCACTCTCTTTATGCTACTAAAATGGATTTTCATACAAGGTTTCCATGATCTCATCATCCATGAAATCATCATCTTCATACACTTTCTCAAGAATTTCTATAAAACTATAAACATGTTTGCAACAGTTCTGAACCAAATTTAGGGATGTATAAGATTCCTTATACCTTTCAAAGAACATGGCATGAAAATCCTTTAAACAGTAAATACAAGGAGGTGGCAAACTTTCATACCAAGATCGGGCCTCACCTTCCAGAGTGGCCATGAATATCTTCATCAAGCAATCTTTAGGAAAAACAACTTTCAACTTGCGAATATGTATGTGAAATCTAACCAGATGTTAAGCAACATCCTTCCTATCATCATCTTTAAACATAGGAAAATTCCTTTGCCAATCTACCTTAGGAATTTTATTTGGAAAACCTGGAATGTGATCTCGGCTCATGGGAGCATACCTTCGATCCAGTGAAACCATTTTGATAACAATGAATTCACTAATAAATTCTTTAGGCTACTGATTTTTTGAAGGGTAGAGTCGCCATAAAAATTCTAAACCTTGGGATTCTTCAACATTGGAGTCACCAGGTGAATGATTTCAGTCTTCCTGTGTCTGACTGCTATCCACCATCAACAATCATATCTGAACTTGATAAACGTTACTGGGGCAATTTGCAAGTCAGATGTTGAGCTTATAAGACTAGACTGGAGGTTGACTGAAGCATCTTTTATCTACTTTCGCTAATGCAAAGAAAAAGTGTTTCGAAGGCTACCTGGCTAATCTTCAGACTCCATCTGTAGTCTATAAACAAAAAAAATGATAATAAAATTTCTTCCCCAGTATGGTCGCCACTATGTTAGTGCCTAGATTTACCTCAGGCTGAGGAAGGTAGGATCCAGGGCCAGCATCAAACCACACTTAACCTGGTAGCTAGCCCTACCAAGTCGGGAGAGGGCTCTCTCCGGGTCAATCTTAGCAAATTATGATCAATGAGGGCTTGAGATGACTGATAGAAATACTGATCTTAGGGTAGGCATATGTGTGAAAGAGTTTGATTGAATGAAATGATGTTTTTGCTGGCTCAAATGGGAAAGCATATTTTGGGTGCGGGGAATGAGGCTCAGTCTTGCAAAGATCTCAATGGGGAAAGGTAGGTAACTAATTTTGGCACTTCAAATTGAATGAGATGGAAGGATTAGACAGGTGAGGAGTTGAAGAGGGCAGGAAAACTCATGGATCCTCTCCAAACAGCTAAAAACATCAAGAAACTAAAGCAAACCTTAAGTAGAGCACTGCAATTTCAATGGATTCTACTTACACTCTTGTTTGTTTAGTTAAGAAGAAAAAAGATAGAGAATGGAATACTTAACACATAATAAAATTCAAAATTACAAAAGAAAGCATTGTACCAAGACAGATTGCCACATGGATCCCAAAGAGTGCTGCAAACCCTGGTCTCAATTCCTTAGCCAAAATGTTGATATGAATGTACAATGAAGCTCAAGGCTTTCTCAAAAGTCCAACCATGCTAATGACTGAAAAAACATAAGATATAGGCAAACAAAAACTAATCCTAGCCTCTATGGGTCGAGCTCACATGTTTAGGAGCTGTTTCAACTAATTCTAAACTGAGAACTAGAAATCAGGCAACAAAATAGCATGCCTCTAGAAACAAGGGCACTGATTCATTCAGTTTCAAACAAATTTTTAATAGACGAATCTAGATCCATAAGTGAAAATATGAAATATTTACATCATGATCCATCAATTTACATTAAATTACATCACAAATTTTCCATTATGAAAGTGAAAAAGTCAAACTGGCCAAAGCTGGGCAAAAAACAGAGCAATACTTGGTCAAACTAGCAAATTTTCCTCTATGCACCGCGCTTGATTCTCTATGCGTAGTGCCTGTTTGGACCCACTTTTGGAGGCCTTCCCTATGTGAAAATTAGCTCCAAGTGTGATTCTTGGAACGTTCTACCCATCTAATTTCCCACCCAAGTGGAATTTTTCAATTTGGCCTCCATTTGCCCCTCCAAAAGTCATTTCTCCCAACACTGCTTCCTGTGTGTCAAAATAGGGGCAGTGAGGTCATTTTTTGAGTGTTTTTTACCTTTTTGAGGGCTCAAAACCTGCCCAAATTTCTTGGCCATTGGTAGGAAAACATATTTTTTCACGGAAAATCTAAAAATGCTGAGTTTTTGTGCTTTGGAGGCTCCTAGAAAAAGCGAGTGCCACATGGTGCGACGCATAAGGCAGAAAATTTTGTTTTTTGTGCCAAAAATTTCAAAAATGAAAAAAGTGCCCTAAATTTTTTGAAATTTTGGCTGAGTCTTCTCCATCAAACATTGTGTTGGGCCAAGGAAACCTCAGCCAATATCTGAAGTCCTTCATGCTCTTTTTGCCTCCTTGATTCTCTCTTCAACTTTGCCTTTAAACTCCTGATTCTAGCTTGGCACACCATGTTCCTCGACAAGTAATGATATGACAGGTTTCTAAGCATGTTCTTCTCATTGATGGCCTTTTCTAGCTTCCTCTCCAAGTGGATATTGGCTCTTTCAAGCCATGACTCCTGATCAGCATTAACCTCCTGCTCAAGTGAAGTGAACTCCACCCTCCTCCTTTGGGCAGCTTGGCGATTCTCCCGAATGTTTTGCAACTCCATAATCACTTGCTGGTCTTCAAGCTACTTATTCCTTTGCTCCAAGTACTGTATTGTCCATTGGGCTCTACCCAAGTTGATGGACAAGGCATCAATGTCCCCCTGCTGCTCTTGAATTATTTCCTTGAGATTTGTGATTTACGGGCCCATATTAGTATCATCACGCTCAATGAGAATGAAATCAGTCTTACGCACACCTGATGGTCCTTCCTCCTCTAGTGGCCTCTTGCCTTTGTCCTGAACCTGTTGCACTGATGACAGAAGCGAGGCCCCTTCCACCCCGGGTGGAGATAACACTCACTTTGCTACTATAAACAACCGTCTAGTGCCCTTCTGATAAGTGATAAACACCGGCATGCTAGCGGTCTGTGTCTCATGACCCTCACACTGATAAGAAGGTCCACCTATCAAATGTAAAGCCTCTGAAGGTCCCTGAGGAGCTTTGAAAAACTCACGAGAGATGAAGTCCTCCCAAGTGATGCTCTGTAAGCCAAGCTAATGAATGACCACAATTTTAATGAGAGAAAAATGGTAAATACTGTTGAATTGCTGCTGAGGAGTCTTATGCTGCACTAGATTGGTCATCTTCTCTATGTTTCGGCACATGAATTAAGGGATGTTCATCATCCTTACCCTAGTAAAATGCATCAATGGCCTGATATGATAAGCATATAAACGTGAAAATCGGCCCTCAAATTTGAAATACCTCATGATCAATTTCATCAAAGGAGCATAAGCATCTTTGAGGTACCAGAAAGGAAATACTCTGCTGAGTTGTCTCAAATAGCCAGGTTTGATGTATGGTTCATAATGCTACGGTCAATTTGCTGCCTCTTGTTCCATTGCTCTCCAATGATAGGAATACCGGTTGCTATTGAAATGGATTCTGGTGTTAATGTAAAAGTGACACCAACAAGAGTGGCTTGACCATCATGTAAATGCAGCACAAACAAATGAGACAACTCATGATGAAACTAAATTTTAGCAACCTTATCACAAAATCCATAGTAGGACTGATGTTGGAAACAAGAGATGGCAAGAGGGCAGACCTGTAATTCAGCAAGAGTGGTTGTTTTTTCTCTAATATGTTTGCCACCTCTATGAGGCCTCCTGGGTGCATGTACCTCTATAGGTGAGTCACTGTGGGTCTCCTCCTCATAATCATTCGAAGGATCAGATGCCATCTCTACTAGTGATTGAACTATCTTGATGAGAAACACATGAGTTGTGATGTGTTTTGACTTTTGCCACCAAGGGAAATAGTGATATGAGGGACTGTGGAGGGAGAAAATAGTGAGGGATTTAGGGACTGTTGGGGTAGGGTTTAATTAGGGAAATAGGGAATTAGGGAATGATTTAGGGGTTTTTGATATAGGACTAGGGTTTAGGAGTTTGTGTTTGAGATTTTGGGAAATGGGAATTGGGGTATGGGATTAGTGAATTTAGGGGTATGTGAATGTAGGGGATAGGGAAATCAAGCGAAAAATGGAGTAAGGGAATATGAGGTGGGGGGAATAACTTGGCAGCCAAACAATTAATACAAAACCCTAGTACTATTTTCTTTGGTAGGGTTTAATTTCCTTATTCAACACCATAGACAACCACCATCAAACAAGCACCAACATGGGACGAAAAGCAATGATGGAAGCCCAACTTACTTGTACAAGTGCAGATCCAAGCATACTAGGGCGATTTTGGAGCAAGTTGTTGAAGGTTTCGGGCTTGTTGGTTGTATGCACCGTGCATCAAACCCAACGTGCCACGCCAGTCATGTGCGTTGTGCCCGTGTTAATTTGTACTGGAGGTTGTCATTCTATGCGCCGTGCCATCTATGTGCACCGTGCTACTTGCCCAATGCGTTGTGCCTCTGTTTTTGGACGATTTTCACCAATTCCTCTCACTTTCTCACCAACACAACTTTTCCTTGCTTCCACTTTGGCTTGGAGTGAAAACAAACTTTTCAAATTGAAGGAATGACTTATAAACAGGGATTTTTTGAATTTTTGGCTCATAAAACCCATTTTTACAATGGTTTGAAAATGACTTTGTTTTTTACTCTGTTTTGAGCTTTTTCGCTTTATTAGTACTTGTGATGGATTGAATGACCCGTGCTTTATTTTTTTTGCAAGTAGTTAGAGCTACTGGGGCTAGGGAAAGAGACCAGGGTTATAGGTGGGATGATTTACATATGAAGAAAATAAAATTACATAAATTTGTACCATAAAAGCAAAAATACTCTATTTTTCCTCAAAACAGAGTTTTGAGGAAAGACACATCTCTGGATACGTGATGATGAAATTTATTGATGCTGGAACCTCCTCTTGTGTCTGCTAGTTGTTATTGGACACTTTGAAACACCTTTTCATGAAACCCTAATGAAACCCTAGACCTAAATGACAATGAAAACCTAAAACAAAACCTTTGCAATCTTTAAGACCAAAGATGACTGTATATGCTTTGTAATGAACAAACATGAGCCACTAGGTAGATAACATGAGGGAAACTGTAGGAAAGCCACTACCGTTAGATGATCCATGTGCCTAATGGAATGCAACTGACTGAGCGAGACACCTAAAATAAAATGCAACAAGAGAATTTGATCTCTAACGGAGGTATGAAGATACCGACACTAACACGCGCTACACAGAGCCAATGTGCAATGATGATCTAGACTGTATCTATAAGATAACCCCCCAGGAATAGGATTGGGTGAATCCAACTACGGATGGTAGGATTTTGTGGGAGCGTGAGAGCTCCTGCACATCAGATTCAGACGAGGAAATAGAATGATGGCAGAACTAGTTAGACGAGGTAACCACTCTCAATTTCAACATTATGATAATATCACTACGTTGCATGACAACGGAGGTAAGGGATCTGCCCATGTATGACTGGTTGACAACAGTGGATGACTTCCTGAAAAAATTTGAAAAATAGGTTCTAGAATAGCAGCGTTTTGATGCTTCGAAATGGGCACTGTGTGCTATGCTCGCAAGATGGTGGGGTACACATCAAAGAAGTTTTTAGAACTGGTGCGATTGTAGAAGAATGATGGTTATACGATTTGGAAAGCCTCAGCTGTGGATGGAAGCTAGGTATGAGGAATGAAATAGCCTTCATTCCCACCTCTCCAGATGGGTACAGGCATATGATACGCAACATGCACAAACGCACACCATCCTCACGATAGGAAACAGGAACAACAAGTAGGAGCAGGCAAGACAAGGACGCGAACGATGAAGTATGCTAAGACAAAGCACACCAAAGATTATACACGGGGAAACCTCTGAAAAGGTGTGCGAAGTACTAAACACGGTCCGCCATGTGAGACACACTGACTGGGACTTGTGCGTATCAGTGGTTATATGGGCTTATAGGACCATGTGCAAAACCCTGACCACGCGAGTACTTCCAAAGTTGAAGTATGAAGCAGGGGTTGTAATCCCTATGGAGCATGCGAAGCCTAGTCCATGCATAGCAGCACCCATAGATATGACAGTCCGTGAAGCTCGGAACGAAGGAATAACACAGCTGCAAGAAACAAAACACATAAGACTTGAGGAATAAATCTGATAGGGAAACCTTAGACTTCACGAACTTTAAAAAGACCGGGTACGGCTAAGGGAGAAAAGCGCTTTGATGGACGTAGAGGTCAAGAAGCTAGAAAATGAAATAAAGGAAGCATTTCGCGTCAAAAAATTGAGGATGGTAAGGAAAGGTGCGTACAATCATACTAACAGGTTGGAAAACTATCGCTGTGAACTGGTTAGTCTGTTGCCTTGGCTTGGAACACATATCACCAAATGTAGTGACCAGGGTAGTGCGTTGCGAGTAGTAAAGTGCGTGATGTTGTTCACAACAATGGAAGGTGTGGATTCTCCATGAACCATGGTGGAAGATGGGATGGAACCCCACATTGGTGGTGCCACCACCTGACTAGCCGCAGGAAGAACAGTCTTAGCACCCTAGGTAGTTGAAAGGGAGCGCAGGACTATAAACTATTCTTCCCAGGAGCTGCGTGATATTGGGGATGTGTGCAGAAGCAGAGCATCACAAGGTCCACGGCCATGCACAGAGGGTTGCACTTTCACATGGGTTGGTTGGAAAGTGACTGTTGAAGTCACTATTCATGATGGGATGCTCGACTTGAGGCCAAATGGAGCGAGCAGTAGGCATTTAAGACGCGATTTATGGGCAATATTTGGGAAAATCTGCCATCAAGAAAGAATTAATGGCCCAAAATTGGGGGGAACAGTTGAATTTGAATTCAAAAGGCACTATAAAACACAAAGGGCTGGCCAGCGAACAACACTTGGTCATTTGAGAATTTAGTGCTTGATCAAAGCACTGAGCATTAAGAGCCAAGCAATAATTAAGCCCCTAAGTTCGCGAGTGACAGAATACAGCCTCGATACGACGACAGCCACTAAGGACAGTTTGAGAATTGAAGAGGTAACTGCTGGCAAGGTCGTGCAGACCCCAATGCTGGAGGATGTTCTAGAAGGCACCGAGGTTGTGGCAGAAATCCCCAAATCACCGTGAACACCGAGGCCCAACAAATATAAACAAGCAATGGCCCCCGTATGCATGTCCCCAAGGAACCCACTACGCAACAAGATATTAGAGGTCCGAAAAAGGGAAAGCTGTCATGATCGACACAGATGAGGAAGAAAAAGATTTGCAAGCCCTGACCATCGCACGAGAAGAAGATGAAGATATGGAGGAGGATATTCAATCTATACACTCTGCAACAAAACTGCCCATGTATGTCTCTCTGCAGAAAGGGAAACCAAGGTCCTGAAGGACCTAGACGAAACCAAGAGTTCACTCGAGACTCTACTCCTCCCGACGGTGTAAGTTTTGAAGCCACACACCTAGGCCACGTGCCAACCATGAAGTTTTAAGACTGAGACATTGCTAACTGTGAGAAGTTCCCTCACCTAGAGACTAGGATTCTAATGAAGCAAAACACCGAGGGGGTGGTGACAATGTTACAGCCGCAAAAGTAGTTGCGCAATGTGGAAAAGGCTGGGTTGCTGCACTTAGTATGGATATTGCATTTCCACTGCATGCCTATCACCATTTTCATCATCAGACAACTACTCTTCCTGGTGCATGATGGGTATCTATGGCTGGAGGAGCATATTCCCATCACAACAGACCTCATTCACCACATTTCTCAGCTCCCTTGCAAAGGAAAGGACCCTGCAACCATAGCCGAAGGAAACAATAGTGATTTGGCCCTTGCAGAAGCCATGAAGACAAAATACAAGCTAGAGAAGAAGAAGAGGGGCTACGCAATCTCCAGCATCAAGCATAAAGGGGTATGTGTAGAAACCCAACTCCTGGCCGAAAAAGTTATGAGGAAGTGCCACGCCGATGAGGTACCGACGCCGGTGGTTGTACTGGCCAAGCAATGCGCAGAGGGGGTCTAGTTCAACTGGTTTGAATTCCTCTACGAGGAATTTTTGAAGAACTATCGTGAAGCCCAGGAGTAGGGTAAAACCTTCCACTACGCGTGGTTGTTGTTATCCATAATGCTCGTAGCATGGGAACTACCAGAGGACAGTCAATTCTCTGGCATTGACAAAGAATTACCAGAGGCCATGAAGTATGCTTCACTCTGGGCCACAAAGGATGTGAAATGGATACGCAACACCAAAATCTTCTAGGTACTCATGGAGATGAGCATATGAATGTGGATCAATTGGTGGTCGTGCCTGTTGCCTATGGTGTACAATAGTCTACAATTTTTTGCAGAATTCAGAGCCAACATGCATAATGTATATATCAGGGCACGCAAGGATACAATGAAGCAGTGGACGAAGCTCCCCTTTATAGCCACTAACGACTCCATCTTCACTATCTTGGAGACATGGCCTCCAGAATGGCGCGCCCCAGACATGGAAAAACTTGAGAAGGTGGCAGTGCAAAAGATGAAGGACGACGCCAAGTTGCACATCACACAATTGGCCAAGAAAAGGTCGTAGGAAACAACAACAACTAAGCAAAAGGCATCACGGGAAGCGACACAGAAAGTTGCAAAGTAGAAAAAGGTTGCAGAAGTAGCAACAACAGCACAGGTGGAAAAAGAAGCAATAACAAAGGCAGATGAAGACCAAGCAATGTCCTCACAGGGGTAGGAGGTAGAGGAAGCATAAACAACAGAAGGGAACACGGACCCAGGGACCACATCCACACAACTGAAGCACCCACACATGGCAAAAAGAACAGGACTGAGGAAGAAGGTCAAGGCCTCCAATTTGGCCATTAACACAATCACCTTAACCGAAGGTGACCTCCATGACATCAGTGAGATGGTTTGTAATGTCACAAATGAGGCCCTTTAGTACTTTATGCAGGAGCACTAGACTGTGTTGGGGCCCCTCAAGGCGTAGCTACATAATTTATAGGTGCGCCCCCCTCAGGTGGGTACCCTTTTGACCCACCTTGTAGCAGGATCCTCTGCAGCAGAGCAGATGCTATGCGCACGGATGGAAAAAACCATAGTGTTACCAAAAGGTGCCCTAGTAGCAGCGAACGAGACCGATAGATTCGCAGTTAACATTATCAAAGGCCTTGGCCTTAATTTGGCTACCCTTCCACGAGAGACATTGTATCTGCTATAGGATGGGATAACGGTAGAGCTGCGCGCTAGGGATAGTCACGCGATCCAAGTTCTCATCGAACAAAAGACCAACATGGAATAGCTCAGTCTACACCACAATGAATTGTTATCGTAGAACAAACAGTTGGCATAGGTGGTAGATGATGCTTGCCGAGGCATCCCAAAGCTGGCTATCCCAATAGATCTACAAGTAGAGGTACAGATCCATAGGTTGGAAACGAAAGTCCGCGAGGCTAAAGAAGAAACGACCAAGGTTCAGCTGGAGCTGAATCTTCAGATCGCCTAGCTATGGTTAAAGGTGTAGCCTTTCACTCCCCTGGAGGTATGAGAACACAACACTATAGCTATTGCGGCGGGATTGGAAGAAATTGGAGGTGCAGTGCAAGAATGTACCACTTTCTTGGAGCAAGCACTTGAGGTCCTCACAACTCTGCAGGAGGACCCCAACATCCAGTGCCTAGAGACAGAGGTGCGAGAACTACAGCAGCAATACGATAGTGTGAGAGGAACGACGCAGATAGTAGTCCTCACTTAGCGGCTTGTAAGGATGCAAAGGGCCAAGGCACTGAAGGAACAAGTGGACATGGCGCGATATAAGGAGGCAATTCTCAAAGCTTGCGTCCAGCCATGGATCGACGAGGCTTTCACTATCACAGAAAAAATTGAAGGACAGATGGCATACATATAGGGGATGCACACGTTAATGCAAAGAAGCATCCCAGACACGGAAGTCTCAGAACACATGATGCATGTTACAGGGAAAAGTGTCTATGCAGAACTGCTAATCCCACTAAGGTGTGGTAGCTACCTTAGAAACAAACAAAGTAAAACTACTTTCATTTTCCTTTATGAAAGATAGATGAGAGAAGAATAAAGGATACCAACCTCTGTCTTGCGCTTGGTTTCTTGCTCGATTCCTCTCTCTTCTGATAGTCCTTTGCTACTTTCTTCCTTGTATACCCAGCTTTACATAGTACCTGTAGAATCAAAGCAGCATAACACTATACAAGAACATGGATCTATTATCATAAAAAATCTAGGATCAGATGTAAATTGACCATACAAATGTACAAAACATAAATTACACAAGAGTATGGAGAAAAACTTGAATAGCTTTATTGATAATCAAGAAAGAGCCAAGAGAGTTACAACCAGTTGTTCTGATCCAACATCATCCTCTCAGCAAAGTAAGCCCTTCTTCACCTCATGCAAAGCTTAGATCACCCAACACTATGATGTTGCCTCAAGAAACCAACAACAATTCCTTACAAGATGCAAAATTCCAGCCTCTGGATCTCTAGGATGAGGGATCCATATATAGATATCTGTAAGGGAGATGAGTCAGCTTATGATTTGATTAGTGTCTTCCCTCTGATAGTTCTTTCTTCCACTTGGAGATTGATGATCTCTTACTCATCCTTGGTCAAATTCAGAAAGGCAAGTGTCACAGGAGAAGTTTCTGGAAGATTCCATGCTTCTCCACCTCGCGGATTGACACTGCCATTTGTCTCTTCTCACCCATCGCAACCCATAGAAGGGATTTTTGAAATGCAATGCACCCACTGAGTGTACATAGGTGAGATGCAACGCACTTTGCCTATGGAGCAGGTGAAATGATCCTGTTTTGACCAGTTCTGAGTAGTTTTTCATGGAGAACTTCTGGGAGAAGCTGTAATCAGTTGACCTTGTTCCTTTAGGGGTTGGAACAACACTGTTAGGGACTTAGGAGCCCTTGGTTTATGGACATTTTATGCTTGGGGTTGCAGTGCCCAAAAATGTCTATAACAATGCAATAGATTTAGCAAGCAACAGCTCAGTGCACTACCGACATTAGCATAGTTTGAGGCCTGTTGGAGGAAATCTGTGCCAAGATACCCGCGTTGAAAGAGTGACTCGAGGGCGAGTCATGATGTTTGTGTTGGGAGCATGTTGGGCATGGAATCCCCCCGAGGCATGTTTTGGGGCTCAAAGCCCATGTTTTGACGAAATGATGCTTGTAAAGCCCTGTGAATTACAGGCGTGGAAGTATGTTAGAGTCATAGGGTTGTCCACCCTAGTTTGTAATGTAATGTCGGCTTACCCATTGTCTGTGGACCATGGGATTGTATAAATAGAGTGAGGCTCTAAGTGTAAAAATGAGTTAGTTGGAGCGAAATATGAGATAGAGAAGTAGAATCATAGAGAAAGTGTCTAAGTGCATCTTGGGTCGTAGAGTAGGAGAAGGCTCTGCAACTGAGTGCACAGAGGCCTAGTTGTCTATAGATGGGTGCGCGGACCCCTGTAGCTAAGTGCGCAGGGCAGAGTCAAGTCTATAAACAAAGAAGAGAATAATAAAGAGAAGTTTTATCCAAATTTTGTGTATCTGTTCTTGAATTATTACATGTTTGATATCAATCGCAAATGTACTATTTAATTCCTTTGTGCATTTGTATGAATGATTTATATTGCTAAGTATACTTTACACATGCAAATAAGCCAAGTTAATCAACTAACGGTGGAATACTGGTAAGAATGTGACTAATAATAGTGTTCAGTCCCCGAGTAGGGCTGCGTGCAGGCAACATCTCAGGCTGCAAGGTACAGATAAGTGCGCATAGCGACGTGTGCGCAGGGTTGAACCGTGGACCACTTGAACTCGTCACACATCTCCAGGGTATGGAAACTTGGTTCTAGCACCCTCCCATACTACTTCGAGTGAGACCTCATTCCGCGCTCTGTGGATTGTTGCCGAAAGGGCTAGTAGTAACAGAATTTGTTTAGCTAAATCACCTCTGAACCTGGGTCAGGCCCCAACAACCCAACAAATGGCTAACAGGTATTTATTTTTGGCTTTTCAAAATAAAATATTTGATAATATTTTTGTTTTTTTCGCTTTTATAAGAAAGTAAGAGTAAAAAAGGAATAATCAGGACATTTGAGTACTAAAGTAAACTTGATTTCTTTGGAAAAAACTTGATCTTGCTTAAAACATTTATTTTGCAAACAAACTCTTATCTTTATAGAATATGAAGGTTTTGTTATTAGTCAAGAAAGGAATCTTTAACCTAGTAAGGACTTTCTGCAGATCAGTATCTTAAAAACTCTATCATTATCACCCAAAACTCTCAAAAGAGCAAATGATCCACCCCATTTGTTAAAATTTTCCTTTTTTAGAGTTTCATTCTAAAATATATAAACTTATAAGATAAAAGGTATCATTACGAGCTTATTTACCATGTTCATAGGGAAGTGATTAAACTGATATTACTAATATTGCATATCAAACAGGGTAATAGCTAATGATCTCCTTGGTCAGAAGACAAGGAGTCTCATCAAGAGACAACTTGTTCAGTTTAGTTACAACCAGTGAATGGCATTGTCATTAGTAGGTTACCACACCTAGACAATGTCTTTTAAGAAACCAAAAAAAGAAAAAAATTACATTTAAAAAAGGAAAAAAAGAACAAGGTCCAAATGAGATTGAATCCAAGTGAATACCATTTTGAAATTTGAAAATCCATACAGATGGGATAATGAATCATTATTGGTTAAAATATAACCCTTTCGAGGCTATGAATGCCTGTTGGCAGCAGAGGCTCTATCTGTGATAAATGAGTAAACACCAAAAAACTAATCTATAGAATACACCTGCTATATCAATTTAAACCTTATTATTAGTTGATGCAAACGTTTATACTTCTATAATTATAAGAGTAAAGTAATTAACTAAATAAGCTGAGCAAGTAATGATGATTCCAGAGAAATTTCGTTTACCTTATAACTCATGTAATCATTATTCCTATAACTCTAATTACTTTGAAAGTTCTTAGAAATTTCAGAAAACTACTTAGAGATAACTAGTTCTCCCAAGTGAATTGCTAATTGTTGTACTACAAAACAACCCCCCCATTTATAAAGAAAAATAGCTAAGGTTAGAGTTATAAATGGGGAAGATTTTAAATTTTTAGGCTTAGGATAATAATACTAACTCTAAGAAAATACCTGGCAAAACCTTGAAAAATGAACTAAGGATGAAATCCACATCACAAATCACAAATCACATTTTTCCGCATGACTATTTTAAAACACCTTCAAAAAATTGCAATATGCAATTAAGTCTCCCGCTGTGATAACAACACCTTGTTATTTCACAATTGAATTTCACACTTTGTAGAGTTTGCAAGAAACTTAACCATGCCATTAGAATGGTCGTTAGCGATTTGCGAAATGTAATATTGCGATATCCGCAATTGCATTTCGCTTGATGCATATGGTAGCGCTATATTGTATCCTTTTAAAGATTGCGATGCACGATTAAGAGTGGTAAAACGTGTGAAATAATTAAGTTTTAAATACTAAAACAAACAAGTTGACAAGTTAATAAATATTTAGCGGCCCGAGGAAGGATAATCATTTTCCAGGTTATGGGTAGTTATAATCAAGTATCTCATTAAACCTTTCTCATGATCCAAAGTCATTTCAGAGAAGCTTTCAGTCTTAATTACCTGATATTGTCTGCGCTGATATATCTTGCCTATTTCAGGCAAGCAACAAAAGACATGTCACTAAGAAAGGTGATGTCGAAACAAAGCAAACAGACCATTGTTGAATCTAAGTTTAGAGAGATGGCCCCTATCTTCGCTGATACAGTTTGTGATGCTATTGGAGGCGCAACAGCTTGGGAAGTGATTTACAATAGGTTGGAGGATGAGCATCCTAAAATCACTGTTACAAGAAAAAAAACTGACTCAACAAGGGCTTTAGGACTTAAAGATGCTTCTTGTTCTTTCCTTCATAGAATAGGAACAAGACATAAAATCCTCCCATACACAATAATGATCAGGTGGGTGATCAAAAACCTTATCATTGAAGACAAGAAATTCAAGAATTCAAGAATGGAGCTCATAGGGTCGTTCAGAGTAGAGGACTTGAAGAAAATGTACCACATACCTGTCCTACAGGATATCTACAATATCACATTTGTGGCTAACTTCGGAAAGAAGAACCCGGACCCATTCAAGCTAACCTAGGGTTGGAGAGTGTTGGACAACAAATTCAAATATGACAAATAAGGTATGTATGCTATAGCCTCTTTGACAAAACCCTACAACTATGCAACAACCATGTTATGTAGATTGTATGGGCTACCCAATAATAATAAGTTTTCAATAGAATGGATTCCTCTGATTGATGCCTATGTTAATTCCCATATCATGAATTGTCCTTCCATCCTATCTAACAACCTAGCCACCACCATTACCGAATATCGACAGAAGAAAGGCTCCTCTTCAGATAACCTCCCTCCCTTATATTTTAGTGCCTACATTATGGATGCTATCTATTTTTGCACAACATTCCCAACCATAGGTTGGAAATGGACCTTACAAGATCCCTACCAAATCCATCTCAGTCATAAAAAAATATGGGAATCACATTATATACCTCACTTCTATAAGATATTTCATGTTGTGTTAGGTCCCTATAATACTAGTGATTCCCTCATTACTATTGTCGGTGTATGCCTTATTGTTATTTTTGTGCCCCTATTGTCCCCGTATTGTTACTATTGTGCCCCATAGAATCCCTCTATTGTTAGTTTTGTGCCTTTATATTATTATTGTTAGGTCGGCTTGGTTATATTGTGACCCCTTAGACTCCTATATGTAGAGAGGAGGTTTTTTCATTTGAATCATCCAAGAATTATTCATTTGTGTAATGTAAAGGAGGTTTCCCCCTCGAAGAGGCTTATTTCTGAGGCATTCATTTATTTTCTAACTTTTTGTGAGCGAGTTTCATAACATTTGGTATCAGATCTTTGGATTCTAGGGTTTCGCTGCTCCAAACAGGTCATCGTGGAAGTTTCGCTATAACTTTTTTTCTGCAACATTTCAGAAGCTAAAAAAAAAACCCATTTGAGTTGAAGTCGCATTGAACCTCCGGTCTGAATTTTAGACCCTGTCTCGCTATATTTTCAGAGATATAATCTAAGGAAGTTAGGCTTTTTGCAGACCCTTGAATTACATTCCAAACAGGTCACCTTGGGAAAATCATCATAAATTTCGATATGAGCATCATATTGAATTTTCGTAAGAAGTTACAAAAAGAGGATGAATTGTAGCTTTTTTAGGTATCATTTTTAGAACATAAGGTTGAAACAGTGACCCGCGGCATGTCATACAAGTTCACTCTACTGAACTAGTCTATACTCAGGTCATCGTGGGAGATTTGGCATAACTCTTCATTGGAGAATCCAATGTTGATCAAACTTGTAGGGTTAGAAATATTACTCAGAGGGTTACCTAAGGAAGAAATTTAAGACCTGGGAGAGCTAAAATTATAGAGATACATTAGATTCAATATTGAGTTCCTACAAAGTAAAAAAAATAGGTGTGTAGTTTTTTTTAATTTTTTGCATAAGATTGGTTTGAAAAATTAGTTTGAAGGAATTCAAAGGGCATAGTGAAGCATTATTATCGGTAATTGATGTCCCAGAGAAAGAAAATGGAAACACCTAGTAAGAAACCTGAAAGCTCTAGCATGAGTCATGCTAGAGATACATTAGATTCAATATCGAGTTCCTACAAAGTAAAAAAAATAGGTGTGTAGTTTTTTTTAATTTTTTGCATAAGATTGGTTTGAAAAATTAGTTTGAAGGAATTCAAAGGGCATAGTGAAGCATTATTATCGGTAATTGATGTCCCAGAGAAAGAAAATGGAAACACCTAGTAAGAAACCTGAAAGCTCTAGCATGAGTCATGAAGAAGAGGAAGAAATGCAACATGATATATCAAAATTACGAGACCAAGTGCAATAAATTTCACTCGGACAAAAAGTAACAGAAAATAAGATGGATGGTTTAAAAAAAGATGTAGAAGCTAAGATGGATGACGTGGAGGCTAATATGGACAGTGTGGAAGCTAAGATGGATGGCATGGAAGCTAAGATGGACGATTTAAAGAAAGGCAGGGAAGATTTGCAGACAGATTTGACAAAGTTTCTACAAGAAATGCTTACTAATGGTGAAAGGATAGGAAAGAGAACCCATGATGAGAAAAAAATAAATGTTAATCATAATTTCATAGACTCTAACATTGGATCGAAGATTTTAAGCGTTTCGGTATTTTTGCGCACGCTCTGCTCTGCTCTGCGGCGTTGGGATTAGGTCTGCAGCCGCCGTCGAGCTTTGCCGCTGCCATGAGCGGTCCTGGGGGTGGGGAGTCTGCTCCCACCCCACCATCATCTGCTGAAGACGCATTCCGTAGCCTATTAACTCAGAAAGGGAAGAAACTCCAGATCTCTGAAGTGCCGAAATTCATAAAAAAGCTCGAAGAAATACCAGAGATTGCACTTCCAGAGGAACAACCGATTAAAATCGCTCTTGCTCTGGCTGACAGAGGCCTGGTAGGGCAGTTTATGGGCCGCTGGCCTTCCACAAAAACCACGGACAATTGGATTCAGCGAAACTGGAGATCTCAGCTGAAAAATAACGTGATTTGTTATGCTATTGGAAGAGGCTATTTCATTTTTGAATTTACCTCCAAAGAAGATTGTGATCTGGTGTTCAGAAATGGACCGTATTTTATGGGAAATCAGGGACTGTATCTTAACAAATGGAGCCCCGATTTCGATCCCTCTGTCGATGTCCCTAAGGAGGCGTCGGTCTGGGTTCGCCTTCCTAACCTCCCGATACACTGCTGGAGCTATCAATCCCTGCAGAAGATTGGTAATGGGCTGGGTCGTTTCATTGACAAAGCTGATCACAAGGGCCAATATACCTGCGCTAGAATCTGCGTGGAATTCGATCTGGAAGCCGGTCTGCCAGAAGCGGTCAAACTTACAGTTGGAGAATGGCAGCATTACCAGAAGTTGGACTACGAGCAGTTGCCTTTCAAATGCCGAACCTGTCATGAGCATGGACACTTCCAGCGATACTGCCCAAAAGCTCCAACAGGGAACACGGTTGAAGAAGAAGGATGGAAAGAAATTAAAAAGGGAAAGGTTGTTCCAAAGCCACCGGGGCAGAATAACTCCGTACCATTGGGGAAGCCACAATCTAATACAAAGGCCACTGCTACTTCTAAAGATGGCTCCTCCTCAGGAGAAAAGGTGGATGTCATGGAGACCCAAGAGGAAACAGAAAATAAGTTGAAGCAAGTGAAAGAAACTGAAGTCGAATCAACTATTCCACCAGTTGATGATTGTCAGAGGGGAAATGAAGGAAACGAAGAGCACATCAGTCTCGCCTCTGATTCTAAGGGAGAATCAGAAGAGAGAGATTCTGAAACTGATAACTCGCAAGTCACTCCTATCAAGACGACTAGGGGTCGGAAGTCCAAGAAGAAACAGAGAGAGGAAAAAACTTATCTAGATGTCCTCCAAGGCTCCCAAAAAACCCTCAAAGGAATGATGAATACCAGATCTGGGCGCAAGAGTAACAGGGCTCCAAAAGGAGCCTCAACCCCCCAAGTCAGTAAATAATGAAATACGTCTCCTGGAATTGCAGAGGTTTAGGTAGCAGGTTGAAAGAGGAAGCCTTGAAAGACATAGTGAGAATATACTCGCCTGAAATCCTCCTCATCCAGGAGACAAAGCTGGAGGATCTTCTTCTCCTCCAATCTAGTAAAGTTTTTTGGCAAAAAGGTCATGGAAGAGCGGTTAGTGCAAGAGGCGCTTCTGGTGGAATAGCCACCTTTTGGAACAGCGCCATATATGATCTTATTCAAGAAAAAAGTAGCCCCCATTGGCTCTTCACTCAGCTCCTCCACAAAGATTCTGGTCAACAAGTAAGTATGTTTAATCTTTATGCTCCGGTATTGCCAAGCGAGAAAAAAATTTGTTGGAATTCGCTTCAATCCTTTCTTTCAGAGCAAAATCCAGGAAATATCATTATTGCAGGTGACCTGAATGTCACCCTTGCTCTTGATGAGAAAAAGGGAGGCTCCATTGTCAGGGACCCTGCCAGAGAATGGGTTGAAGATATTATGTTGGGTTGGGATTTGGAGGATATTAAACCTTCTTCAGGGAAATACACCTGGTCCAACAAAAGATTATCCCCCAATCACATTGCTGCCCGTTTGGACAGATTCCTTGTCCACTCTTCTTTCCTGACATGCGGTCTTATGGCCACTTCTAAAATTCTACCAAATCTCACTTCTGATCATAAGCCCATCCTCCTCGAGCTTTCCCTGGATGGTAATCTAGGCCCCATCCCTTTTCGTTTCAGTCCACTGTGGATTCAGCAAGAAGGATTCCAAGAGGTGTTTTCTGAAGTCTGGAATAGGCCTGTCCATGGTTCTCCATTCTTTGTGTGGGAAGAGAAAATTAGGAGCCTAAAAAGAAGTCTTAAGGAGTGGGCTAAAAGATTGAAAACCCCTTCTGCCAAAAGAAAAGAATCTATTAATAGTCTTGCTACTCATCAATTAGCAATGGAGCACAGTCCTGTAACACAAAGTTTTCTCCAAAAAGAAGTCGAGCTGCAAAAAGAGGTTCAAAGATCTAGCAGGGAGGAGGAAGAATTCTGGAGACAGAAGTCTAGGAATCTATGGTTACAGTCCAGAGATAAAAACACCAGTTTCTTTCATAAGCAAGCCGAAGCTCAAAAGCATTTCAAATCAGTTTTTGAGATACATTACCAAAACACTGTGGTTAAGGATTTCGATGGCATTAAGAGAGCTGCTTACTCCTTCTTCAAAGATCTCTATTCGACTCCTGAAGAACCCCCTATTGATCCTCATGCCTACCCGATTGACTTAATTCCCAAGTGTGTTCAGGAATCAGATAATGCTATGTTGACTGCTCCGATCAGTATGGACAAGCTTAAGAAAGTTCTGGATTGCATGGAGCTTGATAAAGCCCCAGGCCCTGATGGGTTCTTTGTCAGGTTTCTCTTGACTTGCTGGTCAACAATAAAAAAAGATCTTTCGAGAATGGTAAGAAAGTCCCAGAATTGTGCAAAGCTGGGCGGTGGCATCAACTCGGCCTTTCTAGCCTTGATCCCAAAAGAGAAAGGCGCCACCGACTTCAGCAGATTTAGGCCCATTTCCTTGTGCAATTCCAGTTACAAGCTGGTCTCCAAAATAATTGCCAACAGGCTTAAGAATATATTGCCAGCCATCATTCCTGAAAATCAAGGTGGATTCATAAAAGGAAGAAAGATATTAGACAACATTGTGCTGGTGCAAGAAGCAGTTCATTCTAGTTGCCAAAGAAACAAGAAAGGTATGGTGATTAAGCTCGATCTGGCTAACGCATTTGATAGGGTGAGACATGAATTTTTGTTCATTGTGATGAAGAAGTTAGGCTTCTCAATAGCCTTCATAAACTGGGTGAATGCCTGTATTGCCTCGCCATGGATCGCGCCACTGGTCAATGGCCATTCTACTGACTTCTTCCAAGCCTCTAGGGGCCTTAGACAAGGATGTCCTTTGTCTCCTCTCCTCTATGCAGTTCAGGCCTCGGTGCTCAGTTTCCAACTCGATCATAACCAGCAGATTCAAACCCTGCCTGGCCTCAGAACGACTCACAAGGTGAAAGACATTAATCATGCCCAGTTCGTCGACGACACCTTGCTGCTTGGAGGAGCCAGCATAATCTCTGCCAGATCCTTCAAGAAGGAGTTGGACATTTACAGGTTGTTCTCGGGCAGCAAAATTAACTATCGAAAATGTTCTATCTATGGCTGGAACTGCTCGATAAAGGAGCTGTCAGATATTGCAAGGCTTTTAGAAATGGATGGAATTCGAAATTGGGAGTCATTTAAATATCTAGGGATCCCAATCTTCAAATCCAAGCCCAAAGTTGCTCATTGGCTGCCACTGCTCGATAAGCTAAAGAACAGAATCCAAGCTTGGGGAGCCTCTTGGCTGAATAATGCAGGGAAACTCATCCTTATGAAATCGGTCCTTATAAGTATGCCTCTATATCAACACTCCGTTCTCCTTGCCCCCAAAACCTTTCTCAGTAAAATGGACAGTCTGTTGAGAAGATTCCTGTGGGAAGGTGGGAACAACAACGATAGAAGGCTCCATTTAGTGAATTGGGAGACTCTCAAGAGACCTCTTCTGGAAGGAGGCCTCCATCTGCGTAACTTGGCTGCTCAAAACCTTGCTTTGGGATCCAAGATCCTGTGGAATTTAGTCTCTGGAAATTCTAGCTGGAGTAAAAGAGTCATTTGGAAGAAATACTTCCAAGGGCAATGCCTGAGATGCTTGGATAAGCCCCCAAGATCTTTAAAAGGATCTCTGATCTTCAATCTTTGCAGTTCTGCTATGGAGCAATTCAGCCATTATCTCTACTGGATCCCTGGTAATGGGAGAAAAATCAAAATCTGGGAAGACTCGATTCTGGGTGATCAACCTTTGATTCAAGTGGAAGGTCTAGCAAATATCAAAGCTTGGCTTCAGTCCTGCAATTTGTACACTCTGTGGGATATATCTAACTGGAAGGATGATCCCGATAGACTCTGGGATTGTTGGAATCTGGGGGAGGTTCCCCTTATGTTGCAGGGGGAAGCTTCATTACTGTTAGATCTGCTTCAAGGCAAATCTCCCTCAAAGGCCACTTCTAAAGACAAAAGAGGCTGGGGCTCCCTATCAGGCTCTTACACTGCTTCCGAAGGTTATAAAAGAATGATGGTTGTCCCATATGTTCCTCCTGACCCAGCTCAATGGAAATTTATATGGGATTTCCCCTCTCTCCCCAAAATTGACTTCTTCTGTTGGACTGTTGCGCACCAAAGCATTCTTACCAGAGATAATTTGCGTAGACGAGGGATGGAAGGGCCTTCCAGGTGCCCTCTTTGCTTGTCTGATGAAGAAACTGCCAATCATCTGCTGTTGCTTTGCCCCTTTGCTCTGGTAGTCTGGAGGGGAGTTCTGATGTTAGGTCCAGCTAAACTTGACCTCCCAGACAGCATTCCTTCTTTGCTCCGAACTTGGGCCAGCTTATCTCCCTTTTTCCTTACAAAAAAAAGTCTTCTTAAAACAAGTTGGATGTGGATCCCTAAATTCATCTGCTGGAAGCTGTGGTTGGAGAGGAATAATAGAATTTTCAGAGGGGAAAGCTACACTTCTACAAGAGTTATTTCTAAAATCAAAGCTTCGCTGGGCGAGGCTTTGGAAGCCAATACTTCCTCAAGGAACGAAATGAGTCTGGTCAAAGAGGAGGAGCATTGGCTTAAAGAATTGGTTCCGAATCTGAAGGAAAGGTCCATTCCTCCTGCATTGGCCCATGCCAACTGGGAGATTACGTTGGAGGAACAAGAGTTTATCAAGTGGAGATCGGCCTTGGATGATCACTGTTTATTCTTCGATGGGGCCTCGAAAGGAAACCCTGGGGTTGCTGGCAGTGGTGGGGTTCTGCTGCGTCCTGGAGGTTCTTCGGAATTGCGGTTCCATTGGGGTCTGGGCATCGAATCCAATAACAGAGCGAAGGCTCTCGCACTGTGGCAGGGGCTAAATCTGGCGATTAATAGAAATATCCTCTCTCTCTGTCTTTGGAGATTCTAGACTTATCATCCAGGCGTTGACCTCTCATAAGACCTCCCATCAGGTTCATTTAGCCACTATTATCAAAAAAATCCGGCTCTTATTGCCCAAGTTCAGTAAAATCTCCTTCTTCCACATATTAAGGAATCTCAACTCTCAAGCTGATATGGAGGCCAATCTTGGCTCCCTCTGTAAACGGAGATCTCTGGTGGTCAATTCGATTGAATCCTCCTGTTCCATTCCTTAATGTTTCTGCTGATCGGACTTCCTTTCCTAATTGATCCTAGGGCTATCACTCTACTCCTCAATACCCTGCTCTTCGGGATCTCACCTCATTGTAATTTCAATCTATTTAAAACTGTGGTCTCAGGCCTGTTCTCATCTCCTGTGTGTCTTCCTTTCAATGGCCTCTGTTTCCTGTCGGTGGCCTATTTTACAAGCGTCCACAAAGAACCTTCAAGATGCCATTTCAGTTCCAGTATTGACTTTTACTCTGCTCTCAAATCTGAAGCCCATTTACATTATTATCACAGTTTCTCATCTCCGAAAGGCTGCAATCTCGACATGTATTTCTGTGCGAAGCAAAAATTGGGCCCTGCGCTGGAGCTTCTCCTCTACAGTAGCAGCATCTCCAAAGTAGACGCGGTCCATCACTACTTTCCACCAATCAATTGCACCGTTGATACTATGTATTGCACGAACATGAAATGCCCAGGGAAGTCTTCTGGCCCTACAACACCTCACTCAGCTTTGAGGGACATTCTCTTGTCAAAATAGGTGAAGCGAGGCGAACCTTTCTCTGCTATCTGTCTTCTGGTTTCTTTGACAGCAATTCCAAACAGCTATCCTCGAGAATCTTTCTCTGTCATCGCTGTAATGTAAGAGCATGCGGCAGCTAGTTTGCCGCCCTAAATAAAAATAACCGTTATTGTCAAAAAAAAAAAAAAACATTGGATCGAAGAACCACCATGTTCCAAAGATCGATACGAGGAAGTTTTATGGCAAGGATCCCAGAACATGGATACTATATATGGAGCAATTTTTTGATCTCCATAATGTGCAAAACACACAAAAGGTACCAATTGCAACTTTATATTTGGAACCAAATCAGTTTGTATGTTATCGATGGCTTTGTTCTCATAAAAAAATTGTCACATGGGCTATTTTTGTGGATGAAATGATAGCACATTATGAGGATACAAAAAGCAACACTTTTTTTAGCCAATTGATAAATCTCAAACAAAAGGGTTCAATGATGGAGCACATTGAGGACATCCAAAAATTGAATATAAATGTAAAATATATTGTAGAGGAGCATAGGATTGATGTGTTCATAGGGACTTTAAAAGATAACATCCAACATGAGGATCTCCTTTGGGAACCAAATTCATTGGAGAAGTCATTCAGGTTGAAAAGAAAAATGGAAAGCAAAGTTATGGAAACAAGGAATCCTACCACTCATAATCATAAAGATGGAAGTGTTACTACCCCTAACTATCCACAACCTTCAAGGTTGACACCACAACAATTGGAAGAAAAAAGAGGAAAAGGGGTTTGTTACAGTTGTGATAGAAAATGCACTAAAGGTCATAAGTGTGCAAAGAAGAAATTATTTTACATAGATTGTGAAGAGGAGGAAGAAAAGGAACAAGAAATGTCAAAAGAAGAAGATATACACCAGGAAGAAACCCTAGAAAAAGAAGAAATGAATCTGACCATATCTTGTAATGCATTGGCTGGAATTACCACTCCTCAAACTGTCAAGATAGAAGGGCATATCAAGAAGAAAAAGGTAATAGTGTTAATTGATTTGGGAAGTACCCATAATTTTATTCATTGTAAGATAGCAAAGGAATTGAATTACTTCCTATATCCAACACCAGAGTGTCATGTGATGGTTGAAATTGGAGGAACCATAAATTTCTCAGGAAAGTGCCACAATATCAAGCTATCCATGGGAGAATATGTATTGCATAGCCCAATGCTTTCCATTCCAATGGGTGGTGCTGATGTTGTACTAGGAGTTCAATGGCTACAATCCTTGGGTACAATACTTTTAATTTTCAAGAACTTTTCATGAAATTATCTTCAGAAGGAAAGGAAGTTGAATTAAGGGGTATCACAGTGAAACCGGGAAAGATAATCAGCTCTAACGGAATGAGAAAGCTTCTAAAGAAAGAACAACGAGGCATAACTACACAATTATGTTCGCTAGAGGTTCCCACATCGAAACCATCCATTTCTCCAAATCTCCAAAAAGTCTTGGACAATAATTCCAAGGTATTCGAGACTCCTAAAGGCCTCCCACCTATTCGTGATCATGATCATGCTATTAATTTGACTCCAGGAAGTGTTCCTCCAAACATCAGGCCTTACAGATATCCCTATGTCCAAAAGAGTGAAACTGAACGTATGGTTGTAGAAATGCTAGAGGCTAGTATAATTCAACCTAGTCAAAGTTCTTTCTCTACTCCAGTAGTATTGGTTCACAAGAAGGATGGATCATGGCACATGTGTCCAGATTATAGGGAGCTAAACAAACTCACTATTAAAGATAAATTTCCCATTCATGTCATTGATGAATTATTGGATGAATTGCATGGATCAATTTACTTCACCAAGTTGGATCTTCGTTCAGGATATCATCAAATCAGAATGAAGACTGGAGACATTCCAAAAACAACATTGAGAACTCATGTGGGTCATTATGAATTTTTGGTCATGCCTTTTGGCCTTACTAATGCACCTTCTACATTTCAAGGTTTGATGAATTCCATTTTCAAACACTTCCTTAGAAAATTTGTGTTAGTATTTTTTGATGATATACTAATCTACAGCTAGTCTTGAAAGGATCATGTCCAACATGTTGACATGGTGCTCAAACTATTGGAGGAGAAACAATTATTTGCAAAAATCTCCAAACATTTCTTTGGAGTACAAGAGGTGGAATATCTGGGTCATATTGTATCTCATGAAGGTGTTAAGGTAGACCCTAGAAAAATTAAAACCATTAAGGAATCGAAAATCCCCACATCCATAAAGCATCTACGAGGATTTCTCAGGTTAACAGGGAATTATCACAAATCTGTTAAGAATTATGGAGGATAGCAACACCTCTAACAACATTATTGAAGAAAGATGCATTTTCATGGACTCTAGAAGCAATGAAGGCCTTTGAACGTATTAAAGAGTCGATGTGCCAAGCACCAATCTTAGCTACACCAGACTTCACAAAAACCTTTATTGTGGAATGTGATGCCTAAGGAAATGGAATTGGTGCTTTTTAATGCAAGAAGAAAGACCCATTGATTTTGAAAGTTGTTCAATCAAAGGAAAGTATTTACACAAAGCTATTTATGAGAAGGAAATGTTGGAAATACTACATGCACTTAAGAAATGGTGACCCTACCTAATGGGAAGAAACTTCAAGGTAAAAACAGATCATGATAGTCTTAAATACTTTTTAGAACAAATATTATATTCAGAAGAGCAGCAAAAATGGGTCACAAAGATGTTGGGTTATGAATTTGAAATCAGCTACAAAAAAGGGAAGCAAAATCTTGTGGCAGATGCACTCCCATGAAAGGATGAGGATGTGGAAGCATTTCCTTGTGCCATTTCTATTATCCAACCAGATTAGATAAACAAAGCAAGAGATGAATGGAAGAATGACGAGGAAGTGTGGGCACTCATTCAAAAGATACAACAAGATCCTAGTACATTTGATACATTTAGTTGGAAAAGTGATTCATTATGGTACGAGTATTGGTTATACCTATGTAAGAATTCCAAACTCAAACAAAATATTCTTAGGGAATTGCACACCTCTCCCTTAGGAAGTCAATCAAGATTTGTAAGAACCTAGCACAGGGTCAAGAAGGATTTGTTTTGGGATGGCCTTAAATCAGATATTCAAAAGTTTGTGGCGGAATGTTTGGTTTTCCAACAAAACAAAGTTGAAACAATTAAGACCCCAGGACTATTACAACCTTTATCCATTCCAAGCCAACTTTGGGAGGAGGTTTCAATGGATTTTATCACAGGTTTACCCAAGTCCAAAGGAAAGAGTGTTATCATGGTGGTAGTTGATAAACTTACCAAGTATGCACTTTTTTTTGCATTATCTCATCCATTTAAAGTGAGTACAGTTTCTACTGCATTTATGGAAACAATTCAAAAGCTACATGGAAACCCAAAGATTACTGTAAGTGACAGAGATCCTATTTTCAATGGAAATTTTTGGACATAATTATTTTCTTATCTTAGTACTCAGTTAGCACATAGCTCATCTTATCATCCTCAATCTGATGGGCAAACTGAGATAGTAAACAAATGTTTGGAAGGATATCTTCGTTGCTTTGTATCTGATAAACATGCACAATGGGTCAAATGGTTGCCTCTAGCTGAATGGTGGTATAACACTTCCTTCCATACTGCAACAAAAATGACCCCATTTATGGCACTTTATGGATATCATCCACCATCCATCACATCATATTTAAGAGAAAATTCTAAGGTTCAAGTAGTGGAAGATCACATCGAGCATCATCAACAAGTTCTCCAACTCTTAAAGGATAACCTCACCTTAGCACAAAATAGAATGAAACAGTAGCTAGATCAACATCACAGTGAAAGAAGTTTTGATGTAGGTGATTGGGTATTCCTACGACGACAACCATATAAACAAATGTACCTCAAGCAAGCTAAGAAGGATAATAAAATATCACCAAATTATTATGGTTCGTACAAGGTGTTGCAAAAGATAGGTACTATGGCATACAAATTGGAGCTTCCTACAACTCCCCGAGTGCACCCAGTTTTCCATGTTTCATGCTTGAAGAAGGTTATAGGTGATAAGCCTCCAGTTCAAACAATATTTCCAGAACTTGATGAGGAAGGAAAAATCATATTGGAACCTGAAGCAGTCAAAGAAACATGAACTCAACATCTATGAAATTGATCAATTTCAGAGTATCTCATCAAGTGGAAGAACTTACCTGCATGGGAGAATGAGAATTTTATATAGAAGAATCCAAAACTACTCAAGCAGTGAGTACAACACTTTTTTGAAGGAGAGGGGCATGTTATGTCCCTATAATACTAGTGATTCCCCAATTACTATTGTCGTTGTATCCCTTATTGTTATTTTTGTGCCCCTATTGCCCCCATATTGTTACTATTGTGCGCCATAGAATCCCTCTATTGTTATTTTTGTGCCTTTATATTATTATTGTTAGGTCAACTTGGTTATATTGTCATCCCTTAGACTCCTATATATAGAATGGAGGTTTTTTCATTTGAATCATCCAAGAATTGTTCATTTGTGTAATGTAAAGGAGGTTTCCCCCTCGAAGAGTCTTATTTCTAGGGTGTTCATCTATCTTTTCTATACTTTTGTGGGCTAGTTTCATAACATGTTGTTGTGTTTCTCCTACATCAAATAATTTTCAATAAGAAAGCCCCTAGGTTTTCCCAAGAAGCCACAATAGACCTGCTTACTGTCGGAAAATATTTCATTGAAGAATGGTTCACCTGCATTATGATTTTTGGTAGCACAACCGATCCACACGTCCTTACTTTATATGTTTCTGATAAATTATTAGCAAGAGAGATTTCCTATCAGACTGTGGGAAGGGATCAGACTAAAGTTCTCAAAGATGGCAAGAAGTCATTATGGCCCACTTTCCCTATCAAATGCGGTTCTTTTGCTTTAGCCAATTTTGTTCATGCCCTAAGGAATCAGCACATATGGAAGCCCTCAGGCTTCATACATTGACTAAAATGAAATTTGATCCAAACAAAGTGGCATATAATGTCACTATTGGAGTAAAGCTCAAGCCATACAACCATGAAGATAATTATTTTGAAGATTTTTTACAGTCGGCTGTATCCTTCGAACAAGCATTCGTGTTATAGACATTTTTGGGCACTACAACCCCAAGCATGAAATGTCCATAAACCAAGGGCTCCTAAGTCCTTAAAAGTGTTGTTCTAACCCCTAAAGGAACAAGGTCAACTGATTACAGCTTCTCCCAGAAGTTCTCCATGAAAAACTACTCAAAACTGGTCAAAACTAGATCATTTCACTTGCTCCATGGCCAGGGTGCGATGCATCGCACCTTGTAGACACGGGGAGTGCGTTTCATTTCAGAAATCCCTTCTATGGGGTGCGATGGATGGGAAAAGACAAGTGGCAGAGACAGTTTGCGAGGTGGATGATCATGGAATCTTCCAGAAACTTCTCCTGGGACACTTGCCTCTCAAAATCGCCCAAGGATGAGTAAGAGATCAATGAGATCTCCAAGTGGCATCAAGAACTATCAGAGAGAAGACACTAATCAAAAACCCAGAGCTGACTCACACCTCTGCAAATATCTATATATAGATCTCTCATCCCAGAGATCCAGAGGTTAGAGGCTAGAATTTTGCATATTGTAAGGAATTGTTGTTGGTTTCTTGAGACAAACATCAGATTGTTGGGTGATCTAAGCTTTGTATGAGGTGAAGAGGGGCTTCCTTGCTAAGAGGATGATGCTGGGTCAGAACAACTGGTTGTAACTCCCCTTGGCTCTTTCTTTTTAATCAATAAAAGCTATTCAAGTTTTCCTCCATACTCTTGTGTAATTTATGTTTGCTGCATTTGTATGGTCAATTTACATCTAATCCTAGATTGTTTATGATTATAGATCCATGTTCTTGTATAGTGATATGCTACTGTGATCTTACAGGTACTTTGTGAAGCTGGGCGTGCAAGGGAACAAGTAGCGAAGGACTATCAAGAAAGAGAGGAAACGAACCAGGAGATTAGCGCAAGACAGAGGTTGGTCTTCTTTGTTCTTCTCTATCTATACTTCATAAAGCAAAAACGAAAGTAGCTTTACTTTGTTTGTTTCCAAGGTAGCTATCACACCTTAGTGGGATAAGCAGTTCTGAGTAGACACTTTTCCCTGTAACAAAATGGCGACTCCACTGGGGACGAACTAGTTTGTTTGTTTATCTTCCTTGTTGTCTATTTCATAAACTTACAGATGGAGTCTGAAGTCATGCCAGGTAGCTTTCGAGCTGCATTTGATATGCAAATGCAAAGTAGATAAATGCCACTTCAATCAATCTCCGAGATCTGTTTATGATTTAAACAACTGATTCACAAACTCTCTGATTGCCCCTTGTGGTAGCTCTTAGATCCTCCTTAGATCTACCCCTGATTGTTGCATTACTGATTACCATTTGCTCGGCCAAAACCCATGAACTGAACTGCAAACTGTGACTCGAAACCCAAGCAAAGTCTCGTCTCTGGCCCAGTGTAGGTACTGTTCTGAGAATCTGAAATTCAGCGCACTTCCCGAGTGTAGTAGGTGCGCTGCATTTCAAATTCCCTGTGTTACAGGTGCGATGATCAGACTAGGCATTGTGCAGTTTTGGTTTATGTGATTCATTCTTTCCAGTTCTATTCATGAATTTTGCTGCCTGTGATCAGTATATCTCTGTTTGAAACCCCTTTTCCTTGCTGTTTATCCGCCTCCTTTGTACAAAAGAACTGTAAATGTTTTTGTGTGTTTGTTGAGTCATTTTTAGTTCTCCTTTGCAAAAAGTAACATAATCGCACTGTCGTCCTTTGATTTGAAAGCATCGCAAGTGTCGTTTTCAATCATAGGAAAGAGTTTGATTGCTGTAGATAGTCGATTATCTTTTTACTATTGTTTTTAGACTGAATTTGTAATTTTCCTAGTGTCGAAAACAAGTATTCATTTCCAAATCGTAAGGTGTTGTGATTGTCTCCATTTTCGATTTCGAAAAGAAACTTGTTGATAACTGTCGCTTAAAAAGTAATTCAGATTTGTGCATCAACTTTCTTTTTATCATTTACATACTAAGAAATTCAAAAACAAATACATGCATGTGCATTTGCATTTGGACAGTCTGATTGGTTTGATTTAGGAAAGTGCATTTAGAGTGTGCTCTTTGCTCTTTGTGAAAGGATTTTGTCTTTCTTTCCTTAGTAGCTAGGATTTTCATTGCACAAAGAAGATAAAAAGATTGTTTATCATCTTAGATTGCATTTTAGGAATTATACTACATCTCGCGGTGAACTTGAAAGGCAAACTTCATAAACAATATCAACTATAAAATAAATTCAATGAATCTAACAATGCTTTGGAACCTAACGCACAACATTTAGAAGTCTAGGCTAGAGACATATTCCGGCGTCGTAAAGCTTGGTAACTGCTGATCTCACTGATGGTTGGGTGATTCCTCCACTTTGAGACGATAAGTACCAGTACGGACTTGTGCTCCCACGTACCGTCGAGTATATTTTGGGAGACCCCAATAGGCTTAATCATTTATCCATAGGAAGCCGTGTCTATCACCCTATCGATCGCAATGCACTGAACACAGCATTTGGGAAGATTGACTGATGTACCGTAAAAAGTATTATGCAGTTTTGTGATTTGTTTGGTAATCCCTCTACCTAGATTTCCAGAGCAGTCCCTTTCATTCCTTTTCAGACTCTTTAACGGAAAAGGTCCATCTGAGCACTTGTCACTTCAGGCTCATTAAAACTCGAAGGCGACTAGAGTCATCTTTTGTTTTTTCTCGACTCTTAAAAATTGAAAAAACAAGTTGTGTCAAAGCATCTAAAATTCATCTAATTCGGAAACATACTTTCCCTTTATTTTTAGTCAATCGAGTAATCCGCAATCGTGGAAGAAAGTCAATTGAAACCCTGTCGTTCGCGGAGGCTTACGAGTAAACTGTCTTTGTCTTCGGAATTGAAGCTAGTACGGACAAAGCGAACTCGTTTAACCGGTTCCAAAGCTCCTGTTAAAGTTAGAACAAGTGTTCCAACAACATCAGAGACTCCAGTTACTCCAAACATTTCTGGTATCCCTGCCTCTACAGAAGAAGTTCAACAGCCACAAAAGGACAGTGGTACTGATCCTAGTCTAAGGGTAAACACTTGTGTTACCGAACCAGTTCCATCTACAACCGGTTCGGAGAGTCTTTCTCCTCAAACATTTGTCGCTGCCAATTCCATACCTTCTTTAGGACCAAAAATATTCTACGGACCTGACGGTCTACCCCTTCCACCTGGTCTGATTGCTATAGAAGAGATTGCGTAAGATCCTCCATCTAGTACTCCGTCGCAATTTGGAGTCGGGATCACTCTGTATCCTTCTTCATCAGAGGTTAGTCTACCGCTAGCGGAAGCTTCTGTAGAATCGCTAGGTAATCTTTTCGATAGACTAGAAATGTCTGAACAACCGTCAACATCTAGGACTGTGTCATCTGACACAGCGACGGCAGAACTCCCTGCTATCACTACAACAATGTTTGCCGGTATACCTTCTATCCCAAATAGCTCTCAATCGCTAGAAGGAGCCCACTCAGGGGCCATTTCGACAGTATGGTCTGTTCATGTTTGTTCATCCGGAATAATATCCGGAAACTCTTATGTTGAGTCTCAACAAATTGATCCATTTGGAGGTCAATTTGGGCAGTCTGGCCCTCAAGGGAAAACCATTCCCTTAAGTACTGGATTGCCACCATATGGGGGGTAGTATGCCATTTCATTATCCCCTCTGAGAGGACAGCCATACGGGAGTTCACAACAAAATTCGAGTTATGCTAGAATTAATTCAAGCGGTTGGGTACCGATACTACCTCAACAACCAAGAGTTGTATATTCGATGCAACAATGCTTACCTATGTCAAATATACCAACTACACCAGCTATTGTGACGGTGTCGCAAGTTCAAGCGCTGCCTATTGTATGCCAACCTCAGGTTTCTCAGGTTGTAATGCAATAGCCCCTTGACCCTGCAACTCAACCACAATCGTCGACTAGTGGAATGACACAGGTTCAAATGGATACAATTACCCCTCATCTTGGTCAAACAGTTAGTATCAGGCAAAAGCACATGGCTTCACAACCATGGCTAGTGCAATACCAACAACCGCAGTTCCAACAAGTATACCAAGGTTTTGAGCAATAGATCTTTGCAAATAGTGGACAGCTGTATATTCAAAACAGTCAAAATCAACCATTTTACAATGGTCATGCCCACCAACCTTACCAAAGTTACCAGCATCAAATGCATTATGCCGGTATGCAAAGACCAACTGCTCAGGTAATCCCATCTTATCCTAGGTATGCTTCACCTAACCTGAATCAACAGTTACCCTTCGTGGCAGCTTTAGAGTTACCTGATTTAAATTGGTTAACAAACGATCCAATCGCTTACGCCCCTTGGTGGCCAGCGATTCCGCATAAACTTCCATCAGATATTCCTAAATTTAATGGAAATCCGGGTGAAGATCAGTCGAATCATGTGATGACCTTTCATTTGTGGTGTTCATCAAACACCCTAAATGATGATTCGATTAGTCTTCGCCTTTTTCAAAGGACGTTAATTGGTCCAGCAGCAAAATGGTATATCGAATTGCCTAGAGCTTCATTCGACAACTTCAGTACCCTAGCCACAACCTTTTTAAACGATTTTCAGTTACCGATAAGGTACGAAACAAGAACGGAACTTCTTACCAACTTCAAACAAATGATGGCCACTCACATATCTAATCATATACATGAGTGGCGACGTCGTCGTAGAATGGTGAAAACGTATGTTCCCGGTCAGCTTTTAGCTGAATGGTTTATTAAGTCATTACTGCCTTCCATCATAGAAGATGTGGCAAAAGGGGGAGTCGTCACAGAAGAGCAAGTTATCACTCGTGCGCAATATTTGGACTTGATTTACACTCAGTCCCGCATTCTCTACGATAAAATACCTGACGCCCCTAGACCGGAATTCTCAGTTCCTCCTCCTCCTAAATCAAACAATGACTCTCATGCTGGCGATGGCATGATTGGCGCAACAGACACGAAATCGACAAAGGCTACATCTAAAAAGGCCCGTAAGATTTTTGGTCAAAATGCAAAAGAGGAACTTCTTGCCTCGGAAGTAAATGCCGTATCGACAGATAAAGGCAAAGAAACCAAGCAACCAGGGGGCAAGAAGAAAGGCAAAGGGAAGAAGAAGAAACAGGAAGAATCATCACCTGAAAAATCTTCTGCAAACCCTCCTGGAAATAGGAAACTAAAATATCCATGCATGATATGTGATGAGGATCATCGGACAACAGATTATCCACACAAAGCTGAGCTTAAAAAATTCTTCAAGAATTCAAAAACCTCAGCAGTGTTAACCGATCCATTTCCAAACCCAGGAAAAAATCTGGTTGACAGTGGAAATGCTTCCCCATCTCAAGTGCTGATGTTGTCGGTTTCAAAACAGCAAAATGACGCTTTGATATCAACAAGGAACAAAGATTATGGGAATCCACAGCTTTTGAACAACAAGGATAAAGATCAACCTAGTAGTTCGACAACAACTTCGACAGAATTTGCGCCGCCCATCATTCCTGAACTGACAATAAAACCGCCAAAGGGAGTAGTACACAAATCGACATTTAATCCTCGTGCTAGAGCAGCACAGCATTATAATATAGTGGAAGACCTAGCCCAATCGCCGTCCGTTATGTCGACACTTGAGGTACCACAAAATTGCCCCTCCCAAAAGCAAGCTTTATTATCAGCAATAGGTGGGATTGACCCAGTGGATTCCAATCTTGTGGCATTTGATCATAAAGGATATGATCCTCAGTTACCAGCTCAATTAGCTTTCCTTATTCAAGTGAAAGTCCTCAACAAAACTATTCATCGAACAATTATTGATGAGGGGGCATCTACATGTATTATGTCGATGAGTTGCTGGAAAAATTTAGGCTCACCACCCTTTTCGAGATCGTCAATGACGTTAAAAGCATTTGATGGACGACATTACACTCCATACGGGATTTTAAGTAACTTGCAAGTTGAACTGGGGGGGAAAATAGTAGAAATTGATGTTGAAGTAATCGACGGAAACCTCGATTACAACATCCTACTAGGAAGGCCCTGGATATATGCCATGGCCGCAGTTGTGTCGACCTACTTCAGGAAGATTGCATTTCCCTTTCAAGGAGGAATTACAATCGTCGACCAACAAACATTTCTCCCCAACAGTTCACAAGTTACGAGAAGCATTCCAATGATCCATGGAAGCAATCATTCACTTAAAAATATCGGAGTAGGTCTCCTAAAAGACCTTGCCTTAATGGGTACTTTTACCCTACCGCCTCCAAGTAATCTAGCGGAAGTGGCCATAGTGGAAACCTACAATATGAAATCTCCTATATCTAATGGATTCGGAAGATTCCTAAACATTTTGTCAGCATGGATCATCACCATTTTAGAAATATTGTAGCAATCAATTTTCTTGGCTTGTGGGGCAAACCCAAATCAACGCTCATCGAGTGTTTGGATAGATAGGTCCAAGGAATATGGCAGCTCTTCAGATCCTTGGTCGTGAGTGCATGTCACCGATAAAGGAATTGTTCAATCAATGGTAATTGAAGGGGCACTGTGGGAAGATTACCACCATCGTTCCCATCTTCCGAATTACCACGAAGATTATTCCGGCAACCTTAATCATCCTTCAGTTTTTGATTTTCTATCAAATACTGTAAATACGGTGGATTCTGAGGACGGTTCTTATCTCATGTCAACCTCGTTAAAAAATGAAACAAGGAGTCATGAGGATAGTTCTTTTACTTTGTCAACCTCATTAAAAAATGAAACAAATCCCCTTTCCAAATCTCAAAGGTAAACCTTCATTCCGACCACCGCGTTGAATGCAATGAAGCTTGGGGGGCATGCACCTCGATCTACATTATTATGCTAGGGGCATGCAAGCTTATCACGAGCAGTGTTGCTGCAGGGTTCAAGCTCGTTAAAAAATAAACCCACATCGAGCAGTTTTAGCGCATAGTTCAAGCTCGTTAAAAAATAAACATAAGCCATGAGCAAATGTTTCCCCCCGCGTTTAAGCTCATTAAAAAATGAACTATTTCCTGGTAAATAACCATTGTGAATGTAGTACTTCAGCCTTTAAAAGCCTTGGTCGTGTTCTCATCATCACCTCCACTCTGTATTGGCCGATAATTCACCTCCATTTGATTGTTTACCCCTTTTGAGGAATAGTTGTGAAGAGTGATCTCACTAGCCATCCTCGTAACACTGCTGTGATTGGAACATTCCAAACCTTACCTGGAATCAGCTGCTACCCAATTTTATCACTCGTTCCTCAAAAGACGAGTCTCCTTTAAGAAATTTTAAACTAACTCGTAAAATATGAAAAGATTGCCGAGCCATTGGCCTCTCCAGCTCGTTAAAGGGACCGGAAGTGTTATCCCTCCTCTAAATTTTAATCTTTTTGGACCTGAGGGATTATTACACAAAAAGATTGAGCACTTGTTTTGTTCGGCTCGTTAAAAGTATCAAAAATTCATCCCTTCTGTATTGTTTTATACTTTTTCGAACTTAAGGGATTAGATGAAGAAAAAGGAATTTTGGAGTTTCCTTTATGTTCCTTTTCAGACTCTCTAAAATTGAAAAGGACTGAGTTATCTTTGTCGTTAAACTCGTTAAAATTTAATAGCGAAAAACTTGTCTATAGACAAGAACGAGTTTCACTATCGCTAGGCTCGTTAAAACATAGCGATGGGTTTGCCCGAAGGGAAAATTATAAAACAAGCATATGTTATCCTCCTCAAGCTTGAAAAAAATAAAGAGGTACTGGTCAGCAATGACTGGGGAAAATTGGGAAGAAAACTTGAGGAAACTTTGTTGGTAGCAAGTCGCTCTTGAACATGACACTTTCACTCTGCATCCAAGTCGGGTTGGGTTGTTTCATTCACCGGTCACATCACCATGGTCCCATCACACCATCCACATTTGGGGTTAATGCTACCAATCCATCACGTCAGTGTCGCCGATATGTTCAAGAGAAGTCATTTAGAGAATTCACCTGTGTCTCACCCGCTACAATACATTCATACTCCATTCTTTCATGACCGCCACCCTAAACTGTATGTCATCAGATCGTTTTCACCTCCATTAAAATCATTTGCTCCGTTCCATGTCATTGATGTGGGATTCATTAAGGGCCTCCTGTGACGGATCACTTCTTGTCGACATCAGCTCATTATCCAAGAAGTCGATCTAGGAACACCCCGTTCAGTACTTTGAAGCTTGCATGCCTCAATGGCAAGTTTCTCACTTCTGGCGACAGGTTTACATCAATGGCCTTCGACCAAAAGATTTTGCGTGGTGTTCGACGCCAAGTCCTTTATTCACACCACGTGAATTGTACTGCAGTACCTTGAGGGTCATTATCATTATCGGTGATTCCTCTCGCGCTTGTTAACAGCTTACATCATTGGCTAGTAATCAGGCGATGTCTTTCCAAGTTCGACTCCAGAACATCTCTCACATGGATAGACTTGTACTTGGAGTGAAGATCAGACGAGATTGAAGACCCCGGATCTAGTTTCATCCATCCGGGCTGTGATATATATTAAGGGAAATAAAGACATCAAATGTACACAGATAATCATCCAATCAAAGGGATGATGGCTCTACCAGAATCATCAGTCTACACTCAGACGATTGTCTGTCCTATGTACATGAAAATGAATTTATAAAGTTAAGCATGGGAATGCCCGCCTCAACTAGATCATGAAAATATTTTGAAGATAATTTATTGTATTGTATCTTATTACAGGTCTCCTCCCAGCTTGAAAGAACTTCGGATCCTCATAATAAAGCATTTCACTCGACATCAAAAGATTAACGACCTCATGCTTTAGGGGGCAACTGTTATAGACATTTTTGGGCACTACAACCCCAGGCATGAAATTTCCATAAACCAAGGGCTCCTAAGTCCCTAAAAGTGTTGTTCTAACCCCTAAAGGAACAAGGTCAACTGATTACAGCTTCTCCCAGAAGTTCTCCATGAAAACCTACTTAGAACTGGTCAAAACTGGATCATTTCACTTGCTCCATGGTCAGGGTGCGATGCATCGCACCTTGTACACATGGGAAGTGTGTTTCATTTCAAAAAGCCCTTCTATGGGGTGTGATGGATGGGAAAAGACAAGTGGCGGAGACAGTTTGTGAGGTGGATGAGCATGGAATCTTCCAGAAACTTCTCCTGGGACACTTGCCTCTCAAAATCGCCCAAGGATGAGTAAGAGATCAATGAGATCTCGAAGTGGCATCAAGAACTATTAGAGAGAAGACACTAATCAAAAACCCAGAGCTAACTCACACCTCTACAAATATCTATATATAGATCTCTCATCCCAGAGATCCAGAGGTTAGAGGCTGGAATTTTGCATATTGTAAGGAATTGTTGTTGGTTTCTTGAGACAAACATCAGATTGTTGGGTGATATAAGCTTTGTATCAGGTGAAGAGGGGCTTCCTTGCTGAGAGGATGATGCTGGGTCAGAACAACTGGTTGTAACTCCCCTTGGCTCTTTCTTGTTTATCAATAAAATCTATTCAAGTTTTCCTCCATACTCTTGTGTAATTTATGTTTGCTGCATTTGTATGGTCAATTTACATCTGATCCTAGATTATTTATGTTTATAGATCCATGTTCTTGTATAGTGCTATGCTACTATGATCTTACAGGTACTTTGTGAAGCTGGGCGTGCAAGGGAACAAGTAGCGAAGGACTATCAAGAAAGAGAGGAAACGAACCAGGATATTAGCGCAAGATAGAGGTCGGTCTTCTTTGTTCTTCTCTATCTATACTTCATAAAGGAAAAATGAAAGTAGATTTACTTTGTTTGTTTCTAAGGCAGCTATCACACCTTAGTGGGATAAGCAGTTCTGAGTAGACACTTTTCCTTGTAACAGTTCGAATGGGCAAAGGAGAATCTAAAATGTTAATATTTTCAAAGATTTTCAGGAATTCAGAAATGAGAGGCTCCAGGTGATCCCAATGCATCTATTAAAGCCTGAGGATAAGTCTACACCAAGTGTCACTGTTGATGGTGGAGGTCCTAGCTCTCAAGCAGACTCTCAGGTAAACACTGAGAAGACACCAGACATAGGGAAACCCCAAGACGTAGACAACACAACTGAATCCAGTAGGAAGTTAGTTGAGAAACAAGTGATGAGCGCCCCAACTATAGAGATAAATTCAAAGGCCAAAGGCAGTAGTTTGGAGCAGGAGTGGGATTATTTTAACCAGAAATCGTAAGGCACTCCTAAAGCCTCAAATACCCAAGAAATAGAGGAATGTAAAACTCCTCTACAAGTTCATAAGGATACAGAGCCCAAGTCTATTGGCAAATAGTCCACGCCTATGGAGGAACAAGTAATAATGTCCCAACATACTGAAAGTATCCCTTCTCTGCCCACATCAGAAATTGTTCTGAAAGTAACTAAAATACCTCCACTTGATGTGTTCTATAGCCATCTCTACAAGGTTGTAGTTAGAAGGCAGAGAAAAAGGAGAAGGGTAGATACACCCAAATTCGCACCTAGAAATGAGATGATGGACATTGTTTGGAAGGACATTCCTTTCAATCTGACCAAGAACTTGACTAGACTATCACAGTTCATGGGAGCATACGCATCGACCACTATGGACAAGGCTACTGAGGTCTCTACTTTACTGAGGGAAAAAGAGGAGAGGATTGCGTAGCTCAAACAAGAGCTCGAGACAGAGAAAGCAAGTGCAAACAGGCAGGTGGTTGAGCAACTCGCACAATTGCATCAAGACATGGAGGTCCTAAAAATAAGCCATGAAGCCAATATATCAGCCAAAAACATGAAACTCCAAGAAATATAGAAATCCATGGAAAGATACAAGGATGTTACCACTACTGAAGAGTTTATTAAAGAGGCCCTGGAATTAAATTACCTTCTGGTGAATCAATAGGAATATTTTTGCCAGAAGATGTCACACATTACTCCCTATCTGACTACTAGCGACCAACTGATAGATAAGGAAATCGACTAGAGAAAGAAGTTCAACGATTTAAACAACCAAATATTTGAGTTCATCGAATGGAAGGAAATAGAAGATGGAAGGAAAGCCAATCTACTTGAGATTAAGGAAACTCATAAAGACATTCTCTTCACAAATTGGGATGCAAGAATCAAACAGGCCGAGATAGCAGTCGCAAGGGCAGTCGGGGTATCAAAGAATATCATTAAGGCAGTGAATCACATCCTGTTCACCCCCAATCTAATTAAAGAAGGCAATACGAAAGAAATGCTTGATTTAAATGCTCAGTATACAAGTTGGCAAGAAAATGCGAGGAGTCAAAGAGAGGCAATTACAAAATTGACCACGACTAATTGGGAGTTGTATTGGTAGTATCTTCTTAAGCTAAATAGCCAGATTATGACTCTCAACTGTTCCCTTCATACGACTCAACGGATGCTGCCACCGCCCACCAATGTGAGCTTCACAGGATAGCTCAGGACACCTTTCGGGGCACCTCCTCAAATTCAACAGATGATCGATATTTCTGATTTAAAGGACAAGTTCGCAGAAAACAAGTCGTCCTCTTAGTTCTTTTTGTTTAGCCTCTGTTTATTTTTGGAGTTAGTTACCTAGTTAGCAGGAAGGTTGTTCGAAACCTCCTCAAATTTTGTATAATCTATTTTTGCACATTAGTTAGAATAGTATTTATACCCTTCTCGTGCATTTAGAGAAGAGTCTAGAATTTTATCAAAAACATTTGCAAAGAATGCACTATTGTAAGTTTGTGAATGCTTTGGTGAAATTATGAAACATGATCGTTTGCTTTAGATATCAGACTACTTTCCTTTGTTGATGCACTTTTGTATTCTTGGGAAACAATTTGATTTGAAGAAAGAAGTTGGCCTATGTCATTTGTCAAATGAGCAAGACTTCACACATATGGTACTATTATATTGTATGATTGATTATGTTTACATTTAATTAGTGGCAAAACATTACTTTCATGAATTATATGTCAGATTTATTGTTTCTGTTAAGTGTTAATTGCACTTTTGTATGATGCCTAGCTAAAATTGTGATTTTCTTATATAACTCATCATATATGCAATATATTTTATAGATTCCTTCGACCAACTATTTCGTGAGAGGAATTATCTTTTACGTTATCATCTTTGTTTAGTTGTGTTCAATCTTTATTATCACATGTTAAACATATATCTTTGTAGATTGCATACCACATAGAAATACCCAGGTTTATATTAGAATAAGTTAGTTAGAGAAATTGCATCATAGAATAGGTCACTTATATTATCATTATTCTATTGCAAACACTCATGAACCACCCACTCTCATCTTAAAACCCACATTGGGAAACTGGTTCCATTATCCCTAGTCAAAGCCACTACTTTAAATGGAAAATGAGTTGTCTTAAGGTCTAGACCGGGTGGTTGTCCCCCATGTTTCGGCAACAGAATTGTTGCTAAAAGGATGGAATTCAACTGTGAATGGCATATAAACCTAAATATCATTCGAAAAGCATTCATAAGAGTCTAAACACCTCCACCATTTCTACACCTTCTGAAACTCATTCATAATCTCTTGATCGGAAGTCTGAAGTTGTAGAAACATCTCCCTCATCTGCTAAAGTAGTAAGGCAACCGCCCTCTCCAGATTACACTCTCAAGTCTCCTGAAGTTCATTCTTTGATACAAAAATTGGAACAAATATCCATTTCTATCGAGAAACCAGAGAGACCTGAAGTGTGTAAAGAAAGTGTTACCTCCTTATTACAACAAACTGGTGTATTGACTAGGTTGAAAAGTGAAAACCTTGGAGTCTCCCCTTTCGAGTTCCCCATCCCTCCACAACGTAGGAAAGTTACTTCATCAGGATCTGAATCGGATAAAAACGAGATCACATCACCTTCCCATCCATTCACTTCCCAATCCACGACTTCTCACTTATCCACTTCTCCAATTAGTAATACAATTAGCAGTACTAACCCAATAGTAAGCTCTTCGCCATCTATACCTACTTCTGGACTGACCTTCCCATCTTCTCGATTCCCAACTCAAGTTATGGCCAATCAACCTTGGACAAATCTTGGTGCTGTCCTAGTTGTAAATCCAAATGCGCTCCCAACAAACCCAAAAAAATGGCTGCCTAAGTATAATCCTAACGATGCACTCTTGGCTGAAAAACATCTAACTAATTTTATGTTAGCCATGAATCTCAATGGGGTTGCACATGAAGATGTTGTAATCAGACTGTTTCCTTATACTTTCCAAGGATCTACTGGGTCTTAGCATTTTCCCTTCCAGTGGGTTTAATTAGAGACTATGATACTTTTCAAGAAGTATTTCTTGGAAAATTTGGTGATGATATGACCATAGCATCCTTGATCAATGATATTTCTAATTTGGAAACTAATCCAGATGAAAAGATCAAAGATTTCAACCCCAGATTTAATAAATTGCTAAATAGAATCCCAGCTGCCTCTAAACATATTGTAGATGTACAAATAGAATGGTATATATCATCTCTTCCTTCTAATATTATGATTTTTGTAGATAGAGCCAATAATGATACCCTTGTAGAAAACATGAAAGAGGCCCTATCTGTAGAAAGAAGATTCATAGCTTTGGAAAAGAGATATAAAACAGATGAAAGGAAGTCAAAGAAAGTAACATTTAAGGATCACTCTAAGAAGAAAGCTTCAAAGGACCCTTTCGATCTCGAATTCCTTCAAAAAGTGTTAAAAACAATGTGTAATGAAATTGTAGAAATTAATAATAGGTCACATAATCCTCTGCTCCCAAGAAAAATTTTCAATCATTCAAAAATTACCCTTCTTCTACATCACAACCCCCAAACACCATTTCAAATGCTAAGTCTGACTAAGAATCAGAAGATGATTCGCCAAATGAAGGGGAAGCTGAAACAAAAGAAGAAATTGAACTAAATGGCATGTGGGATTTCATTCTCCCAATTGAAGAAGAGGCATAATCAATTTCAGTGACTACAAGAAGTAAAAAACTCTCCTGACATGTCTATCACAAATCAGAAGCAAAAATATGCTACTCCTGTAAAGGAGAAAACAATACATAAGAAATCTAAGACTAGCCAAACCAATCCTATTCCTCCAGGTTCTCCAAATGCCTCAAATACATTGGTAATATTAGATACAGTCGAATACAATATAGTGAAAGACATGAAAAATACTAGAGCTAACATCTCGTTGCATGAGCTCACTAAACTCAAGCAACAATAGAAGATTCTATTAAGAGAGTTGAAGGTAGTTCCATTATCTCCCCTGCCATCTACTGTAGCTACTCAAGCTACCTACGATATGAGAAAACCACCTCATCCTCAAACAAAGTAGATCCTTCAGATCTATTCTGATTGGGGATACATCTATTTTTCATGTTCCTGCATTTATGCTCACTTATGAAATTTTCAACAGGAATTTCACAATTGCCTTGTTCATTCAGGAGCCTCCTCAAATATAATGCCAAGAGCTGTATGTACGAAATTGAACATTACACCTCAAAAATATGTAGTACACATAGTTCAGTTAGATAAGACAAAAGTAGAGGTGCTTGGAGAAATAACATTAGTTTCAATTAGGTTTTCCCCTAATCCAAAAGTTTCACAAATAATTGATATTTTGGTGGTTGTTATCCCTGAATTTCATGGTTTTATTCTTCGTAGGGATTGGTCTAAAAAGTTGCACGGTTATTTCGCAACTGATTGGTCTCACATGTGGTTGCCACACAAAGAAAATTAGGGTAGACCAAGAGAAACTCTTGAAATATGCAGTCACTGACCTCGAGGCAAGCAAAGAACCCATTTCCTTCACTCATAATATCATTGGAAATTACTCAGTCGAGTCCTCTTTAGGATCCTTTAATGCTCATAGATCTCGCTTTTTAGATAACGCTGTAATTTCTCAAATCAAAATTTTTTCACAAACATATGCTTCCAAATGTCTAAATTTAGTAGATAAAGTTTCTAACAACTCTCTTTTTTGGACTCTCTATTTTGATGGTTCTAAATCAGAAGATGGCACAGGTGCAGGATGCATTGTGATCAATCCGCAAGGAGAGAAAAACATGCTAGCCTGCGGACTTGAATTCCAGTGCACTAATAATATCGCTGAATATGAAGCACTGATCCAAGGACTGTATAAAGCCATCGGTCTTAATGTCAAATACCTGAAATTATATGGTGATTCTGAAATAATTGTGAAACAGGTGACAAATACAATCCATTGTGTCTTTGGGCACCTTAAATACTATCAATCTTTTGCTCAGAAATTGACTTCTCATTTTTCTGATTTCAACATATATTCAATCCCTAGATTGCAAAACGCAAGTGTTGACTTACTTGAATGTGGCATCCAGGCTTATACCCTCAGAAGACTTTAGTCCAGAAAAATTTTCAGTAGAGTTAATATTTAGGCCATCTATTCCTGACAATGTAACAAATTGGATAGTATTCAACAACGATGCAGATATAGTTAATTTCCTTACCTTCGAAGGATCGTATAAAGAACAGATCATAAATGAACATGAGCCTGATCTAAAAATCAAACATAATCATGATCAAAACCCAATCCCAAAGTCTATTGTGAAGATGGAAGATCTTTATGATCTACAGGATAGGTTCAAGAAAATTACTAAATCCAGAACTCAAAGTTCTACTTTGAGATTTAAAGTAGTGAACCTAGGATCAAATGAAAAACCTTAAAATGTCAACCTAGGTCTTGACCTATCATCTGAAGAAATAATATCATTCATTAGGTTATTGAAAACATATAAAGGTGTCTTTTCCTGGGAATATGCAGATCTCAAGACCTATGATACCTCTATAATTCAACATACCATACCCATGACTTCAAATGGAAAGCCAGTTCAACAAAAGCTTCACAAAATTCACCCAAACCTTTACAGTCAAATCAAATCTGAATTGAACAAGCTTCTGAAGGCCAAAATAATCTTCCCTATTAGACATTCTAAGTGGGCATTGAATATGGTACCCGTAAGGAAAAAGAACGGTGATGTTAGGATTTGTATTGATTTTAGAAACCTGAATAAAGCTTGTCAAAAAGATAGTTTTCCCTTGCCTACTATGGAACAGATACTGCGGTCAGTTGCAGGTTCCAAATTAATGTCTTTTCAAGATGGATTTTCAGGATATAATCAAATCATTGTGCATCTAGATGACAGATTAAAGACAACATTCAGGACCAAGTGGGTAACATATGCCTATCATAAGATGCCTTTTGAACTCATTAATGTTGGTGCCACATTTCAACATGCTATGAACATTGCCTTCGGAGGTCTAATTAATAAATCAATTTTTATTTACTTGGCTGACATCATAGTCTATTCTAAGGATAGGAACAATCATTTAAGTGACCTAAAGCACATTTTTGAAAATGCAAGAAATATGTCATTTCCTTAAATCCCAAAAAACCTTATTTTGCTTTACCAGAAGGAAAACACCTTGGGTTTATAGTATCCAAGAAAGGAATTTACATTGATCCTGATAGATTTCAAGAGATTGAAACGATTCCCCTCCCACACAACAACAAAAAATATGCAATCGTTCCTAGGAAAAATAAATTTTATAAAAAGATTTGTCCCAGATTTTTCACAAATTGTCCTACCCCTTCAAGCAATGATAAGAAAAAATGCAGTTTTTAGATGGAACAAGGATGAAAGTGAGTCATTTGAGTTGATTAAAAAAGCCATTATTAATGATCCTTCATTGAAAACCCTTGAATTTCTCAAAACTTTTGTATTATATATTTTTCATTTGATACATCATATGCAGCAGTTTTGACACAGCTGAACGATGAAAATATCAAGGCACCCATCTCCTTTTTTAGTTCTAACTTGCAAGGTGCCGAACTAAATTATTCAGATGTCAAGAAACAAGAATTTTTTGTTTTTAAAACTTTAAAACATTTTAGACATTTTCTTCTTAAAACCCATAGAAAGATGGTTGTACCCTACCCTGTAGTAACACAACTATTGATCCAAAGAGAACTAGGGGAGAAAATATTGGGTAACTGCACTCCAGGAAAATGATGTAGAAATCCAACAACCTAAAATTGTCGTGGGCCAAAGATTTTGCAGGATGTTAACAGGAGCTTCCCAGTTACCAATAGAAGAAGAAGATCAAGGTAATGACGTGAAAATATCAGAGGTAAGCTTCAATGGCACATAATCACAATATGATGATTTGATGTTTTATCTAAAAAACGGATATGCTCCTATGCATTTTAATTATAAAACAAAGAGAGCTTTAAGATTGAAATCAAATCAGTATGAACTAGTCAATGATGTATTTTTTAGGAAAAATTATGATTCAGTATTGCTAAGATGCCTAGAGAAACTTGAAGCCGAAAAGGTGATGCAGGAATTACATGATGGACCAACTAGAGAACATTTTGGAGGAATTACCACAGCTCACAAAATCCTATATGCAGGATATTATTGGCAAATGGTATTTAAATATGCACATGAATATGCAAAGAAGTGAAAAACTTGTCAAACCGCAGGCGGAAGAGAAAGAATGTCAGCATTCCCTTTACAACTAGTTAACATCCAACAACCATTCAAACAATGGGGATTAGACATAATTGGTGAGATTTTTCCTAACTCTTCCAAACAACATAGGTACATCCTTACAAACACTGATTATTTTACAAAGTGGGTAGAAGCTATCCCATTAAAGATAGCTAATACATAAAACATCACAGACTTCATTGATCAGTATATAATCACCAGGTTTGGCTTACCCTTAGCTTTAATGTTTGACAATTCATCTTACTTTTCTAGAAATACAATGGTAGAATTTTCTCTTAAGTGAGGTTTCAAGTTGAAATATTAAGACAATTACTATCCTCAAGGTAATGGATTAGTAGAATCAACAAACAAGAACCTCATTAGAATTATCAAAAATACTATTGATCAAAATCATAGAAATTGGCAGAAAGCATTAACATTCGCTCTATGTGCAGACAAAATTGCTCAGAAATCCTCTATTAGTTCTTCTCCTTTTGGTTTAGTTTATGGAAAGGAAGTTGTTCTTCCCACAAACATAGCAATCCCATCTCTTTCCCTAGTACAATTCATTGATGAAAACCCTTCATCTTCTCTCCAGGCTAGACAATTTCAAATTCTCAAGCTTGAAGAAGAAACAGAAAAGGCCAAAGCAACCCACTTCCATCATCAACAATTAGTCAAATATTATTTTGACACAACTTCTGCCAATTAAAAAACACTTGAATTAGGTGACTTGGTTTTGAAATGGGAAAAAGTAGATGAGGAAAAAGGTAGACATACCAAATTCCAAAGACTACGGCTTGGCCCTTTTCAAATCATTGAAAAAATTGGACAATCGACGTTTCTTTTACAACACTTGTCAGGTAAGAAGGATTCTTTGCTTAATGGGAAAAATTTGAAAAAATACTTTTCCTAGGATATAACCTCTTCCAATTTTGTAACATATTGCTTTTTAGGAAAATAATGGTTAACTAGTATTTATTTTTGGCTTTTCAAAATAAAATCTTTGATAACATTTCATTTTTTTTTTTTCTTTTTTTTTTTTTTTTTTTTTTTCGCTTTTATAAGAAAGTAAGAGTTAGAAGGAATAATTAGGACATTTGAGTAGTAAAGTAAACTTGATTTCTTTGGAAAAACTTGATCTTTCTTAAAACATTTATTTTACGAACAAACTCTTATCTTTATAGAATATGAAGGTTTTGTTATCAGTGAAGAAAGGAATCTTTAACCTAGTAAGGACTTTCTACAAATCAATATATTAAAAACTCTATCATTATCAACCAAAACTCTCAAAAGAGCCAATGATCCGCCCCTTAAGTTAAAATTTTCCTTTTTTAGAGTGTAATTCTAAAATATATAAACTAAGAAGATAAAAATTCTCATTATGAGCTTGTTTACCATATTCATCGGGAAGTGATTAAACTGATATTACCAATATTGCATATCAAATAGGGTAATAGCTAATGATATCCTCGATCAGAAGACGAGGGATCTCATCAAGGGCTAGCTTGTTTAATTTAGTTACAACCAGTGAATGGCATTGTCATTAGTAGGTTACCATGCCTAGATAATGTCTTTTAAGAAACCAAAAAAAGAGAAAGATTACATTCAAAAAAGGAAAAAAGGGACAAGGTCCAAATCCCAGTGAAAATCATTTTGAAATTTGAAAATTCATACAGATGGGATAATGAATCATTGTTGGTTAAAAGATAACCCTGTCGAGGCTATGAACGCCTGTTGGTAGCAAATGATCTATCTGTGATAAATGAGTAAACACCAAAAAACTAATCTATAGAAGACACCTGCTATATTACTTTAAACCTTATTATTGGCTGATGCGAATGTTTATACATCTACCATTACAAGAGTAATGTAATTAAGTAAATCAGCTGAGCAAGCAACGATGATTCCAAAGAAATGTTGTTTACCTTATAAATCATGTAATCATTATTCTTATAATTCTAATTACTTTGAAAGTTTTTAGAAACTTCAGAAAAATACCTAGAGATAATTGGTTCTCCCAAGTGAATCGCCAATTGTTGTACTACGAAACAATGCCCCCATTTACAAATAACAATAGATAAGGTTAGAGTTATAAATGGGGACCCTTTTAAATTTTTAGGCTTATGATAATAATACCTAACTCTAAGAAATTACCTAGAAAAACCTTGCAAAACGAACTAAGGATGAAATCCACATCTCAAATCACAAATCGCACTTTTCTGCATGACTGTTTTAAAACACCTTCAAAAAAATTGTGATATGCGATTAAGTCCCCCGTTGCAATAACAACACCTTGTCATTTCGCACTTCGTACAGTTCACAAGAAACTTAACCATGCCATGAGAATGGCTGTTAGCGATTTCCGAAATGAGATATTTTGATATCCGCAATCACATTTCACTTGATGCATCTGGTAGCACTATATTGTATCCCTTTAAAGATTGTGATGCGTGATTAAGAGTGGTAAAACGTGTGAAATAATTATGTTTTAAATACCAAAACAAATTTGTTGACAGGTTAATAAATATTTAGCAACCCGAGGAAGGATAATCATTTTCCAGGTTATGGGTAGTTATAATCGAGTATCTCACTAAACACTTCTCATGATACAAAGTCATTTCAGAGAAGCTTTCAGTCCTAATTACCTGATATTGTCTGCACTGATATATCTTGTCTATTTCAGCCAAGCGACAAAAGACATGTCACTAAGAAAGGTGATGCAAAAACAAAGCAAACGGACCATTGTGGAATCTGAGTTTACAGAGATAGCTCTTATCTTCGCTAATATAGTTTTTGATGATGTCGGAGGCACAACATCTTGGGAAGTGATTTACAATAGGCTGGAGGACGAGCGTCCTAAAATGACTGTTACGAGAGAAACAACTAACTCAACAAGCCCTTTAGGAATTCAATTCAGAGATGCTTCCTATTCTTTTCTTCATATGATAGGATCAAGAGCTAAAAACCTCCCATATATAGATATGATCAGGTGGGTGATCGAAAACCTTATCATTAAAGACAAGAAATTCAAGAATTCAAGAATGGAGCTCATAGGGTTGTTTAGAGCAGAGGACTTGAAGAAAGTGTACCACATACCTGACCCGCAAGGTATCTACAATAACACATTTGTGGCTAACTTCGTAAAGAAGAACCCAGACCCCTTGAAGCTAATCCATGGTTGGAGAGTGTTGGACAACAAATTCAAATATGACAAATCCGGTATGTATGCTATAGCCTCTTTGGAAAACCCCTACAACTATGCAGTAGCCATGTTATGTAGATTGTATGGGCTACCCAATAATACTAAGTTTTCAATAGAATGGATTACTCTGATTGATGCATGTGTTAATTCCCATATCATTAATTGGCCTTCCATCCTATCTGATAACCTAGCCACCACCATTACTGAATATAGATAGAAGAAAGCCTCCTCTTCAAATAACCTCCCTCCCTTCTATTTTAGTGCCTGCATTATGGATGCTATCTGTTTTTGCATGACATTTCCAACCATGGGTTGGAAATGGACCTTACAGGATCCCTACCCAATCCATCTCAGTCATAAACAAATATGTGAATCGAATTACATACCTCACTTCTATAAGATATTTCATGTTTTTGTGTTTCCCCTACATCAAATAATTTTCAATAAGAAAGCCCCTAGGTTTTCCCAGGAAGCTACAGTAGACCTACTTACTGTTGGAAAATATTTCATTGAAGAATGGTTCACCTACAGTAGAGTTTTTTGTAGCACAGCCGATTGACATGTCTTTCCTTTATATGTTTTTAATCAATTATTAACAAGAGAGATTTCCTATCAGACTGTGGGAAGGGGCCTGACTAAAGTTCACAAAGGCGACAAGAAGTCATTATGGCCACTTTCACTGTCAAATGTGGTTCTTTTGCTTTAGCTAATTTTGTTCATGATACTAAGGAATCAACACATATGGAAGCCCTCAGGCTTCATACATTGCCTAAAAGAAAATTTGATCCAAACAAAGTGGCATATAATGTCACTATTGGAGTAAAGCTCAAGCCATACAACAATGAAGATAATTATTTTGAAGATTTTTTATAGTCAACTACATCCTTCGAACAAGCATTCAAATAGGAAAAGGATAATTTGAACCCTGAATATTTTCAAAGATTTCAGGAATTCAGAAATGAGAAGCTCCAAGTGATCCCAATGCATCTATTAAATCCCGAGGATAATTCTACACCAAGTGTCACTATTGATAGTGGAGGTATTAGCTCTCAAGTAGACTCTCAATTAAACACTGAGAATAGACCAGAGATAGGGAAACCCCAAGATGCAGACAACACAGCTGAATCCAGCAGGAAGTCAGCTGAGAAACAAGTGATGGGTGCCCTAACAAAAGATATCAGTTCAAAGGCCAAAGGCAGTAGTTTGGAGTAGGAGTGGGATCAGTTTAATTAGAAATTGCAAGGCACTCCCAAAGCCTCAAATACCCAAGAAACAGAGGAATGTAAAACTACCCTGCATGTTCATAAGGATACATAGCCCAAGTCTATCACCGAACAGTCCATGCCTATGGAGGAATGAGAAACAACATCCCATCTTACTGAAATTATCCCTGCTCTGCCTGCATTAGAAATTGTTCTAAAAGTAACTGAAATAACTTCATTTGATGTGTTCTATAGCCCTCTCCACAAGGTTGTAGTTAGAAGGCATAGAAAAAGGAGAAGGGTAGATACACCTGAATTCCCACCTGGAAACGAGCCGATGGATGTTGTTAGGAAGGACATTCCATTCAATCTGACTGAGTACTTAACTAGACTACCACAATTCACGGGAGCATACACATCGACCAATATCGACAAGGCTATTGAGTTCTCTACTTTACTAATGGAATAAGAGGAGAGGATTGCACAACTCGAACAAGAGCCCGAGACAGAGAAAGCAAGTGCAAACAGGTAGGTGGCCGAGCAGCTCGCACAATTGCAGCAAGACATGGAGGTCCTAAAAATAAACCATGAAGCCGATATATTGGCCATAAACATGAAACTCCTAGAAATGCAGCAATCCATGGAAAGATACAAGGATGTTCCCACTACTGAAGAGTTTATTAAAGATGCCCTGGAATTAAATTCCCTGCTGGTGAAACAGCAGGAGTATTTCTACCAGAAGATGTCACACATTACTCCCTATCTAACTACTAGCGACCAACTGACAGATAAGGAAATCAACCAAAGAATGGAGTTTAACGATTTAAACACCAAAATATCTGAATTCATTGAATGGTAGGAAACAGAAGATGGAAGGAAAGCCAATCTACCCGAGATTGAGGAAACTCATAAAGACATTCTCTTCATAGGTTGGGATACGAGAATCAAAAAGGCCAAGCTAGTAGTTGTAAGGTCAGCCAAGGTATCGAAGAATATCATTAAGGTAGTGAATCACATCCTATTCGCCACCAATCTCATTAAAGAAGGCAATACGAAAGAAATGCCTAATTTAAATACTCTGTATAAAGGCTAAGGAAAGGCAGGGAGTCAAAGAGAGGCAATTACAAAACTGACCATGACCAACTAGGAGTCGTATTGGCAGTATCTTATTAAGTGACATAACCAGATTATGACTCTCAATTGTTCCCTTCATACGAATCAACAGATGTTGCCACGGCTCACCAATGCGATCTTCACAAGACAACTTAGGACATTTTGAGGCACCTCCTCGAATTCAACCGATGATCGATATTTGAGATTTAAAGGAAAAGCTAGCAGACAGCAATTCATCCTCTTAGTTGTTTTTCTTTAGCCTCTGTTTACTTTTGGAGTTAGTTACCTAGTTAGGAGGAAGGTTGTTTGAAACCTCCTCAAATTTTGTATAATCCATTTTTGCACATTAGTTAGAATAGTATTTATACCCTTCTCGTGCATTTAGAGAAGGGTCCAGAATTTTATCAAACACATTTGTAAAGAATTCACCATTGTAAGTTTGTGAATTCTTTGGTGAAATTATGGAACATGATCGTTTCTTTTAGATATCAGACTACTTTCCTTTGTTGAGGGAATTTTCAATTCTTGGGAGACAATTTGATTTGAAGAAAGAAGTTGGTTTATGTCATTTGTCAAATGAGTAGGGCATCACACATATGGTATTATTATCTTGTATGATTGATTCTGTTTACATTTAATTTACTTTCATCAATTATATGTGAGAATTATTTTTTCTGTTAAGCATTAATTGCACTTTTGTATGATGCCTAGCTGAAATTGTGATTTTCATATATAACTCATCATATATGGGATATATTTTATAAATTCCTTTGACTAACGATTTAGTCAGAGGAATTATCTTTTATGTTGTCATCCTTGTTTAGTTGTGTTCAATCTTTATTATCACATGTTAAACATATATCTTTGTAGATCACATACCACACAGAAATACCCAAGTTTATATTAGAATAAGTTAGTTAGAGAAATTGCATCATAGAATAGGTCACTTAGATTATCATTACTCTATTGCAAACACTCATGAACCACCCACTCTCATCTTAAAACCCACAATGGGAAACTAGTGCCATTATCCCCAGTTGGAGCCACCACTTTAAATGGAAACTGAGTTGTCTTAAAGTCCAGACCGGGTGGTTATCCCCCATGTTTCAGCAACAGAATTGTTGCTAGAAGGAGGGAGTTCAATTGTGAATGGCATATAAACCTAAAGATCATTCAAAAAGCATCCATAAGAGTCAAAGCCCCTCAACCATTTCTACACCTTCTGAAACCCGTTCAGAATGTCCTGATCGGAAGTTTGAAGTTGTAGAAACATCTCCCTCATCTCCTGAAGTAGTAAGGCAACCACCCTCTCTAGATTACACTTCTGAGTCTCCCAAAGTTCATTCTTTGATACAGAAATTGGAACAGATATCCATTTATACTGAGAAACCAGAGAGACCCAAAGTGTCTAAAGAAAGTGTTACCTCCTTATTACAACAAACTAATGTATTAACCAGACTGAAAAGTGAAAATCTTGGGGTCACCCCTTTCGAGTTCCCCATCCCTCCATGATGTAGGAAAGTTACTTCATCAAGATCTGAATCAGATAGAAGCAAGATCACATCACCTTCCCATCCATTCACTTCCCCATCCACTTCTACTCAATCCATGTATTCTCACTTATCCACTTCTCCAATTAGTACTACAATTAGTAGTACTAACCCAGTAATAATTTCTTCGCCATCTATACCTACTTTTGGACCGACATTCTCATCTTCTCAGTTCCCAACTCAAGTTATGGCCAATCAACCTTAGACAAATCCTAGTGCTATCCTAGTTGCAAATCTAAAGGCATTCCTAGCAAACCTAGAAAAATGGCTGCCTAAGTATAATCCTGATGATGCTCTCCCGGCCAAAGAACATCTAAATAATTTTATGTTAGCCATGAATCTCAATGGGGTTCCACATGATGATGTTTTAATCATATCATTTCCTTATACTTTGCAAGGATCTACTAGGTCTTGGTATTTTTCCCTTCTAGCGGGTTTAATTAGATAGTGTGATACTTTTCAAGAAGTATTTCTTGAAAAAATTGGTGATGGTATGACCATAGCATCCCTGATCAACGATTCTTCTAATTTGAAAGCTAATCCAAATGAAAAGATCAAATATTTCAATTCCATATTTAACAAATTGCTAAATAAAATCCCAGCTGCCTATAAACCTACTATAGATGTACAAATAGAATGGTATATATCATCTCTTCCTTCTAATATTGTGATTTTTGTAGATAGAGCTAATAAGGCTACCCTTGTAGGAAACATGAAAGAAACTCTATCTGTAGAGAGAAGAATCATAGCTTTGGAAAAGAGATCACAAACATATGAAAGGAAGTAAAACAAAGTAACATTTAAGGATCACTCTAAGAAGAAATCTTCAAAGGACCCTTTCAATCTCGAATTCCTTCAAAAAGTGTTAAAAACAATGTCTAACAAAATGGTTGAAATTAAAAAACAGGTCGCAGAATCCTCTTCTCCCAAGAAAACTAACTTCAAAACTCAAAGTTCTACTCTAAGATTTGAAGTAGTGAACCTAGGGTCAACTTAGGAAAAACTTCAAAATGTCAACCTAGGTCTTGACCTATAATTTGAAGAAAGAATATCATTCATTAGGTTATTGAAAACATATAAAGGCGTTTTTTCCTAGGATTACATAGATCTCAAGACTATGATACCTCTATAATTCAACATGCCATACCCATGCCTTCAAATTGAAAGCTAGTTCAACAGAAGCTTCACAAAAATCACCCAAACCTTGAGAGTCAAATCAAATCTGAATTGAACAAGCTTCTGAAGGCCAAAATAATCTTCCCTGTTAGACATTCTAAGTGGGTATCGAATATGGTACCTGTAAGGAAAAAGAACGGTGATAGTAGGATTTGTATTGATTTTATAAACCTAAATAAAGCTTGTCAAAAATATAATTTTCCCTTGCCTACTATGGAACAGATATTGCAATCAGTTATAGGTTCCAAATTAATGTATTTTCTATATGGATTCTTAGGACATAATCAAATTCTTGTGCATCCAAATGACATATTAAAGACAACATTCAGGACCAAGTGGGGAACATATGCCTATCAGAAGATGCCTTTCGGGTTCATTAATGCTCGTGCCACATTTCAACGTGCTATGAACATTGCCTTCAGAGGTCTAATTAATAAATTGGTTGTTATTTATTTGGATGACATCACAATCTATTCCAAGGATAGGAACAATCATTTAAGTGACCTAAAGCACATTTTTGAAAGATGCAAGAAATATGGCATTTCCTTAAATCCCAAAAATTTCTTATTTTTCTTTACCAAAAGGAAAACTCCTTGGGTTTATAGTATCCAAGAAAGGAATTTACATTGATCCTGATAGATTTCAAGAGATTGTAAATATTTCTCTCCCACACAATATAAAAACCATCCAATCATTCTTAGGCCAAATAAATTTTGTAAAAATATTTGTCCTAGATATTTCACAAATTGTCCTACCCCTTCAAGCAATGATAAGAAAAAACACAGTTTTCAGATGGAACAAGGAGGAAATAGAGTCATTTGAGTTGATTAAAAAAGCCATTATTAATTTTCCTTCATTGACAACCCCTAAGTTTCTCAAACCTTTTGTATTATATACTTTTTCATTTGATACATCGTATGCAGCAGTTTTGACATAGTTGAATGATGAAAATTTCGAGGCACCCATCTCCTTTTTTAGTTCTAACTTGCAAGGAACCCAAATAAATTACTCATCTGTCGAGAAACAAGCATTTGCTTTTTTTAAAACTTTAAAACATTTCAGACCTTTTCTTCTAGAAACCCATACAAAGATAGTTGTACCCTACCCTGCAGTAAGACAACTATTGATCCAAAGAGAAGTAGGGGAGAAAAGAGTCAATTTTGTAACTGCACTCCAAGAATATGGTGAAGAAATCCGGCCAGCTAAACTTGTCAGGGGCCAAGGTTTTTGTAGGATTTTAACAGGAGCTTCCCAATTACCACTAGAAGAAGATGATCAAGGTAATGAAGTGCAAATATTAGAGGTAAGCTTCAATGAAACACAATCACAATATGCTGATTTGAAATTTTATCTAAAAAAATGATATGCTCATATGCATCTTAATTATAAAACAAAGCGAGCTTTAAGATTGAAATCAAACTAGTATGAGCTAGTCAATGATGTATTGTTTAGGAAAAATTATGATTCAGTATTGCTAAGATGCCTATAGAAACCTGAAGCTGAAAAGCTCATGCAAGAATTACATGATGGACTAGCTGGAGGATATTTTGAAGGAAATACCACAGCTCACAAAATCATACATGCAGGATATAATTGGCCAACGATATCTAAATATGCACATGAATATGCAAGGAAGTACAAAACTTGTCAAACTGTAGCCAGAAGAGAAAGAAATCCAACATTCCCTTTACAACCAGTTAACATCCAACAACCATTCGAACAATGGGGATTAGACATAATTGGTGAGATTGTTTATAACTCTTCCAAACAACATAGCTACATCTTTACAGCTACTGATTCTTTTACAAAGTGGGTAGAAGCTATCCCATTAAAGATAGTTAATACAGAAAACATCACAGACTTCATTGATCAATACATAATTACCAGGTTTGGCTTACACTCAACTTTAATGTTTAACAATGCATCTTACTTTTCTTGAAATACAATGGTAGAATTTTCTCTTAAGCGAGGTTTCAAGTTGAAATATTCAGCCAATTATTATCCTCAAGGTAATGGATTAGTAGAATCAACAAATAAGAACCTCATGAAAATTATTAAAAGGACTATTGATCAAAATCACGGGAATTGGCACAAAGCATTAACATTTGTTCTATGGGCAGACAAGATTACTTAGAAAGCCTCTATTGGTTGTTCTCCTTTTTCTTTAGTTTATGGAAAAGAAGTTGTTATTCCCAAAAACGTAGCAATCCCATCTCTTGCCCTAGTACAACTAATCGATGAAAACCCTTCATCTTCTCTCCAGGCTAGACAATTTCAAACTCTCAAGCTTGAAGAAGAAAGAGAAAAGGCCAAAGCAACCCACTTCCATCATCAACAATTAGTCAAAGCTTCTTTTGACACAAATTCTTCCGGTCAAAAAACTCTTGAAGTAGGTGACTTGGTTTTGAAATGGGAAAAAGTAGACGAGGAAAAAGGTAGACATACCAAATTCCAAAGACTATGGCTTGGCCCTTTTTAAATCATTGAAAAAATTGGACAATAAACATTTCTTTTACAAGACTTGTCAGGTAAGAAGGATTATTTGCCCGTTAATGGGAAAATTTTGAAAAATACTTTTCCTAGGAGATATCCTCTTCCAATTTTGTAACATATTGCTTTTTAGGAAAATAATGGTTAACTAGTATTTATTTTTGGCTTTTCAAAATAAAATCTTTGATAACATTTCTGTTTTGTTTTTTCTCTTTTATAAGAAAGTAAGAGTTAAAAGGAATATTTAGGACATTTGAGTACTAAAGTAAACTTGATTTCTTTGGGAAAACTTGATCTTTCTTAAAACATTTATTTTACAAACAATCTCTTATCTTCATAGAATATGAAGGTTGTGCTATCAGTCAAGAAAGGAATCTTTAACCTAGTAAGGACTTTCTACAAATCAATATCTTAAAAACTTTATCATTATCACCCAAAACTCTCAAAGGAGCCAATGATCCAACCCATCTGTTAAAATTTTCCTTTTTCAAAGTGTAATTCTAAAATATATAAACTTAGAAGATAAAAAGTCATATTACGAGCTTTCTTACCATGTTCATAGGGAAGTGATTAAACTGATATTACCAATATTGCATATCAAACATGGTAATAGATAATGCTCTCCTCGATCAAAAGACAAGTGGTCTCATCAAGATCCATCTTGTTCAGTTTAGTTACAACCAATGAATGGTATTGTCATTAGTAGGTTACCATGCCTAGACAATGTCTTTTAAGAAACCAAGAAAAGAAAAAGATTACATTCAAAAAAGGAAAAAAGGGACAAGGTCCAAATGAGATTAAATCCAAGTGAATGTCATTTTGAAATTTGAAAATTCATACAAATGGGATAATTAATCATTGTTGGTTAAATGATAACCTTGTCAAGGCTATGAATGCTTGCTGGCAGCAGAGGCTCTATCTGTGATAAATGAGTAAACTCCAAAAAACTAATCTACAGAAGACAACTGTTATGTTACTTTAAACCTTATTTTTGGCTGATGCGAACGTTTATACTTCTATCCTTATAAGAGTAAAGTAGGTAAGTAAATAAGTTGAGCAAGTAATGATGATTCGAGAGAAATGTTGTTTTCCTTATAACTCATGTAATCATTATTCTTATAACTCTAATTACTTTGAAATTTTTTAGAAATTTCAGAAAACTACTTAGAGATAACTAGTTTTCCCAAGTGAATCGCCAATTGTTGTACTACAAAATAACCCCCCCATTTATAAAGAACAATAGCTAAGGTTAGAGTTATAAATGGGGACCCTTTTAATTTTTTATGCATAGGATAATAATACCTATCTCTATGAAAATACCTAGCAAAACCTTGCAAAACAAACTAAGGATGGAATCCACATCTCAAATCTTAAATCACACTTTTCCACATGACTATTTTAAAACACCTTCAAAAAATTGTGATATGCGATTAAGCCTCCCGCTGCGATAACATCACCTTGTCATTTCACAATCGCATTTCACACTTCACAGAGTTCACAAGAAACTAAATCATGCCATTAGAATTGTCATTAGCGATTTGTGAAATGTGATATTGTGATATCTGCAATCGCATTTCTCTTTATGCATCTATTAGCACTATACCGTATCCATTTAAAGATTGCGATGTGCGATTAAGAGTGGTAAAACGTGTGAACTAATTGAAATTTAAATACCAAAAAAAATGAGTTGACAGGTTAATAAATATTTATCGACCTGAGGAAGGATAATCATTTTCCAGGTTATGGGTAGTTATAATCGAGTATCTCATTAAACCTTTCTCATGATCCAAAGTCATTTCAGAGAAGCTTTCAGTCTTAATTACCTGATATTGTCTGCATTGATATATCTTGTCTATTTCAGGCAAGTGACAAAAGACATGTCACTAAGAAAGGTGAGGCTCAAATAGAGCAAGTAGACCATTGTCAAATCTGAGTTTACAGAGATGGCTCCTATCTTCGCTGATACAATTTTTGATGCTGTCAGAGGTGGAATAGCTTAGGAAGTGATTTACAATAGGCAGGAGGATGAGCATACTAAAATCATTGTTATGAGAGAAACAACTAACTAAACAAGGCCTTCAGGACTTCAATGCAAAGATGCTTCCTCTTCTTTTCTTCATAGATAGGAGCAAGAGCTAAAATCCTCCCATATAAAGATATGAATAGGTGGGTTATCGAAAACCTTATCATTGAAGACAAGCAATTCAAGAATTGCAGAATAGAGCTCATAGAGTCGTTTAGAGCAGAGGACTTGAAGAAAATGTACCACATACCTGGCCTACAGGATTTCTACGATAACACATTTGTGGCTAACTTCGCAAAGAAGAACCCAGACCCCTTCAAGCTAATCCAGGGTTTGAGAGTGTTGTACAACAAATTCAAATATGACAAATCGGGTGTGTATGCTATAGCATCTTTGGAAAACCCCTATAACTATGCAGCAACCTTGTTATGTAGATTGTATGGGCTACCCAATAATACTAAGTTTTCAATAGAATGGATTTCTCTAAGTGATGGCTGTGTTAGTTCCCATATCATGAATTGGACTTTCATCCTATCCGACCCTAGCCACCACCATTACCGAATATCGACAGAAGAAAGCCTCCTCTTGAGATAACCTCCCTTCCTTCTATTTTAGTTCCTACATTATGGATGTTATCTATTTTTTCACGACATTTCCAACCATGAGTTGGAAATGGACCTTACAGGATCCCTACCCAATCCATCTCAGTCATAAACAAATATGGGAATCACATTACATACCTCACTTCTATAAGATATTTCATGTTGTTGTGTTTCCCCTACATCAAATAATTTTCAATAAGAGGGCCGCTAGGTTTTCCCAAGAAGCCACAACAGACCTTCTTACTGTCAAAAAATATTTCATTGAAGAATGTTTCACCTACATTAGGGTTTTTGGTAGCACAGCCGATCCATGCATCCTTACTTTATATGTTCTGATAAATTATTAGCAAGACAGATTTCCTATCAGATTGTGGGAAGGGGCCTGACTAAAGTTCTCAAAGACGGCAAGAAGTTATTTTGGCCCACTTTCCATATCAAATGCGGTTCCTTTTCTTTGTTCATGCTACTAATGAATTAGCACATATGGATGTCCTCAGGCTTCATACATTACCTAAACGGAAATTTGATCCAAACAAAGTGGCATACAATGTCACTACTAGAGTAAAGCTCAAGCCATATTGTTTCTAGGAAAACTAATATTCCTAAAGCATGCTAGCCCTCTAGGTTTGGCAGCTACCCTAGAAACAATAGTTTAAAGTAATTCTACTATTTCTTCTATGTTTAATAGATAAGAGAAAGATAATGGAACCAACCTGGAACTTTCGCTTGATCCCTTGCTTGCTCTCTCTCACCTTTGACAGATCCCGCAACTCCTCCCTATATTTAACACACTTGGAGAGTACCTGAACATGTACAACAACAAAGAACCATCAAAAAATCATGATCTATTACAACATAAACATTACAGAATCAGATATATAATGAACAAATGATATCATTCACAAATGATAACATTCACAATTGCACAATCATATGGAAGAAAACATGAAGAGTTTATTGATAGAAGGGAGAATTACAACTTAGTTGTCTGATCTAGCATCATCCTGCCAGCTTCAATCCTTCTTCACCCCATGAAATAGTAAGATCACTCCAACAAGAATACAATGCTCTCTCCTCACTACAAACTATTAGCACTTCCTTGCAATTCACAACATTTCAACCTCCAGATCTCTTGGATGACGGATCCATTTAAAGATGTGTGCAAGGGTGTGAGTCATCCATGGGGTTTGATTAGTGCCATTCCACTTGTTACAACTAGTTCCATAAGCGAAGGGATAACAAATGGTTTAAGATCCCTTATTCATCCTTGGGCGAATTCAGAGAGGCAAGTGGCATAGGATAAGTTTCTAGAAGATTCCATGAGCATCCACTTAGAAAACTGTCTCGGACATTTGTCCATCCTCTCCCATCGCACCCTATAGAAGACCTAAATAATGCATCACACCATAGCAGTGTACCAATCAGTATGCATCGCACTTTGCCAGTGGAGCAGTTAGTATGGTTTAATTTAGGCAATTCTGGATGGTTTCTCAGATGGAACTTTTGGGGAATGATGTATTTAGAAGACTATGTTCCTCTAGGGTATGAAACAACTCTTTTAGGGGATGATGAGCCCTAATACATCAACATATAAGTTTTGGGTTGATGTGCCCAAATATGTCTATAATAGTTGGCCCCTAAAGCATGGGGTTGTAAATATTCATGTCGGGTGAAATGCTTTATCATGAGGATCTAAAGTTTCGAATTGGAAGGTGACCTACATCAGTTACAATACAAGACATTATCATAATATGATTTTCATGATCTAGCTGAGGGAGGCATTCCCATGCTCAGCTTTATAAATTTCATTTCATGTACATAGATCAGATTGTCATTTGCAGATACAAACTGGTGATTCTTCAAATATAGAGTCATCATCTATGGTTAGGATGACCATTTGTGCAGAGCCTTTGTACATTTGATGTTTTTATATCCCTGAATATATCACAGCCTGTGTTACACTAAAATTTGTCACCATGACTATTTGCAGTCAATATGGCTTCATCAATAGCTATACTGTCCTCCTTGGCAAGTCTTATACCTCTGCTCCTCATGTCAAACTCCAAAAAAGAGAGAAAGCCTTCAAAAAATCAATATAACTCTGGTTCCGCACTTTCTCTTGCTCTTACCTGCGGGCACGCACCTCAAGTACATAATACCTGCATACTTGTACGCTCTGTCTGTAAAGGGGTGGGTGCGTACCCCTGTAAAAGTCAAAAGATGCAAGTTTTACTTCAAAAAACTTACTTGCAGTCGATTCTAGAGCATTCTAGAAGATGGTTTGACGTGGATTGAGCACCTCCAGATGGTTCATGCATCCCAATGAAAGAGTAACTTATCCCATGAAGAGGGGAGCTATCCCTTTGAAAGAGGGGCTTATCCCATTGATGGTGGACCTGTTTAACTTCCTCCAAAGCATTATAAATACAGGCATTGGGCCAGAGGCAAGAGAGGTTGAAAGCTGAACATTCCTAAGGGTAGATGTTGCTGAAATTAGGACTCCCTTATAGAGCTTGAGAGGAGAGATCAAATTCCTTTCTTAGCTTCATTTGGAAGTGGGTGAGCTGATCGAAGTAGAGGAGAACTCTTGCTGGACCCTGGGAGGGACCTGCACAACACCAAGGCATTGGTTGTAAGGTTTCTTTTGTTTCCAATTAATACAATTAAGTTCATTTTTCTCAACAAGTTGTTATATATAATTTGTTTCATAAACTCCTTGGTCTTTATGATGAATATGTTTTATTATATGAGTTATTCAGGTGCTATGTAATCGTTTGCTTGTTTGTGTATGCAGGCTTCAAGGAGAGGAGCTCATCTAGATCAAAGAGGCTTGGCTGCTACAAACAACGTTGGACTAAAGGCAAGCCTTAAACACCTGGTTGCTTTTCTTTTAAATGCATATTTAGGGAAAGATAGTGCTTGATTGTTTTGTTTGTCACTAGAAAAGCCTTAGTTTCTAGGGAGGTCGGTTTTGTCCGCAAAATTGACTCTTTCCGCATGACAGCCTGCATGGATGAAACTAGATCTGGGGTCTTCAAAACTCATTCAATATTTGCTCAATGTACAAGTCAATCCATGTGAATAGATGTTCTGGAGTTGAACATGGAAGAACATCGTCTGATTACCAGCCAATGATGTGAGCTGTTAAAAGATGCGAGAGGAATCATCGATAACGATAATGACCCTCAAGGTACTACAGTACAATTCACATGGTGTGAATATATGATCCGATGTCGAACACCACGTAAAATATTTCATTCGAAGGCCATTGATGTCAACCTGTCGCCAGAAGTGAGAAACTTGCCATTAATGTATGCAAGCTTCAAAGCACTGAAAGGGTTATTTCTAAGTCAACTTCTTGGATAATGCACTGATGTCGACAAGAAGTGACTCATCGTAGGAGGGCCTTGATGTATCCCACATCTATGACACGAAATAAAGCAAATGATTTCTGGAGTCGAACATGGAAAGACATCGTCTAATTACCAGCCAATGATGTAAGTTGTTAACAGACACGAGAGGAATCACCAATAATGATAATGACCCTCAAGGTACTACAGTAAAATTCACGTGGTGTGAATATATGATATGATGTTGAACACCACACAAAATCTTTTGGTTGAAGGCCATTGATGCCAACCTGTCGCCAGAAGTGAGAAACTTTCCATTGATGTATGCAAGCTTCAAAGCACTGAAAGAGTTGTTTGTATGTCAACTTCTTGGATAGTGAGCTAATGTCTACAAGAAGCGACTCGTCATAGGAGGGCCTTGATGTATCCCACATCTATGACACGAAACGAAGCAAATGATTTCTGGAGGTGAAAATGAACTGACAACACAAGGTTCAGGAATGGCGTTCATGAAAAATGAAGGTTGGAGGTATTGCAGTGGATGAGACATTAACTGGATGGTGATTTCTCAACTGAATGAATTCTCTTGAACATGTTGGCGACACTAAGATGAATTGGTAGCGTTAGCCCCAAAATATGGATGGTATGAAGACCAATGGTGAGATGACTGGTGAACGCAATAACCCAACCCAAATCAATAATGGAGTGAAGTGAAAGTGTCATGTTTAAGAGCGACCTACTACTAGAAATTCTTCAAGTTTTTTCCCCTTTTTCCCTAGTCATTGCTGAGCAGTACCTCTTTATTTTTGTCAAGCTTGAGGAGGATAACATATGCTTTTTTTTTAATTCTCCCTTTAGGCGAACTTGTCACTATTTGATGTTTTAACAAGTCTAGCGACAGTGAAACTCGGTCTTGTCTAGAATGGACAAGATTGTCGCTATTGTTTTAACGAGTTTAACAACAAGGATAACTTGGTCCTTTCCATGTTTAGAGAGTTAGAAAATGGACGAAAAGAAAACTCCATAAGTTATTTTTTTTAAAGTAATCCCTCAGGTCCGAAAAAGGATAAAATAATACAGGAGGGATGACATTTCCAATCACTTTAATGAGCTAGCAGTGTATCACTCAGTATGCATCGCACTTTGCCAATGGAGTAGTCAGTATGGTTTAGGCAATTCTAGATGGTTTCTCAGATGGAACTTTTGGGGAATGATGTATTCAAATGACTATGTTCCTCTAGGGTATGAAACAACTCTTTTAGGGGCTGATGAGCCGTAATACGTTGACATATAAGTTTGGGGTTGATCTGCCCAAATATGTCTATAACAGTTGCCCACTAAAGCATGAGGACATAAATATTCATGTCGGGTGAAATTCTTTATCATGACGATCCAAAGTTTCGAACTGGAAGGTGACCTGCATCAATTACAATACAATATATTATCATAATATGGTTTTCATGATCTAGCTGAGGGAGGCATTCCCATGCTCGACTTTATAAATTTCATTTCATGTACATAGATCATATAGTCGTCTGCAGATACAGACTGGTGATTCTTCAGATATAGAGCCATCATCCATGGTTAGGATGACCATCTATGCAGAGCCTTTGTACATTTGATGTTTTTATATCCCTGAATATATCGCAGCCCAGATGGATGAAACTAGATCCGGGGTCTTCAAAACTTGTTCAATCTTCGCTCGATGTACAAGTCAATCCATGTGAAGAGATGTTCTAGAGTTGAACATGGAAAGACATCCTCAGATTACCAGCCAATGATGTGAGTTGATCACAGACGCGAGAGGAATCACCGATAATGATAATGACCCTCAAGGTACTACAGTACAATTCACGTTGTGTGAATATATGATCCGATGTTGAACACCACGCAAAATATTTCGATCATAAGCCATTGATGTCAACCTGTTGTCGGAAGTGAGAAACTTGCCATTGATGTATGCAAGCTTCAAAGCACTGAAAGGGTTGTTTCTAAGTCAACTTCTTGGATAATGAGTTGATGTTGACAATAAGCGACTTGTCGTAGGAGGGCTTTGATGTATCCCACATCTACGACACGAAACGAAGCAAATGATTTCTGGAGGTGAAAATGAACTTACGACACAAGGTTCACGAATGGCGGTCATGAAAAAATGAAGGTTGGAAGTAGTGCAGTGGATGAGACATTAACTGGATGGTGATTTCTCAACTGAATGATTTCTCTTGAACATGTCGTCGACACTGAGATGAATAGGTAGCATTAACCCAAAACGATGGATTGTATGAAATACCAATGGTGTGATGACTGGTGAACGGAAAAACCCAACCCAACTCAATAATGGAGATGAAGTGAAAGTGTCATGTTCAAGAGCGACTTGCTACCATAAATTCTTCAAGTTTTTTCCCTTTCTTCCCCAGTCATTGCTGACCAGTACCTCTTTATTTTTGTCAAGCTTGAGGAGGATAACATATGCTTGTTCCATAATTCACCCTTCCATCAAACCTGTTACTATTTGATGTTTTAATGAGTCTAGCGACAGTGAAACTCGGTCTCATCTAGAATGGACAGGTTTGTCACTATTGTTTTAACGAGTTTAACGACAAGGATAACTCAGTCCTTTTCATGTTTAGAGAGTTTGAAAAGGGACGAAAAGAAAACTCCAAAAGTTCTTTTTCGTAAATTAATCCCTCAGGTCCAAAAAAAGGATAAAATAATACAAGAGGGATGACATTTCCAATCACTTTAACAAGATGAAAATGACAAGCGCTAGACAATCTTTTCAAATTTAACGAGTCTGAAAATGGTTTAAAGAGGACTCTATTTTGAGGAACGAGTGGTGTCTATGGTAGCAATTGGTTCTGGTGATGTTGGAACTTCTCAAAACATGTTGATTTATGTGAAGAGGCTGGCTAATAAGACCACTCATTTCAACTGTTCCTCAAAAAGGGGAAAACAACTAAGTGAGAGCGTATGATCGACCAAGGGATGGTGGCAATGGGATGTACACAACCAAGGTTAGAAAGAATGATATAATGGAAATCACAAAGGTTAAAAATTTAAAAATGGGTTCATTTTCAGACAAGCTTAAAACATGGGGAATTATGCTTGGATTTAGTTTCATGTTTACACAAGCTTGAAATGAACAAACTATGCTTGGATTCGATTTCATTTTTACACAAGCTTGAAATGAAAAAAATTGCTTGAATTCAGTTTCATTTTTACACAAGCTTGAAACAAAAAACTATGCTTGAAAATCGTTTACATGCCCCCAACATGATGAAAAGGAGAGTCTCCTGTAACCAGATGGAAGTCACTACAATGAAGCAGGATGGTTGTCCAATGCCTCTTTGGCTCCGTTCAGATAGACAAAGGTGAATGGTGTGAAAGACCAATCACATAACCTATAGGGAAACTTATCTTTACCACAAGGTGCATGCCCCCCAAGCTTCATTACATTCACCTAAGTAGACTTCTCATGGCTATCAGGTGGGTGGAATGAAGGTTCTTTTACAAGATCAAGTGAAAGACTTGACTTCGAACTTGGGACCTTGTTTCGTTTTTAAAAGAGCTTGACACAAGACAAGGAACTATGCTCGGAGACCCTTGGTTTCATTTTTTAACGAGGTTGACCCAAGATAACGAACTATCCTCTGACTCCTTGGTTTCATTTTTTAACGAGGTTGACACAAGACAAAGAACTATCCTTGGAAGAGCTGTTTTATTTTTTAATGAGGTTGACACAGTAAAAGAACTATCCTCATATTCCTTGGTTTCATTTTTTAACGAGGTTGACACAAGACAAAGAGCTATCCTTGGACTCCTTGGTTTCATTTTTTAACGAGGTTGACACAAGATAAAGAACTATCCTTGGACTTCTGTTTTCATTTTTTAACGACGTTGACACAAGTCAAGGAACCATCCTCAGTGATCCTTATATCACGACTCATAGGTGGTTATGAAGGAGAGATCTATTTCCAATGCCCCCAGTACATGTTGTACAACATCACTAAATTGATCATCAGTCGATGTAGGTATGGAACAAGTTGCCACATAATTAACCCATGGTGGGGATGATACCATCGATATAAATGGACCATTTAGGGATGATGGTTGACTAGGAACAATATTTGGACTTAGAAATGAAAGTTGGTCAATGGTGACAATCTTGCCTTCATGCGAGAAACAAATCACTCAAAGGAGTGTTGAAACAATAGCTCCCATGTGATAAACATAGTTACGACCAAGAAGTAAATTGTAATCTAAAGGTCCTGGGACTACCATCATGTTCAGATAAATGGTTTTTCCTCCCAAAGTGATAGGTAACCGAGGAAGGATCCCTAACAGTCGACTGGTTCCTCTGTTAAAGCCCAAAAAATTCTGTGTAACAGGCACAAGCGATGGCGAACTGAGCGCTTGACAAGCAATTGAGGAAAGGATACTCACTGATGCACCTTCGTCTATAATAGTGCCAGATACAATCATATTACAAACTTGTACTATAATCTAGAAAGGCACATAAGAAGGAAGGCGGGATCCTGCTAGCCATTTCCAATCAAAGGAAGTGACTAGACTACTTGGAGGGGGTACCGTAGAAACGGAAGAATTAACCCCTTAAGTTATGAGAACTGGAGGATTTATCTCCTATCTAGATGGGACAAGTGGATTTCCCCCAAGGTCGTTAGAATCTAAAGTAACAAAAAGAACTTGAGCGGTATCATTTTCACTCTCTTCGGGAAAGGTATAATTAGTTGAAGGTGAAATTGGGTCAACAGTTACCTTGACCTGTCAATTTTGGTCGGCTATAGACTCATAGGATTCACTTTCAGAGAGAGTGGTTTCGACCGATGGTTGATTTTGGTCAGTCAGTTCATCGACCAGTGAAGGATTTAGGGAGAGTTTCTTGTAACCAGATGGAAGTTGTTGCAGTAAAGCAGGACGGTTATCCAACACTCTTTTGGCTTCAACCAAAAAAGGAAAAAGGTGAAAGGAGTGATTACCTTCACATAACCTACATGGAATCCTGATCTTTCCCTTCTGTCCATGAACTTTACTATCACTAGTTGATGGTGTGTTACCAACATGATCTCCAGAGGTTGATGACATGGGATGGTGTGAATGGGAAGACCAATATTTGAAGATCCGAGGAAAATAAAGACAATTTCGATCAAAATGGTCTCCTATACACACTATGCATGGATATTTGGGTTTGAGAAGCTTAACGGATATATTTTCATCAGATGTTGCATTCAAATCAATGGTTGCTTGGTTTCTCCCTTGCTGAATTGGCTTCTTCTTCCCTTTCTTCTTCTTCTTAACCTCCTGGTTACTAGTATCAATACTTTCACCAAGCGAAGAGGAAGAAGAGGAGGGACAAACAAACGAGGAATAAGGCAAAGGGTCAACTTTAGGATCAACTGGAGGTTGATTTTGTCCAATTGGAGGTGCACTCAATTTCAGAGAAGTCTCAACATTTTGAACCAAAGATGTTAAAAAGAGCCATATTGGCAGGCCAATGGTAAATCCTGTAATGGACAATGTAGCCATATAAAGAGCACCAATATTTCTGAAAGAAGGAAAAGGAATAGGATTCCCATCAAAATGGATTCCTTGATTAGTGGACTCCGGATTTGTCGCCATATGTTTCAACCTAAGATCAACTAAGGAATAGGGATGTTATTCGCAATTAATTAATTTTAATGACACTTGGATACAACTTTGCTTTTTCAGTTTTTAAGAGTAAAGAAAAAGCTAAAGATGACTCTAGTCTCCTTCGATTTTTAATGAGCCTGAAAGGACAAGTGCTCTAATGGACCTTTTATTTTAAAGAATCGAAAAGGAATGACAATGTCTACTTTGGAATATCTAGATAGAGGGATTACCAAACCAATCACAAAATTGCAATATACACCTTGGTGATAAATTAAAAAGAAATTACCAAGGAATTATATACGGCAGTCAATCTTCCTGAATGTTGTGTTTAGTGCATTGTGATCAATAAGGCGGAAGACTCAAATTCCTATGGATAAAGGATTTAAGCCTATTGTGGTCTCACAATATATATGCGACAATACATGGAGCACAAGTCCATGCTAGCACTTGTCATATCAAGGAGGAGGAATCACCCAACCTTCAATGAAAACAATAGCCACGAACACGTCACTAGCCTAGACCTCTAGATATGTTGTGTTAAGTTCCAAAGCGTTGTTAGGTTCATTGAAATTCATTTTAAAGTTGATCTCGCTTAGAGTTTTCTTTCAATGGTTCACCGTGTGATGATGATCTGAAATTCCTAACATGCAATCTGCAATGATAAACAATCTTTGTTTATTTGAGCGATGAAAATCCTAGCTACTAGAGCAAAGAGCAAAGAGCACACACTAGTGCATTTCCCTAAATCATCTTTTCACACACAAATGAGAAAATGCTAAATTCAAATGAATTTATTTGTTTTCGTTCTCCTTAATGTGAAAAATGCCAAAAGGAAAACTAAATGCAGCAAAGATCTGAAATATTTCACTCAAAATGACGTTTTTGCCAATTTCTTCTTCAAAAGAGAAAGGAAGACTCTAAACGACAGTTTCAATTTTGAATAAAAATGCTTTCAACACTTCGAATATAAACAAATCAAATCGAATACATCAAGAAAAAAATTAATCAATTATCAAGGGAAGGAATAATTTAAGACACTTCTCCTTTCAACACAAAACGACAATTACGACACTTTTTGTATCAAAGTGAAAAATCGATTTAAATAACTTTGCGACAAAGGATTGTAAATAAGGAACAAATACACAAAAAAAAAAATCACTAATCCTAATGTAATTGAGGGTGATATAAGTGATAAAAGTAAGCTTCAGTAAAGAGGCATTGTTCATATACAACAAAACAACCAAACAAAACTGAAAACAAGGTCAAAACCCTCAATTTCTAGATGGAAAAAGAGTTTAGTCAATCAACGCACCTAGGCTTCACAGAAATTGAGATGCATCATGCTTACTGCACTCGGGAGGTGTTTTACATACTGAGTCACAGTGGAAGACAATGCGATGGTCCATGGGGCGCAACTGAAATGGGTTTTGGCTCAAATGTGGAGTTGTTTTCAATGAGTTAAGGTGGGTTTTGATGAACAATGAAGAGCAAAGTATTATGGAGTGTCTTGAGAGGTTACTGAGCTACCAAAAGGGCATCTAGATGTGCTTGTAAGTCAAATTTTTAATTCATAAACTAAACCAAAGATTGACTGAAGCAACATTCATCTACTATGCAATTGCAAAGCAAGAGCAGTTCGAAAGCTACCTGGCTGACTTCAGACTCTGTCTATAGTTTATCAAATTGAACATAAAACAAACAATAACAACAAACAAACATCCATTCACTCCCTAGCGGAGTCGCCAATTTGATTTTGGGAAAACTAGTATTCCTAAAGAATGCTAGCCCTCTAGGTTTGGCAACTACCTAGAAACAACAATTTAAAGCAATTCTATGATTTCTTCTATGTGTAACAGATAAGAGAAAGATAATGGAACCAACTTGGAACTTCCACTTAATCCCTTGCTTGCTCTCTCTCCCCTTTGACAAATCCTACAACTCCTCCCAGTATTTAACATGCTTGGAGAGTAGATGCACATGTACAACAACAAAGAACTATCAAAGCATCATGATATATTACAACATAAACATTACAAAATCAGATATATAATGAACAAATGATAGCATTCACAAATGATAACATTCACAATTGCACAATCATATGGAAGAAAACTTGAAGAGCTTTATTGATAGAAAGGAGAATTACAACCCAGTTGTCTGATCCAGCATCATCCTCCCAGCTTCAATCCTTATTCACCTCATGAAATAGCAAGATCACTCCAACAAGAATACAATGCTTTCTCCTCACTTACAAACTATCAGCACTTCCTTGCAATTCACAACATTTTAGTCTCCAGATCTCTTGGATGAGGGATCCATTTACAGATGTGTGCAAGGGTGTGAGTCATCCATGGTGTTTGATTAGTGTCATTCCACTTATTACAATTTGTTCCATAAGGGAAGGGATAACAGATGGTTTAAGATCCCCTATTCATCCTTGGGCAAATTCAGAGAGGCAAGTGGCACAGGAGAAGTTTCTAGAAGATTCCATGGGCATACACTTAGCAAATTGTCCTGAACATTTGTCCATCCTCACCCATCGCACCCTATAGAAGGCCTAAATAGTATGCATCACACCTTGGTAGTGTACCACTCAGTATGCATTGTACTTTGCCAGTGGAGCAGTGAGTATGGTTTAATTCAGGCAATTCTAGATGGTTTTTGAGATGGAACTTTTGGGGAATGATGTATTCAGATGACTATGTTCCTCAAGGGTATGAAACAACTCTTTTAGGGGCTTATGAGCCCTAATACATTGACATATAAGTTTGGGTTTGTTGTGCCCAAATATTTCTATAACAGTTTCCCCCTAAAGCACGAGGTCGTAAATATTCATGTCGGGTGAAATGCTTTATCATGAGGATCCTAAGTTTCGAACTGGAAGGTGACCTGCATCAGTTACAATACAATACATTATCATAATATGATTTTCATGATGTAGCTGAGGGAGGCATTCCTATGCTCAGCTCTATAAATTTCATTTCATGTACATAGATCAGATAGTCATCTACAGATACAGACTGGTGATTCTTCAGATATAGAGTCATCATCTAGGGTTAGGATGACCATCTGTGCAGAGCCTTTGTACATTTGATGTTTTTATATCCCTGAATATATCGCAGCCCAGATGGATGAAACTATATCCATGGTCTTCAAAACTCATTCAATCTTTTCTCGATGTATAAGTCAATCCATGTGAAGAGATGTTCTGGAGTCGAACATGGAAAGACATTGTTTGATTACCAGCCAATGATGTGAGCTGTTAAAAAATGCGAGAGGAATCACTGATAATGATAATGACCCTCAAGGTACTACAGTACAATTCACGTGGTGTGAATATATGATCCGATGTTGAACACCACATAAAATCTTTTGGTCGAAGGCTATTGATGTCAACCTGACACTGGAAGTGAGAAACTTTCCATTGATGTATGCAAGCTTCAAAGCACTGAAAGGGTTGTTTCTAAGTCAACTTCTTGGATAATGAGATGATGTCGACAAGAAGCGACTCGTAATAGGAGGGCCTTGATGTATCCCACATCTACGACATGAAATGAAGAAAATGATTTCTGGAGTTGAACATGGAAAGACATCGTCTGACTACCAGCCAATGATGTAAGCTATTAATAGACGCAAGAGGAATCACTGATAATTATAATGACCCTCAAGGTACTACAGTACAATTCATGTGGTGTGAATATATGATCTGATGTCGAACACCACGCAAAATCTTTAGGTCGAAGGCCACCGATGTCAACCTGTCACTGGAAGTCAGAAACTTACCGTTGATGTATACAAGCTTCAAAGCACTGAAAGGATTGTTTCTAAGTCAACTTCTTGGATAATGAGCTGATGTCAACAAGAAGTGACTAGTCGTAGGAGGGCCTTGATGTATCCCACATCTACGACACAAAATGAAGCAAATGATTTCTGGAGGTGAAAATGAACTAACGACACAAGGTTCAGGAATGGCAGTCATGAAAAATGAAGGTTGGAGGTATTGCAGTGGATGAGACATTAAATGGATGGTGATTTCTCAATTGAATGACTTCTCTTGGACATGTTGGCAACACTGAGATGAATTGGTAGTGTTAACCCCAAAATATGGATGGTATGAAAGACCAACGGTGAGATGACCGATGAACGGAATAACCCAACCCAAGTCAATAATGGACATGAAGTAAAAGTGTCATGTTCAAGAGCGACCTGCTACCATAAATTATTCAAGTTTTCCCCCCTTTGTCCCCAATCATTGCTGACTAGTACCTCTTTATTTTTGTCAAGCTTGAGGAGGATAACATATGCTTGTTCTATAATTCGCCCTTCGGGCAAACCTGTCTCTATTTGATGTTTTAATTAGTCTAGCGACAGTGAAACTTGGTCTCATCTAGAATGGGCAAATTTGTCGCTATTATTTTAACGAGTTTAACGACAAGGATAACTCGATCCTTTTCATGTTTAGAGAGTTTGAAAAGGGACGAGAAGAAAAATCCATAAGTTCTTTTTCATAAAGTAATCCCTCGGGTCCGAAAAATGATAAAATAATATAATAGGGATGACATTTCCAATCACTTTAACGAGCTAGCAGTGTACCACTCAGTATGCATCATACTTTGCTAGTGGAGTGGTCAGTATGGTTTAATTTAGGAAATTCTGGATGGTTTCTTAGATGGAACTTTTGGGGAATAATGTATTCAGATGACTATGTTCCTCTAGGGTATGAAACAACTCTTTTAGGGGCCGATGAGCCCTAATACATCGACATATAAGTTTGGGGTTGATGTGCCCAAATTTGTCTATAACAGTTGCCCACTAAAGCATGAGGTCGTAAATATTTATGTCGGGTGAAATGATTTATCCTGAGTATCCAAAGTTTCGAACTGGAAGGTGACCTGCATCAGTTACAATACAATACATTATCATAATATGATTTTCATGATCTAGCTGAGGGAGGCATTCCCATGCTCAGCTTTATAAATTTCATTTCATGTACATAGATCATATAGTCATCTGCAGATATAGACCGGTGATTCTTCAGATATAGAGTCATCATCCATGGTTAGGATGACCATCTGTGCAAAGCCTTTGTACATTTGATGTTTTTATATCCCTAAATATATCACAGCCCAAATGGATGACACTAGATCCATGGTCTTCAAAACTCATTCCATATTTGCTCGATGTACAAGTCAATCCATGTGAAGAGATGTTTTGGATTCAAACATGGAAAGACATCTTCTGATTACCAGCAAATGATATGAGTTGTAGCAGACGTGAGAGGAATCACCGATAATGATAATGACCCTCAAGGTACTATAGTACAATTCACATGGTGTGAATATATGATCCGATGTCGAACACCATGCAAAATCTTTTGGTCGAAGGCCATTGATGTCAACTTGTTGCCGGAAGTGAGAAACTTGCCATTGATGTATGCAAGCTTCAAAGCAATGAAAGGGTTGTTTCTAAATCAACTTCTTGGGTAATGAGCTGATTTCGAGAAGCGACTCATCATAGGAGGGCCTTGATGTATCCCACATCTACGACAAGAAACGAAGCAAATGATTTCTGGAGGTGAAAACAAATTGACGACACAAGGTTCAGGAATGATGGTCATGAAAAAATGAAGGTTGGAAGTATTGTAGTGGATGAGACATTAACTGGATGGTGATTTCTCAACTAAATGATTTCTCTTGAACAAGTCGGCGACACTAAGATGAATTGGTAGCGTTAACCCCAAAATATGGATGGTATGAAAGGCCAATGGTGTGATGACTGGTGAACAGAAAAACCCAACCCAACTCAATAATGGAGATGAAGTGAAAGTGTCATGTTCAAGAGCGACCTGCTACCATAAATTCTTCAAGTTTTTTCCCTTTTTTCCCCAGTCATTGCTGACCAATACCTCTTTATTTTTGTCAATCTTGAGGAGGATAACATATGCTTGTTCTATAATTTGCCCCTATCTCTATTTGATGTTTTAACGAGTCTAGCGACAATGTAACTCGGTCTCGTCTAGAATGGACAATTTTGTCGCTATTGTTTTAACAAGTTTAATGACAAGGATAATTCATTCCTTTTCATGTTTAGAGAGTTCAAAAAGGGACAAAAATAAAAATCCATAAGTTCTTTTTCATAAAGTAATCCCTCAGGTTCGAAAAAGGATAAAATAATACATGAGGGATGACATTTCCAATCACTTTAACGAGCTGAAAATGACAAGAGCTTAACAATCTCTTCATATTTAACGAGTCTGAAAATGGTTTAAAGAGGACTCTATTTTCAGGAACGAGTGGTGTCTAGGGTAGAAACTAGTTCTAATGATGTTGGAACTTCTCAAAACATGTTGATTTCTTTGAAGAGGCTGGCTAATAAGACCACTCATTGCAAATATTCCTCAAAAAGGGGAAAATAACTAAGTGAGAGAGTATGATCGGCCAAAGGGATGGTGGCGATGGGATGTACACAACCAAGGTTCGAAAGGCTGATAGAATGGCAATCACAAAGGTTAAAAATTGAAAAATGGGTTCATTTTTAGACAAGCTTAAACCATGGGAAACTATGCTTGGATTTGGTTTCATGTTTACATAAACTCGAAACGAACAAACTATGCTTGGATTCGATTTCATTTTTACACAAGCTTGAAATGAAAAAATTTGCTTGAATTCAGTTTCATTTTTGCACAAGCTTGAAACGAATAACTATGCTTGAAAATGGTTTACATGCCCCCAGCATTATGAAAAGAAGAGTCTCCTGTAACCATATGGAAGTCACTACGATGAATCAGGATGGTTATCCAATGCCTCTTTGGCTTCATTCAGATAGACAAAGGTGAATGGTGTGAAAGACCAATCACATAAACTATAGGGAAACTTATCTTTACCACAAGGTGCATGCCCCCCAAGCTTCATTACATTCACCTAAGTAGACTTCTCATGGCTATCAAGTGGGTGGAATGAAGATTCTTTTATGAGATCAAGTGAAAGACTCAACTTTGAACTTGGGACCTTGTTTCGTTTTTAAAAGAGCTTGACACAAGACAAGGAACTATGCTCGAAGACCCTTGGTTTTATTTTTTAACGAGGTTGACCCAAGATAATGAACTATCCTTTGACTCCTTCGTTTCATTTTTTAACGAGGTTGACACAAGACAAAGAACTATCGTCAGAAGATCTATTTCATTTTTTAATGAGGTTGACATAGTAAAAGAACTATCCTCATCTTCCTTTGTTTCATTTTTTAACGAGGTTGACATAAGACAAAGAACTATCCTCAGATTCCTTAGTTTCATCTTTTAATGAGGTTGAAACAAGACAAAGAACTATCCTCAGACTTCTGTTTTCATTTTTTAACGAGGTTGACACAAGACAACGAATCATCCTCAGTGACCCTTATATCACAACTCATAGGTGGTTATGAAGGAGAGATCTGGTTCGAATGCCCCCAGCACATGCTATACAACATCATTGAATTGATCATCAGTTGATGTAGGTATGGAACAAGTTTCCACATAATTAACCCATGGCGGGGATGATACCATCGATATAAATGGACCATTTAGGGATGATGGTTGACTAGGAGCTATATTTGGATCAAGAAATGAAAGTTGGTCAATGGTGACAATCCTACCTTCATGTGGGAACCAAGTCACTCAAAAGAGTGTTGAAACAATAGCTCCCATGTGATAAACATAGTCACGACCAAGAAGTAAATTTTAATCTAAAGGTCCTGGGACTACCATCACATTCAGATAAACTATTTTTCCTCCCAAAGTGATAGGTAACTGAGGAAGGATCCTTAATGGTCGACTAGTTCCTCTGTTAAAGCCCAAAAAATTCTATGTAACAGGCAGAAGTGATGGTGAACCGAGCACTTGCCAAGCAATTGAGGAAAGGATACTCACTGATGCACCTTCATCTATAATAGTGCTAGATACAACCATATTACAAACTTGTACTATGATCTAGAAAGGCACATAAGAAGGAAGGCAGGATCCTACTAGTTGTTTCCAATCAAAGAAAGTGACTAGACTACTTGGAGGGGGTAATGTAGAAATGGAAGAATTAACCCCTTGAGTTACAAGAACTGGAGGATTTTCCTCCTGTCTAGATGGGACAGATGGATTTCCCCTAAGATCGTTAGAATCTGAAGTAACAAAAAGAACTTGAGCGATATCATTTTCACTCTCTTCGGGAAAGGTAGAATTAGTTGAACGTGAAATCGGGTCAACTGTTACCTTGACTTGTTGATTTTGGTTGGATATAGACTCATAGGATTCACTTTCAGAGAGAGTGGTTTCGACCGACGGTTGATTTTGGTCAGTCATTTCATCAACTAGTGAAGGATTTAGGGAGAGTTTCCTGTAACCAGATGGAAGTTGCTACTGTAAATCAGGATGGTTATCCAACACTCTTTTGGCTTCATCCAGAAAAGGAAAAAGGTGAAATGAGTGATTACCTTCACATAACCTACATGGAATCCTAATCTTTCCCTTCTGTCCATGAACTTTACTATCACTAGTTGATGGTCTGTTACCAACATGATCTCTAGAGGTTGATGACATGGGATGGTGTGAACGGGAAGACCAATCTTTGAAGATCTGAGGAAAATAAGGACAATTTTGGTGAAAATGGTCTCCTATACACACTATGCATGGATATTTGGGTTTGGGAAGCTTAACGGATGGATTTTCATCAAATGTTGCATTCAAAGCAATGGTTTCTTAGTTTCCCCCTTGCTGAATTGGCTTCTTCTTCTTCTTCCCTTTCTTCTTCTTCTTAACCTCCTGGTTACTAGTATCAATACTTTCACCAAGCGAAGAGGAAGAAGGGGAGGGAGAAACAAATGAGGAAGAAGGCAAAGGGTCAACTTTAGGATCCACTAGAGGTTGATTTGTCCAGTTGGAGGTGTACTCGATTTCAGAGAACTCTCGACATTTTGAACCAAAGAGGTTGAAAAGAGCCATACTAGCAGGCCAATGGTAAATCCTGGAAGGCACAATGTAGCCATATAAGGAGCACCAATATTTCCAAAAGAAGGAAAAGACTAGGATTCCCATCAAAAGGGATTCCTTGATCAGTGGACTCTAGATTTGTCACCATATGTTTCAACCTAATATCAACTAAGGAATAGGGATGTTATTCACAATTAATTAATTTTAACGACACTTGGACACAACTTTGCGTTTTCAATTTTTAAGAGTTGAGAAAAAGCTAAAGATGACTCTAGTCTCCTTCGATTTTTAATGAGCCTAAAAGGACAAGTGCTCAAATGGACCTTTTCTTTTAAAGAGTCAGAAAGGAACGGAAGTGACTACTCTGGAATATCTAGACAAAGGAATTACCAAACCAATCGAAAAACTACAATATACACCTTGGTGATAAATTAAAAAGAAATTACCAAGGACTTATGTTTGGCAGTCAATCTTCCCAAATGTTGTGTTCAGTGCATTGCGAACAATAAGGTGGTGGACTCGGTTTCCTATGGATAAGGGATTTAAGCCTATTGTGGTCTCCCAATATATACGTGTCGGTATGGGGAGAATAATTCCATGTTATCACTTGTCGTATCAAGGAGAATGAATCACCCTACCTTCAATGAAAATGATAGCCACTAGTTTTAATGACACTGGAACACGTCACTAGCCTAGACCTCTAGATATGTTGCATTAAGTTCCAAAGCGTTGTTAGGTTCATTGAAATTCATTTTAAAGTTGATCTTACTTAGATTTTTCCTTTCAATGGTTCACTGCATGATGATGATTTGAAATTCCTAAGATGCAATCTACAATGATAAACAATCTTTGTTTATTTGAGCAAAGAAAATCCTAGCTACTAGAGCAAAGAGCACACACTAGTGCATTTCCATAAATCCTCTTTTTGCACACAAACCAAAAAATTCTAAATGAAAATGCATGTATTTGTTTTCATTCTCCTTAATGTGAAAAATTCCAAAAGGAAAACTAAATGCCTCAAAGATCTGAAATATTTCACTCAAAATGACATTTTCAACAATTTCTTCTTCAAAAGAGAAAGGAAGACTCTGAATGACACTTTCAATTTTGAATAAAAATGATTTCGACACTTCGAATATAAACAAATCAAATCAAATACATCAAGAAAAAATTTAATCGATTATCAAGGAAAGGAAGAATTTACGACACTTCTCTTTTCAACACAAAACAACAATTCTGACACTTTTTGTATCAAAGCGACAAATCGATTTAAACAACTTTTCGACAAAGGATTGTAAATGAGGAACAAATACACAAAAAAACATTCACTAATCCTAATGTAATTGAGACTGATCTAAGTGATACAAGTAAGCTTCAGTAAAGAGGCACTATTCATATACAGCGAAACAACTAAACAAAACTAAAAACAAGGTCAAACCCTTAATTTCTAGATGGAAAAAGAGTTTAGTCAATCATCGCACCTAGGCTTCAAAGAAATTGAGAAGCATCACACTTATAGCACTCAGGAGGTGCTATGCATACTGAGTCACAGTGGAAGATAGTGTGATGGTCCAGGGAGCACAACTGAAATGGGGTTTGGCTCAAATGTGGAGTTGTTTTCAATGAGTTAAGGTGGGTTTTGATGAACAATGAAGAACAAGGTATGATGAAGTGTCTTGAGAGGTTACAGAGCTACCAAAAGGGCATCTATATGTGCTTGTAAGTCAAATGTTTAATTCATAAACTAAACCAGAGATTGATTGAAGCAGCATTCATCTACTATGCAATTGCAGAGCAAGAGAAGTTCGAAAGCTACCTGGTTGACTTCAGACTCTGTGTATAGTTTATCAAGTTTAACATAAAATAAACAACAACAACAAACAAACATCTATTCTCTCCCCAGTGGAGTCGCCAATTTTTTTCTGGGAAAACTAGTATTCCTAAAGAATGCTAGCCCTCTAGGTTTGGCAGCTACCCTAGAAACAATAGTTTAAAGAAATTCTATGATTTCTTCTATGTGTAACAGATAAGAGAAAGATAATGGAACCAACCTAGAACTTCCGCTTGATCCCTTGTTTGCTCTCTCTCCCCTTTGACAGATCCCGCAACTCCTACCCATACTTAACACGCTTGGAGAGTACCTACACATGTACAGCAACAAAGAACCGTCAAAGCATCGTGATATATTACAACATAAACATTACAGAATCATATATATAATGAACAAATGATATCATTCACAAATGATAACATTCATAATTGCACAATCATATGGAAGAAAACTTGAAAAATTTTATTGATAGAAGGGAGAATTACAACCCAGTTGTCTGATCCAACATCATCCTCCCAGCTTCAATCCTTCTTCACTTCATGAAATAGCAAGATCACTCCAACAAGAATACAATGCTCTCTCCTCACTTACAAACTATTATCACTTCCTTGCAATTCACAACATTTCATCCTCCAGATCTCTTAGATGAGGGATCCATTTATACATGTGTGCAAGGGTGTGAGTCATCCATGGGGTTTGATTAGTGTCATTCCACTTGTTACAATTGGTTCCATAAGAGAAGGGATAACAGATGGTTTAAGATCCTTTATTCATCCTTGGGCGAATTTAGAGAGGCAAGTGGCACACGATAAGTTTCTAGAAGATTCCATGAGTATCCACTTAGCAAACTGTCCCAGACATTTGTCCATCCTTGCCCATCACACCCTATAGAAGGCCTAAATAGTATGCATCGCACCCTAGTACCCCTCAGTATGCATCACATTTTTCCAGTGGAGCACTTAGTATGGTTTAATTTAGGCAATTTCTAGATGGTTTCTCAGATGGAACTTTTGGGGAATGATGTATTCAGATGACTATGTTCTTTTAGGGTATGAAACAACTATTTTAGGGGTTGATGAGCCCTAATACATCATCATATAAGTTTGGGGTTGATGTGCCAAAATATGTCTATAACACATACAACCATGAAGATAATTATTTTAAATTCTTTTAACAGTCAATCGTATCCTTCGAACAAGCGTTTGAATGGGAAAAGGAGAATCTAAAACCTGAAGATTTTCATAGATTTCAAGAATTCATAAATGGGAGGCCCTAGGTTATCCCAATACATCTATTAAAGCCCGAGGATAAGTCTACACCAAGTGTCACTATTGATAGTGGAGGTCCTAGCTCTCATGTAGACTCTTAGGTAAACACTGAGAAGACACCAAACACAGGGAAACCCCAAGATTCATACAACACAGCTAAATCCAGTAGTAAGTCATCTGAGAAACAAGTGATGAGTGCCTCGAATACATAGATCAGTTCAGAGGCCAAAGACAGTAGTTTGGAGCTGGAGTGGGATTAGTTTAATCAGAAATTGCATGGAACTCCCAAAGCCCCAAATACCCAAGAAATAGAGGAATGTAAAACTCCTCTGTATGTTCATAAGGATACAGATCCCAAGTTTATCAGCAAACAGTCAATGCTTGTGGAGGAACAAGCAACAATGTCCCATCATACTAAAATTATCCCTGCTCTGCACACATCAGAAATTATTCTGAAAGTAACTTAAATACCTCCACTTGATGTGTTTTATAGCCCTATCCACAAGGCTATAGTTAGAAGGAAGAAAAAAGGAGAAAGGTATATACACCCGAATTCCCACCTAGAAATGAGTCGATAGACGTTGTTTGGAAGGACATTCATGTCAATCTGGTTGAGAACTTGACTAGACTATCACAGTTCATGGGAGCATATGCATCGGCCACTATGGACAAGGCTATTAGGGTCTCTACTTTACTAAGGGAAAAAGAGGGAGAGGATTGTGCAGCTCGAACAAGAGCTCTAGAGAGAGAAATCAAGCACAAATAGACAGGTGGCTAAGCAGCTCGCACAATTGCAGCAAGACATGGAGGTCCTGAAAATAAGCCATGAAGCCGATATATTGGCCAAAAACATGAAAATCCAAGAAATGTATCAATCCATGGAAAGATACAAGGATGTTCCCACTACTAAAGAGTTTATTAAAGAGGCCATAGAATTAAATTCCCTTCTGGTGAAACATTATGAGTATTTCTGCTAGAATATGTCACACATTACTACCTATCCAACTACTAGTGACCAGCTAACAGATAGGCAATCGACCATAGAACAAAGTTTAATGATTTAAACACCAAAATCTCTGAGTTCATTGAATGCTAGGAAACAAAAGATGGAAGGAAAGCCAATCTACCTGAGATTGAGGAAACTCATAAAGACATTCTCTTCACAAATTGGGATGCGAGAATCAAATAGGATGAGATAGCAGTCAGAAGGGTAGCTGGGGTATAAAATAATATCATTAAGACAATGAATCACATCATGTTCACCACCAATCTCATTAAAGAAGGAAATACGAAAGAAATGCCCAATTTAAATGCTTTGAATAAAGGCTAGAAAGAAAGGGCGGGGAGTCAAAGAGAGACAATTACAAAACTGACCACAACCAACTTGGAGTCGTATTGGTAGTATCTTGTTAAGCCACATAGCTAGATTATGACTCTCAATTGTTCCCTTGATACGACTGAATGGATGTTGCCATCACTCACCGATGCGATCTTCATAGGTCAGCTCAGGACACATTTCGGGGCACCTCCTCAAATTCAACCGATGACTGATATTTGTGATTTAAAGGACAAGTTGGCAAACAACAACTCATCCTCTTAGTTCTTTTTATTTAGCCTCTGTTCATTTTTGGAGTTAGTTACCTACTTAGGAGGAAGGTTGTTTGAAACCTCCTCAAATTTTGTATAATCTATTTTTGCACATTAGTTAGAATAGTATTTATACCCTTCTCATGAATTTAGAGAAGGGTCCAGAATTTTATCAAAAACATTTGCAAAGAATTCACTATTGTAAGTTTGTGAATGCTTTGGTGAAATTATGGAACATGATCGTTTCCTATTGATATGAGACTACTTTCCTTTGTTGATGCACTTTTGTATTCTTGGGATACAATTTGATTTGAAGAAAGAAGTTGGTCTATGTCATTTGTCAAATGAACAGGACTTCACACATATGGTACTATTATGTTGTATGATTGATTCTATTTACATTTAATTAGTGGAAAAACTTTACTTTCATAAATCATATGTTAGATTTATTGTTTCTGTTAAGCGTTAGTTGCACTTTTGTATGATGGTTAGCTGAAATTGTGATTTTCATATATAACTCATCATATATGCGATATATTTTATAAATTCCTTTGAATAACTATTTAGTCAAAGGAATTGTCTTTTACATTATCATCTCTATTTATTTTTGTTCAATCTTTATTATCACATGTTAAACAAATATCTTTGTAGATCACATACCACATAGAAATACTCGGGTTTATATTAAAATAAGTTAGTTAGAGAAATTACATCATATAATAGGTCACTTAGATTATCATTATTCTATTGCAAACACTCATGAACCACCCACTCTCATCTTAAAACCCACATTGGGAAACTGGTCCCATTATCCCTAGTCGGAGCCACCACTTTAGACAGAAAAGGAGTTGTCTTAAGGTCCGGAACGGGTGGTTATTCCCCATGTTTCAGCAGTACAATTTTTGCTAGAAGTAGGGCATTCAACTATGAATGGAATATTAAGCTAAAGATCATTTGAAAAGCATTCATAAGTTTCAAAACACCTCCACTGTTTCTACACCTTCTGAAACTCATTCAGAATCTCCTGATCAACTCAACTTATTGCCAATTAACCTTGGACAAATCCTAGTGTTTTCCTAGTTGCAAATCCATATGCACTCCCATCAAACCCAAAAAAATGGATGCCTAAGTATAATCCTGACGATGCTCTCCCGGTCGAAGAAAATCTAAATAATTTTATGTTAGCCATGAATCTCAATAGGGTTGCACATGAATATGTTGTAATCAAGACTATTTCCTTATACTTTCCAAGGTTCTGCTGGGTCTTGGTATTTTTCCCTTCCAACAGGTTCGATTAGAGACTCAGATACTTTTCAAGAAGTGTTTCTTGCAGACTTTGGTGATGATAGGACCATAGAATCCTTGATCAATGATCTTTCTAATTTGAAATATAATCTAGATGAAAAGATAAAAGACTTCAACTCTAGATTTAACAAATTCCTAAATAAAATCCCATATGCCTCTAAACCTATTGTAGATGTACAAATAGAATTGTATATATCATCTCTTCCTTCTAATATTGCGATTTTTGTAGATAGAGCCAAAAAGGCTACCCTTGTAGAGAACATGAAAGAAGTGCTATCTGTAGAAAGAAGAATCATAGATTTCGAAAAGAGATCACAAATAGACAAAAGGAAGTCAAAGAAAGTAACATTTAAGTATTACTCTAAGAAGAAAGCTTCAAAGGACCCTTTTGATCTCGAAGGCCTTTATAAAGTGTTAAAAACAATATCTAACAGAATGGTTGAAATTAAAAAATAGGTCGCAAAATCCTCTGCTCCCAAGAAACCTTTTTTATCATTTAAAAATAACCCTTCTTCTGCATCACAACCCCCAAACACAATTTCAAATGCTGAGTCTGACCAAGAAGCAGAAGAAGATTCACCAAACGAAGAGGAAGCTGAAACAAAAGAAGAAATTGAACTAAATGGGATGTGGGATTTTATCCTCCCAACTGAAGAAGAGGCACAAGCAATGCCAGTGACTACAAGAAGTAAAAGCCCTCTTGACATGTCTATCACAAATCAAAAGCAAAAATTTGCTACTCCTACAAAGGATAAAACAGTAGCTAAGAAATATAAGACTAGCCAAACCGATCCTATTCCTCCATATTCCCTAGATGCCTCAAAGACATTGGTAATCTCAGATAGAGTCGAATACAATATAGTGGAAGACATGAAAAAGACTAGAGCTAACATGTCATTGCATGAGCTCACTAAACTCAAGCAACAACATAAGATTACAGTTCCAGTATCTCCCTTGCCATCTACTATAGTTACTCAAGTTTCCTATGATATGGGAAAACCTCCCTCATCCTCAAACAAAGTACATCCTTCATATCTAGTTCTGATTGGGGATAGGTCTATTTCTCATTTTCCTCCATTTCTTCTCACTTATAAAATTTTCAAAAAGAATGTTCAAAACTTCCTTGTTGATTCAAGAGCCTCCTCAAATATTATGCAAAAAGTTGTGTGTACCAAATTGAACATTACACCTCAAAAATATGTAGTACACATAGTTCAATTAGATAGGACAAAAGTAGAGGTGCTTGGAGAAATAACATCAGTTTCAATTAGGCTTTCCTTTAATCCAAAAGTTTCACAAATAATTGATATTTTGGTGGTCATTATCCCCGAATTTTATTGTTTGATTCTTAGTAGGGATTGGTTTGAAAAGTTGCATGGTTATTTCGCAACTGTTTAGTCTCGCATGTGGTTGCCACACAATGGTAAACCAAATGAAATCATGGTAGACCGAGAGAAATTCATGAAATATACAGTCATCGACCTCGAGGGAAGCAATGACATGTTTCCTTCACTAATAATATCATTGGAAATTACTCAGCCAAGTCCTCTTTAGGATCCTTTAATGCTTAGAGGTCTCCCTTTTTACATAACTTCATAGTTTCTCAAATCGAAATTTTTTCACAAACAGATGCTTCCAAATGTCTAAATTTAGTAGATAAAGTTTCTAATAACTCTTTGTTCTAGACTCTCTATTTTGAAGGTTCTAAATTAGAAGATGACGTAGGTGCAGGATGCATTTTGATCAATCTGCAAGGAGAGAAAACCATGCTAGCCTACAGACTTGATTTCTAATGCACTAATAATATCGCTGAATATGAAGGACTGATCCAAGGATTGTATAAAGCCATTAGTATTAATGTCAAACACCTGCAAGTCTATGGTGATTCCGAAATAATTGTGAAATAGGTGAGAAATACAATCCATTGTGTCTCTGGGCACCTTAAACACTATCAACATTTAGCTCATAAATTGACTTCTCATTTTTCCACTTTCAACATATCTTCAGTCCTTAGATTGCAAAACCCAAGTGCTGACTTACTTGCTAATGTGGCATCCAGGCTTATACTCTCAGAAGACTTTAGTCCAGACTGATTTTCAATAGAGTTAATATTTATGCAATCTATTCTCGACAATGTAACAAATTGGAGAGTATTCAACAATGATGCGGATATAATTAATTTCCTTACATCAGAAGGATCGTATGAAGAACACATCATAGATGAACATGAGCATGATCTAAAAATCAAACATAATCATGACCAAAACCTAATCCCAAAGTTCATGGTTAAGATGGAATATCTTTATGATCTAAAGGATAGGTTCAAGAAAATTAATAACTCCAAAACTCAATGTTCTACTCTGATATTTGAGCAGTGAACCTAGGGTCAAATGAAAAACCTCAAAATGCCAACCTAGGTCTTCACCTATCATCCGAAGAAAGAAGATCATTCATTAGGTTATTGAAAACATATAAAGGTGTCTTTGCCTGGGATTACGTAGATCTCAAGACCTATGATACCTCTATAATTAAACATACCATACCCATGACTTCAAATGGAAAGCCAATTCAACAGAAAATTCATAAAATTCACCCAAACCTTGAGAGTCAAATCAAATATGAATTGAACAAGCTTTTGAAGGCCAAAATAATCTTCCCTGTTAGACATTCTAAGTGGGTATCTAATATGGTACTCGTAAGGAAAAAGAATGGTGATATTAGGATTTGTATTGATTTTAGAAACCTGAATAAAGCTTGTCAAAAATATAATTTTCCCTTTCCTACTATGGAACAGATATTGAAATTAGTTGTAGGTTCCAAATTAAAGCCTTTTCTAGATGGATTCTCAGGATATAATCAAATTCTTGTGCATCTAGATGATAGATTAAAGACAACATTAAGGAACAGGTAGTGAACATATGCCTATCAGAAGATGCCTTTCAGACTCATTAATGCTAGTGCCACATTTCAATGTGCTATGAACATTGCCTTCAGAGGTCTAATTAATAAATCAGTTTTTATTTACTTGGATGACATCATAGTCTATTAGAAGGAGAGGAGCAATGATTTAAGTGACCTGAAGGACATTTTTGAATGATGCAAGAAATATGGCATTTCCTTAAATCCAAAAAAATCTGATTTTTCTTTACCAAAAGGAAAACTCCTTGGATTTATAGTATCCAAGAAAGGAATTTACATTGATCCTGATAGAGTTCAAGAGATTGAAACGTTTCCCCTTCCACACAATAGAAAAACCATGCAATCATTCCTAGGCCAAATAAATTTTGTAAAAAGATTTGTCCCAGAGTTTTCACAAATTGTCCTACCCCTTCAAGCAATGATAAGAAAAAATATCATTTTCAGATGGAAGAAGGATGAAATATATTCATTTGAGTTGATTAAAAAATCCATTATTAATGCTCCTTCATTGAAAATCCATGACTTTCTCAAACCTTTTCTATTATATACTTTTCCATCTGATACATCATATGTAGCAGTCTTGACACAGCTGAACAATGAAAATATCGAGGCACCCATCTCCTTTTTTATTTCTAACATGCAAGGCGCCGAATTAAATTATTCTGTTGTCAAGAAACAAGCATTTGTTGTTTTTAAAACTTTAAAACATTTCAGACCTTTTCTTCTTAAAACCCATACAAAGATAGTTGTACCCTACCCTGCAGTAAGACAACTATTGATCCAAAGAGAAGTAGGGGAGAAAAGAGTTAATTGGGTAACTACATTCCAAGAATATGATGTAGAAATCCGCCCAGCTAAAATTGTCAGGGGCCAAGGTTTTTGCAAAATGTTAATAGGAGCTTCCCAGTTACCACCAGAAGAAGAAGATCAAGGTAATGAAGTGCAAATATTAGAGGTAAGTTTAAATGACAGGCAATCACAATATGCTGATTTGAAATTTTATCTAAAAAACGGATATGCTCATATGCATCTTAATTATAAAACAAAGCAAGCTTTAAGATTGAAATCAAATCAGTATGAACTAGTCAATGATATATTGTTTAGGAAAAATTATGGTTCATTATTGCTAAGATGCCTAGAGAAACCTGAAGCTGAAAAGGTGATGCATGAATTACATGATGGACCAGATGGAGGACATTTTGGAGAAAATACCACAGCTCACAAAATCCTACATGCAGGATATTATTGGCCAACGGTATTTAAAGATGCATATGAATATGCAAGGAAGTGAAAAACTTGTCAAACAGCAGCTAGAAGAGAAAGAAATCCAACATTCCCTTTACAACCAGTTAACATCCAACAACCATTCGAACAATGGGTATTAGACATAACTGGTGAGATTGTTCCTAACTCTTCCAAATAGTTCCTAACTCTTCCAAATAGTTCCTAACTCTTCCAAATAGCATAGGTACATCCTTACAGGTAATAATTATTTTACAAAGTGGGTATAATCTATCCCATTAAAGATAGCTAATACATAAAACATCACAAACTTCATTGATCAGTACATAATTACTAAGTTTGGCTTACCCTCAGCTTTAATGTTTGAAAATGCATCTTACTTTTCTGGAAAGACAATGGTAGAATTTTCTCTTAAGCGAGGTTTCAAGTTGAAATATTCAGTCAATTATTATCCTCAAGGTAATGGATTAGCAGAATCAACAAACAAGAACCTCATCAGAATTATCAAAAGGACTATTGATCAAAATCACGGGAATTGGCACAAAGCATTAACATTTGCTCTATGGGCAGAAAAGATTACGTAGAAAGCCTCTATCTCCTTTTGCTTTAGTTTATGGAAAAGAATTTGTTCTTCCCACAAATGTAGCAATCCCATCTCTTGCCCTAGTACAATTCATCGATGAAAACCCTTCATCTTCTCTCTAGGCTAGAAAATTTCAAATTCTCAAGCTTGAAGAAGAAAGAGAAAAGGCCAAAGCAACCCACTTCCATTATCAACAATTAGTCAAAGCTTCATTTGACACAACTTCTGCCAGTCAAAAAACTCTTGAAGTAGGTGACTTGGTTTTGAAATGGGATAAAGCACATGAGGAAAAAGGTAGACATACCAAATTCCAAAGACTATGGCTTGGCCCTTTTCAAATCATTGAAAAAATTGGACAATTAGCATTTCTTTTACAAGACTTGTTAGGTAAGAAGGATTCTTTGCCCGTTAATGGGAAAATTTTGAAAAAATACTTTTCCTAGGAGATGACCTCTTCCAATTTTGTAACATATTTCTTTTTAGGAAAATAATGGTTAACTAGTATTTATTTTTGGCTTTTCAAAATAAAATATTTGATAACATTTCTGTTTTTTTTTTCACTTTTATAAGAAAGTAAGACTTAAAAGGAATAGTTAGGACATTTGAGTACTAAATTAAACTTGATTTCTTTGGAAAGACTTGATCTTGCTTAAAACATTTATTTTAGAAACAAACTCTTATATTTAGAGAATATGAAGGTTTTGTTATCAGTGAAGAAAGGAATCTTTAACCTAGTAAGGACTTTCTGTAGATCAGTATCTTAAAAACTCTATAATTATCACCCAAAATTGTCAAAAAAGCCAATGATCCACCCCATCTGTTAAGGTTTTCCTTTTTCATAGTGTAATTCTAAAATGTAAAAACTTAGAAGATAAAAAGTCTCATTACCAGCTTGTTTACGATGTTCATAGGGAAGTGATTAAACTGATATTACGAATATTGTTGGAAGCTTCGGCTTGTTATTTAAAAATCTTTCCAAAGGAGGATCAACATGACTGAAAAAAATATCAGTCACTCCAATCGGCTCGAGGGACAGTGTTAATCCCTGCATATCAGTGTGAGGAGGATAAGGGTCATTATTGTCAGTCTTGTAAATTAGGAAAAACATAATATTTTTGGGAAATGATGCAAAAGGGAATTATTCTGCTCATGAAGACGGACACAATGGGAGTTTCTTCATGAAGGGAAAGCATGTAGGGTTTAGTGTAGATGTCCTCCAGGATCATGGAATGGGGAGTACAAGGACAGTGACAAAATGTTGTGTAACACTAGTGTCATTACGTTTTCGGTCGGGCCCACTCCAGGGGAAAGAACCAATCACAACCCTTTCGTAGTTAGGGGCGTGAATAGTACTAGCTATTATTCCCTATAAGTTTCCCAGTGGTCCCCAACCCTAATATCATTCCCTCCACTCCCTAGTTCACCCCACAATCACAACCAGTTCATTTTCCCACCTCCCATTATGAGAAATCCATTGCTAGTGGCCTACCAATTCAACAAAAGTTTCCAAAGCCAAGCATAATGCAGACTAACACCCTATAGCACTAGTCATTAGAACAATTGTTTGCATTAATCCAGCAAGCTTTACAAAGAGCTGAAAGAATACATGATGACCTGGTCCGGGAGCACGAACAGAAAAAGTAGCAAATACAGGAAGTTATAGAGGAAATAGATCATTTGCAGCAGGTAAATATTGATTTGTGAGCGCAAGTCAATCAGGTAACATAGAAATTTTGGCCACTACGACCGACAATCACAGATGCCAACACAGAAGCTCCAAAGGACATTAGAGCCTACACACTGGCGAGTTGTTGTGATCACATTCAAGTAGAATGTTCAAATCTTGTGGCAACAAACAATGATATGAAGAAGAAGCTAGAAATAGGAAGATCTGCATTTCCAGACCCAGTTGAAATATATGCTAGAACAATAGATGGAAAGATCAACGAAGTGGTAGCCAAGAAACAAGCACTTGTTGAAGCACTAGAAAACAAGTACGCCCTAATGGATAGAGTTCGCAACTGGTCAGGAAGCCTCGCAGTAAAGAATCAGTCAGTATATCTTATGAGAGAGAAGCTACAAATATTGTTTTATAGCAGCATAGAATGCATGGAATCCAACCAACTCCATAAGATTGATAAGCGGATCGCTGCCATTCAAGAACAAGTTGATCAAATCGAAGAAGAATCATCGAAAACCAAAAAGCTAATAAGAGACCCGCGTCCACCAATCTGAATACAGGTTCTATCTCCGAAGGAAGTCTGCAACAGCAGTGAAGAACAGTGGGACCATCTACAGAGTCAAATACCAAGGAAACTAACGTCCAACATAGCTGAAGACTTCACCCAACAGGCTAACTTGATTATTGTCGCATGGGAAGCTGCCCTCCAAAAATAAAATGAATTTAGGCAGAGAATGACCACCATTATTCCTGAGTTGGGGACTTTGTTTGGAAAAGAAGGACAACAAGTGGAAGAAGGAGAAGTGGGAGAAGAAACCACCCAGCAAATGACAGAGGATACAATGGGAGAATTAGCTCATCAGTTGACAAAACCAGCGTAGCCACCAACAGGAGTATCTATAAAGACACCAACAGGATCCACATAGATCAAAAATAAATTGACTCAGAGACGAGTCAAATAATTGTGGTCGGGGCATGTTGGGGCCTTCGTTTAGATTTTGGAGGATTTTGAAGATAGAAAGAAGAGGAAATAGGAGGCAGAAGCAACGGTCAAGTTACGGAGAACACAATTGGGGAGGAAAACAGGAGCAAGTAGTTGCAGGATGGTCAAGGCAAGGTGTCGGTAGAAAGTAGGGGCAACTGAGTAGACAAGGCAGATGAGAGGCAACCAAGGAAAGAAACATTCAAGTGAGAACTAGCAGTGCAAGCGACAAAAGGAATACAAAAGGAGAAGGCCACAAGGAGTAAGGGGTTAGTTTTTAGTTTGATTGGTTGGTTGAAGAGTTCTAGTAATGGACGAGTAGCGAGGAGGTTGCTAGCTCTCAAAGCATCTAAGCTGAAGACTAGAGCAGTAATTGAGAAGCGGTCTAAGTCTATTACAGTTAGTCAGGTCACGTAGTCGGGTATTTCATGTAGTTATCTGTGGCTGAGGCCAATGTATCATGTAATTCTATCTTCTTGAAGTAAGACGAATGAAGAGTTAGATTGGTTTCTTGGTATGATGTGTGTATTTGATTATGTTATATGGACCCACTAAAAATTTTAATGCTTTGCAAGTCTATGCTCATGGTAGATTGATCTTAATGATTGATATAATGTTAGTATGAGTATATGCATAGGGGCACTAATAGAATAATGGTTAATATATCCCTGACCCTATACTAAACTCTTCTTACTTCCAGTCACGGCACGCCTCAGGTGAGACTCCTTATCCCTTTGGGTAAGGTGAAAATGCCAGCATTATCCTAGACTACAACGAACCATTGTTGGCCCTTTGCACCAGAACCCAAGGTCTTTCCCTGATGTCACTTTTGTGTCAATAACTCAACTAAACTCCTACTAACTCTATTCATGATCAAAGCTTAGATCGTTGAGTTTCACTAACTATAACTCCACTATATTACTAGATCTTAGGAATCAACTCATTCACAACTCTACTTCTAGCCCACAAACTCAGATTTATTGATTTAACTGATTTGGCCATGTCACTCCAACCAACTGTAAATCAAGTCATCTTGTTGATGTGGAAATTCAAATTTCTCCATTTGTCTAAGGCACAAGTCAAATGAAGCCTTTTCTTGATACAATTTAACAATGGCTAGAAAAGTCATTCCATTTGGCTCATATCAGATGATAAAACCCATTGTGGAAGAAAAGTCATGCCCTTAAATTGCCTCTTTTGAAAAAAATTGATAGAGGAATAGAAATTGAATGGCTTGATGGTGGAAGAGTCAGAATAAAATAGTTCATCAAAGTGGTGCTCAAGTTTCAATGAGACTCTTCCTTTTGTATTAATGATTATCCACAATTCGATAGATCCACTTTTACAAGACCGTTGGGGTTTGAAATATTTTGAATGATTTGTATGTGATAGAAGAGACTTTTGACACGATGAAATGGATGGATTGGAATATGAGTATGAGTAATGGAATAAGGCTACAAGTAAGTTCATAATTAGGGTCATTATGTTAAAAAAATGTATCATAATCATTAAATAAACTCATAAATATATTGCTTCCTTTAATTAAAATTGATCTCATATCCTATGTGGATACCTTTTGATGTACTTACTTCCCTTTCCTTACAGGTTCATGATTACTTATGAATGTTGCAGGTTCGAAATTCTTGTAGGTCTGTCATTGGACGCAGAATGTGAAACTAGCTATAGATTGTTGCAGATTCTACAGTTGCTCCTTTAAATTTATTATTTGCTTGAAACTTGATAAAGTTGCTGAAAATTGATGATATTTGTTGATGATGCTAATCAATGACAAGTCTTCTCTTTTAAAAGAGAAACAAAGTATTCCAAAGTCTTTATTTGAACCTCAAAAATTTATTTTTTCGAAGAGGGAAGGAGGAAACAAAAGAAAAATGGGAAAAATAAAAAGGGAAATCTGAAATCTAAGCTGCCAAGGATTCTTTGGTTTTCAGCTAGGATTTTCTACATAGAAATGCCAACAATGCTAGTTTGCATATCTATGCCTTTTTTTTTCTTTTTTTTTTATTTTATACAAAAGGAAATTACAATTCTTTTGATGGCAATGAAGGAGAATCTCCCTTCCTTACCAACTTCAGATCAAATTTTTCTTACAGATGTTTAACAAAATATTCTTTTGTCAAGGGCTTATGATATACTTTTAGTCTATGCCCATAAAAAAGGAAGGTGATATTTTCTTCATAAATAGTCCTAACTCTAACTTCTCTAGTATAGAAAAACAATATCTATTTCATAGGGACTAAGCCAATGTGTCTAAAATTTTCCTTGAAAATATTTTAATTTAGAATAAAAGAGAAGAGCCCAGTCATCTGGCTTGAAGTTCTTGACTTTGATGAATTTGTCTTTCCACTTGGTTCTTTTTTGTTGGATTATATTTGTTTGCTATATGACATCTTATTGGATCTCATCTAGATCATTTAATTGTGCCAATCTTTGTTTTTATCTTTATATAGATCAATCCTAAACCTTGTTTTTGTTATAAAGGTATCCACTTAGAATTCAATTGGAAGTATGACTTGCTTACCATAGAAAATATCACAGGGAGTATGTCTAGTAGTGTTTCTCCATGTGGTGTGGTATGCCCAAAGTTCTTCTAGAAGTATTTATGCCTAGTCTCTCATGTGCAAGTGTACAATCTTGGTCAGTATAGCTTCAAGTACCATGTTGGATTATTCCACTTTCCCATTGGCTAGTGGATCATATGTAGTGGATTTTTGATGTTTTATCTTATATTGCTCCATAATTTTCTACACTGACTTAGATGTGAATTGAGCACTTTGATTTGTCACAATTTCTCTTGGGGCACTAAAACAAGTAAAAGTATCCTCAAAAAGATATGTAACTACAACATTTTCAGTATCAAAAGGAAGTCACTTAGTTTCTACCCATTATGTAACATAATTTGTACATGCAATAATATACCTCTTTTGTTTGGATGGAGGATTGATTGGACCAAAAAAATCTAGAGCCCATTTTTCAAAGGGCTATATAAGTACCTGAGGTTGTAGATACATCTCATCTGATTGAATGGGCCTTCCCATTATTTGGAAACTATCACATATTTTGACATATTCCTTGGCATCTCTAAAAAGAAAAGGTCAATAATACCCCAGAAGAAGTACTTTGTATTCAATTCTCCCATCTGTGAAGTGTCCTCCACATGGTTCATCATGACAATATTTTAATATATCTGGTACTTCATCCTCTTGAACACATCTTTGGATAATCAAATCAGGTCATGTTCATTACAATTCTCTCTCTATCCATGAGTAGGGTGCACTGAATTTGATGAATTTCTGTCTTTCTCTTGCTGAAAATTGTGGAGGAAATTTTCTTGTAGCCAAATAGTTAGCAATATCTACAAACCAAAGAGTTTTAGTAGATACTACAAAAGGATATTCATCATGAAAATTATCCTTTACAGGAGTATCGATATTATCATTTTGTATCCTAGAAAGTAAATCAACAATTGTGTTTTTCTTTCTTGGCCTATCCAAGATGGTAATATTGAATTATTGTAGAAATAAAAACCATTTAGTGATCTTTCCATTAGTAATTGGTTTATTGATTAAATATCTAATAACATAAAGATCTGTATGAATAAAAGTTTCATGACTAGTAATGTAATGTCTAAAATTATTAATGAAGCCACTTCAAGGGGTAAGTTCCGACCGAGCCTCAAGATTTTTGAGAGAGCCGAGAACTCCAGGCGCCACAGTCTCATACATTTTCTGTTCGGCCACCATGGCTGCCTCGAATACGACAAGTAAAAGCCAGCAAAAGGAAGGCGAGAAGAAGCAACGGCGGTGGCGGCAGCAACAGCAGCCATCGCCAGCGAAACGCCGCAGAGACCTGCGGGAGGATGAAGGCGAGAAAAATGAAGCGATGGCGGAACGAAATGCATCGATTAGGGTTTTTGGTGCTAGGGTTCTGGGAATGGGGCGTCTGAAGCCGAGCCCCCGCTCCCTCCAATGGCACCGCAACAGGAAAGGCCGCAGGAATGGCCCCGGTATTGCTCACCCTGCAAAGATTTAGCAACAGGGGAAAATGAGAGTCACAGGAAAGGCCGAGGCTGTGGTGGTCGTCGGACGCAAATGCCGAAGATTATCCAGCATTTCACACCAGATCCACTCAGAAGAAGAAGAAAATCCAGCCAGGGTTAACAAAAGCCGTGCTCTGCCTCCCCGGAATAGTCGATACTCTGCATCTCATTTTCAGAACTTTCCAAGCTCCCTGGATCTGCCTAGAAGGAGCATCTGGGACCTCAATGTTTCAACCTCGTTTCCTCATTCAGGCAGCCGATATCCTATTCATTTCCAGCAAGCGAGTTTCTAGATTCAGATAATTCTTCTGACAGGCAAAAACCTGCTCCTAGAAGTCTAGCCGTCTTTCACAGTGCACCAACTCTCAAAGATTCTCGAACAGAGGTTGGGGATCCCTTCCTCCCTTCTGCAGCTCCTCTTTGTTGGTAAGCAGCTAGATTACAATCTGCCTCTTTCCTTTTATAATATTGAAAGAAATGCCACAGTGATCCTATCACTACGACTAAGGGGAGGGGCAGTCGGGCAATCCTCTGCCTCCAAAGGTTTCTCCTACAAAGATGCAATTCATGCACAGCCTGCCAAGAAGCCTGCCCATTCTGCTGAGGCTCCCAAACCCTTCTTGGTGGATAAAATGGAGGAAACCCCTGCCATTGAAATTACTCATCCATCTTTGGATGATCAATACCAAACATTTGCAGAAACAACCCTCATTTGCAGATTTAATGGCCTATGGCCTCGCACCGTTGATCTATATCAGTGGATCCATTCTAATTGGACCAACAACTACAAAGTCTTCTTCTACTCGAAAGGCTTCTTTATTGTAGTCATTGCCTTCAACGAAGATTACCAGAAAGCCTTAAAGGGGGGCCCCTGGTTGCCAGACTTTGACCCCTCCACTGCAGTCATCTCCAGGCTTCCTATCTGGGTCAGGCTTCCAAATCTCCCTGCGCATCAATGGCATTTTGCTGTCTTTCAAGGAATCAGAGACAACCTTGGCCGCTTCCTAGCAATAGATACCTCAAGGGGGGAGAAAGGATTATACGCCTATGGCAGAATTTGCGCGGAAATAGACATCAGTAAAGGGCTGCCAGATCAGATCATCCTCAAAGTCGGGGACTTCCATTGGACTCAAACTTTGGACTATGAGAATACAGCCTTCAGGTGTCGCCATTGCCATCAGACAGGGCATCTCCAGAACACATTTGTAGCGTTCCTCGACAAAAAGAAGATTTTCACTCGCAAATCCAAATCCAAGAGTTGGAAACCTTGTGACAGATCCCCTATGGATGACATAGAGTCCTCTAGCTCTGATGAGGAGGACTTGGAAGTGGACAAGGAGAATTTGGAGAAACCGAAGGATCCGCCCTCAGCCAGCGCCATGGATCCTTATGCGCCTCTGTTCTTGCAGAAACGTTCTCACGAGTCTTCGCCTTCTGATTCAGACAAGGAGTCTCCTCCTTTAGCTCAGATCAGTCTGCAAGTAGTTCCGGTCCAGCCAGATCCATTTGGTTGGGTCAAAGTCAGAAAAAAGAAAGGAAAAAAATGTAGATTGGAAGATTATGCCCATGTTGGGTAGACTCCCTAGACCAGCTCGTTCTTTTTGTTCCTCTCTGTTATCTTCTGGTTGTGGTTGTTTTTGGGACCGAGGTTGATATCATATCATTTCCAGCTCCCTTGCTCCTTAGCTTCGCTTCTTTGTAAGCTCTGTTTGTACCATATTTCTTTTCTTAATAGATTTAGTCTTAATTCAGAAAAAAAAATGTCTAAACTTATTAATGGCTTGAACAACAACTAAAAACTCATTTTTTTATAAATGTGTAATTTAAATATGTAGGAATCAATTTTTTTACTTGTATAATAAATAGCATACAAATTCAAGTCTTTTTGTCCCAGTACAACTCCTAAAGTTGTATCTAAAGCATCAGTCAAGATATGAAATGGGAAGGGCCAGTTTGGTCATCTTAAAATTGATGCTTCAATAATTTTCTATTTCAATCATTCAAATGCCTTTTGGCAGTCAAAATCCAAATAGAATCAAAAGATTTTGTAAGAATTTTAAAGAGTGGAGAAGCTATTTTTGTGAAGTTTTATATGAATATTCTATAGTAACCTTAAAACAAAGAAAAATTATAACATCTCATTGGCACGTTGGTACCGAAACCTTGGAAATGACTGCAATATTTGTTGTGTCCACTTTGATCCTAACACCTGAAATATGATGTCCCAAAATAATTCCTTCATTAAACATCATAAAAAAAAATCATGACTCAACAAAAGATTTTCTTCTTTGCATCTAATGATATTTTTTTCTAATTTATCTATAGTTTCTTCAAAAGTGTTTCCATAAATAGTAAAATCATCCATGTAAACTTATACACAATCATGGATTAAGTCAGAAAAGATACCTAAAACTACTCTTTGGAATGTAGCAGGTGTATTACATAAATGAGAAGAGAGTACTTTATAAGAATAAGTATCCCATGGACATGTAAAAGCTATTTTGTCTTGATCTTCTAGTGCCAGTTGAATTTGGTTATATCCATTGAAACCATCAAGAAATGAAAAATATTTATTCCTTGCTAGACTATTGAATATTTGATCAATAAAAGGTAGTTGAAAATTATCCTTTAAAGTATCCTTGTTTAGTTCTCTATAATCAATACACACTCTCCACTTTTCATTCTTCTTAGGTACAATCACCAAAGGTGAGACCCATTGACTATCTAAGATTGGGTAAATGAAATTCACATTAAGAAATTTTTGTAATTCGCCTTTATCAATTTATCTCATATTGGGATTCATTATTTACTAAGGTTGTCTTACTGGTTTGGAATTTTCTTGAATACAAATGTCATGCATACATGTATTGGGGTCAATTCCCTTCTAGTCACTGTATTCCCATGCATATGCAGAAGAATGTTATTGTGGAATCTTTATCAATTGTTTCTTTTGAAATTCTTCCAAGTTGTTGTTAATGTTCAATATTTTACCGGGATAAATTTCTACTAAATAATTGCCAAACTTTTCCATAGAATGTAAAGCCACTTTAGATTATCGAGATGAAAAATATTCAATGTTACATTGCTCTTGAAAACTTTGATTTTTATCACAATATGAAGAAGAGTCATTATTATTAATCAAATTTATCAATTGACTCTCTTCATCAATCAATGAAAGAGTAAATACATGTTGAATAGTTTCAAAGTCCTTATTATCATCATCATCAATCCAAACTTCACTTTCCATTTTTAGTTACTGTTTTTTCAATTGGATATAATGTTAATTTCTTAGTGGAACTGCCATCAAAAATATACATATTCCCAGATCTACAACTTATAAATGCATCAATTGTAGCTAGCCAAGGTCTACCAAGAATCAATGTATGCCCTCCTAAATTATTCTTGGGAGTCGGAATCATTAAGTCAACAATATATTCCCATGAATCTAAAGATATTGATACACCCTCTAATATAACATTGGGTTTAATTGCATTAGGAAGCTTCAATTGATGCATAATATGTTTGCTCATTTTATTGATGATTGATCCCAAATAAATCAGAGTGTTTGGAATTTCAGTACCATTAATGTGAATTTTTACAATACAACTACTGGGATCTGAATATTTTTGAACTATTGGTTTCCCCATCATAATATCTACAATATTTCCTACCAATTGAATCTTTTTAACATCTTTCCTTTTTATTCCCGATTTTTACTGCATAAATCCTTTATTTTTTTTGCAAATATGGGTATTTCCTTTATATCTTTAAGTAAAGGAATTTTTATGCAAATGTTTTTCAATTCATATAGAATATTATAGTTAGGTAAAATTATTTTCCTTTCTACTTCCTTATCAACTTGAAGCCTTTCAAGAAAAGGAAGACTTTTTAAGGTAACATAAGGTTCTTCTACTATTGGAATTGTAGGAATTTGTTTTATTTGGTTGTCAACTAATTTTATAGGAACATCTCCCTTTGGAGGAGTCTTTTCTTGATCAAGAGGTGCTTCTTTTTCAAGAAATTTATCCTCCTTATATTCTTGGATGACAACGTGTGGTGATTTCTTTTTCAAAACTAAACCAAAACTAAGTTGGACATCATTTAGAACTAGAGGAACTATCATACAAGCTTCAAAATTTTGACCCTCAACATTATAGATGGGTTGTTGAGGGGTTTTATTATTCAGATTCAAGAGTGGTTCTGTAGGTATTTGATTAGATTTTTCAGGAAATGGATTGGATGTCAAGGGAAGTGGTTGAACTAAAGTCAATTAAGTTTGGAATTGTGGTTGAGTAGGTTGTGAAGGTTAAGGAGAGAAATACTGAGGTTGGTATTGAGGATATTGAGGATTCCTACCATAAGAATTTTTCCAACCTTGTGACCAAGATGGGTTTTCCTGTGATTGAGGTGGCCAAGTTTTCCAAGGCATAGGTGCATTATAATTTCTTTGTGGTTATATATATGATTGAGATTGAGCATTGAGGTCTTGTGCCATACCTATTTGTTAAGGATACCAAGGTCTCTTTGGAGAAACACAGTAAAGTGATTCAGCTTGACTCGTTCCAACATCTTCTTGAAAAAAACCTTAATTCTAGGCTTTGAGGGACACTCTTATATGTCATGAGTTTATGCATGTATAACACATATTTCAACACTGTCAAGAGTAAATTCTCATAAAGCATGATTTTTCCTACATCTAGGACATAAAATAAACAATGCAACATTCACAACTCTTTGCTTGTTTTGTATCATTAAACTATCTAGTTGTTCACAAAGATTTCTAAGGATACCAGTTTTAAAATTATCAAGCAAGTTTCCTATTTTTTCTCCACTTACTGTTCCAGATGAAAATTTTTCTTACTCTTGACATGACTAGATCTCTTGGGTTCTCACCATATTTTTCCTTTCCTCTTGCAATATGTTTTCATAATTCACAATATTTTTCGAATGGAAACTGAGTTAAATTGAGAATATCAATCCATTCATCCCTTATGGTTTTTAGCAAGAGAGTTTTTAATGTGTCATTATCTAGATTATGCAATTTAGCCCTTTTGAAATTGTAGGCAAATTTTTCCACCAAATATGCAAGTTTTTCATCCTCTTTTTGTACCATCTTAAGACTTCATCCTTAAGGTCATGGTGTATGCTATAATCTTTATATTTTTCTAGGAATAAATTTTTCATATTATCCCATGTTCCAATAGAATGTGTTCCTAGAACCATGAACCACTTAAGAGTTTCATCTTTTACAGTAGCGGTGAATAATTTCAATTTTTGAGTATCGAGTAAATAATTATATGTTATGCATAATTCCTAAAACTCAAAATGAAATGTTTCTAATCCTTAGTTCTTAACCCATCGAAATAAGGACAAATGGTGACATATTTTTCATGGTGACAATAGTATCTATATCTAAAATATGGAATCTAAAATGATCCTCCTCATGAAAATCTCTATCATCTCCCATTCCACCTCTACCACCTCCACCTCCTTTATTTCCTCCTCAACCTCTTCCTCCACTAATCCTTAGTCTTTTCTCTCCATTGTGCCCTTCTGCTTCTCCTTCTCCTACCATTGTAGATTATTCAGATCTAATATAAGGTTCAACAATAGGGTTGTCTACTTCCTTTAGCTCTTCTACCAATGGTATTTTAGAAAAGTTTTCCTCTTCACTAGGTACTTATAAATCCTATCCTAAGAGTTGTTCTCCTATTGACGAAAGAAATATGACTCCTTCGTAGGAGATGTAGGTTATTCAACTACAACTTCTGTAGAATAGTTGGTAAATCTATAGGGTGAATTTCAAATCTATGCACATCACGGAATCTATGTCTACCTATTGTGGATGGAATGCGAGTGTTGGTGGATGGTGTGGTACTACATGGTCTAGTAGGGGTGGTTGCTGATATTGGTATTGAACTACGACATCTTCCTCTACTTACAAATCTACCCCTATAATCTCGTTCTCTATACATGCATCCTAAATTATTTTAATATGATTTTACCTATGCATATAGAAAATGAATGCATCTATTATGATACACAAATTTAGATCAAAACAAATTCCTATATACACTTCCTTGGAAACAGTGCTAAAAATGTTGGTTAATTTAATTGTTGATTAAATTACTTCATTAAATTATTCACTAGATCTTTTGTACTTGTTAAGTGTATGTGCACAACATATGTTATGATTTTGTTTTTAATCAAAAGATAAAACCTAAATACAAATTGTAAATATAATATATTCAAGACTAATTCTTATTAAGTGTATGCACATGTTCTATCTATAATACTTTTTAAATTGATATAAAATTGAAAATAACCTATGCTAGAATGCAAGTAATCAAAGAAACTTTATTCTAAGAGCATGAATTCAAAATATTCTATTGAGAAGAATTAGAAATTTATGCCATTGAACTGAATTGAAGGCTATTCTATTGAACAAAATTGAAATTCCATGCTATTCAACTTGAAATAGATGTCAACCCAAGTAGCACCAGTGGCTACCTCGATCTTTCATGGGATTTTTGACTTCACGACTTACTCTATTATGAGTCAATGATCTTCTATATAGATTTAATCATCTATATGTTTCCATTGATATATGTCACGCCAAGTAATTATTCACAATTGAGAGATATTCATGTTTGAAACTAGTAACCCCAGTTAGTGTGCTAAAACCCTATGGGGTTGTGGCATGGCACTCATAATTGGTTGTGGTCATTGAATAGTAAATAATTAATAATAATAATAATAAAATCTCCTAAATTCCCTCCAATGTTCACTTGTTAAGGATCCTCTCAACTCAAGACATTCATACAAATAATGACCCACATATCCTCCTCTAGTAGGGATTTTGTGACTTCAAAAAGGCCATCATGGAATTTTCACTATAATTTTTTTTATGAGAAGCTTCAGAAACTGAAATTACAACACATTTGAGCCGCAATATTGATGAATGATGTGACCAAATTTTTGATCTTGGTTCGCTATATTGTCGGAGATATGATCTGAGGAAGTTCGGGATTTTGCAGGCTCCCAAATTCCATGTCAAACAGATGACATTGGGAAAATCATCATAACTTTCTCTATGAGCAATGGATTCGAATTTAGTAAATAGTCACAGAAATTGGATGGACTGTAGTTTGTTGAGTAGCATTTCAGGGCTGAAGGTCGCAACCATGACACGTGGCACTTCATACAAGTTCACTCTATTGAACCTATCTATAATTAGGTCATCGTGGGAGATTGGGCATAACTCTCTCTTGAAGAATCTAATATTGATCAGACCTATGGGGTTGGAAAGAGGATGCAAAGGGCTACCTCATGATGAACTTTCAGACCCTGGAGATCTGAAATTAAATATATACAACAGATTCAATATCGATCTCATAGAAGGCAAGAAAAAGCATGCATTCAACGATCACTGCAGTAAGGACCACACATCAAAATTCAAGGGTAATTCTCCTACAACAAGGTATGTATGATTAGTGTTTACATTTTAAATATGAGAATCATCTCTGACATATGTTTTTGCAAGACAACGTAAGTATATATAGGGTCTCAGTTATATCTCTATGCATCTATATGTCAGAGTTAGTTTTGATACCACATTTCGGATGTCCTATTCTTGATACTACAAATTTGATGCTACATATTCTTGATGCTACACCAAGTCTACTAAATCTATTTGATGTTGTAAGTTCATGTTACTTTTCTTTTCATAGTTGATAGAATGGTCTCTCTTGTTTTACTTAGAACTTGGTCCATCACAAGTCTAGGGTTTATCATCATTTTTTATTGTATATATCTTTAGGTCAATTTTGGATATAGTCTTGCATAGAGTCAAGGCCTATATCAAGAGTGGGAGTCTTTGTATACTGTTGCAACAAGTCAACAACAAAAGTGACAAGAACACTTCAAGTATGCACTGTAATTTTAATTTGTATTTATTCATTAGTATGCACTTACATGTGTTTTGCAGGCAGAGGTCAGTTGAAGGGTATTTTGTTTTTTTTTGGAATTGGTATTGCCGGGAAAATTTTGCATGCAAGTAGAAGAAGATTCAAGTACAAATTCAAGCAAAATTCAAGAGTAGAAGTATCAAATCAAAGGAAGCATTGCAGTGGGACATCCTTTGAAGAAATGACAACCATCCGTATATTTTGAAGAAGTGTTAAGGCCAATAGTCATCATTGTAAAGTTGTAAAAGAGTCGATCTGCCTAGAGTCAAAAAGGCATTATTGGGAGGTATAGGAGTCTCTGTTGGGATGATGTCATGGTTGGGTTGAAGGTCATAGTGTGATTGGGTGTTTGGTCAAAATCATTATGAATCATATTGTATCATGGATTGTTGTCCTTGGTATGGGAATCCACACTCTTGTCTCATTTCAGTCTTTATAGGGTGGTAGGAAGGTGTTAGGCAGGTGTATGAAGTTGCCTACAGGTTGGGGCCTATTGAGTCAAATCATAGACTTATAATTTGGCTAACATAAATCATCAACCCAGGGCATGTAATATAATGAGATGTTGCACAAAATATATGCAGACTTAATACCATGAGTGCTTATTAATATAACAGTCAACCATACACAAAACTAATGCCTCTTTTCTACATCAACATTTAGCAGCAAAGGCTATGGAGTGGATTGAAACATCCCTCTATAGCTCTTAGTATTGCTGATGTTGATTAGAAAATATAAGTAATCAAACTTACAACAATTTAGAGAGTTCTCTCAACAATGTAAATCAAATCTTGATTAAATGAAATCCACACATTAACATGAAACTTAATCATTCAATCATTTGTTGTTGATATATCAAAAGGAGTACATTATTTGTGTCAACAAATTACTACTCCATAAAAGATTTAGAATACTCACACACTACTTTAAGGGAGTTCTGAGCAAAGGGGGACCTCCCTCCCTCACAACCCCTTCAAAATTAGAAGAGCTTTATCAGTGAGATAGACAAAACATATAATATTATATTAATATGAGAATATCACAGCCGAGTAGAATCTGATATATAGTATCAGTCGAAGCCAACCCAACAACCCCTTACAATATGAAATAGAGTCGAATTTATATAAATGCGAAAGCCATATGTGGCTTGAAATAGTGAAAACTACTAATCTAAGCCATCGGCTAACAATACTGGTACAAAGTATCAAAGTTAGCTATACTAAGTCTAATCCATGACTAAAAGCATGGATTAGACAAAATTCGTTACATAGTTGTAGTTTCCCTTCATACGGCCAACAAGAAGAGGTTTGCAAATCTGGGTAGTTTCGTTGGCAGATTTGAAATAACCAATAGGACAACATCCATGTATGATGAATTCCCCACAAAACCCATGTTCTCGTTTGATTTAGAAATAAGTGGAACATAGCTAATGGCCGATTTTGCTGCATGAAATCTAGGTGGTTGCAAGAAATCCACATCTGTAGGATATAGGATCACACGAGCTGTCTGTAGGAAATGCGGGGTTGTTTTGAATCAAAACAAATCTGCATAAGAACTCTAGATTAGTTGGCATGATAATTCAATAAGGAAATAGCTAGCTCAAGGAATGCTTAATATTAAGGTGAAAGACACTTTTTCATGTTAATTTGCATACCTCCAGCATATAGCACACTTTTGGCCAAAACCTAGATATTATAACCAAAATAAGCATAGTAGGGGTCAAGGTTAGCTCAAAATGGGAGAGGTAAATTCTAGAAAAGGTATCGAAATTGGGAAAAATTGAGCCTCAACATCTCCCCCACACCTAGCTTCTTGCATGTCCCTTATGCAAGAAAAAATGTTGCATCTTCCGCAAAAAGAAAAAGAAAAAGGAAATCATTCCATGTCCTAGGTTGTAGCTATTGTAGGCAAGTGATCTGCTACCTCTGCCAACTAGTCCAATTGGTTACCACTAGATTCTATAGGAAGCTGACCCTTGTATAATTCATTCTTATTTTCCAGATCATGAATCTGAGCCTACTTCTTCTTCATGATTCGGGCCACTTTCTGAACCCACTCCTCATGTTCTTTATGCATCCGCAGGCTGTTCTCTATCAGGGTCTCATTTCCTTTCTCAAAGCTCATTCTGAAATGGTGAGCTCAGTGATACTTTCTTCCAATTCCTACAAAGACCACTTTTTTTGGGGAGTTACCTCCACTTCATGATGTCCTTGGAGGGATTTGGGGTGAACCACGATCCTCATTTTCTTGTTGTTCTCCTATTGTATCATTTCCGCTTCCATGTAGCGGGGAATCCTGGAAGGACATTGCTTCCTCACCAATGAATTCAGATGACTCTATATTTTCCTTTCCTTTAGGCAAGTCATGATGTTTTTCCTTCTTTTCGTCAGGTGTCTCGGGTAGAACCTCCGCTTTCGTAGTATCCTTCATAGCTAGTTGAACAACCTGGCTCCTAGTAAATCTCTTAACAGAGGTGGAAGTGCCATTATTCAACTTAGGCTTTTTACCCACAATCTCCCCAGTCACCACCACTTCTTTGTCTTTTTCTTCTTCTTTCTTCTGTCGCCCATGGGTCTAAGGCTTCTTCTTCTTCAGTTTTTCTATAGGCTTCTTCTCTGTGGACTCTGAAGAGTCAGGGTCATCTTTTCCTTCCTTCTTTATCAGTGGCCCACAAGTCTGTGGCTTCTTCTTTGATTTTTCTGCTGGTTTTTCCTCTGTAGACTCTGAAGGGTCAGAGTCTTTATCTTCCTCTTTCTTCTTTATCTGTAGCCCACAGGTCCACAGAATTTTCCTTTCTTTTTCCATTGTCATTTCCTCTGTGGACTCCAAAGAATTAGAGTCTTCATTCTCTGTACAGTAATTCTTCACCAGAAATTCCTCTCACGTCTTCTTTTTGTCCTTCAAAACCTCTACCAGGATGATTTTCACTAGCCCATGGTGATAGAGGTTTTCCTCCAAATTGGCCCCACTCTCCTTAGCAGTCGTTGACATCTTCATCAAAGACATTCTCAAATAATATGAAAAACTAAATGGCCTGTCATGAAAATGTGCGAGGATCCGAATGTGAAACAAGAATGCGAGCCCAAAGTGACCTTCACACGTTATATACTTCTGTAGGAAAAATAATAAGTGTCGATACTTACTTTTCAAGAAGTCATGTGCAATCCCTTTGCTCACTCCAGTCAGGGTTTGAATGCTCCTTCCAAGGAAAGGACGTGCACAAAACCTTATTGAAATGTTGGTTTTTGAACCAACACTCCCCCTGCTGTGGAATTCTGCATGCCCGAGCCACAAAACCATCAATTAACCTAAATTGGACATCCCTAGCTTGAGCTTTGTCGCCATTCAAATTCAGGGAGAAATAATTCATTACCTCTAAATTGTGTCTGCTAAATTTTGAAACAATGGTAGACACCCTGATTTCTCCAATGTCTCCTTATTGTGAGGGTCAACTTCGAGTAGTTCAGGGCCTTGCAACTGGAAGCAGACGGGGGCACACAACTTTGACATGGTGAAAAATGGGGAAGATAGATGCATGCACTCTTTAGAAATACCATGCTAATATTTTCCAAGGATCACACGGCAAGGGAGGGCTTAATATGGCAAATATCGGAAAGCACAAATATTTTGAGAAACAAGTCATGATCATGATTACCATCATGATCCGACCTACAGAAGGATATGGGGAGTACATCCACTGGTCCTGTTAGAATCATGATAATCAGGAATGGAGCTAGAGTTATGATGCAATGGTTTACGGCCGTGTTTTTCTGAAAGGGTAATCATAGCTTGAAACCATACAAATGTTTTAAAATTAAAGCATCCATTACCTCTCACCTCAAGTGTCCTATCACCAGTTGTATCTTACCAAGATTACCTTCCAATGGTCTAGTCCTTGGATGACATGTGCTTGTCCTTGAAGTGATAACCCACTTAATAATTAAATCAGATGTATGATCTCATAATTCAGGACCTCGACCAGTAATTAAAATTTGTTAGTAATTTATCAAATAATTTAAACTGATGTTCTGTCTATGACTTTCCTTTCAGAAAACTAGGGTGTCACTGCAGGAAATGGAACTATGACTGTTGAGCCTTTTGTAGGAAAGGGAACTGTGACTGCTGAGCATTTTGTAGGAAATCGAACCATGACTTGCAAAACTTCTACAAGAAATTGAACGACCAAAAAAATGCTTCTCCCTCGTATTTCTACAATTCATTACACATGAGTAAATTTTTTGATGTCAAATGTGTAATGATCTCATTGCATTATGGGCCATCGAGGTCAACTGCTAACCAATGTGAGGCCCATCACCATTAATGAGAGTGAGGAACAAGGTACCCTGATGCTTCCTACTGGATGTGAATTGAAGAGCTATTGTTGAATCCCCCCTGTAGGATCCAACAATCAAGGAGCCATAGTGATTCCCAATTGCTACTAGCGAGACAACCTGTCATTAGGGCATACAAGCTTCAAGGCATCATAATACTTTGATCTTGCACCTAGATAATTTGCTCATGTCAATGGGCCAAGATTGTTGGAAGGAAGGCCTTAATAAATCCCACATCAATCCAACACGAGCAATCCAAGATTAACTGAAAATTAAAATTTATTGATTGGATACCAGAGGACCTATTGACTTGTAGTTTTAACGAGCCCAGGGTAGTCCATGCTCGCCAGATTTCAATTTTAGAGAGTCTGAAATACTTGGAAAAGAAGAATCCGAGGGGGCTCCTTTTCTGTAATTAGTCCATTGGGCCTGGAAAAAGGAATAAACGTGTACCAAATAGGCATTCCTCTCATGGTTTACTAGCACGAGGAGGAACACAATGAGCACATTATATCAGTAGCAAATTAGGAAGAGATACTATAATGAACGACTCCTTCTCTCACCATCTCCAGCTCTCTTTTATTTACAATTTCTTCCACAAATTCCTCCTTATATTGGGGTTTTTATATAACTTAAGTTTGTGCTAATTCACGCTCATTCACCAAGAAGGTAAAAATCCCATCATCAATGGTTTTAACCCAAACATATTTGTTATCAAAAACTTTCTCAATTTCGTAGGGGCATAGCCAATGTGTGTTAAATTTCCCTTTAAAGTTCTTAAATTTTGAATCATACAACAATTCCCAGTCTCCCTCCTTGAACTACTTCTTTTTAATGTATTTTTCATTCCATTTAGCTTGTTGTTGTTGAATCAAGTTAGTATGCTGAAAAGCATCTTGCCTAATCTCATCCAACTCATTGAGTTGCAAGACTACTGAGCTTCATCAAGGTCTATACGCAAATTTGTTGCCATCTTGAAAATTCTGATCTAAAATTCAATGGGCAATAAAACTTGCTTTCCATACATCAATTCATACAAATAAAATCCAGTGGTATTTCTCCATGTGATCGTGTAAGCCCACAATGCTTCATGAAGTTGGTCAGACCAATCCTTCTTATGTAATTGCATTGTCTTGGTAAGGATTGTCTCCAACACATCATTTATTGGTTCCAACTGCCCATTGGCCTATGGATGATAAGGGTGGACTTCTAATGAGTAATCTGATATTTTTGCATAATTCCTTGCGTGAGCTTTGACACAAACTGAGTACCTTGATTAGTAACTATCTCCCTAGGTGCCCCAAATCTTACAAAAATTGCAGAAAAAATAAAATCTACCACTGCTTTCTCTGTTTCTCTAAGTAGTGCTCTTGCCTCCACCCACTTCGTAACATAATTAGTACAAACTAAAATATACTTCTTACCTTTGGACATAAGGTTGATGGGACCTACAAAATCAAGAGCCCACCTCTCAAAAGGTTCAATGAGAACCTATGGCTGCAAAGGCATTTCGTCTGATTGTATAGGCCACCCCATTCTCTAGCAGTTATCACACTTCCAAGCATACTATTTTGCATATTTAAAAAACTTGACCAATATTAACGTGAGCGAAGGATCTTATAAGTTGTTCACTTGTCTGAAAAGTGTCCTCCACATGGTTCATTATGACAGGTCCTCAAGATTTCATAGATATCATCTTCCCTCACACACCTACGAATAATCAAATCAGGTCCAGTGAAAAAGAGATCTCCCCTAATCCAAGAGTAATCAAGATTTTTCCTAATAATTCTCTTTTTCTAATTAGATGAAAAGTAAGGGGGAAACTTTCTTGTAGCAAGGTAATTGGCCATGTCTACAAGCCAAGGTGTTTTGACAAATATAGCAAACAAATTTTCATCAAGAAAGCTATCATTAATAGGAACATCCTCACCTGCAAGGTTGAGTCTAGATAAGAAATGAGCTACCTGATTCTCTTTTCCTAGCCTATCCAATATTCTGAAGTCAAATTCCTGCAGCAACAAAAGCCACCTAGTAATCCTTCCATTTGTAACTGGTTTGTTCATGAGATATCAAAGCTAGAGTGATCAGTGTGTACAAAAGCTTCATAGCCTATGATGTAATGTGTAAACTTATTAACAGCGTAAATCACAGCAAGGAATTATCTTTTAGTTACCGTGTAATTCAGTTCTGTAGGAGTTAAATTTTTACTAACATAATAAATAGCATGGGTTACAGGATCCTCCTTTTGACCCGATACTGCTCCTATGGCTGAATTAGAGGCATCACTAGAAATATGAAATGGAAATTTCCAATATGGCCCCTCAAGGCAGGTGCTAAAGAAAGCTTTTCCTTGAGTGTATCAAATGCAGCTTGACACTCATCATTCCAATGAAATTTAGATTCTTTAGTCAATAATTTAAAAAATGGAGAGGCTGCCTTTGTAAAATTTTCAACAAACCTCCTGTAGTAGCTTGCATGTCCAAGGAAACTTCGAACTCCATTTTGATTGGTTGGTGGAGGCAGCTTTGCAATAACCTAAATCTTTATTGGATCAACCTTAATTCCTGCATCAGAAACATGATGACCCAAAACAATACCTTCATTCATAATCATAAAACATTTTTCATTACTTAACGAAAGATTAGTTTCTCTAAATCTCTACAAAACTTTCTCAAGCTTATGTAAATCTTCTTCAAAAGTATCACCCATAACTATAAAATCATCCATATATACCTCTACGCAATCATGCAAAAGGTCAGAGAAAATACCAAGGACCACCTGCTAGAATGTGGTTGGTGCATTGCATAGACCAAATGGAAATACCCTATATGCATAGGTACCCCAGGGACATGTGAATGTTGTCTTTTCCTGGTCCTCTAGAGCTATCCTAATTTGATTGTAACCACTGAACCCATCTAGGAAGGAAAAATACTTTTTCCTTGCTAAAGTGTCTAGCACTTGATCTATAAAAGGCAAGGGAAAGTGATCTTTTAAGGTAGCCTTGTTTAGTTCCCTATAATCTACACACACTTGCCATTTACCATTATTTTTAGGGACAATAATCAATGGAGATACCTATTGGCTATCTGAGATAGGATAGATGAACACTACATTTAATAATTTCTGCAATTAAACTTTCAAAATTTCCCTTAAAGCGGGGCTCATCCTCCTTTGTGGATGTCTCACGGGCCTAGCATTTTCTTCTATATAAATATGATGAATGCATGTGTCTCGGTGAATGCCTCTCATATCTTTATATTTGCAAGAAAATGTCTCTAAAAAAAAAATTCAATGCTTGAATTAACTGTTTTTCCTGTTCAAGGGTTAAGGCAGAATTAATATTTAAAGTTTTTTTTGGGAAAAATCTCAACTACCTTACTCCACCATTCAGTCATGGAATATGCATGAAATGCAGATAATAGGGTTGAATGGACTTCAACTTTTGTACGATGTTCATGAAAATCCTATAGATTAGTAATGATATCTAAATTATGACTAGACTGCCCTTCTTCTTGCTGTGAAAAATCAGGATTTGAAATACTACAATTTATCAAATTTTCTTTTGAATCTTATTTGAGGTTCGTAGGTTGGTCTATTATCAAAACTAGTTAGGTACATTCTGAATCATTCTCTTCTTCTTCAACCCAATGTGTATTTTCTGATCTTAAGATGGTTTGAGCAAGGGGATACAAATTAATGTGATTTGTTTAAGCTCCATGAGTGATGGTCATGTTTCCAAACCTACACCCTATATAAGCATATGTCGTGGCTAGCCATGGCCTCCCCAAAATCAAAGGATGCCCTCCTAGGTTGTTTTTGGGTTGAAGAACATAAAAGTATGTAGGATACTCCCAAGAATATAATAAGATGACAATGTCTTCTAGTACCCCATCTAGCTTTACCTTAGACATGTCTGCTAGTTCTAACATGGTAGGAGTAGGTAATAAGTCAAAGGATCCTATATGAGACAAAGTCTCCATAGTCATCACATTAATGGTTGTATGTAAATCAATCAAAGTGTTCCTATGGCATGTCCATTGATAAAGGTGGTAACGACATGGATTTTAGGGTCTGCATATTTTTTAGTAACAAATCCGGTGGACATTAAACCTGCAAGATTTCTACCTACTTGAATTGTAGAGAGTTCTCTCTTTTGTATTCCTGGCCTCTTGGTACATATCTCCCTCACTATTTTGGCATAAATTGGAATATCCTTAATTTCTTGCAGTAATGGGATCTTAATGCACACATCTTTTAATTCAGACACAAGATCAAACTCAGGTTCTTTTAGTTTCATTTCCAACCTCTCTAGAAAATGAGGTTGGACCGTATGGGATAGGAAGGTTCTTGTGGCCTTGAAGTAGGTTGTTCTATTGTTTCAGGTGTGATTTCAACTTCAAGTGTTTCTAGAGTGTCTTCCTCCACAATCTCTTCAATTTTCCCAGGTTAAGTCACCACTTTTTCGAATCTAAGCCGGATTTCCTACAGCGACACAAGAGATTCCTATAACATAGGAACATAAATTTCCTGCAGCGACTGTCATGCAATACAGTAGGTAGGAAAAGTGGGATAAGAAACCAATCTAGTATTGCGAGTGAATTGGATGGTTTTATTATTGGGGTTAGACACTAGCTGGACAGGAAGTTGTGTAGGACTAGGTTGATTTGGTGTGGCAGGTGATTGGCCTCTAAATTAGACATAAATTAAGGCCTATGACCATCCTTCAACACATTAAACCTCTCTTTCTGCATTATATAATGTATTTTTAACTTTAATATATCCATTAGGAAGGTTTATGAATAATTGCATATTTGTGCCTAATATTATTTATTTTGTGGAATATTATGAGAATATTGGGCAGATTATGAAGATTTCAAGGAGGAGATAATTTAGGGATTTGTTCCCTACTACATGAGGATCAATAATAAATACCACATCAACAAGATATTATGAAATTATGGCACAAATTGTGGAATTCCAATGATTGAGAAAATCTAGGAATGTGTTCCCTCCCATTTAATGCAGATTCCTAGTATTGGCGACCAAATCCACTAATCAAGGGATTTTGGTGGGGAAATCTTCCTCCTTTCATGGGGAATGATTCATAATCATTTTGTATAAGTAACAAGTCGAATTTTTCTCTAGGGAGATTTTCATTAGTGTTCTTGTGGAGAGAACTCATATTTTTGCAGCTCCATTGTATTTTCTTCTAGGGTTTTAATTGTATTGATGAAATACTGAATATTGGTGTCATGTTTAGCTTTGAAATCTTGTTCTCCTCCATAGGTCTCTAATTTTCCTTGGGCTTTTCCATCCCAAGAGCCTCGGATCCCTTTTGTATCATTTTCTTTCCTTCTTTTCACTTCTTATTCACATGCATCTCTTGTTTTTATTTCTTTCTACTTATGCATTTAGTATTAATGATTTCTTGTTGTAGGATTGAGTTAAATGGTTGATGTAAGTTCTTTTGCAGGATCACAAACATTATTTCATCCTTGGAAAATATTTGGAATTTCATAGTAATCATTAATATACTTGGATTAGAATTCTTATTCACAAATCTAGAATGTTGGACCTCCTTTTTAGCAAAGAAGAGTAAATTTCAGCTATTTTTTAGAGCTTGCTAACAAGCTTCAATCAAGTTGCTTCCACTTCCATTAGATCAAAAAAAAAATTATAGTTCATAACAAAAATTACCCCATTGCATTTGCACTTGATTTGTGTTGGGCATGGGATCTGCCGCAGCAGGTTTTGGGGCTCAAAGCCCAAGTTTTGGTCAAAGATGGTGTAGAACTCCGCGAAGTATGGGCGTGGAGCGTGAAGTGTACAATCAAGTCATAGGGCTATCTGCCATAAAATATTGTAATTTAATGTAAATTTGTGTCGGCCTACCCATGGTCTGCAAACAATGGGATTATATAAATAGAGCGAGGCTCTAAGCGTAAAGATAGTTTGGAAGTTGAGTAGAGAAGAGAATAGAATAGTGAAAGCATAGTTAGAGCCTAGAGTGGAATCTGAAGTGTACTGGGTCATAGTGGTAGGAAGAGGCTCTGCAACTGAGTGCGTAGAGGACTAGTAGAGTCCGCAGCTGAGTGCGTGGACCCCTCTAGTTGAGTGCGCAGGGCGGAGTCAAGTTTGTACATGGGATTGAAAGATGATAAAGACAAGCTTATTATGTACATCTATTTTTGGATCTTTATGTTGATGTTATTCATTTCTTTTACTCTGTTTGTTTACTACGTGCACTTGATGAATACTCGTATGAATAGTTATATGTGAATTTAATCTAAGTAATCAACTAACAGAGACTAATTAAGGAAGACTTGGGTAAATAACATGGGTCACTCTATGGCTAGAACTACACGAAGACAGTATCACAGGGCGCGGTGTACCCGTAGGTGCATGTAGCGTAGTAAGTGTGAAGGTTGGACCGCATTCCAATCACCTCATCTCAAACATCCCCAGGGTGTAGAAACCTGGTTCTAGCACCCTCCCATACTACTTCGGGTGAGACCTTAGTCCGCACTCTGTGGACTATTGCTAAAAGGGCCAGTAGTATTGAAATTTGCTTGGCTAAATCACTTCCGAACTTGGGTCAGGCCCCACTAAGCCAACAATTTGGTTAGGCATTTTTTAGATTTACTAGTTCACTAGTTCTCGAATTTCTAGATTTTCGACTAGGAATGTTTTTCTATTTTTTAGCATGGGTTAACAGAGGTAGTTTTGAGTGACTCCACTTGGAATGGGGACCTAAGGCATCCTAGTTAATAACAAAAATTGTCCCATCCAATTTGGATTTGATTTTCTTGGTCATTCAATGAACTATCGTAAATTTGTACATCCTGTAGTAAACCACTGTAGCATCCTGTAGGAAAGCCTGTTTTAAGCCCGAATTGAGAAAAATCACCATTGAAGCTGGGATTAGGTCTCTACTTGACCTCCATGCCATCAAGGACATTTTAACCCTCTTCTTCCACATTTAGGTCAACATTTTTCTAGTTTTCAAGAGTAGGATTTGATTTCCATTTCTTCTATCTTCAATCTTACATTAGATCTCATCAATGTTTTATATCATTCTAAAAATTTTTCCTCATGCATGAAGTAGACAACTAGCTCATGAAATTTTGTTTCCTTTAGATAATTGAAATTCTTCTTATTTCAATGATTTTTTGGGTAAATGTCAATGTTTGATGCAGTACAGGTGTTTCAAGAGTACAAAGAGATTTCATAGTCAGAAACCTCATCCCACCTTTATCCACCCATGGTCCTCACTTTCTTTCACTAAACCCTCACCAATTTCATCATTTCACAAGGAAACCTCTCTAAAACTTTTGGCACATCCATCCATCTCCCAACTTTGTTTTGAGTCCTGAAGTGGTCCTAGGCACTTCCTTGCCTCATTCAATCCACCAACCACCTTCCCTAAGCTTTACATCACCTTCAAAATCCATCCTTTTGCTCTCGGCTATATCCTGTAGGTTTTCAGGGATTCCTATAGGTTTTTAGGACATCTTGTAGGAAATCATGTAGAATCCTGTAGGAAACCCTGTTTTGAGGCCGAATTGAGGGAAAAGCCTCTAGGAAGCTAGAAAAGGGTCCCTACTTGTCTCCCAAGCCTTCTAACCATTCACCATCATCTCCAAGCCACCTTCCACATCACCGAAAGAGATTAGCTTTCACACTTTCACATGAAAAAAGACAAAAAGAAAACCATATTTATTTTATTCATTTACATGCACATCAAGAGAACGTTTGATGGTTTGAATCTGCATGCTTAGGATAGTAGGATTTCATACATGTTAACTTAGCATTCTTTTGAAGAAAAACCTCTTATAAGTTAGTTAGAAAATGGTGTGTTTTAGCATTTGATTTCAGTCTCTTTCCTTGTACTTTCTTTCTTGCAATGGGTTAAGGTTCCATTTCGAATATTTCATTTTCTGCAATTAGTTTAGGATTTGACTTCAGTACATGCACTCCATTACATCATGACAACAAAGGAAGGACACATTGTATTTTGCACATATAGTGCCGATACCTCTTAAGTTTGTATGAACCCCGTGTGGATAATTAAAGTCGATAGCCTTGGGAGTTGCAACATTTTTATTGCAATACCAAGGCTCATCACTTTTTGGTGTTGTTTCCTGGAAGGTGTCAAAGTATGCATTGTTTTCTTCCCTAGTTGATTCATTTCTTTTTACTTTTTGCAAAAACAAAAAAATAATTTCATTAGGCATATTTCATTTCAAAAGTAGAGAAGTGCATTGCATTAGTTTTTTCATTCAATCATAAAAACAAAAAATATCCAACACCAACCCACCCCCCCATTTGATCACATGGTGCAGTAAGAGCCACATCACCATTCACGTTTGCAGGTAGATGAAGAAGATGGAAAAGAATGTAGAAGAAATGGATGGAGATGATGACAATGAGGAAGATCCTCTGAGATTTCCCATTCAAGATACTGATGGTAGTGTGCACATGAAGAACATCCCTCCATCTTTTCTTCCAAAATTTCTTGGTCTAAGGTCACAAGATCCGGAAACCTTTCTCTTTGAATTTGAAATTATTTGTAGATCTTATGGTTACTTATTAAAAACTCAAAAACTGAGATTGTTTCCAGCAACGTTGAAGGATAGAGCTCTTGAATGGTTCATGAGTTTAGGGACTAATCCAGTAAGATCATGGAATGATATGAAAAAGATATTTATAGAAAAATATAAAGATCATGATCTTAAGGAATAAATCTTTACAATGAATCAAAGAGAAGATGAGAGCCTTGAGGATCTAATAGAGAGGTTCATGTACAATGTTAAGAGGGGAAAACTACATCATTTAGGAACTGAAACACTAAAAACTATCTTACTTAGAACAATTAGGGATGAGTGGACTGATATTATTGATCTCATGAGTAGAGGTGATGTATATCACTTACCATTTGCAGAAATTTGTGAAACATGCAAACACATATCAAGAGGAAAGGCAGGAGTAAGTCAATCATCATCAAGATCGGTAATTCAAGCTAAAATTGGAAATTTGTTTGATGACTTTAAACTAGAAATTCTTATCAATCTAACCGAACAAGTAGAAATGTTAAGAATACAAAATGAAGAAAAAGAAGATGTTTTTGTTGTCCATGAAGACTCACATGATGTTAAATGTTTCTCCTCATTATGAAGGTCGAAGGAAGTTCATAAACAGGACAATGAAGCAAGTCAATTGCAAATGTCGCAAGGTTATGTAGCTCGAAGAGGACCATGGTAGCCTATTCAGCCTAATATGATGCAAGATCTTAATTCACAATTTTAAGGTTATGCATATCCACCTCAAAGTAATTGGAACACACCTTTTCCTTGGCAACATTGGCCATCTCAACCCCAAAACCAATCATGGTAAAAAGGTTGGTAAGGAACTTATCGGAGCCATCCACAATATCCTTAATATTTTCCTCAATATCCTACTTACCAAACTCCATGTTATCCCTACCATTCACCTCCACCAAAACCACAATCCCAACCACATCCATCTCAAATATCCACTCCCACTCAACTACTTGTACCACCTTTTCCAAACCCACACATTGAAGTAGCTCAACCCACTTATAATGATGAGGTACAACACTTCCAAACATCTCCTCTTGAGCTCAATGGTATTCACCATAGCTCAAGAAGATTATTACAAAAAAGTGATTCTCTTGATGCCATTGAGGGACAACATGCAAGAAAAGAAGATTTGAAAGAGTAGATCAAAGAATCATGGATTGCACTTGATGAAGAGAAGACATCAAAATTAGAGATTGAGAAAGCTCCCTCATGGTTACCATCAAATCCTCCATGTATTCAAAAGAACAATCAACAAAAAGAGGAAGATTTGAATGCTATGGTTGAAGAAGACATGAAGACTGATCCAAATCAGCAAGTGGACCAGGGGCATCACAACTATATTGAAATATGGTTCCAAACAGTCGTTAAGTTGTAGCAATACCCTCTTCTTCAAATGTGCTTGATATCATCAAAGTCAAATTATTTGATCTTCAAATCTAGGTATAGGTCAAAGCATACATTTCAAGCCTCCACATCATTTTATATGTCATCTTGATGTGCACATGGCTCCATTGGAAGTATTCCTATACTTGAAAGTGATTTTGTTTTTCAAGTGGGGTAGGGTAGAAGAAAAAAAAATGATGAAACAAAAAAGGAGAAAAAAAATAAAAGAAATCCTTTCTCCATGCATCTCTTTGATGAATGCATGTACTCCCCGACATCTGCAAGCAACAAGAACAAGTTGGTACCAAAAGGAAAATTGGTCAAGCCTAGTAGAAAAGAAGTCAAATTTTGACTTTCTCCTCCTTTTCTCAAATGTTCCAACAAGGCCAAGGCCATGCCAATCCATCACCCTCATCTATTTCCACCATCCATCGATCATTCTCAAGCTTCTGCCATTCAATTTTCTTTCTTTCCTAAAAAACTACAAGATTCTCTGTTTTACTACAGGATATAAAAATATATAGAGCAGAAATTTGTTTTTGCCATAACTTCAAAACCATGCATCCATTTTTCGAGTTGTTTCAGGGGGAGATGCATATAGATGATGATAACATGATCAAGCAATTTCAGCAAATTCCAGTGCACAATTTTCGAGAAATCAACCTCCATCACCTACATTCCTTTTTGAATTTTCTCAGTATCCATGCATCCATTTAAAAATTTCTTTCATGGGGAGATGCATATGGATGATGTTAACATTCCCAAGAAATTTCAGAAAATTCTAGTGCACAGTTTCCAATAAACCGGCCTCCATCACCTTGAGCCATTTTTAGTTTTTCTCGACATCCGTGCATCCATTGGCCAATTTTTTTTGGGGGTAGGTGCATAATTATGATGGAAACATGCTCATAAATTTTAGTTCAATCCTTTCTACCATTTGGGAGATATGTACAAAACAAGTCGTTGTCCTGAAAACCTACAAGATCCTATAGGATACAGAACAACACCTATAGTATTGGCAGTGAGAAGTTTTGAAAGGGAAAACTAGAGATTGGATTCATCAAGCAGTGATAAGGAGGTAGGATCTATACTTTCCCACATTTTCCAATTGAAAGAATACAGAAAAGCCTTCTAGTTTATTGAAAAAAGATTGCAGACTAGGGGAATCGTATACACAGAAATTTTAAATTTTGTATCAAACATATACAAACCTCCATCCATCAGAGAAAAATGATAGTCGGAACCCATCAACACAGTGAGGATTCGTTGGCACCCTCCTATACTAGAGATATTCAGAAGGCACAATTAGATGGGTTTCTTTGAAAAATTGAGGGGATATGACGATGAAGTAGCCAGAGATTTGCAGTCAGTTTCAGCATGGAGATCCATAGGTCAAAGAAGCTCCTCTAGAGCTTAGTAGAAGCATCAGAGTCATCAACATCACCATCTAACACCTTAACATCAACATCAACTCAGTAACATCTTGCAGCTCTCTTCAGCAACCATCAGGTAGGTATAGGTATGCAATATTCTTGACCTCTTCTCTTGAGCATATTATAGTTAGAAATTTGTTGTGAGTGCATGAGAGATGAGGTTTTATAAGCTAAGGATGGGTCAATAGTCTCAACCGCCTTCAACTAGTTAATTGGAACTCACTCCTTCACTCATGCAATGTTGAAAAGTCAAATTATGAAGGGTGATGATTCCAAGGAATGAGGACAGCAGTTAAAAGAAGAAATTTTTGCAAAGGCCAAAGTCACCATAGCACTCCAATCCCTCCATCCACTTCATATTCACTATCTATTCATCATTCATCCATCCCATTTCATTCTTGAAAAAAAAAAAAACAGAGAATTCTCTCCATTTTCACAAACCTACACTACTCCCTTTGAGCACTAACATCGTCATCCAATCCCTCTTCATCATTTCTCATCACTCCCATACAGTTAGAAGACCTTGAAAGAGGAGGAATGACTACTGCAGGAAGGAAAAATGTTGCTTAAAGAAGGAAGAAATGAAAAAATTATGCTAAACACCAAGATGGCAGAGCTTAAGAGAGACCTAATCAAAACAAAGAACTCCAAGGCCTTTAGGCAATCATCTAGGCCACAAGAGAGAAGAAGAAGGCAAGCTAATGGTCTCAAGAAACAATGACTTTTCTTTGCACAAATATGTTTTTAGGCTTTTCCTTGAAGAAATTGTAGTCAATATTCTTAATGCACAAGAGAGGGGCCACAAAGGCCATGGATGAGGCACAATGAGGTCACTAAGTTGCTCAGAGGATGAGCAAAACTTTTAGTAGGGGGGTATGATGGGCCTCTAAATTAAACATAAATTAAGGCCCATGCCTCTAAATTAAAACATAAATTAAGGCCTATGACCATCCTTCAGCACATTAAATCTCTCTTTCTGCATTATATAACGTATTTTTAACTTTAATATATTCATTAGGAAGGTGTATGAATCATTCCATATGTGTGCCTAATATTATTTATGTTTGTGGAATATTATGATAATAATGGGCAGATTATGAAGATTTGGAGGAGGAGATAACTTAGGGACTTATTCCCTACTATAGGAGGATTAATAATAAATAATATATCAACAAGATATTATGGAATTATGGCACATATTTGGTAACTCCAATGATTGAGAAAATCTACGAATGTGTTCCCTCCCATTTAATGCGGATTCCTAGTATTGGGGACCAGATCCACTAATCAAGGGATTTTGGTGGGAAAGATTCCTCCTTTCATGGGGAATGATTACTAATCATTTTGTATAAGTAACAAGTCGAATTTGCCTCTAGGGGAGATTTTCATTAGTGTTCTTGTGGAGATAACTCATATTTCTGTGGCTCCATTGTATTTTCTTGCAGGGATGTAATTGTACTCATGAAATAATGAATATTGGTGTCATGTTTAGCTTATAAATTTTGTTCTCCTCCATAGGTCTCTGATTTTCCTTGGGCTTGGCCATCCCAGGAGCCTCAGAGCCCTTTTGTATCATTTTATTTCCTTCTTTTCACTTCTTATTCACATGCATCTCTTGTTTTTATTTCTTTCTACTTCTGCATTTAGTATTAATGATTTCTTGTTGTAGGATTGAGTTAAATGGTTGATGTAAGTTATTTTGTAGGATCACAAGCATTATTTCATCCTTGGAAAAGGTTTGGAGTTTCATAGCAATTGTCAGACCAGGAGGTAACTCCTCAAATTAATTCATTTATACTCATTCAGGTTGGTCTTTGTTATATACATGAGGGAGAGACTGTTCATTTCATCTCCTGGTGGCTATTCGTATTTTGTATTATTTATTTACATCAATTTCAGTTATTCACCCAATCCTGATGATTAGGTGTCAACATCCCTCCCTTAATCTAAATGGATGTTGGTGAGTCCAAGCATCGTTCTGGATCTTTCAAGCTTTTCTCTTCCAAGCACTTTGGTGAAGATGTCTGCAATTTGCTCATTAGTGAAACAATGGCGGAGATGGATTGTTTTTGCCTCAACATGACATTGAATAAGATGATATTTAGTATTTATGTGCTTCGTTCGATCATGGAACCTTGGGTTCTTGGCCAAATTTATTGTCAAGGTATTGTCAATCATGAGTGGAGTCTATTGTACTTGTTTTACTTGCAAATCTTCAAGAATTTTCCTGAGCCACACAATTTCTTTTGTTCCCTCAACTGCTGCCACATATTCTGCCTCTGTTGTGGAATCTGCTGGAACTGATTGTTTGTGTGATCTCCAGGAGACAACTCCTGATCCAAGACTCATAGCATAACCTAAAGTAGATACCCCAGTTTATTTTTCTCCATCGAAGTCTGAATCAAAGTATCCAATCAAGTTGAAGTCATCCACCTGTGTATACTTGACTCCAAAGTCTTGAGTTCCCTTCAAGTACCTTAGAACTCTTTTTTCAGCAGACCAATGTCCCTCACAAGGCTTTTGCATAAACCTGGAGAGGATTCCAACAGAAAATGAAATGCCTAGTCTGGTAGTAGTTAGGTAGTTGAGACTTCCTACAAGTTGTCTATACTTTGTTGCATCCTCAAATTATTTTCCTTCAATGGATGTGAGCTTTATGTTTTGTTCCATTGGAGTAGTAAGAGGATTGCATTCTGTCATGCCAAACCTGTTCAACAGATCTCCAATGTACTCCTTTTGAGAAAGGAATATGGACTTCGGATGTTGAGTTACTTCAATACCAAGATAGTAATGAACATAGCCCAAATCAATCATTTCAAAACCTTTCCTCAATTCCTTCTTTATGGATGCAACGTAGCTTTCATTGTTCCCTGTCATCAAAATATCATCTACATATACCACAAGATATACTTTCTTGACAAATAAAGTTGCATAATCAAGATCATAATGTTTGAAACTAAGTTTCAGAAGATGCTCAATTAGTTTTTCATACCAGGCTCGCAGTGCTTGTTTGAGGCCATACAAGGATTTCACAAGTTTGCATACTTTATGTTCATGTCCTTTCATAGCAAATCCTTTAGGATGGGACATAAAAACATTCTCTTTTATATCTCCATTCAAGAAAGCAGTGTTTACATCCATTTTATGGAATTTCAACCATTCTGGGCCGCTAGGGCAAAGAGTGTCCGGATGGTAGCCCATTTTGCTATGGGGGAAAAAGTCTCCTCATAATTGACCCCTTCGTTCTGTACAAAACCTTTTTCCACAAGCCTGGATTGGTATTTGTCAAGTGAGCCATTAGCTTTATACTTGTTCTTGCAGACCCACTTGTAGCCAATTGGTTTGGTTCATAATGGAGGATCAACTAGCTTCCAAGTGCCATTCTTTATCAGGGCATCATACTCCTTTTGCATCGCTTCTTTCCATTCATCATGAGAACCAACTTCTTTGAAGGAAGTTGGTTTGAAATCTGTAGACAAATTCAATTCACAATTATAAGAAACATCCATATCAACACGTGAATCAGAGTCATCTACATCACCTCCATTTTTCCAATTTGAATTTCTAGTTCCTGTCTTTCCAACCTCATCAGAATGAACACTTTCAAGTGTCTTTGTCAGCCACTTTGGGGGACCTTTCTCAGATGGTCTAGGCTGCTCCATTGATTGAGTTGGGACTGAATCAATATTGAGTCTCCCAATCCTATCAATCACATCACTTAAAGTATCATCCATTGCTGGAGTTTCATGTGGGGGAGAGAGTGCTTCAGAAGAATATTCCATGGGTTAATCTAGTATAGGAATCCCACCTTCAAGATGTGGAATCTGATTATCAAATTCTTGAAAAGATTTTGCATTTACAAATCTATCCAAGAAATCAAGTTGCCGCTCAACAACATTGTCAGTTTGGATGTTTCAAGAAAGATTACATCTCTACAACAAACTTTTTATTGACTTCATCATAGAGACTGCGTGCTTTGGAGGTGTTTGAATACCCCAGGAAGATACACTTATGACTTCTTGCACCAAGTTTGTTTCTATGTACCTTTGGTATCAAGGCATAATAGGTGGAACCAAAGGCCCTGAGATGCTTTACCGAAGGAATGTGCCCATACCACATTTCATAGGGAGTCTTGTTTATGATAGCATTAGATGGACATCTATTCTTTATATATACAACACATAGAACTCCATCAACCCAAAATATCAATTTTACATTTTTGAAAAACATCATGGAGTGCACCATATTTAAGATTGTCCTATTTATTCTTTCATTTAAACTGTTCTGTTGGGGATTATAAGGCACATTTGTTTGATGTTTGATCCCATGTTGGTGAAGACAGTTTTCAAATTCATTTGAAGTATATTCTTTTCCATTATCAGTGCGAATAGAGCCAATATGAGATTGTGCATCATTTTCAATCCATGTATGAAAGTTCTTGAATGTTTGAAAAGCATTAGATTTGTTCTTCAATAAATAAACCCAACACATTCTAGTGTAGTCATCAATAAATGTCATCATATATTTATTTCCATTTACAGAAGGAACAGGCATTGGACCACATAAATCTGAATGAATGAGTTCAATTTTTCTATGTGCTCTTGAATGTGAATCACAAAAATATTGTTCGCTATGCTTTCCTAGAATGCAAGCATCACATTGCTTAAGTTTCCTAGGAATTGTAGGCAAACTAGTAACACCATTTTTCTTCAACAAGCAGAGGCTGTCATAGTTCAAATTTCCAAATCTAGCATGCCATAATAAACTTTATGGACGTGTACCTTCTTCATAATGAGAATTGTATGAGAAATGTTGTGCACGAGCAGAGGTACCCTGTAGCTTGAGAAGTTTTTCTTCTTCTATCCCCCTCATGACAAGTGAGTGGTCAGATGCTTTTCTCACCTCAAGCTTGCCATCAAACATATGAATGGAGTGACCTTGCTAGTGGATGTGGACGAAGGACAACAAGTTTCTCTTCAGCTGTGGGATATATAGAACATGATGCAGAAGAAAATTTGGAAGACCAAACAATTTAAGCCTGATTGTGCCAAGCCCTGATGGCTTGAGTTTTGATTGGTTTGAAAAGTATACTGCTCCATCAACATTGTTAGTTATTTCTTCAAAAAAATATTTTCTATGAGTCATGTGGCAAGTTTCTCCTGAATCAAGCAACCAATAAGTTTTCCAAGAAGTGAAGCATCAAATAAGTCTTCATTTACTCCGATATTAGAATGTGCCACAACATAATGAGCGGATTCAAGTGCTTTACTTTTGTCTGTGTCATTAGTTTTACCTTTGGGTTGGTTTCTTTGCTGCTCAATTTTGTCCCAAGGTAACTTGCATGTAGAGGCATCATGTGATCCATTTCTTTTGTAGCATATGCAATGAAAATTTGACTTTTCTCCTTGAGAGTGTCTACCCCCCTTGCCTCTGAAATACCTTCCTCTTCCTCTTCAACCACCTCTTCCTCTAGAAGAATCTTGGGCAAGATTCTTTTCTTTATGAGCAATGCACATAACTTCTTCAAAAGATTCAGGGGAGGTATTCTTTCCAAAAGCTTTTTCTCTTTCAACAAATTTTTTCACAAGAGAGTCAAAGGTAATATCTTTGAGATTTCCATTTTCTTAATGACTCAAGATAATTGGAGTAAGTAGGATAAACTGCCTTGAGAAAACCGATAAGAGGAATATCCAATTCAACCTTAGTGGCTTTGATATCATGCATTATATATTTTACTTCGGATGCAAGAGAAAGAGGATCATTAATTTGTAATTCAAGAGTGAAGAGTTTAATCATGAGTTGAATAACTTCAAGTGCAGAGTGTGAGTCATAGAGTTATTTTAGCTTTTGTAAGGCTTCGAAAGCATTTGAAAATGGAAAAATAAGGTGACTCACCTCTTCACTTACAGATGCTGCAATTAATGCATAGGCTTTGCTGTTCTTATTTTCCCAAATGGCGAACGCTTTGTCTGAGGTAGGTTGTTCTAGCTCTTTGTCTCCATCTCCAACACACACTCCTTTCCACAACTCATTGAAAATGAGGGTGTGTTTTAACTTTCGGGACCACTTAGGATAGTTCTCCTTGCCGGTGAGAACTACTCCCATAATAGATATGATTGAATGCATTGTAAAGTCTGAGTGCTGTAAAAATACTTCTGCTGGCAAAAAATGTTCTTTTGTGGAAAAAAAACTTCTGCTAGCAAAAAAAAAATACTTCTACTGAGAGAAAAAAAAAAAATACTTCTACTGGCAAAAAAATTGTAAAAATTCACACAGGAGAGGAGGCTCTCACGCATAGGCTCTAGACAGTAATAGTATTGGAGCAACGCGCAATTGAAATGAGGGGTAATGTGGTATTTTCTCCCCTAGAATATATGCCAGAACGGAGCAACAGGAAATTGAAATGAGATTTAAGGTTTCTATACCCAAACCATTGATTTACCAGATACACATGGAAGGCAAAACCAAGTGAAGACAGCTCGAAAGATTAAATGCGTGGGATCGAGACCACTATGGAGAGAAGAGCATAGTGCACACAACGATTGGGAGAGTATTAACTATAACATTCATATGATCGTTGAGCGGTATTACACGTGAGGGTGTTGTAGGAATTTACAGGGTAAGTTCCTCAGAAAGAACACCAAAAGGACACTGCTCACAACCAGATCACAGATCAATACACCAGTATTTTTGACGTGGTTAAAACCCTCAAAGAGGGAAACAGTCCACGGCCTGAGCCAACGCGGCCACTTCAGGCAATTTATTAATCAAAGAATGAAAATTTACATAAGCTTCTCTCATGCACGGATTTTCCTACAAATGACCCTCCATGCACTTTAAATAGAATTCATGGACCAATCGCGTGTCAAGCCACGGATCAAGTGTCGGTAATACCGAGGAGAGAATGAACCGTCGGATCACTACATATCGTGACCGTCGAATTGTAAGTTACAAAATGTACAACGGTAAAGTAACACACTTTACCTAACTCTATACTAGACCAAGTTGTACTTAACTATTTCCTATGTGTCGGAATATCCTAACATTCCCCCTTAAGAACAACTTGGGATAGGATTGAAGGATTTACAAATATGACACAATATGAGAAGGAAGGAGGAACTAGAGCCTATCCCCCCTTAGTGACAACTTCCTGAACTCCAACCATAAATCGAAGTTTAGTGAACTTCGCCTCTGTGAGAGCCTTTGTGAAGATGTCTGCAACTTGATCATCTGTTGAACAATATTGCACTTCAAGAACATGGTCGTGAATGAGCTTTCTGATGAAGTGCATGTGCAGTTCAATGTGTTTGCTGCGCTGATGTTGAACTGGATCTTTGCATAGCTGAATGGCACTTTGATTATCACACCAAAGTGTAGTCGGATGCTGCTGCTGAAAGCCAAATTCTGACAGGATTTGACGAAGCCACAAGGCTTCCTTACTAGCTTCTACGGCACCACGATACTCTGCTTCTGCTGATGAAAGAGAAATGGCACCCTGTTTCTTGCAAGCCCATATAATAGGTCCTGAACCAAGAGTGAAGACATAACCGGCAGTAGACTTCCGATCATCAGGGTCACCAGCCCAATCGGAATCAGTGAAACCAACCAATAGAGGAGATGCTTTGGCACTGTAATGAATCCCAAACTGAACTGTACCTCAAACATAATGAAGTATTCTTTTAGCTGCTTTCCAATGACTTTCACGGGGGTTTTGCATGAACCGAGCAACAAGGCCAACAGCAAAGGAAAGGTCAGGACGAGTATGGGTTAGATACAAAAGTTTTCCTACAAGTTGACGGTATAAGGTAGCATCAACTTCAGGAGAAGTACAAGTGACTGAGAGTTTGACTCCGGACTGAAAGGGAGAAGGGGCTGGCTTACAGTCTTCCATGTGAAAATGACGTAGAATATCACAAGCATACTTGGACTGGGAAAGGGAAATACCCTCCTTGGATTGCAAGACTTGAAGACCGAGAAAATAGTGTAAGTGTCCTAAGTCTGTCATTTCAAATTTCCTTTTGAGGCTAGACTTCACATGGTTTATAAGGTTGGGATCACTACCAGTAAGGATAAGATCATCAACATAAAGAACAAGGATGATAAGAGAGTTGCCCACTTTCTTGGTGTAGACAGTATTGTCAGAATGACACCTAGAAAAGCCAGATTCTAAAAGAAAGCTATCCATTTTGGCATACCAAGCCCGAGGAGCTTGCTTGAGACCATAAAGGGATTTCTTAAGTCGACAAACAAGGCTGGAGTCTGTTTGTATGAAGCCAATGGGTTGTTCCATATAGATTTCTTCATGCAAGTCCCCATGCAAGAAGGCAGATTTAACATCCATCTGATGGACTTCCCATTTGAAAGAGGCAGCAAGGGAAAGAACAAGGCGGATAGAGTTCATTTTGGCAACAGGGGAGAAGGTTTCAGTGTAGTCAATGCCTTCAACCTGTGAAAATCCCTTAGCAACAAGACGAGCTTTATGTTTATCAATTTTCCCATCTGGTCCATACTTGGTTCTGTAACCCATTTGCATCTAACAAGTTTTCGTCCCTTTGGTAAAGGAACAAGATCCCATGTATCATTTGCCAATAATAAATGATATTCTTCATTCATAGCTGCTTCCCAATCTGGATGGCCTGAAGCTTCTGCAAAGGTGTCAGGATCATAATTTACTGGAGCTTGAGCCAGTAAAGAAGAGGCTCTCTCGAACTGAGAACGTGTGCGTCACTGATCTGTAGGATCACCGGCAAGATCACCTGCTGCATCTCGAGTAGCACAGACCCATTTTGGAAGCTCAGGAGCTGAAGGAGGATCCTGAGATGGTGGGGGAGGATTGTCATCCTCACTTTCATCATCTGAAGAAGAAATGTTTTCAAAGGTAGAAGAGATAGGGAGAGGTGGCACATCCGCCGGACTAGGCTCGCAGGCCGATATATTTTCATCAAATTTTACATCTCTTCTAATGATAACATTTTTGGACTTAAATGGAATAAGTCTATAGCCTTTGACATCTTCAGAATATCCAACAAAAGTACATTTTTCACTCTTAGGTTCTAAAGCTTTATGCTTTTCATCTGGAATATGGGCCCACGCTTCACTTCCAAAAACACGAAAGTGACTTACATCTGGTTTGATGGAGCTCCATGCTTCTTCTGGAGTGATATTCTTTAAAGCCTTAGTAGGAGTGCGATTTATTATGTAATTTGCACAGTTAATTGCTTCTGCCCAAAAACTAAGACCAAGTCCTTTAGATTGTAGCATACAATTAGCCATTTCCTTTAAGGTGCGATTCTTCCTTTCAGCTACACCATTTTGTTGTGGAGTATATGGAACAGTATGTTGCATTTGAATTCCATTCCCAGTGCAATAGTTGATGAATGTGTTTTTAACATATTCTCCACCATTATCAGATCTTAACTTAAGAATTTGATGTCCAGATTGTTTTTCAACAAAGGCCTTGAAGGCCAAAAAAGTGTTAAATACTTCACTCTTGAGTTTTAAGAAGTATACCCAAGTGCGTCTGGAGAAATCATCAATGAAAGTTAAGAAATACTTGCAACCAGAGAATGACACAACTAGAAGTGGACCACATAAATCACTATGCACAAGCTGTAAAGGGGCTGAGGTGTGCCAAGAGGCACGTTTTTCAAAACTGTCCCGATGATGTTTTCCGAGTACACATCCAGAACAAACACCATCTCTGCAAGATACCATAGGAAGACCTGTCACCATATTTTCTTTACATAGATGCTGAAGGGAGCGATAGTTTAAGTGACCAAATCGCTCATGCCAAAGTTTGCTCACTTCATCGTTATGAGCAACAAACACTGAGGGAAGATTTGATGACCCAAAGTTGTGAAACTTATACAACCTTGTAGAATCATCAACAATGTCAGTAGCCAAAATCTATTTAGGATCTTTTAAGTCCTTGATTACAACATCATGAGGTGAAAATTCAATGATTTTACCTTCACCTGATGAGTTATCTGATATACAGATAGAAGGTTGCAGGATAAGGTGGGAACACATACTACATCATTAAACTAACCATTGTCTAGATGAACAGTTCCAGTCCCTACAACATTAAGAGATCTATCATCACCAACATATATATTTTTGGTGTTACAATCATTTAAAGAAGAAAACATGGCTTTGTTTTTGGCCATGTGATAAGAAGCTCCAGAATCACTGAGCCACTCATGAGAATGAGAAGAAGAAGATACATTTAATGCATAGCCAGACCGAGATGCTTGACAACCACATGCAGAAAGTGCCATTCCTGAAGATGAAGTGGAAGTGGAAGATTGCCCCAAATGGATGTTATGCTTCTTCATTGCTGCTTCCAAGGCTTCCATCTTTTTAAAGCATTTTGATTCTAAGTGGCCATCTCGATTACAAAAGTTGCAGTGTCTGTCAGTCTTCTTCCATTTGTTTTTATTGGTCTTATCATTTTGCTGAAATGATCTTTCATTTTGAGGCTGAGTTTGCTTAGGACCCTTGTTTGGTTTAGGACCATTCTTTTTAGGATATGACTTCTTAGGATTCTTTGAATTTGTTTGTTGCTGGGCGGCTAACGCTTTCTTGGAAGAGTTTCCAAGATTAAGAAGACCAAGGTGTAAGAGTTTTTCTTGTTCTCTTATTAAAGAATCACAAAAAGAGTCAAAGGAAGGAGGCTTATAGTCTTTTCCTTGAGAAATGAAGGCTTCCCTTGTAGAATGGAAGGTGGAAACAAATACAGAGTAGGCTGGTCCCAACTTAGTAAGGATGGAATAAATAAGGTTACTATCTTCTTTCTTAACCTTAACACCTTCCAAAAGATATCTAAGGGTCTTGAACTTAGACAAGAAATCTTCAATGCAAGAAAAATTATTAGGGTCCAATGTAAGCAACTCATTTTCAAGTTGATGGGCTCTAATTTCATTTTTAATCCCAAAAACTTTATTGATTTGTTCCATTGCTTCATGAGGAGTTTCAAGTTCTGCAATATGGAATCTAAGATCTGGAGAAATAGACATCCCTATCAAACCACGTGCTTGATCTTGTCTATTTTCCCATTTAGCAGCCTTGCCTTCATCTTTCGGTTTCTTTTCTTGGCCTGTGGCTATTCGGTAAAGACCTTTACTTCTAAGTAAATCCTCCATGTAGGACAACCATTGGAAGTAGTTGGTGCTGTCAAGGGTAACTTGGTATTGACTTTCCATTTCAACAGAAACTGAAGCTAAAGATGCTGAAAGTAAGTGTTCCAATGGATAGATCTCGAAAAATTAGGCTGGTTTAAAAAAAAACGGCTCTGAAAAAGGCTTCCGGATGAAGACGTTATGGCTTTTTGAAAAAATGTTGTTGAAGTTGCCGGCAAAGTGCGGGAATGTGCGGAAATGAAAAAGTCGACCCCCACAAAATGGAGACTTGAACCCAAGACCTCTACTCTCTTAAAATAGCTTTGAACCAATTGATCTATACAAAAAATTTGAGAGAGAGAGAGAGAGCCCAAGACCTCTACTCTCTTAAAATAGCTTTGAACCAATTGATCTATACAAAAAATTTGAGAGAGAGAGAGAGGGGGGGGGGGGGGCTTTGGTTTGCGTGCTTGCCTTGAGAAAGCTCTTTTTCCCTACAAAACAAAAAACACAAAACCCAACACGGACATGCAAGAAAACGAACCTTACGGCTCAAAGTTAGCTTTACCCAAAAAACTAAATATTTTCAAAAATGAACCTTGCGGCTCAAAGTTAGCTTTAGCCGAAAAACTAAATATTTTTCTCAATGTTTCTGATTTTTCGAGATCACACTAAGGTGCAGGGAAAAGAGCATACGCATAAGAAAAATCCTTCCTTTCTATTTCTGATTTGCCCAGATCGCACAGAGTCGCAGGGCAAAGAGCATACGCAGAAATGAAAGGTATAGATTCGGTTAAAAAAAAGCTAAATAAACCGAAACCGAAATAAGCAGAGAGAAAATAACAGTAAACTGCAAAAACACTATATACCTCCAGATCTTAAAAATGACGCAGTTAGGGCTACCGGAAACCTTTTCGCGTGAAACGAAAGGGGTTCCTCACTGGAACAGATGCTCCGAACACAACAGAGCAGTCCTCTTAGCCCGAAAGCAGTCAGAAACAACAAATCTAGGAAACGACAATCGGATGCAGTTCTACCAGCTTCAGATTTGGATCACCAATGGACGCGGCCCTCAAATAGCTCTGCTACCATGTAGGAATTTACAGGGTAAGCTCCTCAGAAATAACACCAAAAGGACACCGCTCACAACCAGATCACAGATCAATACACTAGTATTTTTGACGTGGTTAAAACCCTCAAAAAGGGAAACAGTCCACGGCCTGAGCCAACGCGGCCACTTCAGGCAATTTATTAATCAAAGAATGAAAATTTACATAAGCTTCTCTCATGCACGGATTTTCCTACAAATGACCCTCCATGCGCTTTAAATAGAATTCATGGACCAATCGCGTGTCAAGCCACGGATCAAGTGTCGGTAATACCGAGGAGAGAATGAACCGTCGGATCACTACATATCGTGACCGTCGGATTGTAAGTTACAAAATGTACAACGGTAAAGTAACACACTTTACCTAACTCTATACCTAACTCTATACTAGACCAAGTTGTACTTAACTATTTCCTATGTGTCGGAATATCCTAACAGGTGTAATGAACAACAGAGGCAACGCGGTATTAACCTAGAGTATGGTGAGGAACAATCAGTGTACCAGCGTTCAATGTAGACCCAAGGCTGCGAGATTGAATACAATGGCGGTGTGGCCTGATTTTTGCAGGAGATCGATGAGCTTATACCAACACCAGGCCCCGTGGCCTCCCTCAAGAACCAAAACAAGAACGACATGACACTGACTGAAAGGAGGAGGATGCCATTGCTAACAGTAACACTAAGTATCAATAAAAATAATCAATGGTGACCTTCTTGAAGGCTCCTCAAGGTGACGGTAAGGCTGGAGAAAAAATATTGAAGACAAAATGTGTGAAATTCCATACGGTTGACAAGAGTGCAGGTATCGAGCAGCGTAGTAAACAAGGCAACGCATGTAGGCTTGATGGTATGGGAGTGTCAGAGAGTAGCGTTATTAGACTATGTCAGATTGAATGAATTATTCTAGGAAAATAACATGGCTACTAGTGGGGAGAGCAGCGACAGGAGCAGCGTAGCAGATAATAATAGTGAGTCACAGTGGAATAATGATGCGTTCAGGCCAGTGGAAGCGTCAGAGTTTCCAGGCTAGCCAATATGCATAGGATTTAGAATACCATAGGCAGAATGGGGAGTTACAAAGTAGAGGGAAGCCAAAAATGGCATTGGCTCTGATACCATGTCAGACCAGGAGGTAACTCCTCAAATCAATTCATTGATATTCATTTAGGTTGGTATTTATTATATACATGAGGGAGAGACTGTTCATTTCATCTCCTGGTGACTATTCATATTTTCTATTATTTATTTACATCCATTTCAGTTATTCACCCAATCCTGATGATTAGGTGTCAACAGTAACCATTGATCTGCATGGATTAGAATTCTTATTCCCAAATCTAGATTGTTGGACCTCCTTTTTAGCAAAGGAGAGTAAATTTCGGCTATTTTTTAGAGCATGCTAACAAGCTTCAATCAAGTTGCTTCCACTTGCATTAGATCAGAAAAAAAAATTCTAGTTCATAACAAAAATTAGCCCATTGCATTTTCACTTGATTTGGTTAGGCATTTTTTAGATTTACTAGCTCACTATTTCTCAAATTTCTATATTTTCTACTAAGAATGTTTTTCTATTTTTTAGCATGGGTTAACATAGGTATTTTGGAGTGATTCCACTTGGAATTGGGACCTAAGGCATCCTAGTTAATATTTTGATTTGATTTTCTTGGTCATTCGATGAATTATAGTAAATCTGTACATCCTGTAGTAAATCACTGTAGCATCCTGTAAGAAAGCCATTTTTAAGCCAAAATTGAGAAAAATCATCATTGAAGCTGGGATTAGGCCTCTACTTGACCTCCATGGAATCAAGGCCATTTTAACCCTCTTGCTCCACACTTAGGTCAACATTTTTCTAGTTTTCAAGGGTAGGATTTGATTTCCATTTCTTCTATCTCCAGTCTTACATTATATCGCGTCAATGTTTTACATCATTCTACAAATTTTTCATCATGCATGAAGTAAACAAATGTTATGAAACCAACTCACAAAAAGATAGAAAAGAGAGATCAACGCCTTAGAATTCAGCCTCTTTGAGGGGGCAACCTCCTTTACGTTACACAAATGAGCAATTCTTCAATGGTTCAAATGACAAAACCTCCTTTCTATATATAGGAGTCTATGAAGTCACAATATAACCCAGCCTACCTAACAATAATAATATAAAGCCACAAAAATTAACAATAGAGGAATTCTATGGGGCACAGTAATAAAAATATGGGGACAATAGGGGCTCAACAATATTAATAAGGGATACAATTACAATAGTAATGGGGTAATCACTACTACTATAGGGACCCAACATGCCCCTCTCCTTCAAAAAAGTGTTGTCCTCAACGCTTGAGTAGTTCTGGATGCTTCTGTATAAAATTCGCATCCTCCCATGTGGAATCTTTAGCGGATAAGTTCTTCCACTTGATAAGATACTCCAAAATTGATCGATTTCGTAACTGTCGAGTTCTTGTTTCTATGACTGCTTCTGGTTCCAATATAATTTTTCCTTCCTCGTCAAGTTCTGGCAATATTGTTTGAATTGGGAGCTTGTCACCTATAACCTTCTTTAAACATGAAACATGGAAAACTGGGTGCAATTGAGAAGCTGCAAGAAGCTCCAATTTGTATGCCATAGTACCAATCTTTTGCAACACCTTGTACGGACCATAATACTTTGGTGATAATTTATTATCCTTCTTAGCTTGCTTGAGGGACATTTGCTTATATGGTTGTAGCCGTAGGAATACCCAATCACCTACATCAAAACTTCTTTCGCTGCGATGTTGATCTGCCTGTTGTTTCATTCTATTCTATGCCAACACGAGGTTATCCTTTAAGAGTTGGAGGACTTGTTGTTGATGTTCGATGTGATGTTCCACTGCTTGAACCTTAGAATTTTCTCTTAAATATGATGTGATGGATGGTGGTTGATATCCATAAAGTGCCATAAATGGGGTCATTTTTGTTGTTGTATGAAAGGAAGTGTTATACCACCATTCAGCCAGAGGCAACCATTTGACCCATTGTGTCTGTTTATTAGATACAAAGCAACGAAGATATCCTTCCAAACATTTGTTTACTATCTCAATTTTCCCATCAGATTGAGGATGATAAGATGAGCTATGAGCTAACTGAGTACCAATACAAGAAAATAATTCTGTCCAAAAATTTCTAGTGAAAATGGGATCTTCGTCACTTACAATAATCTTTGGGTTTCCATGTAGCTTTTGAATTGTTTCCATAAATGCAGTAGAAACTGCACTGGCTTTAAATGGATGTGATAATGCACAGAAGTGTGCATACTTGGTAAGTCTGTCAACTACCACCATGATGACACTCTTTCCCTAAGACTTGGGTAAACCTGTGATAAAATATATTGAAACCTCCTCCCAACATTGGTTTGGAATGGATAAAGGTTGTAATAGACCCGATGTCTTAATTGTTTCAACTTTATTTTGTTGGCAAACCAAACATTCTACCACAAACTTTTGAATATCTAATTTAAGGTCCTCCCAAAAAAATTTCGTCTTAACCCTGTGGTAAGTTTTTAAAAATCCTGAGTGCCCTCCTAAGGGAGAAGTGTGAAATTCCATGAGAATCTTTTGTTTTATCTCGGAATTCTTACAAAGGTATAAGCAATCTTTGTACCATAACGAATCATTTTTCCAGCTAAATGTATCAAACGTACTGGAGTCTTGTTGTAACTTTCGAATAAGTGCCCACACTTCTTCGTCATTCTTCCATTCCTCCCTTGCTTTGTTTATCCAATCTGGTTGGATAATATAAATGGTGCACAACAATGCTTCCGCATCCTCATCCTTTCTTGAGAGTGCATTTGCCACCACATTTTGTTTCCCTTTTTTGTAGATGATTTCAAAGTCATAACCCAACATCTTTGTGACCCACTTTTTGTTGTTGTTCAGAGAATAATCTTTGTTATAAAAAGTATTTAAGGTTATCATGATCTATTTTTACCTTGAAGTGTCTTCCCATTAGTTAGGGTCGCCATTTCTTAAGTGCATGGAGTATTGCCAACATTTCCTTCTCATAAATAGCTTTGTGTAAAAAATTTCCCTTGATTGGATGACTTTCAAAAGCAATGGGTCTTTCATCTTGCATTAAAATAGCACCAATTCCATTTCCTGAAGCATCACATTCCACAATAAAGGTTTTTGTGAAGTTTGGTGTAGCTAAGACCGGTGCTTGGCACATTGCCTCTTTAAGATGCTCGAAGGCCTTTGTTGCTTCTGGAGTCCATGAAAATGCATCTTTCTTCAATAATGTTGTTAGAGGTGTTGTTATTCTCCCACAATTCTTAACAAACTTGCAATAATACCTTGTCAACCTGAGAAATCCTCGCAGATGCTTTATGGATGTGGGGATTTTCCATTCCTTAATGGCTTTAATTTTTCTAGGGTCTACCTTAACTCCTTCATGAGATAAAATATGACCCAGATATTCCACCTCTTGTACTCCAAAGAAACATTTGGATCTTTGTTCATATAATTGTTTCTCCTCCAATAGTTGTAGCACCCTGTCAACATGTTCAACATGATCCTTCCAAGACTTGTTGTAGATTAGTATATCATCAAAAAATACTAACACAAATTTTTCTAAGGAATGGTTTGAAAATGGAATTCATCAAACCTTGAAATGTTGAAGGTGAATTGGTAAGGCCAAAAAGCATGAACAAAAATTCATAATGACCCTCATGAGTTCTAAATGTTGTTTTCATAATGTCTTCAATATTCATTCTAATTTGATGATATCCTGAACGAAGATCCAACTTGGTGAAGTAAATTGATCCATGCAATTCATCCAGTAATTCATCAATGATAGGAATGGGAAACTTATATTTAATAGTGAGCTTGTTGAGCTCCCTATAATCCAGACACATGCACCATGATCCATACTTTTTGTGCACCAATACTATTGGAGCAGAGAAAGAAATTTGACTCGGTTGAATTATACCAGCCTCTAACATTTCTGCAACCATATGTTTAATTTCACTCTTTTGGGCATAGGGATATCTGTACGGCCTGATGTTTGGAGGAACACTTCCTGGAATCAGATGAATAGCATGATCATGAGCACAAATAGGTGGGAGACCTTTGGGAGTCTCAAATACCTTGGAATGATTGTCCAAGAATTTTTGCATATCTGGAGAAATAGATGATTCCAATATGGAAACATCTAGCGAACATAATTGTGCAATCACACCTCTTTGTTAATTTTTTAGAAGCTTTGTCATACCGTTAGAGTTGATTATCTTTCCTGGTTTCCATACAATACCCCTTAATTCAACTTCCTTTCCTTCCACAGAAAATTTCATGAAAAGTTCTTGAAAATTAAAAGCTATTGTACCCAAGGATTGTAGCCATTGGACTCCTAGTACAACATCAACACCTCCCATTGGAATGGAAAGAATTGGGCTAGTCAATACATATTCTCCCATGGATAGCTTGATATTATGGCACTTTCCAAAGAAATTTATTGTTCCTCCATTTGCAACCATCACTTGACACTCTGGTGCTGGATATAAGAAGCAATTCAATTCTTTCGCTACCTTACAATGAATAAAATTGTGGGTACTTCCTGAATCAATCAACATTATTACCCTTTTCTTCTTGATTTTTCCTTCTATCTTGATGGTTTGAGGAGTGGTAATTCCCGCCAATGCATTACAAGATATGGTCAGATTCATTTCTTCTTTATCTAGGCTTTGTTCCTGAAGTATATCCTCTTCTTTTTACCTTTCTTGCTCCTTTTCTTCTTCCTCTTCACAATCTATGTAGAATAATTTCTTCTCAGCACACTTATGACCTTTAGTGTATTTGCTATCACAACTATAACAAAGCCCTTTTTCTCTTTTTCCTTCCAATTGCTATGGTGTCAACCTTATAGGTTGTGGAAGACTAGGGGCAACAACACTTCCATCTTTATAGTTGTGATTGGTATGCTTTCTGGTTGCCATAATTTTGCTTTCCATTTTTCTTGCTGTTACACTAAAATATCGTCACCATGATTATTTGCAGTCAGTATGGGTCTATCATCACTTGTATTGTCCTCCTAAGCAAGTCTAAAACCTCAGCTCTTCAAATCAAGCTTTGGAAGTGGGAGAAAGACATTAAAAATCAATGTAACTCTGGTTCCGCACTTTCTCTCATGGTCACCTGCGGTCCCGCACCTTCTGTGTACAAAAGCTGCGTACCTACCCACTCTGTCCCTAACGGTGTAGGTGCGGACCCCTGTGAAAGTCAAAAGGCGCAAGTTTTATCTTAAAAAACTCACTTTGGGTTAATTCTAGAGTTTTCTAGAAGGAATTTTGACATGGATTGTTCGCTCTGAGGTGGTTCATGCATCCCAAAAGAGAAGGAGCTAATCCCTTGACTAAAGGAGCTATCCCTTTGAAGGAGGGCTTTATCCCTTTGAAGGAGGACCTAGTAACTTCCCTCCATTGCACTATAAATACAGGCATTGGGGTGAGGACTAGGGAGGTTAGAAGCTGAACATTTTGAGGGTAAATGCTGGTGAAATTAAGACTCTTTGGTTGAGCTTGAGAGGAGAGATCACATACCTCTTGGTTCCATTGGAGAGTGAGTGAAACTTGTCAAAGTAGAGGAGACATCTTGTTGGACCTTGGGAGGAGCTTGTACAGCGTTAAGGCAAAGGTTGTAAAGTTCTTCTTCTTTTGAATTAATACAATCAAACTCATTTTTCTCAACAAGTATCTTATGTTATTTGTTTCATGGACTCCTTGACTTTCATGTTAAATATGTTTTATGCAATTGGTTTTTCAGGTGCTATTTAATTTGTTTGCCTTGTTTGTGTTTGCAGATTCGTGAAAAGGAGCTCATTTGGATCAAAAGAGCGAGGGCATCCACAAGCTTGCGTTGGACCAAAGGTAGGCCCTAAAAACACTTGTTTGCTATTGTTTATTGAAGCATATTTAGAGAAAGATAGTGTCTAGTTGGTTTGCTTGTCGTTAGGTCTTCTTTAGATTCTAGGAAGGTCTATCTTGTCCGCAAGATCGACTCATTCCATGCGTCAAAATGGCGACCATACTGGGGACTTGATTGTTTTCCTTTTCTATACTTTGACCTGAGAAACTGTATTTTTTGTTTCTGTTTTTGACTTGATGATTGTGGGATTGGGTGAATTTAGTTAATTTTGAGTTAGTTTTCATTTTTCATAGTTTTGGGAGAGGTACGCACCCTCTGAGTTAAGCACAGTGCGTACCTGTACGCACTTTTTCTTTGTGCACAGAGCGTGGACGCACCTGTGTAAACAGGTTGCCTGCGTACCCTGTCAAAAATTTGAAAAATTTTAAATTTTTCTCTTTTTTATCAGTTTAGAATTTGTTTATAGGTTTTAGCCATTTCCCAGACCTGCTTTTTCCCTATCAAAAACTTTCCTTGGTTTAATTTCATTAGCATTAGGGTTTTAGGTGGAATTCCTAGGAATTTTGCTTGTTGGGTTTGTTTTTCGTTTTTGGTTGTGTAGTGGCTCTGAGCTTAGAAGCCGTAGGGACCTCAGATTACTTTGGTGTCTACCAGTATTCTTATGAGTCTGACGATTTATGAAATCTCCCCTTGTTGAGGAATCTGATTTGAGTTTTCTCATTTCAAAATTTCGAAAAGCTTGTAGTTGAAAGTTTGGAATTTTAATTTTTAAAAAAAGAAAACGAAAGATTGGTTGTTTTTTGACTAATTGTGATTCTGCATAAATCAGTCCTTAGCTCACATTTAGCTAAGTAAAACATCCTCAAAAAGACTTTTAGTAGGCTTTGACTTCAAGTAGCTTTTTATATAGTTTGTAGCTCTCAAAGTTAGTCATTTTCATTAGTTTTGAGTGTTTTATTTACAAAATATAAAAAAAAAAATCTCTTTCGGAAAAGTTTGTTTTTTGTAGTGATTGAGTGCTTTGAAAAGAAAAGGAAAAATTGTATGAAATAGCTAGTTGTCTCGTTTTGAGTGCTTTGGAAAGGAAAAGCTCTTCTTTTAATTTGTTTAATTGAGAAAGATTTGTGTTTACAAAGTATTTGCATTCTCAAACTCTTTCTTAGTTTAGAAGTTCATCGAAGAGAAAAGATTGTTTAAATCATCTTAGGTGCATCTTTTTAGTGATTTCGAGTCGAGTCTTTACACCACGAGTTTCATCTCCACCACCTCTTGACTTAAACAACAACCACTAAAATTAACGCTTAAAGTAAAATTCACCTAGTAACATTTTATTTCTAGGGCTCTGATACACCAACTTAGCTTAGGCTAGTGTCTTGGAGTAGAAGAGTAATTAACTCTCCAAGACAGTAAAAACAAACAAGTAGTTGTATCTTGTGGTAGGAAGAAATACAATTGTTGCATTTATGCTCTGGGAAAGCTCCTCTTAAAGGAGAAGCACGAGATCGTGTCTAAACCAGTGTGGGAATCAATCCGTCCTCATTGGGAACGATGCTAGATATTCACGTATTAAAAATGGTAAACCTCGAATTAACCATTGTCGAGGAGCCTGGGGTCACTTGTTGGTAAACCTTGGATTATGTCAAGGAGCCTTCAAGGGGATTGAGCTTGCTACTCTGCCCTTGCGTGCGTATCAGATCGTAGACTGTTCCCCCAGGTGTATTTGCCTCAGTTGGTAACCTTAGTGGCCATATTCTTTAGGATTCTTCCTAAGGTGACAGTGGTGGGAAGATCCCACTGTACCTGGAGCAGACGTTGGCTAGACTCACTTGGATTTTCTGGGGGGTTCACTTCACTCGAGATGGTTAAGTGGAGGAACTTGGTCCAGTCTATTCATTAAGCAGGTTGCCGGGGTAACTGTTCTAACCGCCATTTCTGTACTGAATTCTGCAACGTTGGATTTCATCACCAACTAGTGTTTTCGGTCCGGAAAGTTACTGTTCATGTGTGTTTGATCTCTAGATTATTTAGGCGTGTGATTCAAATTTGTTTGGTTATTTATAGGCTTTAGGTGTTTTTTCATTGAGATTTTACTTTGTTTGCGTGTGAAGTAGTTAAAAGTTTTTAACTGTGGCTGAATTACCAAGACAATCCCGTAGACTTCGGGGCCAGTCTCCTGAGTTTGTAACCGTGGCTGATTTATTGAGGAAGTCCCGTAGACTTCGGGGCCAACCTCCTGAAGAAGTCCCGAGCCATCTTGAAGGCTTGAAAGTCCTCGTAACTCCTAGTGGCAGTAAATTTGGGTCACCTGAAGAAGGAGAGTCTTCGTTGGTTGTACATCCTGATTACCAAACTCTAGTAACAGGTTATAATCCTGAATCTATTTCGGTTTCCGAACTTGCTGGTAGCTTTTCGTCTACTAGTGATATAGGTGAAGAACCTGAGATATCTGAACCTGTTACTCCAACATCAGGGTTTGTCTCTCCAGCTTCTAGTGGTCCTAATTCACCTAGGGTAGAAAGAGTTGTTGAGAAGGTAAATCCCCTCTACGGATAGAGGCGATCCCTACTAGCCCAACAGGGGTCTAGCAACAATCACACAATGCTGCCACGCATGTTCCTAGTTACAATTAGACAAGAAGTAAAGAGCACCTACTTGGATTCCTGCGCTGTCGTTTGACGAGGGGATGTTTCCCTTGCTCCTTCGCTTCAGCTGGTCATAGTCTTCCGCGATCCCCGCGAACGGACACCTGCACACACGAAGGGAAAGCAAACGCAAGCGCGAAATCTAGTAAAAGTAACTATATGCCAGTCAGAAAAGACATAATTCACATTTATCCATTGCATAAACAAACGAGAATGGAACAATAATAGCAGTCATCTATTATTAATCAGAATAGAGAAGAGTACAACCAAATGTTCTGACGTCGATAAACTTCTCAGGAGGGATCAGTCAGCATGTATCTCAAGCATTCACCTTTGAGGATGGTTCTCCCAAGACAAACTAGTCTCTCTCTCTCACACAAATGTCACAAACAAACTTCCCAAAGCAATCAATCACTTCCACTCCTAACACACCACACCTATAGCAGCAATCTGAGCACTACAAGCTCTTGTATAATCCAAGCTAAGTCTAGCTATTTTCTAACCACCTGCTCATGGTAATGGTGGAAGTTTATATAGGAGAAGGAGTCTCCTAAAAAGGTGGAAGGATGAGCTTATCTTCAAGGGGAGTAGTTGCAAAAGGTCGAACAGACATGCCATAGAAGGGAGTCGACATTCACAAAGCTAACAACCAAGCCTGGAGAGATCTGGAAGGCTGGTTGTTTGAACAAATTCGCCCAAACTGGATCAGCGCGGATTATATGGAGACTGCCGCGCTGTCAGCACATGACAACAACTGAACAAGCCATGTCAGCGCGGAAGGACACGGGAAAGCCGCGCTGTGCGTCATCGCGGAAAAGTGATGTTCTTCCGCGATGGCAGCGCACGAAATAGACTGTGGGGCGCTGGTCATCGCGGTTATTTTAGGAACAGACGCGCTGATGCACAAAACTTTGGAAAAATGGGTTTTTAGCCAGTTCAGGGATCAAACACTTAGTGATTGTGACTTCTTGGACACAGCAGGGTGACTGACAGGAAGGCAGTGATAAATTACTGTGTAACAGATGCCCCCTAAAGCATGAAGACCGAGAGAGTGGGAGGGGTGAAATGCTTTACAACACACGCCGAACTGGAACACCACCAGGAAGTACCGAAAAATCTCTGACAATCATGTACACGCAGTCTAGGTATGGGCGCAGCCATCCAAAAGACATGCAAGACTGGTCTATGGTATGGACGCAGCCACCCAGCTAAAGAGACCATAATAAAGACAAGGTATGGTCGCAGCCATCCATGAAGACTCAGGTATGGGCGCAGCCATCCATCGATGAGTCATGTAATGATCATCCACAAAATCGCAGCCTGGACCACAGTGAGCAAGGATCCAGGGTCTTGCGCTCCATCTCGACCCGAACAGAGTACAGGTCCACACATGTGAATACAGGGGTTGGAGTCGAACATGTATGAACATCGCCTGATTACCGGTCAATGATGAGAACCGTTAACAGACGCGAGAGGTACCACCAATAATGACAATGGCCCTCAAGGTACTATAGGTACAATCCGTAGCGTGTGAATCAATGAGTTGGTGTCGAACACCCACGGAATCATTCGATCGTAGGTCAATGATGTAAACCTTGCGTCGAACACGAGGAACCTGCCATTGAGGCATGCAGGCTCCAAGGCACCTGGAAGGAGTCTCTAAGTCACTTTCTCGGATAATGAGTTGAAGTCGACGAGAAGTGGCCTTGATCGAAGGTGGGCCATAATGATTCCCACATCAGCGACACGAGACAGAGGTATAATAATTTGTGATGAGATAGCGAACGAGGTTGCTTTGTGGCAGACGACAACTTCTCTTGAACACATAACGGCACTATAACGGATTTGGCAGTACTTGACATCAAATGAGCTGCGGGTAGGATGATGATGGCAATAAACAGATGAGAGGTCAAATAGGATGTCCCAAACCCATGGAGGTTAGTGAAAACGAGATGAGATGACCCCACCCAGACACGAAACAGCGGAGTGCCGTGTTCAAGAGCGACGTACTGCCGAGACGACTGTAATCAAAGTTCCATTTTCCCCACCTTTGCAGGCAGGTACCCCGATTATTTTTGGACGACAAGCTTGACGGGGGTAACATATGCTTGATGTGTGTCATGTTGACAATATCCGATGTCATTGAGTGTTTAACGAGCCTGACAAAGGAAAAACTCGGCTTCTTTTCTTGTTTCGAGAGTCTGAAAAGAATGCGGAAAAGGAGGCTCCAGGGGGGTCCTTTTTCGTACAGTTGTGTCTCTCGAGCCCGAAAAAGTATAAAACTGTGCTCGAAAGAACCGCCCGGTCATTACAACCGAGGAGTACTTTTCATAAATAGTGTCGCCGACCGGAAAAAGTAAAAAAGTGGTCGAAGACACGTCGTTTTAGAGCCAATATCGAGTGCGAAACGACAAGCACCCGGCGATCTTTTTGGTTTAACGGTCGGAAAAAGAGCTTAAAAACGACCGCCTTTCGTTCCCTTTAACGAGCTGAAAGGGAGCTCGGCCATCTTCTCTTGTTTAACGTCGGAGAAGAGCTTAGAGACGACACTTTGGGAATCACATGAATCGTGGACTGTCATGACCAAGCTGCGATACCTGTACCTGCACAAGGGCACTACCCGCATAAATCCATTCGATATACGTAAAAACATTTTGAAACATGCTTGAAAACAGAACCAAGGCTAGTTTTATGGCAAAAAATGGTAAAAACCCAAAAAATATGGTAATTTAGGAGTTTTTACTATAAATAGGGGGGGGTAATAAGTCATTTTTACCATTTTACTATTTGGAGTGCGAAGAACGTGGAGAAGCCAAAAGTTGACGGAGCGATTTCCAGCCCATCCGGAGACCATTTTCAGATCTGCTTCTTCCAGGTAGGTTCCCATTCCTTTGCCCTGCATTCTGGTTCATTTTAGGAGTTTTTTAACGGTCGGATAGGCCCAATTGGGCATTTTTTATTTGCATGGGTGCGCCCTCGGTCAGCGCGGAAATTGCCCACGGGGTCGCGCTGATCGAAAAATAGGCAATGTAACCAACTTCGGGTCAGCGCGGAAAAGGCGTGTTCTTCCGCGCTGACCTCGCATTTTTAACAAAGAGCTGCCATTGTCAGCGCGGCTGTTTCTAAAACAGTCGCGCTGGCGCGGAAAAATTTTGTTTCTTTGAAAATGAACGTGAATTTTTTCCTGGAAGCACTTCTGATCGGTTTTATTGTTCATGCAGGACATCATGGCTTTTCAATGGCAAGAGAGAGTTCACGATGTGGAGGATGTGGCTGCTTGGGGAGACGTAAATTGTTGCAACGCCATGCGGGCGTGTGGATTCATGAAATTCTTCCTGACGCCGCGTCTAAGGGCCCAACATGATTTGCTGGAGCTGCTGATCAGGGCATGGAACCCGGTGGACCAAAAATTCACCATCCGCGGTCACGACATCAAGTTCGATCATATGGACATCTTCTTCTTGACTGGGCTGTCGCGCCGAGGTGGGAGGCCCATCTTAGAGGGGCAGCGACCTAGCGGTGGTACCCTGGATGACTTAATGGCTGAGGTTTGCCCAGGGGCAGTAAAGACGCGGAGTGGGAAGTGCTCGATCCCCACAGTGAGAGACATAGTGTTGCGCACCATCCTGTTCATGGTGACCCGGGCAGCGGGCAGCATGGCGAACCATGAGGCGTCCAAGACTCATCTCCTACTAGCCCTCGAGTGTCTCGAGCCTACCGTGTTCGACTGGTGCACTGCAGTGTGCAACAATATAAAAAGGCAGTTGAGCAACTGCCGTCGCGGAGAGACGAAGCAGTTCGGGTACGGATCGATCCTGGTCCCGCTTATTCTGGAGCGAGTACCAGCCATGCGGCTGCAGTCTATGGCTGTGGATGCCCCCAGAGATCCTCGAGAGACGAGGGCCACTCGATGGGCTCGGATTATGCCACGTGGGGGTGGCGGCCGACCACATAGCTGGGGGGTATACTTCAGAGACTGGTTGGACCAACAGGAGATCTTCGTACAGGATTGGCCATATGCAGGGATGGATTTCCGCAATGATCCTGACTTGGTGCTGCCTCCGGGTGAACAGTGGGATGATGCAGGTATGACACTTTTTGTCTTTTTGAGTTTTGTATATTTTTTTTATTATGTACATGTCCTAATAAATGTCTTGTCATGCAGATGTGGGGCCTACTAGACCGATTGGCCTGGCTGTCACGGCACGGAGAGAGGGCCCAGGAGCCGGAGCTTTGGCCTTAGCCCCTCCAGAGGCCAACACGCCAGAGGTTGTGGCTCGCAACCTTGAGGGGTTGCTGGAGGGGGTACCGGATTTCCAGGGGGTTGAGGAGGTCCCTGTGGAGCATCAGATCCACACAGTGGGTGTGGAACCCAGAGTGCACCGCCTTCTGAGGCGGGTAGCACGAGCGGCCGTGTACTACAGAGAGCACCACCCAGCCGATTAGTCACCTAGGTTTTATTTCCACTGTTTATTTTGAGACATTATGACTCGGATGTACTGAGATTTTGGGACACGTACTTCTATTTTTGAGCGCCTCGGTGCGCCACACGATATATATATATATACATACCGGTTTTTGGATGAGTCGTTGTTACATGTGATGATGTATTATCTTGTGTTATGCGTTTGTTCAGTACAATTTGTGATCTTATGTATGGATTTGCATGACACTCGACTCATGGATTTTATATGTTTAATGCAAGCTTAAAAACACACGTGCAAACTATGCTTGGGATGACTTATTTACATATGCTTATGGTCTTACTATGGTGTTCTTTCCTTCTTTGTATGATGTTTATCTGTTTCGCAAATGTCTGTCTAATACACGATTTGCCAATGCATCAGTCAACGTATTTAATCGTCTTGGAATATGCTGATAAGTAATGAAATCAAAACTCCGTTCTAACAATCTCACACGTAGGTATAACCTTAATATGCGCTGGTCTCTGACGGAATATTGCCTGTTAAGTTGATGGACCACCAACTGGGAGTCCAGGTTTACCACTAGCTCTCGGATGCCGAGGTCAACTGCTTCGGCAAGCAATTCTATTACAGCACTGTACTCGGCAACATTGTTAGTGGTACGACCTAGGCACACACCCTGTAGGTTTATCAACTCCCCGTGAGGATCGTAGATCACCCACGCTGCCGAAGACAAATTACAAGTACTACGGCAGGCACCATCAGCGAAACCAACATAAGGAGTACGAGACATCTGCGCAGGAAAGAGAAAGCATAATAAGGGGCAAAAAAACACGCCTTCACACCAAAGCAAAAGAAACTCATGCAGTAAAAACTCAAAAACACACGTATATACAAAGTGACTGTGAGCAGTTATGCATAGTACTTCTTCAGATAGAGCCCATTTCGGGGCTTGTCAAGAGGATTCCCTTCATAATCAATCAACTCATATGCGCCCTTTTGTAAAACACGTTTCACGATGTAGGGGCCTAACCACATGGATTCGAGTTTTCCTGCCCCCAGCTTATCCTTAGCTTGATCGTAGAGCAGTACTAAATCTCCCTCAACAAAGGAACGGGGATGAATATTTTGATCGAAGTGAGCCTTGACTCTCTTCTTCTGCGCTTCGATAGCCAGAGAGGCCAAGCGACGAGTCTCGTCTAACCGTTCTAGGTAAAGAAGTCGTTCCTCCACCGAAGTGGTGTTGGGAAGCAACTCGACAGCTAATTTTAATGAAGGAATTTCACATTCGACGGGAAGGGTAGCCTCCAGTCCATAGACTAGTTGAAACGGGGTGAAACCGGTGGCATCCTTCACAGAAGTCCGGTAGGCCCACAAGGCTGGGAAAAGCATTAGATGCCAGTTTGACTTGTGCGTATTGACGGTGCGTTGAAGCATGGTGATCAAAACTTTGTTCACAGCTTCAACTTGACCGTTAGATTGAGGATAGTAGGGTGACGAACTATCTTGACGCAAGCCTAACTGGTTTGTTAACTCTGTCATCATATGATTTCGGAAATGCTTTCCATGATCTGTAACGATAGCCTGAGGGACTCCGAAGCGAGTGATGATATGATTGAATAGAAACTGCGCCGCTGTGTGACCGTCTTCGTTTAATGTAGGCATTGCTTCGGCCCACTTGGTGAAATAATCCACGGCAACGATAATGTACCCATGCCCCCCGGCCGAACGAGGGTTACAGGACGTATAATCGATGCCCCATTTGGCAAATGGACCTACGGTTACAACAGGGTGCAGTGGTGCAACAGGTGCACGCATCTTCCGGTGGTAAACCTGGCATTCATGGCATGCGCGTACAGCAAGGATACAATCCTTGAATATAGAAGGCCAGAAATAACCAGCGCGGAGGATCTTTTGAGCGGTAGCGTATCCGGACATGTGGCCACCACAAGCGCCGGAGTGGCAGTCATTCATGACTCGCTCAGCTTCCTCGAGAGTTAAGCATCGGCGAAGAAGGGAATCGACGCCGAGGCGGTACAGGGTGTCGCCTAAAATGCGATACGGTTGAGCCTGATGACGTATCCGTCGTCGGGCTTCTTTTGATGTATTAGGACGAAACGAAGACGTTTGTAAATATACAATGATGTCCCCGTACCATGGGTCGAGAGTGCTGATGAGAAAGAGTGTTTCATCCGGAATTTGCTCCTCTAAGTGAGATGGTGCAGATTGAGATGGTAAGGAACAGAGCAGTTCAGCAAAGACCAGGGATTTCTTGGACTTGGCGGCAGTAAATTCCAAGTCGAACTCTTGGAGGATTACAATCCACTTCGAGTATTTGCCCCCCAGCAACTGACGTGATAAAATATAGGTCATGGGGTTGCAGTCAGAGATCACGGTCGTTGTGCGCAACAGGATGTAATGACGGAAACGTTGGACGGCACATACAGCAGCCAATGCCAACTTTTCGACATATGCATAGCGAGTCTCCGTATCAAGGAGGTTGCGACTAAGATAGTATACAACGTGCTCTGAGCCATCGTCATCATCTTGCACTAAAACCATGCCGATGGTGGTATCGGCGGCGGCCAGATAAAGGGTGTAGTCACGGTGGTAATTTGGAGGTCTTAGGAGCGGAGCTGAGACCAGAAGGTCTTTAAGATGCTCAAAAGATTGCTGAGCGATAGCGTCCCAATGAAAGGGCGTGTCTCGCTTTAGTAATCGCGTGAAACCCTTGGCCACCTCGGCATAATTTGGGATGAATCGTCTGAGAAAATTGGCTTTTCCCTGCAAGCTTTGTAATTGCTGTAGAGTGGCAGGGGGAGGAAGATTCACAATGGCCTCGACTTTAAGGGGATCCAAACGGATGCCTTCTCGGGAGACGATAAACCCGAGTAGTCGGCCAGATTCCACGCAGAAGACACACTTATGCGGATTGAGTCGAATACGGTAGTGTCGACAGCGAAGGAAGATTTCGCGTAAATGAGATGGATGGTCTTGACGTTTAGCTGAATGAGCGGGTAGATCATCCAGGTAAGGTTGTACGATGTTTCGGATATCATGAAAAGCATACGACATCGCACGCTGGAAAGTGGCACCGGCATTTTTAAGACCGAAAGGTAGCTTCTTGTAAGCGAAGGTGCCCCAAGGACAAATGAAAGCGGTCTTGTGCTGGTCTGCGGGGGCTATGTTGATCTGGTTGTAACCAGAAAAGCCGTCCATGAACGAATAAATTTTGCTTCCTGCGCAATCATCGATAAGCTGATCAATAAAGGGCGTAGGAAAGTTATCTTTTGGACAGGCGCGATTGATATCGCGATAGTCAACACAAACCCGAATAGTGCCCTGTTTTTTGTTGACAGGAACTATATTAGATACCCATTCCGTGAGGGGAATGGCATAAATGAAACCAGCTCGAAAAAGCTTTTCAACTTCGGCCTTGATGGCTGCAGCCTTTCGAGGGTGCACCGGGCGTAAACGCTGACGAACAGGCTTGGCCCCAGGATAGGTAGGGATTTCGTGCTCCACGATACTGGGGTCAATGCCGGGCATTTCTTCGTAAGACCATGCGAAAACATCACGAAATTCACGAAATAGATCTGTGTAGATTTGAATTTCCTCGGGAGTACATGTGACTCCAATATGAATATTTTCGACAACTCCTGTTTGGACAGAGATGTCGATAGCCAAAGTTTGTGTAATGTTACCCATGTTCCCTTCCGAGGACACTTGATATAACTGGATAGGTGTTTGGAGAGGGATATGTGGGAGACATGAAGCAAACTTTCCGAGACACGTGGCCATTTCCGAATGAGGAGGGAGGAACGAAGAGCGATGGTGGTGATCAAACCAAGGGAGCTCTTCGGGAGACATAGTCTCGATAATAGCCTCGTCGGATGGGAATGATTCTTTCAGGGGGTCCGAGGTGGCCTTCTCTCCCAACCAGGGGAAGGTTTGAGGTGAATCGGGAACGCTGCTTGGAAAAGCAGGTCCGGAGGTTGAAGCCGATGCAGCAACTATTTCGATGTAGTTGAGCTCGGCTGGGCTCAAAGGCATCATCTCGCCCCATGAGTCTTCTTGATTCACGGGAGGGAGAACCCATGGATCAGAATGCGTCCTGATCATGTTAACGGAGGCGAGATTTGGAGGTGGGAGGGGAAAGACTCCCATCAAGGAGGGATCTTTAAATAATCCGGCACCCACACTCTCGAGCGATTTGAAGGTATGCTCCACGAATGGTACATTCCCTTCAGAAGAGGAAGCAAAAAAGGACAGCTGGTCCACCGTGACGATTTTTCCTTGATGGGGAAAGCGAATGACACGGAATAAAGAGGAAGCCACGGCCTGCATGGCATAAGTCCAGCTTCGTCCTAGAAGGAGGTTGTAAGTGAGATTAGCGTCAACGACTTCAACCTCGACTTCTACAGTTTTCCCTTCTAAAGAGATAGGTAAACGCGGGAGGATACCAAGTGGACGAGATTCTCTTCCATCGAACGCCTCTAGGGTGGTGGGAGACTGGCTCAGAGCAGGCGAACCAAGAGCCTTCCAACAAGCAACCGACATGATGCAGGTTGAGGCTCCTTCATCAATGACAGTACGGTGAATCGTCTTGCCTTTGATGAGAACTTGTATAAGGAAGGCCACCTGATGAGGTAATCTCTGCGTGAAACCTTCGAGGTCGAAAGAAATGAGATCCGAATCTGCCGGGTCGATGCCACCAATTGCTGATAGCAGGGACTTCCTCTGGGAGGGGCAGCTCTGGAGGACTTCTAACGCGGACATAGCAGACGGAGCCTGAGCTAAGTCCTCGACAATGCTATAATGCTGTGCGGCACGAGCATTGGGGTTATAAGATGACTTCCTGAGTACACCTTTGGGAGGGGGTCGGGGGATCGTCTCGGTGCTGGGCCGTTCAATGTGAAGAGGGCCAGAACTAGACGCGGGAGCGCTGGAGGGGACCTCCGGCTCCTTCCCGGCTGAAGATGGATATTCTTTCGTTCGAGTCGTGACGTGGACGGGGATGGTTCCTGCCATGAATACTTGAGAACCGAACGAGGAAGAGGATTGAGAAGGGTCTGCCACCTGATGCGTCTGCTGGGATGGGAAAGGCTCTTTAAGCACGGCGGGGGACCCTGAAGCACCTTTTAAAAGCCGACTAACCTCGGACCGCCTAGGGCAGTCCTTGATGTAGTGATCCTCCTCGCAAATGAGGCAGGGATACTTAGGCTTCCGCTTGGCTCCGTCCTCGGTGGGAGGTTTAGGAGAATTTTGCTTAGGTTGTCCGGATTTTTCTTTGGCCTTTCCTTTCTTTTTGCCTTTCGAGGATTTGTCTGCCGCGGTGGACTGAACGGCATTTACCTCGGAGGTATTCCCAGGAATAGATGGGCTCTGAGAAGCATTCTCGTTAGAGGCGTTTTGTTTCTGCTTCCCAGAGTTTGCGGTTGATTTCTTACTTGGTGAATTCACGGAGCCAATAACTCCATCCACAGACGGTTTCGGTGGAGCTTTGGTTTGTCCGTGCCTCGGGGCATCTGGCAAATAGTCATACAAAGTACCTGACTGAGAATATACCAAATCAAGGTATTGAGCTCGCGCAATCGCTTGCTCTTCAGTTACACACGCCCCCATTGCAATATCTTTGGCAATTTTAGGAACAAAGGACGTGGTAAACCAGTCGGTCAGGAGTTGATCGGGAATCCAAAATTTAATCAAACGACGGCGCCTTCTCCATTCATGTATATGATCAGAGATGTGCGTTGCCGTATCCTGTTTTAGAGATGTGAGCAAATGGGTCCCAGTCTCGTACCGAATGGGTAACTGAAAATGAGTAAGAAAGGCCATAGCCAACGAGTTAAAGTCTGAAAACATACCGCGATGAAGTTCGATGTACCATTTTGCGGCTGAAACCAGTGAGGGTCCTCTGGAAGAGGCGCAGTCGGATAGAATCATCAAGCCATGAGTTAGATGAACACCAAAGGTGATAGGTCATTACGTGGGCTTGAGGATCCTCTCCGGCTTTGCCGTCGAACTTTGGACAGTCACCTGGTATTTTGGTCGGAACCGGTGGCCACCATGAGTTATGCAAAATAGGATCATTTGTTAACTTGGACACATCGGGTAGTTCCAACGTAGCCAAAAATGGTAGCTGCGGGTTGAAGGACATCTGTGGCTGAGGGTTCGAGGCGATATTAGGGTTCCACCCAGATTGGGGTTGCCCCCACGAACTTTGTCCAGACGGACCTGGCCCGAAAGGACCGGCCGTATAGGAATTTTGTCCCGATGGACCTGGTCCGAAAGGACCTGGCACATAGGGAGTTTGTCCGTAGGAGTTTTGTCCGTGTGCGGACGACTGTCCCTGTGTTTGCCCCCCAGCTCCCCATGAATTAGCAGATTGCCCGCCAGGTTGACCATATTGATAATTTTGATAGGGAGTGACCTGTGGTCGCTGATAATTTTGGTAAGGAGTATACTGATTTTGCCCCTGGGGTTGCTGGTAGCCATGTGACTGCTGGGTCGCATACGGAGCCTGGTAGGCAGGCTGCGTTTGATATGGAGGTTGATAACCTGTTTGAGTCTGAGGCCCAGAGTATTGTCCTTGAACCGGTTGAGGTTGGACTACACGTCCCGAAGGTTGACTTGGTCGGATTCGAGATGGACCTGGTTGGCCAGCAGGATAGCCTTGCTGAACGCCAGGTTGTCCATGTGCCACCAAGGGCTGTCTTCGCGGAACGGGTGGTCGAATTGGTTGGATAGCTGGTTGACGCTGAGGCTGGCCAGCTTGTCCAGGTTGACGGTGAGGGTAGGCCCCGGTTTGATTTGGCTGTATAGACGGTTGGCCCGTTGGTCCCCCACCGTAACCGGGTTGGGAAGAGGGTTGGGCTTGCTGTACGGCAGGCTGCCCTCTTTGGTATATAGGCTGGGCAGAGGGTTGCCCCCCTTGCCCAGAAGGGTTTGCGTTTCGAGGGGTAGGTGGGCCCTGTTGAATATAGGGTTGTCCACCCTGGCCATAAGGATACCCTTGCTGGATGGCTGGTTGATTGGAGGGATTGTAAACTGAGCCAGTTGGTCCAGAGGGGTACCCTGGCTGGAAACCAAGCTGGTCTTGAAAAGACGGTTGCTCCGGCTGCCCAGTAGGTTGATTCTGATATGGGTATGGCGGACCTCCCATGTCCATAGGTTGTTCCTGGTAAGGTTGACCTTGTGGGTGCCCAGATTGTCCTGGGTCAGGCAGGCCATATAATGGTTGCCCTTGAGGGGGCTGCACGTAGAATGACGGGTCCTGATTGGGTGGTCCTATGGGCTGCCGAGGAGGGTCTCGGTTTCCAAAGTACTTAGTAGTGTGGTCATACCTGACATTCAAAGATTCCTCGTTCTCTTCGAAGGGGTGACGAGGGAGACCTGAGATTTCCTCAAGGAACTCACCATTTGCATCGAAGAAGAAAACAGGACCATCGTAATCTGGGTCTGTTATAGGTTCCCCATAAGCATCATACGGTCCTGATCCTGGAATGCCTCCAACAAAAGAACCAGCTTGAGGAACTTCAGACGAGGGAATGGGCGCAGCACTGACGACCGGAGTCGAACGTGCTACACAAACAGTAGGTTGAGCGGGAACTGAGGTGACGATCGGGTTGAGTTCTGAGGTGAGGGGTGGGAAAAGAGGCTGTGAAACAAAAGGGCCAATCGAGGCCGCGAGAGAAGGATCCCATATGGTGGTAGAAGTTGTTCTAGCATCATACCTATCCCTTAGCGATTGATATCGCGGAGGGAGGGGAGATGAAGACGGGATCGGGGTCTCAATGTCTGTGACCGCGGGTGTCTCGATGTCTGTGACTGCGGGTGTTTCACCCGTGCTGGAAGCTGCCCCCTCCATCGGAGATGACATACCTAAAGGGGTACGGGGGGTTTGGGGGGTATCCCAATCTTCTTCCCAGACGGGATTCCAATCCTCCAAGTAATCTGGGTTGCTGGGGGACCGTACGTTAATAGGCTGGATACTCGGTACAATGGGAAGAGTACCGCCTCCAACTGGTACCTCGGGAGCAACAGAGGATTGAGAACCTTGGTCACTTATACCGGGAGGTGATGGGTCAGCCAGGATGACCAGACCCCTTAGAACTCTTAAAGGAAACTATCGATAAAAGCCTACTCAAAACTATCGCACACAAGACCTAAAAAGGAGATGTTATCGTGGCCAAATTAATTTTTTAAGACGCAAGGACCAAACTTGACCTTTTCATATTTCAGGAGTCGAGAAAAGGACAAAGATGACTCCAGTCTCCTTCGAATGTTTAATGAGCACGAAGTGACAAGACGCTCACAGGCACCTTTTCGTTTAGGGAGTCCGAAAAGGATCAAAAGTGACTGCTCTGGAACTTCTAGGTAGAGGGTGTGCCAAACTCTTCGCAAAACCACAGAATACTTTTTAGGGTACGGGTGGTCAATCTTCGTGAATGCTGTGTTCACTGCATTGCGAATTGTAGGGCGGCCGACTCGGCTTCCTACGGATAAAGGATAAAAGCCTAGTGGGGTCTCCCTATATACTCGACGGTACGTGGGAGCGCAGTCCGTATTAGACCACTATCGAGTCACAGAAGGAGGAATCACCCAACCCAATGTGAAACAACAGTGACTATGTTTTAAGACGCCGGAACACGTCTCTAACCTAGACCTCTAAATATTTGCATTTAGTTCCAATGCGTTTTTAGATTCATTTGGTTCATTTTATAGTTGATCTTGAGATTAAGTTTCGATTTCAAGCTCTATCGTATGTTCGCTCACAATTACTTAGATGCAATCTATATGCAAAAGAATTTCGTTTCGTTCGATGAATTCTAGCTACGAGAGGGCAGAGAATTTTTGAAACAAAACGAAAACAAACAAACAAGTAGCTAAATGCAACTAAAGCGAGGAAAGGAAACTTTTCTTTTGAAAATGGAAATCAATGAAATGTTCTTTTCCTTCTCGAATTTTAAAACAAGCTACTAATTCGTTTCCTTTTATTGACATAACACACCTAAAGGAATTTGGAGGAACTTGAACACCAAGTAAACTACTTAATGAGAGCACACGAAGTTCCCAAAACACTCAACCAAAGTCTCGAAATCAAAGGGAAACAAGGTAATGCACGAGCTATGTGATCTAAGCTCTGCAAAACAAGCAAGGATTGCAAGCAAGGAGGAAGCGGAAAAGATCACTTGGAAGCACAAACCAATACACTCTAACAATCACTGAAAAAATGCGAAAAGCGAGTCTAGAACGAGCTGGTCAATCAAGCAAACAGGGATCCTTGCGGGAGGCTTGACACACACACGGCCGCTAGATGTCCTAGGGTTCAGAGCGTGAAATCAAATAGAGAAAAGCAAACATCCGATGGACCAGAGTTGCAACCAGTCAATTAGAGACTCAAACACAATCCAGTAATCGCGAAAGTCAGGACGAAAACGTGAACCAAGCAGCTAGAAGGGAAGTTGTTTGCAAACTTAAAACCAAGCAAAACGAAACCCTATGGAGTTGAGCTTCGTAATCAAACAGTTCAAAGTTCAGAGAGTGAAAAACAAGTCATCAGACAAGTGGGGAGAAGCAGGGAAAGTCACAGCAAGAGGTTCAGGAGGTCAAATTGGACAAAAAAAAGTTTTTCAGGCTCAGCGCGGGTAGCCTTCAGCAACTTTGCGCTGACAGGGGGAGGCCTTCAGCAACTTTGCGACGTCAGCGCGGAAAGTCAGAGAAAAAGCGCGCTGCCCTAGGACAAACGAGGTCAGCGCGGATATAAGACACACAGACGCGATGACCGAAATCGCAAAGAAGAGGGGGCGCGATGTCAGCGCGGAAGAACACGAATAAAGCGCGCTGCCCTTGAAAACGAGGTCAGCGCGACTGTTAGACGTACAGGCGCGATGAAGAGAAAACCAAAAGAACAGGGCCGCGATGTCAGCGCGACTGTTCCGAAATAAAACGCGCTGGGAGTAAAAAACAAGGAAAGCCAAAACAAAAACTTCCCAAACCAAAGGCAGGAGCTTTTTAATAATAAAGACGCTTTCCAGAAACACCCAGAAAGTTCATAAGCCACAAAAGACAATCCCAAAAACCCACAAAGAGATCAATCAAAGCCAAACACAAAAGTGGACTCAAAAACAAAAAGGCTGATCCCCAGCGGAGTCGCCAAATTGTTGAGAAGGTAAATCCCCTCTACGGATAGAGGCGATCCCTACTAGCCCAACAGGGGTCTAGCAACAATCACACAATGCTGCCACGCATGTTCCTAGTTACAATTAGACAAGAAGTAAAGAGCACCTACTTGGATTCCTGCGCTGTCGTTTGACGAGGGGATGTTTCCCTTGCTCCTTCGCTTCAGCTGGTCATAGTCTTCCGCGATCCCCGCGAACGGACACCTGCACACACGAAGGGAAAGCAAACGCAAGCGCGAAATCTAGTAAAAGTAACTATATGCCAGTCAGAAAAGACATAATTCACATTTATCCATTGCATAAACAAACGAGAATGGAACAATAATAGCAGTCATCTATTATTAATCAGAATAGAGAAGAGTACAACCAAATGTTCTGACGTCGATAAACTTCTCAGGAGGGATCAGTCAGCATGTATCTCAAGCATTCACCTTTGAGGATGGTTCTCCCAAGACAAACTAGTCTCTCTCTCTCACACAAATGTCACAAACAAACTTCCCAAAGCAATCAATCACTTCCACTCCTAACACACCACACCTATAGCAGCAATCTGAGCACTACAAGCTCTTGTATAATCCAAGCTAAGTCTAGCTATTTTCTAACCACCTGCTCATGGTAATGGTGGAAGTTTATATAGGAGAAGGAGTCTCCTAAAAAGGTGGAAGGATGAGCTTATCTTCAAGGGGAGTAGTTGCAAAAGGTCGAACAGACATGCCATAGAAGGGAGTCGACATTCACAAAGCTAACAACCAAGCCTGGAGAGATCTGGAAGGCTGGTTGTTTGAACAAATTCGCCCAAACTGGATCAGCGCGGATTATATGGAGACTGCCGCGCTGTCAGCACATGACAACAACTGAACAAGCCATGTCAGCGCGGAAGGACACGGGAAAGCCGCGCTGTGCGTCATCGCGGAAAAGTGATGTTCTTCCGCGATGGCAGCGCACGAAATAGACTGTGGGGCGCTGGTCATCGCGGTTATTTTAGGAACAGACGCGCTGATGCACAAAACTTTGGAAAAATGGGTTTTTAGCCAGTTCAGGGATCAAACACTTAGTGATTGTGACTTCTTGGACACAGCAGGGTGACTGACAGGAAGGCAGTGATAAATTACTGTGTAACAAGAGTAATCACCGAAAATCTTCCTTCTGGTTTGATAGCTATTGAAGAACTTGCTCCGGAAGAAGAAGTAGGCATCCCTATCCCTGAAAATCAACCTGTTATTGATCTAAGGGAGCGTGAATCAATTTTTTACAGTCCACCTAGAAGTACTACTTGGTATCTTTCTTTGACTAATTATTTGGAAAACCCAGCGTTAAGTTTTTCACCACCTCGTGCTCCTTATCATCCTAGAGGTTTTTATACTCCCGTAAATATGTTAGGTCAGTCGTCCATGTTTACTCAATCGCCTGAATCTTTTTTGTATGGCGGTCCTTCTGTTCCCTCTGGGTATCAGTCACTTTCTGGTACTTTTTCGGGAGCATCTCCTCAACCTATTGAACAAGGGTTATTCACTGGAAGCAATGGTGCAAAGCCGTTGAGCGTAGAAGACATTCTTATGATGTCAGGTTTTATTCCCAATTCTCAACCTCAAGGTGGCCACTTACCGCCTGGGGGGCAGCCTCAATTAACGCCTGGGGGGCAACCTCAAGGTACACAATTTGCATCTGGGGGGAAACCTCAAGGACAGTACGTACCTACGGTACAATACGTTCCTCAAGGTCAACCCCAGACTCAATATGTACCCCAAGGTCAACCCCAGTATCAATTTATACCTCAAGGTCAACCCCAGTATCAGTACGTGCCTCAGGGGTATCTACCCCAAGGTCAGTACTCGAACCAAGGTTTCCAACCACCCCAAGGTCAATCTTATGTTCAAGGAACGGGAAATGTACCTTTCAATTATCAATCCTACCCTCAACCCGGTTATGGTCCTCAATATTCTCAACCTGTTATGGGTCAGTACCCCGGAATGAACATAGTGTGGGATCCATCGCAAACTCAACAGGTGTTGCAGCCAAGTGTACAGTTGTCATCTCAAACTGGACAACTCTTAGTTTCTGGTTCACTCCAGCAACCAGTCCAGTCTAACATTCAAACTTCTGTACCTTCAGTAGTTTCTCAGTCTGGGCCTACTGCGCCTCGTACTCCATCTCAAACGACTGCTGCAACTGTCGCAACATCTGTTCAATCTACCCCACCTACTTCTGGAGTATCGACAGCTCTGGTTTCTACTGTTCCTGTATCTACTCCTCAGACATCTTTACCACTGTCTGGATCCACGATTCAAACTACGGTTCAGATGCCTGTAGGACAACCTGGTTTAAGTACGGTTGTCACAAGTCAACCTCAATTCACCTATCAACCGTACTAGGGACAGTACCAATTCGGTCCTGCTGTCCAGCAACCAGTTTATCAGTATCAACTGTATCCTGGGTACACTTATCAACAACCTCAACAACGCCAGTACGGTCTGGTTAATCCTGGTTTTCCGGGAGGATACAATATCCCGAACGCGATTCCTATTCCTAGTTATCCCGGATATCCTCCTCCTGGGGCTGGTCTCATGACCCAGAGTTTTAAGGATCCTAATCAGCAGTTACCATTTATCGCAACTTTGGACTTACCTGATTTGTTGTGCCTAACGAACGATCCGATTAATTATCTTCCGTTTTGGCCGCCAATGCCGAATAAGTTACCCAGTGACATTCCTAAGTTCGAAGGTAAATCTGGAGAGGACCCGTCGAACCATGTGATGACTTACCACCTCTGGTGTGTGTCTAACTCCATCACAGATGATTCGATCCGTCTTAGACTTTTCCAGCACACTCTAATTGGTCTCGCGGCCAAGTGGTACATTGAGTTACCGCGAGGCACTTTTTATAATTTTAGTCAGTCAGCTACCTCGTTTTTAACTCATTTTCAGTTGCCAGTCAGATATGACAATGGCACGGAATTGTTAACTTCGCTAAAACAATCGACATCCATGTGCATTTCAGATCATATTCATGAGTGGAGACGTCGACGACGTTTAGTGAAGGTATTTATTCCGGATCAAATCTTGGCTGAGTGGTTTGTAAAATCTTTGTTGCCAAGGATCATTGAAGATGTTGCTAAAACCGGAGTTGTTACTGAGGAGCAAGTGATTGCTCAAGCAGAGTACCTTGACTTGGTCTATACTCAGTCAGGTACGTTACACGAAAAGATCCTTGATCTTCCCAAGTCAAATCAAATCACTGCAGCTCCTTCGGGATCTCATGCCGCTCACGGTATGATTGGTACGGTTAACACTAAAAGTAAGAAGAATTCTTCCAAGAATTCTTCTCCTATCATAACCTTACCTGATTCCCCGATAGGAGATTCTTCTGCAGAGGTTTCTGCCAATATTCACATTGTAGAGTCATCTACAGCTAAATCAAAATCCGGTGGGAAGAAGAAAGGAAAGAAGAAGAATAAAACGGACAAAAGTTCAAAAGAGAAATCTGAAAAGGTGGAATCCAATGATGAAAAGCGCAAACCTCGTTATCCATGTCTCATTTGTGACGAAGAACATTTTACAAGAGACTGCCCTCATCGAGCAGAGGTTGCAAAGATCGTCAAAGTTTCCCAAACTCCTGTTGTTTTGAAGGATCCATTTCCAAGTCAAGATAGCAAGATGATAGGTTCTCCCTCTAGTGCCAATGAAGAACCCATATTGATGATGTCCCATGTAAGGATTGCGACTTGATCGCAAGATTATGGCAGTAAAAGTCCTATTGATGGTAAAGAAGCAGAATCTTCTCATTCTAATCCATCAACCTCAGCTCCCGGTTCCGATCCACTACAAATCGAGAAACCTAATCTAGACTTAGTAATCAAACCGCCCGCCAAGGGTATACTTCGAAATTCAGCTTTCAATCCACATGCGATAGCGGCTCAGAATTATAACATTGTTGAGGATTTAGCTGTTTCACCCTCAGCAATGTCAGCTTTGGAAGTGCTGCAATCATGCCCAGCACAGCGTAAATTACTTTTGTCGGCTATAGGAGTTGTTGATGTTCAGGACCCGAACCTAATAATATTTGATCTAGAAAATAGTACACCACGTTTGCCTCATCAAATGGCTTTCCAGATCCTAGTGATAGTCAAAAACAGGCCTATTCATCGGACTGTAATTGATGAAGGAGCTTCAACGTGTATTATGTCGATACAGTGTTGGAGATCGCTTGGTTCTCCTTCACCAAATCAATCCCCGACAATTCTTAAGGCCTTTGATGGCCGTGGGTTTCATCCTTTTGGCATTCTACAGGATTTTCCTATAGGGGTTGAAGGAAAAACCGTTAGTTTGGATGTGGAGGTGGTTGATGCCCCTCTAGACTACAACCTTCTATTGGGTCGAAGTTGGTCTTACGCTATGACAGCAGTCATTTCATCAGTCTTTAGAGTAATAAAGTTTCCACATAATGGAAAGATCGTAACAATAGACCAGCTGGCTTACTTTTCGTCCGACCCAGCCTCTTCGGAGAGTATTCAGCATGTCGGTAAATCGACTATCCCATATAAGGATGTTGGGGTAGGATTAGTTAAAGATGCCGGTTTACTGGGAACTTTTCCTTTTCCTCCAATCAACACATCATCTTCATTTGCAACCATTCATATGATTACATCAGACACCATTTCTTATGACGATCCTTGGATCGTTCCTTCTGAATCTGAAATAGACTCATTTGGTAATTCCATGCCTTTGAGTCCATATGAAATTGCCTATGAAGTCGTGCAGTCTTTTGCCGACCCGTGTTCAACCAAAAATGACTTAATGAATGTGGTCCGTGAGGAATCACTTTTCACATCAACCTCGGATTTAACTACGTTTTCTGAACTTGTTCACTCTGATGAGAAAATTCGTGAAATCCTATGTGTAGATTATTTACCATGGGAAGATCTCCATCACAGATCTTCGTTTTTACCTGAGGATGATCATTTTGAAAATGATTTCTCATCAATCTTTACGACTGAATATGTCCAGGAACCTCAGAATCCAATGAAACATCCCGATTCGGAGTTAAATTTGGGAAACATCTCTCGAACCATCCCCATTGACATTTCGGTTAAGCTCGGAATTGTTGAGAACATTAATATAGGTGCCTCGTGTACAGATGACGAAATTCAATTATATAAGGCCCTATTTCAAGAATCCCGCGACGTGTTTGCCTGGTCCTATGAGGAAATGCCAGGAATTGATCCCGCAATTGTTGTTCATGAGATCAAGACTTACCCGGACGCTAAACCCATCCGCAACATTTGCGTCAGATTCACCCACGAAAAGCTGCTGCAATTAAAGCAGAAGTTGAGAAACTGTTGAAAACAGGTTTCATTTATCCGATCCCGTTAACGGATTGGGTATCGAATATTGTTTCGGTTAACAAAAAACAGGGGACAATAAGAATATGCATCGACTATAGGGATATTAATCGAGCCTGTCCAAAGGACAACTACCCAACTCCCTATATCGATCAAATCATTGATGATTGTGCCGGCAGCGAAATATTTTCCTTTATGGACGGTTTTTCCGGATACAATCAAATCAATATTCTACCTGCCGATCAACCAAAAACGGCTTTCATTTGTCCATGGGGGACATTTTCTTATTGCAAATTACCTTTTGGGCTTAAGAATGCCGGAGCAACTTTTCAGAGGGCGATGTCTTATGCGTTTCATGACATCAAGCACATTGTGCAACCCTACCTCGATGACTTGCCGGCTCATTCATTACATCGAGCTGATCACCTCGTCCATTTACGAGCAATCTTTATGAGGTGTAGGCATTATCGTATTCGGTTGAACCCACACAAATGTGTCTTCTGTATAGAAACGGGTCGATTGCTGGGATTTGTAGTTTCGAAAGCCGGCATTCGCGTTGATCCCTCGAAGGTCGAAGCTATTATCAATTTGCCTCCTCCTTCGAGTCTTCGCCAACTGCAAAGTTTGCAGGGGAAAGCAAACTTTTTACGACGATTCATTCCTAACTATGTCGAGGTTACAAAGGGTTTTACACGGTTGTTGAAACAAAATACTCAATTTTCTTGGGATGAGATAGCTCAGAAGTCTTTTGATGCACTCAAACACGCGTTGACCCATGCACCGTTGTTGCATCCTCCCAACTACAACCAGGATTACTTCTTGTATCTCGTCGCCTCCCATTCCACCATTGGAATGGTCTTAGTTCAGGAAGATGAATTTGGAACGGAATATGTGATATATTACCTTAGTCGAACGTTAAATCCAACTGAGCTAAAATACTCACATGTGGAGAAATTGGCATTGGCAGCCGTTCAAGCTGTCCAACGTTTTCGTCACTACATTTTACTACGTAAAACTACGGTAATTTCGGATTGCAACCCTATGATCTACATTTTGACCAAACAATTGTTAGGGGGCAAGTACTCTAAATGGATCGTTATCCTACAGGAGTTCGACTTGGAGTTTGAGAAATCTAAGTCTAAGAAATCTTTAGTTTTTGCAGAATTAATGTGTGACTTCCCGCGTGCTGACACGGAAACTGTGGCAGAGGAGCCCATTGCGGACGAATGTTTGTTTCTAATCAGCACTTTAGATCTGTGGTATGGGGATATCATCACCTATCTCCAGACCCAATCCTTTCGGCCAGAAATTTCAAGGTCGGAACGTCGGAAAATTCGATTCCAGTCCCAACAATTCAAAATTATTGGAGTTACTCTTTATCGCCGTGGGGCGGACTCTATTTTACGACGTTGCTTAACTCACAAAGAGGCTGAAAGGGTTCTAAATGACTGTCACTCTGGAGCATGTGGCGGTCTTATGTCTGGGTATGCCACAGCCCAAAAGATATTGCGCGCTGGCTATTTCTGGCCGTCTTTGTTTGAAGATTGTATTACGGTGGTCCGAAAATGCCACAACTGCCAGATTTTTGATCGTAAGATGTGCGCTCCACCTGCTCCTCTCCACCCTATAATTGTCGTTGGTCCTTTTGCCAAATGGGGTATCGATTTTATTACATGTAACCCTCACTCGGCCGGGGGGCATGCGTATATCATCCTTGCGGTAGATTATTTTACTAAGTGGGCCGAGGCGATGCCTACATTCGAGGCAGATGGCAAGACAGCTACAATTTTCATGTTCAATCATATAATTGCTAGGTTTGGTGTCCCACAAGCGATAATCACTGATCATGGGCCTCGTTTTCGAAACGTTATGATGACCAAACTTACAGGCCAGCTTGGTTTACGTCACGATAGTTCAACTCCTTATTATCCACAAGCAAATGGTCTGGTTGAATCCATCAACAAAGTTTTAGTTATCATATCCGACAAATCATTGGGATTCATCGGTCAAATTAGCACAACATGCTATTTTCAGCGCTTTGGGCGTACTGAACTTCAGTAAAAACATCAACAGGGTTCACTCCTTTCCAACTAGTCTATGGTTTGGAAGTTGTGTTACCCATTGAGTGCAAAATCCCGTCACTGCAAATGGCCATCGAGTTACTTCCAGATACTTCCGAAGAGGAAAAGCGTTTGTTATACTTAGCTCAATTAGATGAGAATCGACGTGATGCTGCATTGGCAATCGAGACTCACGCAAAACGTATGAAAGCTCAATATGATCGGAATGTGACCCCTCGAAATTTTTCGGAAGGAGACCTAGTGTTATTGTATGATCAAGCTAATGATAAATTAGGCGCTGGGAAATTCGTTCCTATGTGGCATGGTCCCTATATTGTTAAGCGAAAGCTAGCAAAAGGGGCCTATGAATTGGTAGACTTTGATGGGGACTCTTTGGGTAAACCCAGAAATGGCCTTTACTTGAAGAGGTACTATGCTTAAAAGAATCGGGTATGGAGATTTTTAGTTAGGATAGTTTTTCTTTCTAGCTGGTGTGTTTTAGTTTAAAAACAAAAGTGTGCTTAGCTTAGAGAGTGTTTTTCCGTCATTTTTCCTGCTTATCTTGGTTTTACTCTTGATATTGCAGATGTCAATGCCTCTCCAAACATACATTGGGTTTGCTGATGGTGCTTGTCGTAATACATGGAACATCTCTTCCGCAGCTTGGGTTATCTATTCGCCCTCTGACGAGTTAGTTTCTATGCATGGGGTAAGCCTCGGTCAAACAACAAACAACATTGCAGAATACAGTGCAGTGATTGAGTTATTGTCTGAATCTATTTCATTTGGGATTCAGAGTTTGATAGTGAGGTTAGATTCTGAACTCGTTGTGTTACAGCTTAATAGAGTGTATGCCATTAGAAATCCAGTGTTATTAAGATTATTTTTGAGAGTGCGTCTCTTGGAACGTGAGTTTGATTATATTGAATATCAGCATATTCCAAGGTCTTTAAATACATTATCAGATGCAATTGCTTCTCAAATGTTAAATAGACATTTGCAATAATCATACATGTAAATTTAAAACCATTCCATAATATGATTTACAAGATAAGCCGGTAATAGTGATATATATATAGGAGCGTGTCAAAAAATACATTGTCTTCGATCATAGGTTGAAAAACACCTTATGATCGGCAAAAATGATAAGTACAAAAAACAAAAATGTCACATGTGCCCACAAAAGGCGATCATCCTATCACTGGTGATGATCTCTATAAGAAACCACTACTCGGGCCACCTTGCAAAGGAACCTCCTAAAAGGTCCCGGGACTCCAATCACATAGCGCTGAAGTCGACGAGGAATGTCGTCTATAGTGGTCTCAAGAATATCCCCTGTCAAGCGCTCAAGATGACTCTCCAACTCGACCAAAACCTCTACTGATTCGTCCTGTGGGGCTGGCGTGGGTGCAACTGGTTGCCTCCTCTCAAAAGGCCGGAGAGCGGCTGGTCGCTGTGGACCCACATCTGCATTTGAAATTTTTACTATCAGTTTTGAGACGATGGAAAAATAAAAAAATTTAAATAGGAAAAGTTGAAAAGGATTTTACCTGACTCGTCCCACTGCTCTCCTGGTGGAAGAGCCATGTCTGGGTCACCACGGAAATCCATCCTAGCGTAAGGGAAATCCTGAATGGAAAAAACCTGACTTTCCAACCATTGGAAATACTCAGGTTTGAACCAAGCAACTTCTGTCCTCTCGTCCGGGTGACGGGCCATGACTGCGACCCACCACATCAGTTTGGGCTCTCGAGGAAGCCCAACTCCAACAGTAAGGTGCTGTGGGATCAGCATAGGAACCCTCTCCAGGCCAAAACTCATGACCAAAGCCCCATAACCAAAGGTCTTTAGTCGTCCGCTCTTGGCCTTGGTCAGTTGGCCTTTCACATTGGCCAGCACAGCATTGCACCAGTTGAAGATGGTGCCTCGAAAGCAATCAACTGCCATACGCATCTGGGATCCGATGGCAATATGTAATGCGGCAGCTTCGCAAAGTTTGGTGACAGTAAACGCAATCACCATGAGCTCAGGACGGGATATGATCTTTATGTCTATCCCTTTGTCTTTAGCCTGGCTGTTGCAGTACTCTAGCCGGAGGCTATCGACAGACTGGCCACCTGTCCTAGTCCCGTATAGAGTCAAGTCTTCGCCTCTCTTAGGAAAACTAGTCAAGAAATAAATGTTCTCCAGCTCGATTTCGAGCCGGTGCCCACCAATGAAAAAACACTGGTCCTGTATGCTCCATCTGTCAACCAGCCACTGTAAGAAATCTACCTGAGCCCTCATGCCAGGAATGGTCCAGAATTTGTACAGTCCGCATACCCTCAAAGCATCAAGTGAAGGTTGATGATTCCATGTGGCAGTATCCACGTCCTCATGCTCTCGTTCACGCCAATCTAGCATGATATACTCTCTGCATCAAGTATAAAGATTAATTAAATTGCTAGAAAACATTTTGATTGGTCCATTTTTGAGAAATTTTGGGTTCAAAACCCTTGCGGCGGGGTATTCACCCTCCGCGTTAGACACAGTGCGTGGGTCCGCACTTTGTCTACACAGAAGTTGCGGACCCCGAGCTTTTTCCCAATGGAGAAAAAGTCGAGGTCCGCAATGGTAAACCTGCAGACCCCCGCGCGCGGGTTTTGCACCTAAAAACCCTCCCAAAAAATGAAATGAGGGACTAAATCAAAAAACTAAACGGTTGAAAATGAAGAGTAGGATGATGTGGATTACCTGGAGAAGACGGCGCTCGATTCTGACGGTTGGATTTTCCACAATCTTCACGGGAAGTTTTCTAAGTAAAAGCACTATTTTCTCACCCAAACTTGAACGGTAAAAATGAATTGACAAAGGCCCTTTTTATAAGTTTTTTGAGTAAATAAATCGCAAATTTGTTTATGTTTCACTTTGAAAAGGTATTTTGCAACGCTTTTATCCATTTCAAACAGGTATGAGTAATGTTTGTGTTTTTGTGCAGAATAAAGGATTATTCAGGCGAAATCTATCATTTTCATCGAAAAAACAAGTAGAGTCATCTTTAAGCCCTTTTCTGAGTCCTAAAACATGAAAAGACTGCCGAGCGTTTCTTTTACACTCGTTAAAACAAAATTAAAAGACGGTCCACTTACAGCTCTTTTCCGACCGTAAAAACATGAAAAGATTGCCGGATTTTTTTCATTTCAAATTCGATATTGGTTATAAAACGACATGTCGTTGATCGATTTTTTACTTTTCGGATCAGTGACACTAATAACGAAAAGTACTCCTTGGTCGTAAAAGATCAAGCGGTTCTCTCAAGTATTATTTTATACTTTTTCGGGCTTGGGAGACACAAATTTACAAAAAAGGTCAACCCTGGAGTCTTCTTAAGTTTTTTCAGACTCTCTAAAATTGAAAAACGCCGAGTTTCTCCTATACTGGACTCGTTAAAATTTCACAGTAAAGGACCTGTTCAATTACAAACGGGAACGAACCAATCCTTCTTAGGGTTCGAATTTAAACTAAGTTGGACTCATCCGAAGGATGAGCTTATAACCAAACAAATGTTATCCTCCTCAAACTTGTCAAAAATAAAGAGGTACTTGCCAGAAATGGTGGGGGAAAAGAGAGGAAAATGAGCCTATTTGTCATACTTTGTAACCACTCTTGAACACGACACTTTTATTCACCTGGGTTGGGAAATCCTTTGCCTAACAGTTGATCAAACCACATTGAAAGTCTTCAGTCGGTTTCTGGGTATTAACTTTGGGTCAATTGTCACCAAGCCATCTGTCGTGTCGTTATGTGTTCAAGAGGTCACTGCCAGTAAGCCATTCATATGTAAAAATATCTATCATCCATCTTGACCATCCCTGAGTCAGTCCTTGCAACTAAATTTCTTCAACTTGATCTATGATTTCATGTTGTGGGCTTGCCTACGACGGATCGCTTTCTATCGACATCAGCTCATTATCTAGAAATATGATCTAGAAATCGTCAGTACCTTGAGATCTGCATGCCTCAATGGCAGGTTTCTCGCCTTTGACGATAGTTTACATCATTGACTTTCGATCGAAGGATTCTGTGATATGTTAGACATCAACACATTTACTCACATCTCATGAATTGTACTGGGTACTTTGAGAGCCATTGACATCACTGGTGGTTTCTCTCACACTTGTTAACAGTTTACATCATTGACTGGTAATCAAGTGGTTTCTACCATGTTCGACATCAACACATTTATTCGCATGGATAGAATCGTACTTTTTCGGGAAGTAGAAATGAAGACCCTGGATCTAGTTTCTACCATCCAGGCTGCGAGGAATTTTGTATTCATTGTATTGTGGACTAATTATTTATCAGATGGCTGCGTCCATACTGTGTTCACATGAGTCCATACTTGTGATGTTTTACAAGATCATTCCTATATCAGAGCAGTAGATAGTTTTCTAGTTAGTTTTGATCTGAGTATGGGAATGCCTACCTCAGCGATGATATGATCTCATATATATATCTTGCATTGAATGTTTTTACAGGTTCCGACCAGGCTCTCCACAAGATGATCCTCGAAATGATAAAGTACTTCACTCTTCCTATATGATAAATGAAATCCTCATCTACTACAGACTTCGCACTTTAGGGGGCAATCTGTTACACTAAAATATCGTCACCATGATTATTTGCAGTCAGTATGGGTCTATCATCACTTGTACTGTCCTCCTAAGCAAGTCTAAAACCTCAGCTCTTCAAATCAAGCTTTGGAAGTGGGAGAAAGACATTAAAAATCAATGTAACTTTGGTTCCGCACTTTCTCTCATGGTCACCTGCGGTCCCGCACCTTCTGTGTACAAAAGCTGCGTACCTACCCGCTCTGTCCCTAACGGTGTAGGTGCGGACCCCTGTGAAAGTCAAAAGGCGCAAGTTTTAACTTAAAAAACTCACTTTGGGTTAATTCTAGAGTTTTCTAGAAGGAATTTTGACATGGATTGTTCGCTCTGAGGTGGTTCATGCATCCCAAAAGAGAAGGAGCTAATCACTTGACTAAAGGAGCTATCCCTTTGAAGGAGGGCTTTATCCCTTTGAAGGAGGACCTAGTAACTTCCCTCCATTGCACTATAAATACAGGCATTGGGGTGAGGACTAGGGAGGTTAGAAGCTGAACATTTTGAGGGTAAATGCTGGTGAAATTAAGACTCTTTGGTTGAGCTTGAGAGGAGAGATCACATATCTCTTGGTTCCATTGGAGAGTGAGTGAAACTTGTCAAAGTAGAGGAGACATCTTGTTGGACCTTGGGAGGAGCTTGTACAGCGTCAAGGCAAAGGTTGTAAAGTTCTTCTTCTTTTGAATTAATACAATCAAACTCATTTTTCTCAACAAGTATCTTATGTTATTTGTTTCATGGACTCCTTGACTTTCATGTTAAATATGTTTTATGCAATTGGTTTTTCATGTGCTATTTAATTTGTTTGCCTTGTTTGTGTTTGCAGATTCGCGAAAAGGAGCTCATTTGGATCAAAAGAGCGAGGGCATCCACAAGCTTGCGTTGGACCAAAGGTAGGCCCTAAAAACACTTGTTTTCTATTGTTTATTGAAGCATATTTAGAGAAAGATAGTGTCTGGTTGGTTTGCTTGTCGTTAGGTCTTCTTTAGATTCTAAGAAGGCCTATCTTGTCCGCAAGATCGACTCATTCTGTGCGACACTTGCTAACCTGAATTCCTTCTCTAATGAATCATGTTCCCGAAGGCGAACATCATGTTGGATATTATCCTTTAAAGTCCCTATGAACACATCAATCCTATGCTCCTCTGGAATATTTTTTACCCTTATATTCAATTTTTGGAACTCCTCAATGTGCTCCATTATTGAACCCTTTTGTTTGAGACTTATTAATTGGCTAAAAAAAGTGTTTCTTTTTGTATCCTCATAATGTGCTGTCAATTCTTCCGTAAAAATTGCCCAAGTGATAATTTGTTTATGAGAGAAAATCCATTGATACCATACAAATTGATTTGGTTCCAAATATAAAGTTGCAATACGTACCTTTTGTGTGTTTTGCACATTATGGAGATCGAAAAATTGCTCCATCTGTAATATCCATGTTGCGGGATCCTTGCCATCAAACTTCCTCATATCGATTTTTGGAATATGGTGGGTCTTTGATCCAACATTAGAGTCTATGGAATCATGATTAACATTTATGTTGTTCTCATCATGAGCTTCCTTTACTACCCTTTCACCATTAGTGACCATTTCTTGTAGCAACTTATTCATATTTATCTTCAATTCTTCCATCTTATCATCCATGCCATCAATTTTAGCATCCATGACATTCATCTTAGCTTCCATGCCATCCATCTTAGCTTATACACCTCTCTTTAAACAATCCATCTTAGCTTCCACACCTTTCTTTAAACCATCCATCTTAGCTTCTACATCTTTCCTTAAACCATCCATCTTAGATTCTATTGCTTTTTGTGCAAGTGACACTTGTTGCACTTGGTCTCGTAATTTTGATATATCATGTTGCATTTCTTCCTCTTTTTCATGAGTCATTCTAGAGCTTTCAGGTTGCTTACTAGGTGTTTGCATTTTCTTTCCTTGGGGCATCATATACCGATTCAAACTAATTTTTCAAACCAAGCTTATGCAAAAAATTTAAAAAAAACTACACACCTTTTTTCACTTTGTAGAAGCTTGATATTGAATCTGATGTATCTCTGCAATTTTGGATCATCCAGTTCTGAAATTGTGAACTATAGTATCCCTTTGTGTCCTCTTTCCAATGCCACCAGTCTAATCCAAATTGGATTCTCCAAGGAAGAGTTATGCACAATCTCCCAAGATGACCTGATTATAGACTAGTTCAGTAGGGCGAATTTGTACGATGTGCCATGAGTTATTGTTTTGACCTTTGGCTCTAAAAAATATATACAAGAAACTAAATTTTGTCCTCTTTCTATACATTCTTACGAAATTTCAATCTGACGCTCAAAGAGAAATTTATGACGATTTTCCCCAGGTCACCTGTTTGGAATGTAATTCAGGAGTCTACAAAAAGACCAACTTCCTCAGATCATATCTCTACAAATATAGTGCAAAAAGCTCTGAAATTCGGATCTGAGATTCAGCGTGATTTCTTTTCAAATGGTTTTTTTTTAGCTTTTGAAACGTCACAGAATGAAATTTATAGCGAAAATTCTACAATGACCTGTTTGGAGTAGCGAAACCATGTTATAGACATTTTTGGGAACTGCAACCCCAATCAAACATGTCCATAAACCAAGGGCTCCTAAGTCCCTAAAAGTGTTGTTTCATACCCTAAAGGAACAAGGTCAGCTGATTACATCATCTCCCAGAATTTCTCCACAGGAAACTGCGAAGAACTCGTCAAAACTGGACCATATAGGTTGCTCAGTGCTAAGGGTGCAATGCATCCCACCTGCCCAGTGAAAAGGGTGTGATGCATTCTGAAAATCCCTTCTATAGGGTGCGATGGTCTAGAGTGGACAAATGGTAGAGACAGTTTGCGAGGTGGATGATCATGGAATCTTCCAGAAACTTCTCCTGTGACACTTGCCTCTTTGAATTCGCCCAGGGATGAGTAAGAGATCATCAATCTCCAAGTGGAATCAAGAACTATCAGAGAGAGGACACTAATCAAAATCCCAGAAGCTGACTCACCCCCTGCAATAATCTATATATGGATCCCTCATCCCAGAGATCCAGAGGCTAGAATTTTGTATTTTTTAAGGAAGTGTTGTTGGTTTCTTGGTGGAACACCATAGTGTTGGGTGATCTAAGCTTTTCATGAGGTGAAAGAAGGGCTTTCATTCTGGAGGATGACTCTGGGTTAGAACAATTGGTTGTAATCCTCTTTGCTTATTCTTGATATTAATAAAGCTATTCAAGTTTTCCTCCACATTCTTGTATGTTTGATGATATATGCATTTGTGTGGTCAATATGTATCTGGTCCTATATTGTTTATGGTTGTAGATCTCTGTTCTTCGATAGTATTATGCTGCTTTGATTCCATAGGTGCTCTTTGAAGCTGGGTAGACGAAGGAGAAGCGACAATGATTTCTCAGAAGGGAGAGGAACCGAGCAAGGAACCAAGTGCAAGACTAAGGTTGGTGTCCTTCATTCCTCTCCTATCTACTTCTCATAAAGGAAAACAAAAGTAGTTTTAGTTTTTTTTGTTTCTAAGATAGCTACCAGTCTTAGTGGGACTAGCAGCTCCGAGTGGACACTAGATTTACCAATAACAAAATGGCGGCTCCACTGGGGAGCGAATAGATTGTTTGTTTGTGTATATTTGTTTGTTTTATAAACTTATAGATGAAGCCTGAAGTCAAGCCAGCAAGCCTTCGAACTGCATTTACTATGCAAGTGAAAAGTAGATCAATGCTGCTTCAGTCTATCTCCAGGTTTTGTTTATAAACTGAACAATTGATTTGCAAACCTTCTAATTGCCCTAGTGGTGGCTCTAGTAACTGTTACCGGGAATAGTGTCTATGCAGAACTGCTAATCCCACTAAGGCTGGTAGCTACCTTAGAAACAAGCAAAGTAAAACTACTTTCGTTTTCCTTTATGAAAGATAGATGAGAGAAGAATAAAAGAGACCAACCTCTGTCTTGCGCTTGGTTCTTTGATCGATTCCTCTCTCTTCTAATAGTCCTTTTCTACTTGCTTTCTTGTATACCCAGCTTCACAGAGTACCTATAGAATCAAAGCAGCATAACACTATACGAGAACATGGATCTATTATCATAATAAATATAAGATCAGATGTATATTAACCACACAAATGCATAAAACATCGATCACACAAGTGTATGGAGGAAAACTAGAATAGTTTTATTGATAATAAAGAAAGAGCCAAGAGAATTACAACCAATTGTTCTAACCCAACATCATCCTCTCCGCAAGTAAGCCCTTCTTCACCTCGTGAAAAGCTTAGATCACCCAACACTATGATGTTGCCTCAAGAAACCAACGGCAATTCCTTACAAGATGCAAAATTCCAGCCTCTGGATCTCTAGGATGAGGGATCCATATATAGATGTTTGCAAGGGAGATGAGTCAACTTGTGATTTGATTAGTGTCTTCCCTCTGATAGTTCTTGATTCCACTTGGATATTGATGATCTCTTACTCATCCCTGGTCGAATTCAGATAGGCAAGTGTCACTTGAGAAGTTTCTGGAAGATTCCATGCTTCTTCACCTTGCAGATTGACCATGCCATTTGTCCCTTCTCGCCCATCACACCCCATAGAAGGGCTTTTTGAAATGCAATGCACCTACTGTGTGTATTTAGGTGGGATGCAATGCACTTTGCCTATGGAGCAGGTGAAATGGTCCAGTTTTGACCAGTTCTGAGTAGTTTTTTATGGATAACTTCTGGGAGATGCTGTAATCAGTTGACCTTGTTCTTTTAGGGGTTGGAACAACACCTTTAGGGACTTAGGAGCCCTTGGTTTATGGACATTTTATTCTTGTGGTTGTAGTGCCCAAAAATGTCTATAACAGTTGCCCCTAAAGCATGAGGTCGTTGATCTTTTGATGTCAGGTGAAATGCTTTATCATGAGGATCCGAAGTTCTTTCAAGCTGGAAGGAGACCTGTAATAAGATACAATACAATACATTATCTTCATAATTTTTCCATGATCTAGCTGAGGTGGGCATTCCCATGCTCAGCTTTATAAATTCATTTTTCATGTACATGAGACAGATAATCGTCTAAGTGTAGACTGATGATTCTGGTAGAGCCATCATCCCTTAGATTGGATGATTATCTGTGTAGCAATGATGTACATTTGATGTCTTTATTTTCCTGAATATATATCACAGCCTGGATGGATGAAACTAGATCCGAGGTCTTCAATCTCATTCAATCTTCACTCAAAGTACAAGTCGATCCATGTGAGAGATGTTCTGGAGTCGAACATGGAAAGACATCGCCTGATTACCAACCAATGATGTAAGTTGTTAACAGGCGCGAGAGGAATCACCGATAATGATAATGATCCTCAAGGTATTGCAGTACAATTCATGTGGTGTGAATAAGGGACTTGGCGTCGAACACCACGTAAAATCTTTCGGTCGAAGGCCATTGATGTAAACCTGTTGCCGGAAGTGAGAAACTTGTCATTGAGGCATGCAAGCTTCAAAGTACTGAAAGGGTTGTTCCTAGATCGCCTTCTTGGATAATGAGCTGATGTTGACAAGAAGCGATCCGTCATAGGAGGGCATTAATGAATCCCACATCAATGACACGGAACGAAGCAAACGATTTTAATGGAGGTGAAAACAATCTGGTGATATATGGTTCAGGGTGGCGGTCATTAAAGAATGGAGCGAAAATGTATTATAGTGGGTGAGACACAGGTGAATTCTCTAAATGACTTCTTTTGAACATATCGGCGACACTGACATGATGGATTGGTAGCATTAACCCCAAATGTGGATGGTGTGATGGAACCATGGTGATATGACCAGTGAATGGAACAACCCAACCCGACTAGGATGCAGAGTGAAAGTGTCATGTTCAAGAGCGACTTGCTACCAACAAAGTTTCTTCAAGTTTTCTTCCCAATTTTTCCCCAGTCATTGCTGACCAGTACCTCTTTATTTTTGTCAAGCTTGAGGAGGATAACATATGCTTGTTCTATAATTTTCCCTTCGAGCAAACCCATCGCTATGCTTTAATGAGCCTAGCGATAGTGAAAATCGTTCTTGTCCGTTATGGACAAGTTTGTCACTATTCGGTTTTAACGAGTTTAACGACAAAGATAACTCGGTCCTTTTCAATTTTAGAGAGTCTAAAAAGGAACGTAAAGGAAACTCCAAATATCCTTTTTCATCATCAAATCCCTTAAGTCCGAAAAAGTATAAAATAATACGAAAGGGATGAATTTTCATTAATTTTACCGAGCCGAACAAGACAAGAGCTCGATTTTTTTGTGTAATAATCCCTCAGGTCCAAAAAGATTAAAATCTAAAGGAGGGATAGCACTTACGGTCACTTTAAGGAACTGGAGAGGCCAATGGCTCGGTAATCTTTTCATATTTTACGAGTCAGTTGAAAAGAGCTTAAAGGAGACTCGTTTTTTGAGGAACGAGTGATAAATTCGGGTAGCAGCTGATTCCAGGTAAGGCTTGGAATTTTCCAATCACGGTAGTGTCACAAGGATGGCTAACAAGATCACTCTTCACAGTTGTTCCTCAAAAGGGGTAAACAATCAAGTGGAGGTGAATGATCGGCCAATACAGAGTGGAGGTGATGATGAGAACACGACCAAGGCTTTAAAGGCTGAAGTACTACATGCACGATGGTTATTTACCGGAAATTAGTTCATTTTTTAATGAGATTAAACGCGGGGGGAAACACTTGCTCATTGCTTATGTTTATTTTTTAACGAGCTTGAATTCCACAATAAAACTGATCGATCCAGTCGTATAATAAGGATGTCTCATCTAAGATGCCATTTTTGTGGAGCTTGCACCTTAAAAAGCTTTGCTCCGGATCCTTTCTTTATGCAAGTTAGGAAACGACTAATCCTATGATTTTAAAGGGTTAGAGGACCTACAAATTTAAAAAATAAATAGTCGCTCTTCGCCTGCATGCCAAAAGGTTTGCATGCCCCCAAGTATAGAGAAAAATTTCCAGGTTACCAAGAAAGTTTCATCCGCTTAGCGGATAAAATTCTTTCTCGACGATACCTATCGAAATAGGCAAAGAGGAGTGGTGTCACCCGGCATAACCTTAATGAAGGTATCTTATTCCAGTCTTTTCCCATTTTCCTGTAAGGATGTGTTCGCCAGATTAGTCATACATCCTTCGCGGAAATCAACCCTATACCCAAGGTTCTTCTACCGAAGCAGACCAGGATGCATGCCCCTTGGGTTTCAGTCATGTCCCCCAAATCACTCACGCTCATCAGGTGGACAAACTGGGGATTGATGAGACATTCCTTGTGTGAAAAGACCATTCAGGGATGGTATATGACTATTTGTCATGCGTGAACCGGGGAATGAAAGCTGGTCTACGAGCTTGACCACTCTTCCTTCATGCGGAAAACACATTACTTTAAAGAGTGAGGAGACAATGGCTCCCATGCAATAAATATAGTCTCGTCCAAGGAGTAGATTATAATCCAGGGGTCCTTCGACTACCATTACGTTTATGTGAACGGTTTTCCCTCTCAATGTAATGGGCACACTGGGAAGGATCCCTAACGGCCGACTGGTTCCTTTGTCAAAGCCTGTTAGATTTCTCATTTCAGGCAAAAGCGATGGCGAACCAATCACTTTCCAAGTAGTTGAGGAAAGGATACTCATAGAAGCCCCTTCATCTATGATGGTACCGGCCATAACCATTCTATATACTTGAGTGATGATTCGAAATGGTATACTAGCTGGTAAACGGGGTCTGCCTAGTAGATTCTAGTCAAAGGAAACGACTAGGTTGCTTGGACGTGGGACCGAATAGACGGCTGGGTATGACTCTGACGAACTTCCTTCCTGCGGTAAAGGAATGGGTAAACTGCCGCCATGTTCATCGGAGTCTATGTTTACGAAGAGAATTTGGACGGTGTCATCTTTGTTCTCTTCGGTGACTGTATCATCTGAAGATGGAACCTCTGAAGGCTAGACCGGGTCAACTGCTGCCTCGAACTTTTGAATTTCGTCTGGTATGGATTCAGATGGTTTATCTTCAATGATAGACGCTTCGGCCAACCACAAGGGCGTGTCAGCCGGATTTTCAACTAGTGACGGACTCGGCAAGAGTTTCTTATATCCAGGAGGGAAACATAACGGTGAAACCTGACAGTCGTCCAAAACTCTTTTAGCCTCATCTAAGAAGGGACAACGGTGAACGACATGATCGCCTTCACACAGTTTACAAGGAAGTTTACTTTTTCCTTTTTGTCCAAGGGCTTCACTTTCACTAGTTGATGGTGTACTTTCAACATGATCACCAGAGGTTGACGACACCGGGTTGTGCAAGCAAGGAGACCAGTCCCTTAGGATTCGAGGGATGCAAGGACAATCTCTATGATAGTAGTCTCCTTTGCAAATGACACATGGCGATTTAGGCCAGGTCAGTGTAGTGTGTGGATTTTCGCTAGACGATGTTTGGTTGCCCCTTTTCGCCTTTAGCTCCTTCTTCTTCTTCTCTTTCTTCTTCTTTTCCTTCTTCTTCTCAGGAACTTGATTTTTGGCTTTACCAGCTTCATCAAGCGAAGAGGAAGGAGGAGAGGAAGAATTGGACGAAGTAGAGGGTTGGGGGGTAACTCCGGTATCGTTTAGTTGCTGACTTGATTGTTCAGGAATCGCAGTGTTCTGAACGACGGAGGTTGAGAAGAGCCATACGGGTAAACCAATTGTTAATCCTGGAAGTGACAATGTGGCCATGTGGGGTGCACCAACATCTCCCCAAGAGGAGAAGGGACTAGGATTTCCTCCAAGAGGAATTCCTTGGTTGGTGGACTCCATTTTCCTCAACCCAAGACCAACGTAGGAAAGGTGATAATTATTCCGTTTAAAATAAATTTTAGACGCTTCGACACAACTTGTTTTTTCAGTTTTAAAGAGTCGATAAAAAACAAAAGATGACTCTAGTCACCTTTGATTTTTAATGAGCTTGAAGTGACAAGTGCTCAGATGGACCTTTTCCGTTAAGGAGTCTGAAAAGGAATGAAAGGGATTGCTCTGGAAATCTAGGCATAGGTATTACCAAACCAATCGCAAAACTGCAGAATACTTTTTACAGTACAGCAGTCAATCTTCCCGAATGCTGTGCTCAGTGCATTGTGATCGATAGGGCGGCAGACACAGCTTCCTATGGATAAAGGATTAAGCCTATTGTGGTCTTCCAAAATATACTCGACGGTATGTGGGAGCACAAGTCCGTACTAGCACTTATCATCTCAAAGTGGAGGAATCACCCAACCAACAGTGAAAACAACAGTTACCAGGCTTTACGACGCCAGAATACGTCTCTAGCCTAGACTTCTAGATGTTGTGCGTTAGGTTCCAAAGCGTTGTTAGATTCATTAAATTTATTTTATAGTTGATCTTGCTTAAGAAATTTTCCTTTCAGGTTCACCTCGTGATGTAGATGTACAATTCCTAAAATGCAATCTAAGACGATAAACTGTCGTTTTATCTTCTTTGTGCAATGAAAATCCTAGCTACTAAGGAAAGAGAGATGGCATTCTTTCAACAAAGAGCAAAGAGCACACACTATATGCACTGTCCTAAATCAAACAAACAAATAGTCTAAATGAAAATGCACATGCATGTATTTGTTTTCAGCCTTCTTAATGTGTAAATGATAAAAAGAAAGCTATTGTGTAAATCTGAATTATTTTTCAAAGCGACAATTACTAACAAGTTTCTTTTCAAAACAAAATGAGGACAATGACAACACTTTGCAATTTGGAATTGAAAACTTGCTTTCGACACTAGAAAAACTACTAATTCAGATCAAATACAATAGTAACAAAGTAATCAACTATCAAGAGCAATCAAACTCTCTTCTATGATTGAAAACGACACTTGCGACACTTTCAAATCAAGAAACAATAGTACAATTACGTTACTTCTTTGTAAAGGAGAATTGAAAATGACTCAAAAAATACATAAAAACATTTACAGTTCTTTGCACAATGGAGGCAGAAAAACAGCAAGGAAAGGGGTTTAAAACATAGGTGTACTAACTACAGGTAGCAAAACTCTTGAATAGATCTGAAAAGAGTGAACACAGAAACCAAAATTTAGGAACAATGCCTAGTCTGATCAGCACACCTATAACACAGTGAAGCTGAAATGCAACGCACCTACTACACTCGGGAAGTGCACTGAATTTTAGATTCACAGAGGAGACAGTGCGTTAGACCAGGGACGAGACTTTGATTGGGTTCCGGGTCACAGTTTGCAGTTCAGTTCAGGGATTTTAGCCGAGCAAGTGGTAATCAGTAAATCAATCACAGGGGTAGATCTAAGGAGGTTACTAGAGCCACCACAAGGGCAATTAGAGAGCTTGTAAATCAATTGTTTAATTCATAAACAAAACCCGGAGATTGACTGAAGCAGCGTTGATCTACTTTGCACTTGCATAGAAAATGTAGTTCGAAGGCCAGCTGGCTTGACTTTAGGCTCCGTCTGTAAGTTTATAAAGTAAACAAATATAGATGAACAAACAATCTACTCGCTCCCTAGTGGAGTCACCATTTTGTTACCGGGAATAGTGTCTATGCAGAACTGCTAATCCCACTAAGGCTGGTAGCTACCTTAGAAACAAACAAAGTAAAACTACTTTTATTTTCCTTTATGAAAGATAGATGAGAGAAGAATAAAAGAGACCAACCTCTGTCTTGCGCTTGGTTCTTTGCTCGATTCCTCTCTCTTTTGATAGTCCTTTGCTACTTTCTTTCTTGTATACCCAGCTTCACAAAGTACCTGTAGAATCAAAGCAGCATAACACTATACGAGAACATGGATCTATTATCATAAGCAATATAGGATCAGATGTATATTAACCACACAAATGCATAAAACATCGATCACACAAGTGTATGGAGGAAAACTAGAATAGTTTTATTGATAATCAAGAAAGAGCCAAGAGAATTACAACCAATTGTTATGACCCAGCATCATTCTCTCAGCAAGTAAGCCCTTCTTCACCTCATGAAAAGCTTAGATCACCCAACACTATGATGTTGCCTCAAGAAACCAACAACAATTCCTTACAAGATGAAAAATTCCAGCCTCTGGATCTCTGGGATGAGGGATCCATATATAGATGTCTGAAAGGGAGATGAGTCAACTTGTGATTTGATTAGTGTCTTCCCTCTGATAGTTCTTGATTCCACTTGGAGATTGATGATCTCTTACTCATCCCTGGTCGAATTCAGATAGGCAAGTGTCACTGGAGAAGTTTCTGGAAGATTCCATGCTTCTCCACTGTTGTAGATCTAATCCAAGAATATTATGATAACAGAAATAACCCAAGAATAACAAGATCAAAATAGATAGAAATGCTTCTTTATTATCAAAACCCTTAAGGTAGGGCAACACCATACATTCACTCCTTAAGGAAGGAGAGCACTCCACAAGCCATATGCCTGTTCATACAATAATCCTTCACTTCCTCTCCCTCCATGTGGAGTCTCTAGCCTCTATATAGGCCTCATACATACAATACCATGCATCATTACCATGGTTTCCTCATACCATTAACTAATACCATGGGCCCATTACATTATTATTAACTACTTGTGGTCCCTTACATGACATGGGTTAACCACCTTATTAATTACTATGGCCCATCCCATTATTACATTATTACCTTGGGTACCTCCCTTGGTACCCCATATTATCCCCCCTAGGTATATAACATCGACCTTGTGGATTGACCCTGCCATTTGTCCCTTCTCGCCCATCGCATCCCATAGAAGGGCTTTTTGAAATGCAACGCACCTACTGTGTGTATTTAGGTGGGATGCAACACACTTTCCTTGTGTTGCAGGTGCGTTGATCAGACAAGACCTCTCCTGCCCTCAGATTTTGGTTTCTGTGTTCACTCTCTTCAGCTTTATTCAAGAGTTTTGCTATCTGTGATCAGTATACCACTGTGGAAACCCCCTTCCTTTCTATCATTCTGCCTCCATTTTGCAAAGAACTGTGAATGTTTTTATGTATTGTGCGCCATTTTCAGTTCTCTTTTACAAAGAAGTAGCATAATCAAACTGTCATCTTTTGATTTGAAAGTGTCGCAAGTGTCGTTTTCAATCAAAGAAAAGAATTCTATTGTTCTGGATGGTCGATTATACAGTTACTCTTGTATTTGATTTGAATTAGTAGTTTTTCAAGTGTCGAAAGTAGCTTTCAATTCAAAATAGCAAAGGGTTGTCATTATCTTCCTTTCGTTTTGAAGAGAAATTTGTTAGTACTGTCGCTTTGAAAAGATAATTCAGATTTGTACTTGGAATTCTTCTTGTCATTCACACATTAAGAAAGCTGAAAACAAATACATGCATGTGCATTTTCATTAGACTTCTTGTTGGTTTGATTTAGGATAGTGCATCTAGTGTGTGCTCTCTGCTCTATGTTGAAAGAATATCATCTCTCTTTCTTTAGTAGCTAGGATTTTCATTGCAAAAAGAAGATTAAACAATTGTTTATCATATTAGATTGCATTTTAGGAATTATATCTACATCACGTGGTGAACCTGAAAGGAAAATTTCTTAAGAAATATCAACTATAAAATAAATTCAATGAACATAAAAACGCTTTGGAACCTAACGCATAACATCTATAAGTCTAGGCTAGAGATGTATTCCGGCGTTGTAAAGCCTGGTAACTGTCGCTTTCACTGTTGGTTGGGTGATTCCTCCTCTTTGAGACGACAAGTGCCAGTACGGACTTGTGCTCCCACGTACTGTCGAGTATATATTGGGAGACGAAAATAGGCTATATCCTTTATCCATAGGAAGCCGTGTCTACCGCCCTATCGGTCGCAATGCACTGAACACAGCATTCGGGCAGATTGACTGCCGTACCGTAAAAAGTATTTTGCAGTTTTGTGATTGGTTTGGTAATCCCTCTGTCTAGATTTCCAGAGTAGTCTCTTTCATTCCTTTTTAGACTCCTTAAAGGAAAAGGTCCATCTGAGCACTTGTCACTTCAGGCTCATTAAAAATCGAAGGCGACTAGAGTCATCTTTTTTTTACTCGACTCTTAAAAATTGAAAAAACAAGCTGTGTCAAAGCGTCTAAAATTCATTTAATTCGGAAACATTTTCTCCTTTATTTTTAGTTGATCGAGTAATCCATAATCGTGGAAGAAAGTCAATTGAAACCCCGTCGTTCGTGGAGACTTACGAGTCAACCGTCTTTGTCCCCAGAATCAAAACTATTCTGGACAAAGCGAACTCGTTTAACCAGCTCAAAATCCCCTGGTCTGGTTTGGACAAGTGTTCCGATGCCCTTAGAGACTCCAGTTACTCCAAACATTTCTAGTACCCCTGCCTTTACAGAAGAAGTTCCGCAGCCACTAGAGGACAGTAGAACTGATCCTAGTATACATGAACCGGCTCCATCTATAGCTGATTCGGAAGGTGTTGTTCCCCAAACATCAGTCGCTGCAGAATCTATACCTTCTTCGGCACCAGAAATATTTTACAAACCTGACGGTATACCTCTTCCACCTGGTTTGATTGCTATAGAAGAGATTGTGGAGGATCCACCATCTAGTACTCCATCACATTTTGGAGTTGGGATCACCCTATATCCTTCTTCGTCAGAAATTAGTCTACCGTTATCGAAAGTTCCTGTAGAATCGCTAGGAAATATTTTGGATAGACTAGATATGTCTGAACAACCGTCGATATCTAGGACTGTGTCATCTGACACAACAGCGGTAGAACTTCGTGCTGCCACTCCAACAATGTTTGCCAGCATACCATCTGTCGCAACTAGCTCTCAATCACTAGATGGAATACATCTAAGGGCTGTTTCGATGGTATGGTATGTTCTCGTTTGTTCGTCCGAAATAATATTTGGAATCTCTTATGTTGAGTCTCAGCAAATTGATCCTTCACAATGTCAATTTGGGAAGTCTGGTCCTCAGAGGCAAATAATTCCCTTAAGCATCGGATTACCGATGTATGGGGGGCAATATGCCCTTTCATTGTCTCCTCCAGGAGGTCAAACATATGAGAGTTCGCAATAGAATTCAGGTTATGCTGGAATTACATCCAGTGGTTGGATGCCAATACTACCTCAACAACCAAGAGTTGTATACTTAATGCAACAAAGTTTGCCTATGTCAAATATCCCCACTACACCGGCTATTGTGACGATGTCACAAGTACAAGCGTTACCTGTTGTATGCCAACCTCAAGTCTCTCAGGTCACAATCCAACAGCCCCTTGTCCCTGCGACGCCACCACAATCATTGATTAGTGGCTCCTTAATTGGAGTGACCCAGGCTCAAATAGGTACCATTACACCTCATCTCGGTCAAACAGCCAGTATTGGATAATAGCACATGGTCTCATAACCATGGTTGGTGTAATATCAACAACCAAAATTCCAACAAGTTTACCAAGGAACTGAGCACCAAGTCTTTGCAAGTAATGAGCAGCCATACATTCAAAACAGACAAAATCAACCATTCCATAATGGTTATTCCCATCAACCTTATCAAAGTTATCAGCATCAAATGCACTATGCTGCTATGCAAAGACCCACTGCTCAGGAAATCCCATCTTATCCTGGGTATGCTTTGCCGAACCTTAATCAATAGTTGCCCTTCGTGGCAACTTTAGAGTTACCAGATCTAAACCGGCTAATAAATGATCCAATTGCTTACACACCTTGGTCACCAGCGATTCCTCATAAAATTCCATCAGATATTCCTAAATTTAATGGAAATCTGGGTGAAGATCCGTCAAATCATGTGATGACCTTTCATCTATGATGTTCATCTAACACTCTAAATGATGATTCGATCAACCTTCACCTTTTTTAGTGAATGTTAACTGGTCCGGCAGCAAAATGGTATATCGAATTGCCTAGAGCTTCCTTTGATAACTTCAGTACCCTAGCCACAACCTTTTTAACCCATTTTCAGTTACCCATAAGGTACGAAACGGGAACAGAGCTTCTTACCAATTTCAAGCAAACAACGGCCACTCACATATCTGATCATATTCATGAGTGGCAATGTCATCTAGAATGGTAAAAGCATATGTTCCTGATCAGCTATTCGCTGAATGGTTTGTTAAGTCATTGTTACCTTCTATTACGGAAGATGTGTCAAAGGGAGGAGTCATCACTGAAGAGCAAGTAAATGCTTGTGCGCAATATTTAGACTTGATCTATACTCAGTCTGGCACGCTCTACGATAAAATCCCTAATGCTCCTAGCCCGGAATTTTCTGTTCCTCCCTCTCCTAAATCGAACAAAGACTCTCATGCCAGGGACGGCGTGATAGGAATGACCAGCACAAAAACCGTAAAGGCTAATTCGAAGAAGGACCGTACGGTTTCAAGAAAAAATGCAAATGAATAACTTCTCGCCTCGGAAGTAAATGTCATATCAACTGACAAAGGCAAAGAAACCAAGCAACTAGGAGGCAAGAAGAAAAAGAAAGGGAAAAATAAGAAACAGGAAGAGTCATCCCCTTAAAAACCTTCTGCAAACCCTTCTAGAGATAGGAAACCAAATCGTCCATGCCTTATATGTGATGACGATCATTAGACAAGAGAGTGTCCGTATAAAGCTGAGCTTAGAAAATTATTCAAGAATTCAAAAACCTCGGCAGTATTAACTGATCCATTTCCAAATCCAGGAACAAATCTGGTTGCTAGTGACAATGCTTCTCCATCCCAAGTGCTAATGTTGTCGGTTTTGAAACAACAAAACGATGCTTTGATATCAACAAGGAATAAATATTACGGGAATCCACAGATGTCGGACAACAAGGCCAATGATCAACCCGGTAGTTCGACAACAACTTCGACCGAAGTTGTGCCACCCATCATTCCTGAACTAACGATAAAGCCGCCAAAGGGAGTAGTACACAAATCGACATTTAATCCTCGTGCCAAAGCAGCACAACCTTATATTATAGTGGAGGATTTGGCCCAATCGCCATCCGCTATGTCAACACTTGAGGTACTGCAAAATTTCCCGTCCCAAAAGCAGGCTTTATTATCAGCAATAGGTGGGATTGACCCAACGGATTCCAATCTTGTGTCCTTTAATCACAAAGGATATGACCCTCAGTTACCAGTTCAACTAGCTTTCCTCATTCAAGTGAAAGCCCTCAACAAAACTGTTCATCGAACAATTATTGATGAGGGGGCATCTACATGTATTATGTTGATGAGTTGCTGGAAAACTTTAGGTTCTCCACCCTTTTCGCGATCTTTGACAATGTTAAAAGAATTTGATGGACGAACATACACCCCATATGGGATTTTAAGTAACTTGCAAGTCGAACTGGGGGGCAAAACAGTAGAAATAGATGTTGAAGTAATTGATGGAAACCTCGATTACAACATCCTACTAGGAAGGCCATGGATATATGCTATGGCAGCCATTGTGTCGACCTACTTCAGGAAGATTGCATTTCCCTTTCAAGGAGGAATTACAATCGTTGCCCAATAGACATTTCTCCCCAACAGTTCACAAGTTATGGGAAGCATTCCGATGATCCATGGAAGCCCTCATTCGCTTCAAAATATCGGAGTAGGCCTACTAAAAGACCCTATATTAATGGGGACTTTTGCCCTACCGCCTCCAATCAATCTAGCGGAAGTGGCAATGGTGGGAACATGCAATATGATATCTTCTATTCAAAAGATCTCTGAAAACAATATTAACATGGATCATCTGCAGGTATTGCCTCCAAGCCCAATGGAAATCTTGTAGCAATCAATGTTTTCGGCATGGGAGGCAAACCCAAGTCAACGCTCATCATGCATTTGGATAGATAGGTATAAAGAATATGGTACCCCTTCAGATCCTTGGTCACAAGTACATTATACAAATGAAGGAATTGTTCATTCAATGATGATTGACAAGGCACCATGAGAAGATTACCACCATCGTTCCCATCTTCTGGATTAAAAAGAAGATACTCTTAGTGAATTTCATCATCCTTCAGTTTTTTATTTTCTATCAAATACTGTAAACACGGCAGATTCCAAGCGAAACTTGTCCAATATTGAAGATACTATCGCCATAAATATCTCCATGAAAACAGATGTTGTAGAGAATATTCATGTTGGCACATCTTGTTCTCCTTCAGAACTAGAAATATATCAAGGTATTTTTCGCTAATTCAGAGATGTCTTTGCTTGGTCATATGATGAAATGCCAGGCATTGACTCGAGCATAGTTTAACACCAAATTAAGATGTATCCAGATGTCAAACCGGTACGACAGCGGCTACAGCAGGTGCACCCCAAGAAAGCCGTTGCCATCAAGGCAGAAGTTGAAAAACATCTCCATGTTGGTTTTATTTACCCGGTTCCTCTAACCGATTGGGTATCGAATATTGTTCCTGTTATGAAAAAAAAAGGAACGATTAGAGTGTGTGTCGATTATAGGGATGTAAATCAAGCTTGTCCAAAATACAACTATCATGTTATCACTCAGGTTGTCCCTTGGCTCCTTAAGGGATACGGCCGAGGTAACCACATACCAATCTTTGGGCTGCAGGTCCTAGCCTACTTGTAGTCAGAGAGGGCTCTCTCTTTAAAATTTATCTTTGTTTTGGGTTGATTTTAGGCTAGTTATGGTGTACATTGGTTTTGTTTTGATTTTGGTGGGAAGGCTGGTGTTTTCAAGCAGACTTGGGATGCATAGAGTGAGAAGTTCAAGCCATTTGGCATGGAGTCATGGATTAGGGCGTGCTGTTGCGTTTTCTTGGTCACAAGAGGAATACAGAGTGGGATAGCTACACATAGAACAATATCAGGCTGGAATAAAGATGGAATGAAAGTCAGAGATGAAAGGCAACTAAGAATATTTCATTAGCTAACAGAGAGGGAAGGTGAATGAAAGTTTGTCTAGGAGCAGTCAAGAATTCCTAAATAACAGTCATATGTGAAAGAAATAGGGTAAACATGATCATTTAAGTATGCATATTCATAACCATTTCTGAAGAAAACATATAGAAATAACAAGAACTAAGCATAGAGTGCAGTCAAGCAAAGCCTAAGCTATTCTTCTTTCTTTCTATTTAGATGGTAACACAATGGTGGCGTAAACATATATAAACTGTAAACAGAGGTAAGAAAACACTTATTGAGCCATGTAGTAACACAGGAATTCCACAGTCACTCTTTGGCCATTAAATAACACAACAGACAGTTCTTCATCCAAAGCATTCCAGCATTCTTTGATTATAGAGCTCTCAAAGTATACAACGCAAGTCTATAATGAGGATTATCAACCAACCAACCCCAAATACGTTCTATGGGGAGGTATATATACAAAAATGAATTACAAAATATCTAGTTGATGAGTTAATAACTCAACTTTTTTACCACCGCTTGAGGAATAGTTAATGAAATAGTAAATGATGCAGTAGATATTTAGGGTATTAGCTATCCGTTCTGTCAGAGAATTTAGACTTTTGGGATCAACTGAGTCAGATGAGGCTGTGCTTTTAATTTGCATTTTTTGGGCCTGCTGCCCTGGTGCTTTGCTGAGTCATGGCTTTGTTATCCTGCTCTCGGTATGCATACTTGACCTTCTTGTAAAATTTCCGTAGTCATATCTTGACTCCCTCTGCCTGCTGTCTTTTCTTTAGTTCTCTGTTTCGAGTTTTGCCTCTTGCGAATTTTTGGGTTTTGCAGGTAGCCGAGTAATAGGAAGCTCTCCTATTGAGCAATTTTTCTTAGCGATGCGCATCAAAAACTGCTTCTATTTCTCGTTTCAGGCATTCTTTGACGTGATTCTCTCCCTTTTCACCTTTTCTATGATGACGTCAGCATGACGTCATTGGCGGGTCACGGGTACAGAAGGGGGACGTGGCGGTGACGTCAGCGGAGGACAAGTGGCGGATGACATGACAGTACGGCAGGGTGACGTGGCAGAGGACAGAAGGCGGTGGCGGGGTAGGGACGCTGACAGATGAGCTGGCGGTGACACGGAGCAGCAGCGGGTTGATGCGGAGGTGACGTGCGCGATGATGTGGCACTGATGTAAGGGGCGAAGAGACAGAAGGCGGTTTGTGGTTTTATCAGACCGCCTTCTGTACGGGGACGGTATTTGTCAGAGGGGCTCCAATACAATCGTGTGGAGATACGTGTCTTTTGTACGGCAGAGAAACCGCTAGGCTATCGGAGGCTAACCGTCGGACGTCGGGGCGGCTCCGAAATCGGTGAGAGCCGTCGGATGGGGAGGGCCCGATCCGACGGTGGACGGAACTGTGAGCTGCGGGTACGATAATGTACAGGGGCCCACTATATTATATTGATTTATTTATGCGGCGGGGGTTCAAAAACTTTGGGTTTGTGGGTTATATGGGTTTGTAAGTGGGCGCTAGTGGTTATTAATTTAACCAAATGCTAAATCAATCCTAGGTTTGAACGCTGAAGGGCTAATGCCAAGCCCTAAATGAACTTGGCATTTCCCCAAACTGATGTTATAGGGCTATAGTGCCAGGGGATGGGAATATGTATTATTTTTGGGATTTTATATAATTTTTTTATAATAGGGGATAAGGAAATGATCTAGGGAGATAGATAATAGAGTTAGGAGTTAATATGACCTTGTGAAGTGAAAGCGTAGGGGCAGAGGTTAAGTTTATGGACTGAAACTTTAGACATAAGAAGTGAATGGAATGCGGAGAAATGATTTTTACACAAGAAATGTGGCTTCTTTTCATTGAAGAAAGTCAAAGCTTGACTTAGTATTTTACAAAAATGAAGTGACGACAAGACTGGTTGGGCGGATCCCAAGGTCCTCAAGGAGTGTTAGTAAGAAATTTATGGGGGAATAGAAGGGGAATTAGACATTCTTCCATAGTTCTGCCACCAAAACAACTGCTTTGCCACTTCTGTCATTGATGAGAGGAGCTCTGATTGACAATACAAAATTGATTAAAACCTTGCTTCTGCAACTTCAAACTACCTACCCAGCCTAATACACCTAACGTTTTTCTTCCTTTTACATGGGTGCATTTAGACTTGCAGACCCTGATTATCTTCTTTTCTTTTGACTGCCCTCCTATCTAAATGTACCCTTATCTCTTCTAAGGGCCCAGATTAAGCAGTTGGGCTCCGTCATTTCTCTACCTAGCTACTCATCTGCCAAGCTTAAGCTGTTTGGACATATATTCATTCTCTAGTCTAGAACAAGCAATTTAAAACATGGCATGGTCCAGATTGAACTGTTGGGCCATCCATCAAGCTAGCAGTGGCATTTGGACTAGCCACTTTCTTGGTCTTTCTTTGGGGTTCATTTTTATCATTTTTTCTGACCAATTTACTCTTTTTGCCCTTTGATAAATCTTTTAGGGCATACCCTCTTCACATTTTTTAACTTTCCACTAATGCCTTTTTTACAAAATATGGAACCTTTGCAGCATGAAAAGATGAACATATTTGGCACTTCCACTGTCAATCATGAAATATGAAACGTATTGTAATAGGAGGCTAACAGTGGCTCCACTTGGGATGGATTTTCCTTGTGAAAAGTCAAGAACAACAGGTCAGATGGACTTATCTTCAACTATTTGCTGTAAACTGAAATTCTCCTTCTTCTCAATGCCTTTGACTGAATTCTTATAAGCTGATATGCAGTATCCTTTTGAGATGAATTGTAGAAAAATTACAGCTCTGCTTCTTGCCTTTTGGGTGCTTGTAAATATATTGAAATCTGCTTGAGCACTTCTTTGGAATTATTTCAAAAAACAAAGATCTGAAATAGAGCTTTCTTTGATCTTTCCTTCAAACTTTGTTGCGTTGTTCCCTCTTATTGGCTTGCTATAAGAAAAAGTGCTGAAAATACAAATATTAATGTACAGATAGTATACAGAGCTGTGTTACATTCAACAAAAGGGATCATGATACTGCTTTAGCATTCGGCCATTGACAGGGCCTTCTTCAGCTGTACTGTCATCCAAACTCTTCAAGAAATATGTGTTGTTGCCTTGAACAGCAGAAATAATAATGGGGCCTTTCCACAGGAAATCAAACCTGCCATGCTTTCCTTTGTCCTCTCTTCTTGAATCCCATCTTAAGTCTTTGTTACCTATGTAGAAATATTCAGCCTTGGTTCTTTTGTCAAACATTTTCTTGAGCTTCTCTTGTAAAATCTGAGCTCTATCGTACACTTTGTCTCTTGTTTGCTACAAATGGATGGTTTGGTTTATTCTTCTTTGGATATCATTTGGCTCTGCCTGAATCTCTTGCAGCAATTTGATAACAGGGATTCCCAAAGAAGAGGGGAACTTGGCCTCCATGCCATAGACTAACTCATATGGGCTCATCCCAATGGATCTCTTGGTTGAAAATATGTCTGCCCAAAGGGCATTTACAAGCTTTTTGTGCCAGTTCTTCTTGTTCTCCTCCAAGACTTTCTTAATGATGTTAATCAGACTCTTGTTGGATGATTCGGCCAAGCCATTACCTTGAGGGTAATAGGCTGTGGAGTGACCTAAGGTAATGTGGAATTTGTGGCAAAAACTGATCATTTTCTTGGATTTGAAGGCAGCAGCGTTATCTGTAATGATCTTCTCAGGACAGCCAAATCTGGACAAAAAGTTGGTTTCAAAGAATTGGATGATGGTGGAGTCATTAGCTTGCCTACATGGGATGGCCTCAATCCACTTGGTAAAGTAATCTGTGGCTGTTAGAATCCACTTATGCTGGCCAGAAGAAGATGGATGGATTTCTCCAATGAAGTCAAGACCCCATTGTTGAAAAGGCTTCTTGGTTGAAATGGACTTAAGGGGCAAGGGCAGAAGCTTTCTTTTACCTTCAAAGATTTGGCATTTGTGGCATGAAACAACAAACTTTCTCACATCAACAAACAAAGAGGGCCAATAGAAACCAGCACTTAGTATATTATTAGCAGTGGACTTCCAATATAAGTGCCCTCCATAGTCCCCTGCATGAAATTCTTTCATGACACTGTCAGTTTCATTCATAGTTAGACAATTCAGCAATATTCCTTCATGATTTTTCCAAAACAGGGCACTATCTAAGACACAAAACTTTGATGCTTTCATCTTTAAAAATCTCTTTTTGGTTCTGGACAACCCCGAAGGAGCACACAGGTTTAACAATATAAAACATATATCATCATACCATGGGGATTGCAAAAAAGCTTCACTGATCTGTGGAGTCGCCAGCTCCTGTTCATTGTCCAGTTGATTAATTTCTAAGGCTTGAAATTGATTTCGGAAATCAGTTTGGCTAAACCTTGTCCCTTTATCAGCTTGGTGGGTTTTATCTCAATGTCATACTCAAGGATATTGGCAGTCCATTTGCCTCTTTTTCCTTCTATGCCCTCTTGAGTTAATATGTCTTTTACAACAGCATTTGGCACATAAGCAATCACATGTGAATATAAAATGTAAATTCTAAAATCTTTGATTGCTTTAACAAGGGCATATGCTTGCTTCTCCATGATTTGGTACTTCAAGGGTGCATCTCTAAGGGCTCGGCTGAAAAATGCAATTGGCTTTTCATTTCCCTGATCATCTTTCTGCAAAAGGACAGCAGCAATGGTGTGTTCAGATGCAAATGAGAAAATGATGAAATCTTTATCAAATTGAGGACTTGTGAGGACTGGGGCTTGGGTTAAGGCAGATTTTATGCCCTCAAAGGCTTGCTTAGCCTCTAAAGTCCATTTTACCTTGGAATCCTTCTTTAACATGTTATTTAGCATTCTTATCAGCTCGGCCAAGTTTGGGATAAATCTCCTTAGGAAATTGATCTTTCCTAGGAATGCTTGCAATTCTTTGATGTTTCTCGGATAAGGGATTTGCAAAATGGCTTGGATTCTTTCTGGATCTATTCTAATTCCATCTTTTGAAATGATATGGCCTAGCAATTTGCCTTCTTCTAGGCCGAAGAGAGATTTCTTAGGATTTAAGGAAATGCCATATTTCCTACAGGTTAGGAACACTTGCCTTATGTGTTTAAGGCGCTCTTGATCAGATTTTGAGAAAGGAGTAAGGTCATCAAGGTAAACCACTAGGAAATCATGGATTTCCTTGGCAAATGCAATGTCCATGGCCCTTTGAAAGGTAGCACCTGCATTCTTTAGTCCAAAAGGCATTTTCACATATTTAAAGGTTCCCCATGGTGTTGTAAAGGTTGTCTTGTCTTGGTCATCCGGGTGAACAAGTATTTGATTAAAACCTGAAAATCCATCTAGCAAAGAAATTCTTGAAGACCCCACTACTCTTTGTAGAATGTGGTCCATTTTTGGCAGTGGGTAGTGATCTTTAAGGGAGACTTGGTTCAGATTTCTTAAGTCGACACATAGTCTAATCTCCCCTGTTTTCTTCCTTGTGGGAACAAGGTTGGATACCCATTCTAAAAATATAATGGGTGCTATGATACCAGCCTCAAACATTCTTTTCACTTCTTTCTCAATAAAAGGGAGAATCACAGGATTGATTCTCCTTAGTTTCTGTTTGAAGGGCTTTTGATTTGGCTTTAAGGGAATGGTATGTTGAATAACAGAGGTGTCATAGGACTTAAGGTCCTCATAACTCCAGGCAAATACATCTTGAAACTCTTTAAATAAATAAACATATTTTGGTTTTTGATCGGGAGGCAAAGACTTGGACAGTTTAATCATTTTGGGCCTCTCTTCTGTCCCAATATTACAATCTTCCACAACAGCGTTTAAGGGCTGCATCTTTGGCTTTTTGGGGACATCGTTTGAATCAAATATGTCTTCTAATGGAGTGAGGCCAGCAGGTAGAAAATTGTCTTTTAAATCAATTACTTCAGCCTCTGCTTCAGCTATTTCATCTAAATGCATTTGCTTCAGCTCTTGCATGTTTTTCTCATAAAAAATGGTTGGGTGCAGCATTTGATTTGCAGCTTCAGCTGTTATAATTTGCAAATTTTGGCTCATTTGCTGTTGCGGGTCATCCATGGCATCTTCATCAATGTTTAAGCTTGAGAATTCTTGCTGTAAGGTAAGAAAATTGTTGATTTGAGCATCATCCTCAAACACTTGGCAATCTTTGATATTGTTAGGGACAGCAGGCCTGTGCTTTATCTCAGTAGTAAAGTGGTGATTGGGCCCAAAGGGTAGCTTGCAAGTGCTAGCAAAAGTAGCTAGACTATGAGCATGCATGTTATGGCTTCTAGAAATCTTAGCAAGCTTGGATTCGGTGAAGGAATTGAGTATTTCTGTGGCAGCAGACCTATAAGCTCTTAGCCTATTGTCATTAGTAACAAAGTTACCTTTCATCTGTTGAATGATCAAATCAGAGTCACCTAGAATGGACACTTTTGCAGCTCCTAGAGCTTTGAGCATTTTAAGGCCTAAAAGGAGAGCCTCATACTCTGCCATGTTGTTGGTGCATTTGAAGTTTAGTCTGTAAGCATGACCCTCTGCATGGCTGTTATGTGTATTGTGAATCCATATTCCTACCCCTGCTCCTAGCTTATTAATAGAACCATCAAACTCTAAATACCATGTGATTTCTTGCTTGTGGTTAGTATTAAGAGTTTCAGTCATTTTAGGATTGGGCGGACCTAGGTTTTGTGCTTCATGTGGTTTTTCTTGTATGTTGGTTGCACTAATTGTTTTAACAGTTTCACGGGTATGGGAAACCGACTCTTGATTGATGCATGTTTCTTGTTCTAAAGGCAAAGGCTTCTCATCAGTGGGAGGGCAACTATCATCATTGAACAATATAAAGGAATCCATATCAGAGTGTATTGAGTAAATGGGAAATTTTTGGGGTTTTTCCTCACTAGTTACCACATACTTCATCAGTGTTTCTCTATACAGTTTCTTTGGTTGCCCAAATACTGAAATAGTGGCATAGGAGAGGTCTAGTTGGAGAGATCCTTGGAGTTTTGCTCCCCAAGATCTTGATAAGAGCATGCCATACTTTGGTGGAATGTCAGCAACCACCACGTCCATTAGGATAGTTTTGTTGGGAAATTGGACTAAAGACACACAAAGGTCTTTGATTAAGCCTAAACACTTGACCTGACTAGAATCAAATGAGAATAAGTCTTTGTAGGGTCTAGTGACATCAAGGTTTAGCTTCTCCATTACAGCTTTGGGCATTAGATTGTGTGAAGCACCTGAATCAAACATAGCATTGTGCAACACTTTATCATGAATGTGAAAACTGACATAAAAGGGTAGAATAGTTCCATGTCCTGATTTACCATTGACTTCAGGACCAAAAAGTAATTCAGGTTGATCATCTAAGACATTAACATCATCCCTATTCTCTGGCATTTGCAGTGATCTTTTGATTTGCTGTCTGTACACATCATGTTTTGCAAGCTCGGAGAAAGGAATACATATCTTTAATTTAACAATTTCTGCTTCTAAATCAAAAGGTTTTTCTGACTGTGTTTTAGTATTGTGACTGGAAGATTTTGCCTTTTCAATTGTACCTTCAATGATCTTCTCTTGGTTATCAGTGATTTCTTGAGATTGTTCTGTTTTTGGAAGGCTTTGAGGAGTACTATTTACATTTTCTTTTGAGGGAAAGGATACAAAAGGCTGGTTATTAGAGGGTTGCATGTGAGATACATCCTCTATGGTCAATTCTTTTAATTTTGGGTATGTTTTATCAGTAGGTTCTGTGATAGCGGCCTTGTCTTTTACTTTCTTAGGCTACTTGGCATCCTTTGGCTTGATGGGATCAGACACATCAATGGTTCTTGTTCTCAATTTGTATTGTTTAGGAACTTCATAGACAGCTGAATCATAGCCTTGTTTGAAGTCAAATGACTCTCCAGACTTGGTCTGAAATTGATTTATATCATGGTAATCTTGGTCTTCTTGGGTTAGAAATACTTGTTGTTCACTCTTCAAACCCATCAAGTTTATGTGAGTGTCCTCTATCTGCTCACTATATCTGGATGCTTCAGCATAGTTTTCATGAAAAGGAGGTCTTATATCATGGTCAGGACTTGCCCTTCCAACGTTTGGGTTCTGATTTTTTCTAAAGTTTGGATTTCTGATAGGATTGTTTTGTTGTCCTTCCCATGAGGCTTTTCTTTCAAAAGTTCCCATTCTATTTTCAAAGCTGTCCATACCTTTGATGATTGTGTCCAATTTTTGCTCAAATGCTGAAGGTTCATCTTTAAAATTGGTTCTTCTCTCAGCTCTTGCTCTATTTCACTTGGCAATCAGATTTGCCTCCACACTAACAACTACATTCTGCATGTCTGCTAAGGTTTGAGGGGCTCTTTCCCTTAACTGATAAGCCATATCTGAATCAAATCCATCAGGGAATTTGTATAAAGCAAGATCAGGTGGAGGTCTAAGGTTTTGTGGAATAGCGTTGTAAACATTGTTAAACCTGGCACAATAGTCTAAGACAGCTTCTTGAGGGCCTCTTTTGATAGTGTCATACTTCGATAGAATGTGTAGTGGATCTTTTTTCTTTTCCCATCTGTTAAGAAATGTTTGGTAAAGGGCCTTTGGGTCAGCTATGGAATTTGCAGGAAGAGCTCTAAACCAGGGCCTTACATCTCCTATTAAACTTTGGACAAAAATCTTCATTCTTACACTATCATCATCTATTTCATAACTCTCAAAATAGTCCTGCATTTTCTTGGTATGTTGTAGGGTTGTGCCAGAACTAGTACCATCAAAATATGTGATTTTGGTTTGATAATCCTGAAGCATAGCCCCTAGATTTGCAGGTAATTGTAAAGGTGCATATCTGTTAGCCATATTTACAGGGATAAGTGGAACGACTGGAACAACTGGGACAGCTCTAATAACAGTGGTGGTAGTGGTAGTATGTCCATTGAATGGAGGTGTGGAAAAGGTTCTTGGAGAGGTGGACGACAAACAAGGGGAAGTAGGGGTTGAACGAAACAAAACTTTAATAGGGGTTGGAAAACAGCTTGGCTGAATTGTTTCAGAACTAGAATCAGCAAACTCTTCTGGTTTTTGTTTGCTAAGGTTTCTAGAGATTAAATTGGGATTTTCAAAAACAGCTAATGGAATTGGGTCTGGATTTGACCTAGTATTACGTGTTTTCTTCTTGGGAGCCAGCTTCTAACTTGTTATTTGGAATTTTCTGAATAAGCTCCCCAGTGGAGTCGCCAATCACTTAGGTTGTCCCTTGGCTCCTTAAGGGATACGGCTGAGGTAACCACAAACCAATCTTTGGGCTGCAGGTCCTAGCCTACCTACAGTCAAAGAGAACTCTCTCTTTAAAATTTAGCTTTGTTTTGGGTTGATTTTAGGCTAGTTATGGTGTACATGGGTTTTGTTTTGATTTTGGTGGGAAGGATGATGTTTTCAAGCAGACTTGGGATGCATAGAGTGAGAAGTTCAAGCCATTGGGCATGGGGTCATGGATTAGGGCTTGCTGTTGTGTTTTCTTGGTCACAAGAGGAATACAGAGTGGGATAGCTACACATAGAACAATATCAGGCTGGAATAAAGATGGAATGAAGGTCAGAGATGAAAGGCAACTAAGAATCTTTCATTAGCTAACAGAGAGGGAAGGTGAATGAAAGTTTGTCTAGGAGCAATCAAGAATTCCTAAATAACAGCCATATGTGAAAGAAACAGGGTAAACATGATCTTTTAAGTATGCATATTCATAACCATTTCTGAAGAAAACATATAGAAATAACAAGAACTGAGCATAGAGTGCAGTCAAGAAAAGCCTAAGCTATTCTTCTTTCTTGCTATTTAGATGGTAACACAATGGTGGCGTAAACATATATAAACTATAAACAGAGGTAAGAAAACACTTATTGAGCCATGTAGTAACACAGGAATTCCACAGTCACTCTTTGGCCATTAAATAACACAACAAGCAGTTCTTCATCCAAAGCATTCCAGCATTCTTTGATTATAGAGCTCTCAAAGTATACAGCGCAAGTCTAGAATGAGGATTATCAACCAACCAACCCAAAATACGTTCTATGGGGAGGTATATATACAAAAACGAATTACAAAATATCTAGTTGATGAGTTAATAACTCATAACTTTTTTACCACCGCTTGAGGAATAGTAGATGAAAGAGTAAATGATGCAGTAGATATTTAGGGTATTAGCTATCCGTTCTGTCAGAGAATTTAGACTTTTGGGATCAACTGAGTCAGATGAGGCTATGCTTTTAATTTTTGTTTTTTGGGCCTGCTACCCTGGTGCTTTGCTGAGTCACGGCTTTGTTATCGTGCTCTCGATATGCATACTTGACCTTCTTGTAAAATTGTCGCAGTCATATCTTGACTCCCTCTGCCTGCTGTCTTTTCTTTAGTTCTCTGTTTCCAGTGTTGCCTCTTTCGAATTTTTGGGTTTTGCAGGTAGCCAAGCAATAGGAAGCTCTCCTATTGAGCAATTTTTCTTAGTGATGCGCGATTAGTGCTTAGCGCTAATCGCGCATCGAAAACTGCCTCTGTTTCTCGTTTCAGGCATTCTTTGATGTGATTCTCGCCCTTTGCACCTTTTCTATGATGACGTCAGCATGACGTCATTGGCAGGTCACGGGTACGGCAGGGTGATATGGCAGTGACGTCAGCAGAGGACAAGTGGCGGATGACATGATAATACGGGAGGGTGACGTGGCAGAGGACAGAAGGTGGTGGCGGGGTAGGGATGCTGACAGATGAGCTAGCGGTGACACGGAGCAGCGGCGGGTTGATGTGGAGGTGACGTGCGCGAGGACGTGGCGCTGACGTCAGGGGCGGAGAGACAGAAGGCGGTTTGTGGTTTTATCAGACCGCCTTCTGTATGGGAACGGTATTTGTCAGAGGGGCTCCAATACAATCGCGTGGAGACACACGTCTTTTGTACAACGGAGAAACCACTAGGCTATCGGAGACTAACTGTCGGACGTCGGGGCAGCTCCAAAATTGGTGAGAGCCATCGGATGGGGAGGGCCCGATCCGACAATGGACGGAACTGTGAGCTGCGAGTACGATAATGTACGAGGGCCCACTGTATCATATTGATTTATTTATGTGGTGGGGGTTCAAAAACTTTGGGTTTGTGGGTTATATGGGTTTTTAAGTGGGCGTCGGTGGTTATTAATTTAACCAAATGCTAAATCAATCCCAGGTTTGAACGCGGAAGGGCTAATGCCAAGCCCCAAATGAACTTGGCATTTCCCCAAACTAATGTTATAGGGCTATAGTGCCAGGGGATGGGAATATGTATTATTTTTGGGATTTTATATAATTTTTGTATAATAGGGGATAAGGAAATGATCTAGGGAGCTAGATAATAGAGTTAGGAGTTAACATGACCTTGTGAAGTGAAAGTGTAGGGGTAGAGGTTATGTTTATGGACTGAAACTTTAGACATAAGAAGTGAATGGAATGCGGAGAAATGACTTTTACACAAGAAATGTGGCTTCTTTTCATTGAATAAAGTCAAAGCTTGACTTAGTATTTTACAAAAATGAAGTGACAACAAGACTAGTTGGGCAGATCCCAAGGTCCTCAAGGAGTGTTAGTAAGAAATTTATGGGGGAATAGAAGGGGAATTAGACATTCTTCTATAGTTCTGCCACCAAAACAATTGCTTTGCCACTTCTTTCATTGATGAGAGGAGCTCTGATTGACAATACAAAACTGATTAAAACCTTGCTTCTGCAACTTCAAACTACCTACCCAGCCTAATACACCTAACATTTTTCTTCCTTTTGCATGGGTGCATTTAGACTTGTAGACCCTAATTATCTTCTTTTCTTTTGACTACCCTCCTATCTAAATGTACCCTTATCTCTTCCAAGAGCCCAGATTAAGCAGTTGGGCTCCTTCATTTCTCTACCTAGCTACTCATCTGCCAAGCTTAAGCTGTTTGGACAGATATTCATTCTCTAGTCTAGAACAAGCAATTTAAAACATGGCATGGTCTAGATTGAACTTTTGGGCCATCCATCAAGCTAGCAATGACATTTGGACTAGCCACTTTCCTGGTCTTTCTTTGGGGTTCATTTTTATCATTTTTTCTGACCAATTTACTCTTTTTGCCCTTTGATAATTCTTTTAGGGCATACCCTCTTCACATTTTTTAACTTTCCACTAATGCCTTTTTTACAAAATATGGAACCTTTGCAGCATGAAAAGCACAATTACATTATATCTTCTCTCTATCTACTCCAAGATTCACAGTCTGAAATTTACAAGAGAAAAGTTATAGTGAAAAATCCAAGGTGACTCGTTCACCCAATAAACCACATTTTTGCTTCCACCTTTAAACTCCAAGAACCCAAAAAATATTTAGTAGCTCCTCTTGTGCACCTCAAATTTATTGTTACATAGATGCACTTCAAATTAAATCATATATATTTTATTTATGGTGTTTGTACATTCACTAATGGGGCCAACTTGTAAAACTTGTTCGGTCATTCTACCTATAATGTTTGGTTGGGCCATCCTGACAAAATATTTCATATATCCTCATTCGTATGGCGTTAGATGGAATAATGTACACCTTTGGAAAGGTCTCGTAATAAGCTTTCCAACCATATATCCTATCCTCCTATTTGAGCTAGATAATTAGAGAAAAAATGACTTCAAAGATAGGGCATCCAAACTAGGCATCAAAAGTCCAAAAACAATATTTCCAACCATCCTCAATTTCCAATATTTATATTGGACATACGTAGTCTCCCCCTATATGAATGACAAAAATATTTCCATAGGTCAATCTAAATAATAGTTCCTTAAAACTTTAGAGATGTGTTAAGCTAGCACTCAAATATTGTAAGTACTTTGGAATCCTAGATAGGATAGGAAAAAAATCATATAAACTTCCATTACCTTAGTACTAAAACTCATGTTGTATTTCATGCTTAATTCTAAATATGTATGTGTGTTATTTTAACAATGTAATTAATTAGGTATTGATCCAAAATGAAACTAGGGGAAGGATTCCAGTATAGTTGTTATGCATCCTACACAAGAAAGTGACTTAAATACAGCCATGAGTGAGGTAAAGGTGTAACAAAAGAATTATGGACTAGGTGATGCTACAGAGGAGCTAAAGGATGCCATGATTTAGGAACACCCATATTTTTTCTAATCTAGAGAGCACACCAAGTTCAATGCTACTCCAATATAGAGGGGAATGTGATACCTTCGTTTTGACCCCTATGATATAATTGATCATGTAAATAAATAATGTTGTTGTAATTTATTTCCTAGTGTTTTAAGCCCTGTGGGATAAGTTAGAGTAAACCATGATATAAATATTGTAAATATTCCTAGCAAGGAGTCAAAGACCAAGTCCCAACCAGACAATTATTAATAAGTCTTAGACTTAGTGGTATGTATATATCTTGTTTTTTTATATAAAAAATTGACATTATGTAGATGTGTGCTCTCATTTCAAAATGTTCCCCAATAAAAAACCATATCATTAGTTCACACATTAGCTTGCTCTTTCAAGTTCACTAAACTAGATAACAAAACAAAAATCCCACAATAATCTAAAATCCCAAGTTATTATATTGTAAAATTAAAGAACAATATATAATAAAATAAAATATGCTCATGGTAAATACTACTAGTAGTTAAAAAGGGCTATGAAACATCAAGAAGGGAAGATAGGGGTGGAAAAATGAGAGATGATTTTTCATATCAAAATTATCTATTGTTTTTTCTGCATGGTTGTCAAATGATTGGAGAACTTCTAATATTCCTCCATTTGTCTTCAAGTGGACACATGTGACAAAAATAATTTGTGATTTTCCTCCTCGTGGTCATTGAATTAGTGGAGCATTCTTTATATTACTCCTCTTGTCTTCATGTAGGCATATGTGACAAAAATATTATGCAGTTTATTTTAATTCAATTTAGTGGACCACTCCAAATATTATTATATTTGTCTTTAACTACATATGATTCATTTTGACTATTAAGACACGATTCCTTCATTTCTTGGAATTTTCCCAACTTGAATGGTCCTCCATCCTACCTTCTTTTCATATAAAAAGAGAATCCCTCCCCACATCTTAGCACCTAAGTTCCTTATTTATGTTTATGTACGCCTTGTACTCTATGTTATCTTACCTGATTGTCATATAATGACTTGCTACATATAGTGTAACTATGTTAAACTATGAGAGAACCCAACTCATCAAACTTATTGATGGTTTTCCTTAGCTATTAGAACTCCAAGGAATTGCATCACTATTTGACAATAAAAAAATTAGCTCATGTTGTGTCCTATAACCTTTCTGTTTGATCCATTATGTAAATGAAGTAATTGACACAACTATAGAAGAAAAAGGAATAAACAGGTCAATCTAAATAATAGTTCCTTAAAACTTTAGAGATGTGTTAAGCTAGCACTCAAATATTGTAAGTACTTTGGAATCCTAGATAAGATAGGAAAAAAATCATATAAACTTCCATTACCTTAGTACGAAAGCTCATGTTGTATTTCATGCTTAATTCTAAATATGTATGTGTGTTATTTTAACAATGTAATTAATTGGGTATTGATCCAAAATGAAACTAAGGGAAGGATTCCAGTATAGTTGTTATGCATCCTACACAAGAAAGTGACATTTCTCTGAAATAGAGCCATGAGTGAGGTAAAGGTGCAACAAAAGAATTATGGACTAGGTGATGCTACAGAGGAGCTAAAGGATGCCATGATTTAGGCATGCCCATATTGTTTCTAATCTAGAGAGCACACCAAGTTCAATGCTACTCCAATAGAGAGGGGAATGTGATACCTTCGTTTTGAGCCCTATGATATAATTGATCATGTAAATAAATAATGTTGTTGTAATTTATTTCCTAGTGTTTTAAGCCATGTGGGATAAGTTCGAGTAAACCATGATATAAATATTGTAAACATTCCTAGCAAGGAGTCAAAGACCAAGTCCCAACTAGACAATTATTAATAAGTCTTAGACTTAGTGGTATGTATATATCTTGTTTTTTATATAAAAATTTGACATTATGTAGATGTGTACTCTCATTTCAAAATGTTCCCTAATAAAAAAACCATATCATTAGTTCACACATTAGCTTTCTCTTTCAAGTTCACTAAACTAGATAACAAAACAAAAATCCCACAATAATCTAAAATCCCAAGTTATTATATTGTAAAATTAAAGAACAATATATAATAAAATAAAATATGCTCATGGTAAATACTACTAGAAGTTAAAAAGGGCTATGAAACATCAAGAAGGGAAGATAGGGGTGGAAAAATGAGAGATGATTTTTCATATCAAAATTATCTTCTTTTTTTTCTCCATGGTTGTCAAATGATTGGAGAACTCCTAATATTCCTCCATTTGTCTTCAAGTGGACACATGTGACAAAAATAATTTGTGATTTTCCTCCTCGTGGTCATTGAATTAGTGGAGCATTCTTTATATTACTCCTCTTGTCTTCAAGTAGGCATATGTGACAAAAATATTATGCAATTTATTTTAATTTGATTTAGTGGACCACTCCAAATATTATTATATTTGTCTTTAACTACATATGATTCATTTTGACTATTAAGACACGATTCCTTCATTTCTTGGAATTTTCCCAACTTGAATGGTCCTCCATCCTACCTTCTTTTCATATAAAAGGAGAATCCCTCCCCACATCTTAGCACCTAAGTTCCTTATTTATGTTTATGTACGCCTTGTAATCTATGTTATCTTCCCTGATTGTCATATAATGACTTGCTACATATAGTGTAACTATGTTAAACTATGAGAGAACCCAGCTCATCAAACTTATTGATGGTTTTCCTTAGCTATTAGAACTCCAAGGAATTGCATCACTATTTGATAATAAAAAAATTAGCTCATGTTGTGTCATATAACGTCTCTGTTTGATCCATTATGTAAATGAAGTAATTGACACAACTATAGAAGAAAAAGGAATAAACAGTTCAATCTAAATAATAGTTCCTTAAAAATTTAGAGATGTGTTAAGCTAGCACTCAAATATTGTAAGTACTTTGGAATCCTAGATAGGATAGGAAAAAAATCATATAAACTTCCATTACCTTAGTACGAAAGCTCATGTTGTATTTCATGCTTAATTCTAAATATGTATGTGTGTTATTTTAACAATGTAATTAATTGGGTATTGATCCAAAATGAAACTAGGGGAAGGATTCCAGTATAGTTGTTATGCATCCTACACAAGAAAGTGACATTTCTCTGAAATAGAGCCATGAGTGAGGTAAAGGTGCAACAGAAGAATTATGGACTAGGTGATGCTACAGAGGATCTAAAGGATGCCATGATTTAGGCACACCCATATTTTTTCTAATCTAGAGAGCACACCAAGTTCAATGCTACTCCAATAGAGAGGGGAACGTGATACCTTCGTTTTGACCCCTATGATATAATTGATCATGTAAATAAATAATGTTGTTGTAATTTATTTCCTAGTGTTTTAAGCCATGTGGGATAAGTTAGAGTAAACCATGATATAAATATTGTAAATATTCCTAACAAGGAGTCAAAGACCAAGTCCCAACTAGACAATTATTAATAAGTCTTAGACTTAGTGGTATGTATATATCTTGTTTTTTTATATAAAAAATTGACATTATGTAGATGTGTATTCTCATTTCAAAATTTTCCCCAATAAAAAACCATATCATTAGTTCACACATTAGCTTGCTCTTTCAAGCTCACTAAACTAGATAACAAAACAAAAATCCCACAATAATCTAAAATCCCAAGTTATTATATTGTAAAATTAAAGAACAATATACAATAAAATAAAATATGCTCATGGTAAATACTACTAGAAGTTAAAAAGGGCTATGAAACATCAAGAAGGGAAGATAACAGTGGAAAAATGAGAGATGATTTTTCATATCAAAATTATCTATTGTTTTTTCTCCATGGTTGTCAAATGATTGGAGAACTCCTAATATTCATCCATTTGTCTTCAAGTGGACACATGTGACAAAAATAATTTGTGATTTTCCTCCCCGTGGTCATTGAATTAGTGGAGCATTCTTTATATTACTCCCCTTGTCTTCAAGTAGGCATATGTGACAAAAATTTTATGCAATTTATTTTAATTCGATTTAGTGGACCACTCCAAATATTATTATATTTGTCTTTAACTACATATGATTCATTTTGACTATTAAGACATGATTCCTTCATTTCTTGGAATTTTCCCAACTTGAATGGTCCTCCATCCTACCTTCTTTTCATATAAAAAGAGAATCCCTCCCCACATCTTAGCACCTAAGTCCCTCATTTATGTTTATGTACCCCTTGTACTATAGGCATGTTTTCTTTTTATTATCATTATACTGAAATTATGCATGTGTACTCTATGTTATCTTCCCTGATTGTCATATAATGACTTGCTACCTATAGTGTAACTATGTTAAACTATGAGAGAACCCAACTCATCAAACTTATTGATGGTTTTCCTTGGCTATTAGAACTCCAAGGAATTGCATCACTATTTGATAATAAAAAAATTAGCTCATGTTGTGTCATATAACCTTTCTGTTTGATCCATTATGTAAATGACGTAATTGACACAACTATAGAAGAAAAAGGAATAAAAAACTATGATATTCAAAGAGGCTAAGAAGAAGGTGAGCAAGTAGTGAATTGAGTATTGGTGCAAGTATCAAGGGATTGGTAATGGAGGTATAATTATAGTGGAACTCTACAATATCGTAGCAAGTTGAGGCTAAGGTGGAAATTTGGTGGTATAATTTGCCCTTGTTATTTCATGGCTTGGCTTGGGGATGAAGTCTTTAGAATATGCTTCCTATATGGTTGGTTTTCATGTCCACTACGCATTATACGAATAAGTACTTTTTTATTCTTCAATATAATGTATATATGGTCTTGTAAATTTGTTTATGGATTGCTAGAATGTTATCAAGAGAAAAATTTTAATGAGTGTCACATAAAATTTATTTGGCTCAACGTTTTGAACCTCAAGCTAGGTTCATCTACAAGACCAAAAGAAATCAAGGATGAATAAGTTGATTAGGGTAATAAATATGAATTTCGATATTGCATATAAATGAAAGACAAAAAAATCCTAGGTTGATTAGGAAGCCTAAAAGAATGAAAACAAAAATTTAGAAACAAATAGGTTAAAAGTAAACTAAAAATTAAAAGCACTATAATATAAAACCCTGAGATATATATTATTAATGTTAATGTAAAAAGTAATATAAAATATATAAATAAACCTTGAGGAATCATTAATAATAATGTTAAAAGTAATATAAAATATATAAATAAAGAATATAAGATTCAAGAATAATAAACAAAAATTAGGTCAATACTAGAGAACATACAATATAAAAATACAAAATATATTAGAATTATTATTATTATTATTATTATCTAATTTTAAGGTCACAGCTAAGCCCCCCGGATGCGGGTGGCACAAATGAATTAAATGAGCGTCATGACAGATTGTGAAACCAGGTACTGCCAGCTGCAGGGCAGCGTGGCTCCCCAGGTTCTCACCTCGCGCAAGAGGGATGGCGTTATTAAGGATGGATATATTTTTGCATTAATGGAGTGCGTTGTTCAAAGCAACACTGTGGTTGTTATAATCATGGCGATCCTGTATGTTCTCTTCACACCTCACGCTCAGTCTGATTGTTCCGGGCCCTGGTTTGATGTGGTATGTGGTGACAGGCAGAACCTCGCAAACAGAGGCAAGCTCCAGGCCGGCTCTCTGTTTTCCTGGAAGAGGTTCAATTACGCTAAGGTTCCCCACGGCAGGATTAGCACGGCTTTAAGGGGTAAGCTCTCTAAAGCTCTTGAATTTAGAATTGGACGTGTTGCATCTCCATCCTGGGCATTCTTTGTGCGTTTGATTCGGTCTCTGTGTCAATCTTTTTATCCCCCTGTTGTTGTCTCTGGTCTCTCTGGTCTCTCTATGCCTTCCCCTTCGCTCTTCATAATGGTTCGCCAGGGTGGGAGGAATCGTTCCGGGGGGCGACGTGGAAGCGGCAAACATCCAACCGCTAGTCATTCTGTGGAACCTGAACAGTCGCCTATCAATCTTCCCTCCTCTCATGTGGATGCGCCTCCTCCGAGCCCTGTGCGCAAGCCAATTCCAAATAGTGCTTTCCAAACCACGCATTTCAAATTTCAAAGCAATCTGAATAGGCCTCTGATTACTGCTCACATCACTATAATCCTTTCGGAAGAAGAAAATCAAATCTCCCCTCTGTCATGCATGGCTCCTGATCCTTCTCAAAGCAGTGAGCATTTAATGGATGAGGGAAGCCCGGAGAATCGGAAGAGTGATAAGTTTGGTCAGGATGAAACTCCCAAAAGCATTCCGCCTCTTGAAGACATAAGTCCAGTGGCCGGGGAAGGGACTTTTGGAGCTACAAGTCATTCCTTGGTGAACCCAGTAAGCGAGACGGGTGGCAATGAAAGTTTGAGGATTGGCAGCGCGTGTCTGGTAGTGGAGAAGACTCCTGGTGAGGATGTGGAAGTTTAATGCCACCTGGGCTTGTTTTTCTCCCTTTTTGGTTTTGATATCGCTCAGATGACCACTTCCAGGCAACTCTGCTCTCAGTCAAGGTTCAACATCTTCAGCCTGTTGTTTTGGCTTCCCTTCAGGGAAGTGGTTGTTTATTTACCGGCTGGTTTGCCAAGTATTTAGGCTTTTCTGCTGTCAATGTCTCTATCTTCGTTCTACGAGTCTATCTCTGGGTTCTATATCTGTTTTCTAGCTCTTTGTAACTGGTCTCCCCAGGTTCTTTTTGTAAGGGGGCAGTTCTGTTGTGTTGAGTGCTCTCGAGTTCTATTCTCTGAGGCCTCAACTCCATGTCAAAATATTCCTCTTTTCAGTTAATATATTTTAGTCTTTGTAGAGAAAAAAAAAAAAAGTCACAGCTAAGCCAGACACCAAATTGGTGTATGAGATCCCGCTGTTCATGGGACAAGGGGCCCGCCTCTGCGCAATGATTTGACTGCACAGTCTAGGAAGGCATACATACTCTACCCCGCTCTAGTTTTGAACCTATGACATCTTAGGAGGAAACGCGTGCTCTTAACTATCAGGCCCACTCAACAATCAAAACTAAAGATAATGTGATGGAAAAAATAATATAAATTATTTTATTAATATGTTAATTATAATTATATTAATAATGACCAAACTATTAATAGTAAGATTAATATAGTACTTATTATTATCATAACAATTATTACTAAAATAAGGTACCATTATTAATAACAATAATATTAGTCATAGTTATAGTAATAGTAATAGTAATAGTAATAGTAATAGTAAGAGTAATATTATTTGAGCTAGTAGCAAATATAAATAAAAAATGCTTACAAAAACCAATATACAAAGTATAATAACAATATTATATTATTAATCCCCTGTATAGGATGAGCATCGAGACAAGTAATGGGATCTACCAACCACATGTACAATCCACCTCTTCGTTAGTCTTCAGGCATAAGACATATGGTAAGGTTACATGGCACCAATGATATCGAACTATTAGTGTAGGGACATCAATCACTTCAACCTCCATCCACTCCTTACCATGATGTAGTCTACAATGAGAATTCAATGTGGTTTCATCGTGCATATTGTTTGACATTAAGTTTGGCAGATTTCACCAACTCCTAAAATGAGAAATTTTTTGATGGTGGTACTATCCCCCCCACTAGCAAAGAATCCATTAGGTATGGATTACAATTTTGTGTTGGTTAAAACTCTATATGTTATATTATTTCTCTATTTTCTCTTTTCCCAATCGCCTTGTGTACATCTTGTTCCCACCCTTCTCTTTGCATGGTGCAACCAACCCTTCTATAACTTTCTTTCTTCCTTATCCTCTCCACTCCAAGTCTTCCTCCTCCCATTTCAGTTGTGCCGAGAGCTTCTAGCTCATATGCATTCTCTCTATCTCTCTCTAGTAACCCCCTTTGCTCCCTTCCCCCTCCTTTTACCACTTCACCTCTTTCTCCCTTATTGATCACCCGCTCCCTCTTTGTCAAGTAGTGTTGTCCGTCCCTCACCCTTTCTTGTTGAGTCATTAACCATGCCTTAAAGAGTCCTTTCTAACTCCCCTTAGGTCCCAACAACTAGATTATTTATCCTCATATGTGAGTTCAATCTGGCATGGAATCCTATGCCTATAAGTATTAGGATCTTACTCCCCACTCAATGTAGGAGGAGTTGGATACATCCAAACATGAAGAGTGAGTGGAATGTAGATTATTATCTAAAATTCAAGTGGAAGAAGAGTTGGGGAAGTGAATTCATAATACAAGCAACACCTATACCATGAAGACCCAATACATGCAAATAGTGTATATCTATTAGCAACTAAAAACTATAATGGGAAAGGTGTTGGTGCGGCGAAATGAAGCCCATGAGGATATTCTTCTCTACATGATGCTCTATAGAAACAAGTAAACAAAATTGACAACAAAATTTCAGTATTTTCCAAAAACTTGGCAAACCTGGAATTTCATAACAATGAAGATGAGAAAGTTGTTGCCCCTATCCAAGTGGACTCCCCCAACAAAAAATTACACTTCTGGTTTTTTTATTTTTGTTTCTAGATAATGAATGCAGTATTATTAGTCTTACAAAGAATTGTTATAATATTTTAATTTCCAGTGATATACTTAGCTTAAAACCTATTTATTTAGTTAAGTATTGATTAGCTTTTGGACCTATTTTCATGACTTCATATTAGGAAGGAAAAACAAAACATAAAAGGAAAACAAGGAAGAAAAGAAGACCTACCAAAACGTAGGTTAATCATATAAAATGTTTAAGAATGATAAATGAGCAAGAAAAACAAGCGAAGCAAGAGATAAATAAAAGAGGGAAGAGGAAATCAACGAGAACAAGGAGGAACAAGGACAGGAAAAAAATGAACCAAAAACCAAAAGGAATAAAAGAGGGAAACGAGAAAGAGGATAAGAAAGGAGAACATCAAAGAAGGAAACAAGGGAAAACAAAGGAGGGAAAGACAAGAGAGGGGGAGAGAACACTGAATCAAACACCTAGAAGATGGGGAAAGTGGGGAAGAGAAAGGTAATGATAAAGAGACAAACCTTATGAGGAAGGAAAAGGGGGGAAATAAAATAATTTAGTAAGAATAGAAGTCATAATTGAGGACGTGTGCCAAACTATTAGTTTTTAGAAGAACAAGAAGCCAGATTATGTTAATATCCCAATCATTATCTCTATTGATATGAAGGGGGTGATTAATGATTTCAATGCTTTCCTAAACTTACGCTTAAAATAATTTTCTTCCTTGGCAAGACCCTTAGTATGCTCAAAGCATTACAAAATTTGGTATTAGTACTACATGTTTTTATATATAATTAATCATGTAAAAAAATAATGTTATTATGGTTTATTTTCTTAATGTTTAAATCCATATGGAATAAATTGGAACAAACGAATAAATAGATATTGTAAATATTCCTAATATAGAACCAAGACAAAGACCCAAATAAAAAATTATTAATTTTTTAAAATTAAAATATATATATATATAAATTATTTTTCTGTATAACAAAATTACATTATATAAATACATATTTACATTTAAAAAATTTCCCAACAAAATTTTTTTTATCGTTGATCCTAAAAATAACCAACTTTTTAGATCCGTTAAACTAGATTGTAAACATAAATCCCACAATAATGCAACATGTCAAGTTATTATATTGTAAAATAAAAAATATGTGTATATATAAACATAATAAACTAAAATGTGCACATGATAGAGGCTACTAAGAGCACAAGAGAGTAATAAACCATCAAGCGGTGAAGATAAGAGGGTGGAAAAATGAGACGTAATTTCTTATGTCTACTAAGAGCACAAGAGAGTAATAAACCATCAAGCGGTGAAGATAAGAGGGTGGAAAAATGAGACGTAATTTCTTATGTCGAAGATATCTATTATTTTTTCTCCATTGGAGCACTGCTAATATTGCGCCACTTATTTTTCTCCATGGAGCACTCCTAATATTCCTCTTAAAAGTGGGGTAGAAAAGCTTATTTAATGTTTATAACGCGAAGTTACTTTATGTTTATAAATCGAAGTTACCTAATGTGTGTATATACATAATTCTTATAAGCAGGATATAATGTGTGAGTTATTTTTTATGTGATTTTTTGGAAAAAAAAAAAAAAAAAAAAAACTGTGGATTTTTTCTGGTTTAATTTCTCTAAAATTTGGTAGGAATTTATTGAAATCACAAGTTTGATGAGTAACCCCTGCACAATCGAAGTGCCTTAGGAGTTTTTCAGTTTGATGAATCCATATATACAGTTAAAAAACCATTTTAAATAACACAAATCAAGAGTTCACCTCAAATTTTTCCACCAAATTCTGGCACCGTAAAGTCCAAAAAGCCACACTAAAGACAACTCCTATAATGTGTATGTACAATTTTTCTTTAATTTTTAATGATAAAATTTAAGTTCATGGTTAATGTCGATATTTATTTTTACTTAGTTTTATTTTCAATAATTTTAATATTTTTTAATATTTATTTTTTATGTAATATATATTCTGAGGAAACCTTCCAGGTATTTCTCTTCATTTTGAGGATAGTATCTAGGGTAAACTAGTAGGTTCTATTTTTTGCAACCTAATCCAATGAGGACATCAAGTGAGGCCCAATAATATAAACAGATGCAACCAACCTAGGGACTTGAACTCATGATCTCCTACTTGCAATTCACAACACTCAACCACTAAAGTTAACCCACTTGAATGAGAAAAAAATTCGACACTGAAATCTATTTGGGAATATAATTCATACCACTCCTCGAAAGATAGAGTGAGAATGTTGGTTCCTTGTTAGCACCACACAATATACTCATTTGAGAGCTCAACTTGTCACTTCTAAGAATATAACCCAAGTAGGGAGGATAATAACCAATCCTCCCAACCACCCAAGCTACACCTAATTACTTTAATAGTCAAAATATAAAGGAATAAAATTCCAAAAGAGAGATCCTCTCATTATATATTACTTATAGATTAAAATATCAAATTCAGAGAAATTTTGTTAATTTTGTAATTGAGACAAAATTAGGGACCTAAATATGTGCATAATTACATTCGTAGTTACGTCAATTCATCTTTAATCATTAATAAGACATCTAATAGTGTTAATTCAGTCATAAATATGGTTATAATATTTGTTGGAATATGTAGTTCCTACTTGTCACAGTTGTGACTTTCTATCTAGAGGGGTCTGTTCCTATTCTTTAGGTTTGTTATATCTAGAAGTTCCTAGATTGGTGTGTGGTTGAGATATTCTCTGAACCACGTGATTGTGTGTCAAAGATAGTCTACCTATCTGAGACAACACTAAATGTATTTATATGTAATCTTATTTGATGTGAATAGATGATATTGTGTGCACTATTAAAAGTTAAGTTGGTATTAGAGCCTGTGAGGGCTTGTGCCCTGGCCCCTCTAGGGCCGAGGGAAATAGAGAGTTTGTTCAGTATTTGTTTGACGAATTATTTTTTGTTTTGGTTTGTCAATCATCTAATTTAGTTGTACATGTGAAGGGATTTTTGTGGGCATGTTGAATTTAACAAAAATTAAGTAGCCACGAGTTAATACCTTGCAAAGTAAGTGTATCTAAGTCTTGGAGCATACACGCAGTGCATGGCAATGTCGAAGGACTGGAGAAATGAATTAAAGACAGTGGTTCTGGGCGTGGTGATATTTCGAACCACTGCCACTCGCGCATTCCATACGGGTGCTAGCTATGCCACCAGTTTCATCGTCAATAAACACCAGGGGATCATTCTCACAAATCGCTATGATGTCAAGCCTGGGCCTGTTGTTACAGAGGCCATGTTCCTCAATCGTGAGGAATTTCCAGTTCACCCTCTTTACCATGATCCTCTGCATGATTTTGGTTTTTTTTAAATCCAACTCGATGACAGTGGTGGGGACGTTGGCTGGATTGGATCTAAGAGACTGAGTCATATGCCAAGGATTGGCTTGCCTGGAAGCAAATGATTCCATTAGTTGACATGATATGTTGTTGTAGTGGTGCCGATTATGCTGGTTGTTAAGAGTCGTGTGTGGTGCAGTGAGCGTGGATTTATGCAGTGGAAGCATGGATGCTCTCTCAAAGTTTGTTTTCGTGCGAGGATGCCGGTAATAGATTTATTATCCTCAGATCATAGATCTGAGTCTGTCTAGTGGATCAATTTGCAGATTTGCAGATTCGAGTTTGGTGGATCGATTTGCAAAGCCAAACACCTTTTGCTAGATCCTCCTGTGCCAATAAAGTTTATCAAGATCCTGGCAGTCGGCAGCAGCATCGGAGGCCAAGAACAGAGATTGTTGGAGTTGAAGAGGCTATGTGGCTTTGGCATGAGCTGTCAGTTTAACCATCCTCCAAACTAGAAGCAGGCTACAACAGCTGCAAGAAATAAAGGCGAGTATCCTGAAAGATTAGGTCAACCTCACAAAATTGGAGTTTGGGATGGTAAATACGTTGAGCCTGATCAACTCAATGTAGAAATGTCAATTTATTAAAATGATTATGATTGCATGCTTAGAAACTCCAAAGAAAAGTAAAATGTGGTATTTATAAATGTTTTGGAATTAGAAGCATTGAGCCTAGCTAACTCAATGGAGTGGTTTTGTTAGAATTAGCTACTCTAACAAATCGCGTAGGTGAATCCAAGACAACAATTAAACCAAAAAAAGAAAGAGGATGCAAAGATACTACGTGGTGGATAATAAGGTTGAAGTGCAGCAAATATTGTTTTTTGTGCAACAACGACACTGGAAATTAAATGATGATGGACAACTAAGTGAAATTTTGTGTGAGTTAGTGTGTGTTTGTGGAATAGACTCACTAGCATGATGTGTTATGAGTCACGCATTGTAATTATATCAAATCTACATGTCACAGATATCTTTGTAATGGTCAGTTAAGTATATTGTAGCTGTTGGGTACCCATGCATTCCGGTGGATGGTTGTTCCTTTATATGGACGTCGACAATTTGATGATGTCTGCATGAAAAGCTATAACGTGTAATTTCCAAATTGGACCAGAAGTAGATTTTGCAGAATATCGAGACAAGTACTCATTAAGGGGATGTGTTGGAATATGTAATTCCTACTTGTCTCAGTTGTGACTTTCTATCTAGAGGGGTATGTTCCTATTCTTTAGTGTTGTTATATCTAGAAGTTCCTAGATTGGTGTGTGGTTGAGATATTCTCTCAACCAGGCAATTGTGTGTCCAAAATAGTCTACCTATCTTGAGATAACACTAAATGTATTTATATGAAATCTTATTTTATGTGAATAGATGATATTGTGTGCACTATCAAAAGTTAAGCATATTGTCTCATTTATGAATGTCACTCCATATGTTTCTTTGGTCATAGTGATTATCACAAAATTGTTTGCAATTACAAACAATGATCATTAATAGAGACCATTATGATGACCTCCCAAATGAGAGATTTTATTGAAATATTCTTTTTGGGTGGTATCTCGTCTAAAATCTTGTCATAAACTTTGATAAAGATGTGAAATTATTTTCTCTTCGTTATTATTATTCTTTTCGGAATTAAAATATAAAATTTACTCAAAATGACTAAATAGTATTATAATGATGATGATTTATGTCTACTAACATCGAAATGATTTATCAAACTTTTAAAAAGTAATAAATTATTTGGAATTGTTTTAAAAAGTAATAAATTATTTGGAACTTTTAGTATCATGTTTTCATCAGGTGCTCAGTATTTAGCTCAAAAATCAAAGTTCTCATATTGGATCGAAAATTGTACAATTGCATCTGTCTCGTCAAGAGGATCGCAACGCAATTCGATTCAGTGAAAACAGATTCTGGATGAAGGAGAAAATGCATGTTGTTCGTTTTCCTAAACAACTAAAAACATTGCAAAATAGGACAGAATGATGACATGGCAGTCCAATCAGCAAGGGAAATCTTCTTCAATTTTTTCCCAATGGAGCTATGACAAGTGTCACCTCCAAATTTGCCAATTTGATTATGTGAAGGTGAAATTGCCTAAGTAGTCCCAAGGTGAAATTTGAAATTATTTGTATTTAAATATTATTATATATTATATATATAGCTATTATTTATAATATTATCTATATATATATAATTTAATTAAATCCTAAATCCACATATATTTAACAATCCAAAGTCCAAATGTTTTAATACATGGAGGCGCGTTTTAATGTTTTAATACATGGTCAAAAGTCCGCATTAATCCAAAGTCCAAACATATTTTGTATGTTTTAATACATGGAGGCGCGTTTTAATGTTTTAATACATGGTCAAAAGTCCAAACATATTTTGTACTAAATCTGCATACATTACAAGGGCGTGTTTTAATGTTTTAATACATGGAGGCACGTTTTAATGTTTTAATACATGGTCAAAAGTCCGCATTAATCCAAAGTCCAAACATATTTCATAGTACAAAATATATATGGGATGCATAGGGGGTGAGTTTGAACTCATGACCTCCCCCTCCCAATTCCATGCATTACCATTAAACCACAATAAGGTTTTGTTTAATGTTTCCCACAATGGCAGGGGCGGAGGGAGCTAGCCCGCGAACCCCATGCAACCAAGCGCCCAAAACCAGGAGCTTGGGGCCAGTTCTATGCGCGCTTAGCGCCCATAATCACGCTTAACGACTAATTAAATCTCCGTTAATAACAGATTAAGTTGGTGCAGATTTTGGAGGGAACGCCAAGTTCGGCGGAACCACCAGTTTTGGCGGTGCCAACTGGAGTCTCCTCTAGATTTAGCGGGGTTCCCTAAGGAAAAATTGAATGAAGCATATCTTGCTCAATTTTTGACCAATTTTAGAAAACGAATAGTCAATTTTGGATGACTTCGACCTTCTGAAAACATTTGTACGGGTTTTAAAGGCAATAGAAGAGTTTTACAAGTGATTTTTCCACAGAGAAGTTCAGAGAAGCGTAGAGCCACCAAGGAAGGGGGTCATACCCAGAGCAGCCAGAGTCAATTTTCATAGATCTAATAGTCATTTTTAGCTAAATTGGATATTTTGAACACATTGGTGCAAGTATCAGGGACCATAGAGCTTTGTAAACATCATTTTTTTCACATTGAGCTAATGCAGAGGCCCAAGCCTGGAAGCTGGACTAAGGAGATATAGCCTAGGAAGGGTGAACTCCTTCATCAAAACACTGTGTTAATGTGTTTCTTTGATAGTGCGCTGTATTGTACATGTTTGATGTTCAATATTTCTTTTTGAAGCTATTTTTCTCATAAATGTATTTTAAAGCTCAAGGAAATTTAACTGATTGTATCCACAAGCAACTAAAAAAACCTCAACACAAGGAGAAATAAGGAAACACATATTTATAAATCTGTAATTATTATAAAAAAATATTTTTAAAAAATCACAAAATCACCATTTTTTGGTGATTATATTTTATACTATACATAAACACTTTTAATGTAAAAGGTAAAACAAATAATATCATATATTTACGTCCAAATGCGTTGTATTTTGAGCATTTTGTTATGATATAGCCTTATAAAGGAATAAATAAACTCTAATGACCTTTTCAAGGTTTGATAATTCCACGAAAAAGTTGATAATTCCATTTTCTATTACCAAGATGATGAAGGTATTAATAAATTCTAATAGCTTTTATGAAGGTATTAATAAACTCCATAGCCTTTTCGTTTTCAAAAAGCTCCAATATTTGGGTGCGTACTTTAAATAAATAAAATGTTAAGAATGTACTTTATAAAGATAAATGCTTTTCAATTTCTTTAATCCACACGTGTGCTTGTAGTTATGGTATAAAGTGTACTTTATATATTAATTCTTTTCAATTGAGCCTTCTTTCATTTCACACGTGTATTGGGATATATATAGTATAACCACAACAATTTCTTATTAAAGGTTCAAATCATTGATTTTTTTGGGGGGAGATGTGGAGTTAATTATCAAGGTTGTACTTTTAATTTTTGTTCAGTTAAGTATTATTAAATTCTAAATTATTGTTATATAATTTTATTTTATTTCTAAATCAAATATTTAAAAGAAGTTATTGTTATTTTGTGTAGGTTGGTTTTTTTGGTTGTATGTAATTGTTTTTATTTTTGTGTATTTTTAAATAGTTGATTATCGTATATGTTTATCAATGCAGAGGTATGTTTGGTTTTGGGCAATTTTTATTAATCAAAAATAAATTTATGTTGAATTTATCATAAATATTGTTACTCTCATGTGTTTTAAGTTGTTGATATACATAGTTGGTAGTTGCTATTCATGTAGTTGCATTTCATCAAAGCGATGATTGTTCTTGAGTTCTTGACACTCCCAAGATCGTGTGTTGATACACTTATTGCATGGAGCTACTAACACATCCTAAATTGGTAGGTGTTTAGTTGTGTTGTTACAGGATAAACTTTGCTAGGCACGCTGCCAGAATGAGTTACGAATTTGGTTTGTTTGCATGCTGAGAGGAGGTGAATCAATTAAATTTTAGAAGATGAAGAGCTCGATGGTCTGGGAAGCAATTTGTTTCAGTGGAATATGAAGAGGCCAGCTATGTGAGGATAAATGGCAAGAACAAAGAAATAAAAGGGACCGTTTTTCTACATTCAGGCTTTTGCTTCTGCCTCTCGGCTCTTGGACGTTTGGCATTGGTCGGCTACTGCACGATTTTTAGAGAGCATGATTGGTTGTTGTGTGAGTCAGAAAGGTGTCTAGTTGTTGTACGTGGTGTTGATGTGTAACAATGTTGGAAATCCAAGCACTCTGAGGGAGTTGTTCTGTAATATGGGTTTTGTCTGTAACAACACATTTTGAATTAATAAAAAGATACTTGAATTCCTTCTTGTGTTTGTGCTTTGTGATTTAATCATGAATTAATTAATTTAGTAGCCAATATCCAATGGCCTAGGTTGTGTGCTCTATAATAGCAATCTAGATTTTGTAGGTGTTGTGAGAGCTATAGAGCCTAGACTATGTCAAGTGGTATCAGAGCGAGTTTCGTTCTAGGATTTGCACCTTGATTTTCTCTGTGTAACAGCGTACCTGTAAATCTTGTTTGGTGGTTGCACAACATGACTGGTAAAGGTACAAATTGCGTCACAGGACCGAGAATAAGAGGAACAAGACGAGGAGGTGCAGGAAATCGAGAGCTAGAAGAATTAAGACAAAGAATAGAAGAGTTGGAGCATAGAAGAAATGGAGATATAGAGGTAGATTTTGAACCTCAAAGAAGAAATAGAAGAAGAACAAGAGGTTGAGGAGAGAGACCCAGTAGCAAGGTTGATTTCATACTTGAGCAATAGAGGTAGTGCAAGAGTTGAAGTTTCATGTTATGATGGAAATTTGAGAGCTGATGTGCTCATCAATTGGATTGGAGAACTCAAAAGATACTTCGAGTATGAAAATGTTCAGGATCCAAATCGGGTGAAATTTTCCATGACGAAGTTGAAAGGTCATGCTACACTGTGGTGGGATATGTTGTAGAAAGATAGAGTAAATAATCAACTAGAAAATATCAAGACTTGGAAGAAGATGGTCACAAAGATCAAGGAGAAATTTATGCATGTTGATTACCAGTAGAATTTGTACAGACAAGTCCAGAACCTAAGACAAAAGGAGACCTTTGTTCATGAGTACACCGAGGAGTTTTCTAGATTGTCACTTTGATCGGGTATAAAGGAATCACAATTTGAAAGAGTCACAAGGTATGTGAATGTACTAAAATACTTGATTCAAAATGAAATGAGTATGCATTATTTTTAGACTGTGGATGAATCATGTTACATTATCGTGAAGGTGGAGGAAGAGTTGAATATGAAAACACAATAGAAAGTTAGAGGAAGAGGTTTTAGAGCCAGAGGTAAGGCAAGGACTACTAGAGGCGGGGAAAAGGAGGAAGAATCCACCAATGGTAAAGGTGTTAGAGGTCGAAATAGTGTTGGAAGATGCAAAGTAAGTCTCAGAAGAGGAAAGGGAAAGTATGTAATTACTTGCTATCATTGTGGAGTTGAAGGACATAATAAATCTGAGTTCCTAGAAGGACAGAATTCAGGGAGAAAAGGTTAAGCCAAAACACAAGTTATACAAGTTGATGAAGCTTCTTTTGTTGGAGAAAATGTGACTATGCTTCAACAAGAATAGGGAAAAATTTTGATGTTTCACATAGTATTGCTCAAACCTCAGAACAAAATAGTGAAAGAACTAGAGCAAAGAAGGAAAGTTTTCAAAATTAAATGTAAGGTCCAAGGAAAGTGTTGTAACTTGGTCATAGAAGGTGGAAGCACATATAATTTAGTGTCCATTGATAGTTTATCCCATCCAAACCCTTACAAAGTCTCATGGTTACAAAAGGGACAACAGGTGGTTGTGACTTAGCAATGCTTGTTGAATTTTCAAATTGGAAGCCTTCGGGAGTAAGAATTATGTGATGTGGTTGACATGGATGCATGCTATATACTGTTGGGAAGGTCGTGGTTGTTTGACACGCAAGTTCACCATGATGGTCGAGAAAATACATATGAGTTTAGGAAGGATGGCCAGTGATACAAGCTCACCCCAATGTTGGAAAATACAATTGTAAGAACAAGAAGTTGTGGAAGTATGAGCACATGTAACAGCAAGATCATGTTGTGTTTAGCCAAGGAGTTTGTACATGAGGAACGAAAGGTGAAATTTTGTTTAGCAGTGATTCCAAACGTTGTTCCAAAGGAAGTTGTGCCAGAGGAAGTGAAATTAGAAGTCAGGCTGACAAAAGTCAAATCCTTGTTAGATAAATTTAAGGAGATTGTTGTTGATGAACTCCCATGAGAAGTACTTCTCATCAGATTGTCTTGATTCCAGGATCGAGCTTACCAAACAAGGCACCTTATAGGATGACCCTAGTAGAGAATGAGGAAGTAAATAACAGGTACAGGAGTTTCTTGACGGAGGACCGCCAAGAGAAAGTTCGAGTCCATGTGTTGTACCAACAGTATTGACTCCAAAGAAGAAAAGGTGAATGGATAATGTACATTGATTCTTGAGCCATCAATAAGATAACCATCAAGTACTAATTTCCCTTTCCAAGGATGGAGGTTATTATGGATTGTTTGAGTGAGGCTGCATATTTCACCAAGATCAACATAAAGAGCAGTTATCATCAAAGTTGTATCAGGAAAGGTGATGAGTGGAAGATTGATTTCAAGATGAAGGATGAATTGTTTGAATGGTTGGTCATTCCATTTGCACTGAGTAATGACCCTATCACATTCATGAGGCTCATGAATGATGTCTTAAAACCATTCTTGGGCAATTTTTTTGTAGTGCACTTGGATGACATTTTAATTTTCATAAAAACCAAGGAGGAGCACTTGGAGCATGTAAGGCAAGTTTTGTAGTAGTTGAAGGAAGAGAATGTATTGATACACTTGAAGAAATGTACATTCATGCAAGATGAGTTAGTGTACTTGGGATTTTTTATTTCCAAGGAAGGTTTGAAGATGGATTCTGAAAAGGTGAGGGCTATTTTGGATTGCCCAAAACCTCAATCTACTTTCAACGTGAGGAGCTTTCATGGATTGGAAAGCTTCTACCAGAAATTCATTAGGAATTTCAGCCAGATGTGTGCACCCCTTACTGAGTGCATGAAGAAGAGGAATTTTAAATGGACAGTAGTAGCATGGATAGCATTTGTAGATCTAAAAAGGAAGGTGATAGAGAAACATGTTTTGGCGCTTCCAAACTTTGATAAAGTATTCCAAGTTGATTGTGATGCAAGTGGAACAACGATTGGAGCATTTTTTAGTCAAGAAGGCAGACCAATAACATTCTTTAGTGAGATTCGTTGAATGACGCCAAGAATAAGTATTATGTATATGACCAGGAATTTTATTCTATTATGCAGGAACTAAAGAAGTGCATACACAATTTGTTTCCCAAGAATGTGTCTTGTTTATTGATCACAAGGCATTACAATATATCGACAGTCATGGTAAGTTGAATCAAAGGAATTCTAAATGGGTTGAATTCCTGCAAAGTTATACTTTTGTTTTGAAGCATAGGTCTAGACAGTCAAATAAAGTTGCATATGCCTTGAGTAGAAAAGTGTTTTTACTCAACACTTTGTCAATAGAAGTGGTAGGTTTGGAAAGCATGAAGGAATTGTATGCAAAAGATGTCAATTTTGGAGAAGCTTGGATAGCTTGTAAATCACCTTGGAGTGTGGACAAAACCATGTTCATGGACTACCATATCTAATGGGTTTTTATTTAAAAATCAACAATTGTGCATTCCTCAGGGTTCAATGAGGTTGAATCTTATTAAGGAGCTACATGGTGGAGGCCTAGGTGGACATTTTGGCATGGATAAGACTACAACGTTGGTAAAGGAGAGGTATTTTTGGCCTAGCATCAACAAGGATGTTAGAAAGTTTGTTGAGTGTTGTAGAGTTTTCCAACTAGCCAAGGGTAGAAGTCAAAATATAGGGTTGTATACTCCATTATCGATACCAGAAAGACCTTGGGAAGATGTGAGCATGGACTTTGTCTTAGGACTGCCAAGGACACAAAGGAAGCATGATTCAATGATGGTTGTTGTAGATAGGTTTTCGAAGATGGCACATTTCATAGCATGCAAGAGGACAAGTGATGCTACTAAAGTGGTTGTTTTATTCTTCAAAGAAGTAGTGAGACTTCATGGGTTTCCAAGAACCATTACTTCAGACAGAGATACAAGATTTCTAGGTCACTTTTGGAGGATGCCATGGAAGAATATGGAATCTAAATTATTATACAATTCAGCTTATCATACTTTGATAGATGGATAGGAAAAAGTATTGAACAAGAGTCTTGGGAATTTGTTGAGAAGTTTGAGTAGTGAAAATACCAACCAATGGGATATGGTCTTTGCAGAGGTAGATTCTTCATACGCTAACTCGGTGAATAGATCCATTGGTAAAATTCCATTTCGTATTGTTTATGGGTGGTGATAGAAGGTTATTTTGGACTTGATACAATTGTCAGATTTGGGGGAAAGTAAGAGTGTTGATGCAAGTGATTTTGCAGACAACATGTTGTTGATACACGAACAAGTGACGAAAATATTGCAACAAAGTAATGGTAGGTACAAGGAGAAAGTGGATTTGAAAAGAAGAACAAAGGTTTACATTGAAGGAGAAATGGTAATGGCACATCTACAGAAATATAGATTTCCCAAGGGTACTTACAACAAGTTAAATATAAGAAAATATGCCCATGCAAAATTTTTCAAAAAAAATATGAAAACGCCTACAAGCTGGAGCTGTAGAGAGACTTGGATATCTCTCGGATATTAAATGTGGTTGATATATATTAGTTTCTTGAAGGAGAAGGCATTGAAGAGATAGGTATTCCCACTGAGTATAAGAAACAATTACCAATCAAACCTATCGAAGAAGTGGAAGAAATTCTGCCACTAAGGTTGGAAAGAAGACTCGTGACAGGGAGTATCTGGAGTAATTAGTAAAATGGAGAAATAAGGAATTTGAAGATGTATTGTAGGTGACTGAGCAAGAGCTAGCACACCCACGAGGGACTTCAATCTCTGGAGGAAACACCACATGAGCTGGTAGCTCATATTTTATTACCAAGGGTGTTTGATGCAAGAGCATCCTTGGCCTCAGGCAATCCTCATCAACCAAAAACAATTTTTTGTTGAGTTTGTAATAATTCTTGTCACTCCCATGTGTTTTAAGTTGTTGATACATCTATTATGTTAGTTGTTGATACATCTAGCTAGTAGTTTCTACTACTCCTGCAACTACATTTTATCAAAGAGACGATTTCTCTTGAGTTTCTAACACTCCCAGGATCGATGATATCCTATTACGTCGAGTTGCTGACACGTCCAAAATTGGTAGGTGTTTAGTTGCACTTCTATAGGACAAACCCTGCTAGATGTGCTACCAGAATGAGACATAAGTTATGAATTTAGTTTGTCTGCATGCTAAGAGGAGGTGAATCTATTCAATTTTGGAAGATGAAGAGGACAGTGACTTGGGAAGCAATTTATTTCAGTGGAATAAGAAGAGGTCATCAGCGTGAGGATAAATGGTGGGAACAAGGAAGGAAAAGGGACTTTTTCCACATTCAAGATTTTTCTTCTACCTTTCGACTCTTAGAATTTTGGTTGTTGGACTACTGGCGTTGGTCAACTGCTACACGATTTTTAGAGATCGTGACTAGTTGTTGTGTGAATTGGGAAGGTGTATAGTTGTTGTGTAACAGCTTAGGAAATTCAAGTGCTCTGAGGGAGTTGTTTTGTATTATGGGTTTTGTTTGTAACAACACATTTTGAAATAATAAAAATATGCGTGAATCCCTTCCTATGTTCGTGCTCTATGATTTAATCCTGAACTAATTAATTTAGTAGCCAAACTCCAATGGCCTAGTTTGTGTTCTCTGTAGCAACAATCCAGATTTTGTAGGTGTTGTAAGAGCTACAGACCCTAGACTGTGTCATTTCAATTGTTATAATATTTTAAAGTTGTATTATGGTATGTCATTTCTTAATAGTTTGTGTTAAAATTTAAGCTAAGTTCAAGATCAAACAAAGTGGTTATTTATTTAGCTTTGGTTTAGGTGATATCAATGGTTATCAACATTTTCCATTAAATTAAAATGGTTCTACATTTTGGCAATCACAAATCTTTGTTGGGTTTGAACTTTTGACACAGATTAAGGCATTTCTTGTGTGTGTGTGTATTAGTTTTTTTTTAAGTAAAATTTTTATTTAAGTTTTGGTTTTCCCTCGTCTGTCACTAGGAAAACCATACATGTGGAAAAACCATAATTGTTTTAACATCCAAACATAATGTTTGTGACTATTCAACAACAAAGTAAATAATCTATACAAATGACCTAAACATCAAGGTTTATTAACTATCTAACAAAATGAAAAATAATAGAAAAAACTAATAAAATAAAAAACTAAATTGAACAAAATATGTCATTTAGATTAAATTAGCTCCTTGTTGTTGTCGGGACAACATCCAGGGTCTAGTGGGATTCCAAGACGATCTTCAATACATCCAAGATGTGTAACAACCCTAGTGAAAATTCCATGTAATAAAGGTTAATAAAGGCAAAATAAGACCACGGTTAAGAGACACTTATTCCAAGTTGAATGTTGGGCAAATTTATCCTAATGGGAAACACTGGATGTGTTTATGGCTAAAGGAAATTGGCAAAGGCAAAGGAAAAGGCATTAAAAGGAAAAAAAAAGCATTTTTTGCACAGTTATTTATAAAAATAAAGGAAAATAAGAGAAAAGTAAGGTGAAAGGTCACATGTTGCATGTGACGAGGAAATTGAAGAAAGTAGAGGCCTCATTGATAAAAATGTTTCTGAGGATCACTTTTTAGGTTTTGGTCAGTGTAAGTTTGCTCAATTCAGTTTTGGAGCTCTCTCATTATTCTCTCGCTCCCTCACTCTTCGACACTTCGAGTTTTCTTGGAGCACTCTAGCTTTAGAGCAAGGAAGGAAAAGTAAGCAAAGGAAAGGAAGGAAAGCAAGGATCAAGCAAGGAAGAGTAGGATCAAGAAGCTTCAGCAAGAATACTTGCAGGTAACATATTGAATGTGTGATTTCCTAGTTGGTTTTGACATGCATGACTTTGCATGTTGGTGTATGGTTATCTTCATGTCGTTGGAATGGTTTTGTCGGGTTATGACAGTTGTTTTCAGCCTAGCCTTACCTTAATCTGGATGCCATGGTGTGTTGGGATGTTAATCTCAATTTCGAGCAATGGATTTTGGAATCCGGGGAAGGGGTGGTCTCAAGGTTCATTCCAAAAAGCCTAGGAATCCCTTGACCAGTTTTGGCAGGATACATGTTAAATCTTGAGGGAGGTGTCTCGGTTTAGGGCCCAGTGATCCGGGATTGGATTGCAGCAAAGCTTGAGAGACAAGGAGATGGAAAAGTCCTCAAGGATAGTGATGGATTCCAGATGGCATTCCAAGTTCGGTTTGGTTTTGTGATCAGAGCACCGGTTTTACTGTGACCACAGATTGGTGAGGGTGGAGGTGGTTTAACCTCTAGATACCCTTGGTTGTTTTTGGATTGGTTTTTCGATGAGATCCCACATTCATGCTTGGAATATGGCATGGGGGTGGACTGGTTGAAAGAAAGATTTGGTTCAGCCATGTCTACGGTCGAGTGGTACGTGGAAGTCCCGAGCCTGGTCGAATTTTCCTATGTTTAATAAAGGATAAGTTCTCTTGATTTTTTACTTATATATGTGTATTCAATGGTTGTTATCTCAATGTTATTTTAATGGTTATATGTTGGTTATAAGAATGGTTCAGTGACTCGTTCATGTCATGGTTATTTCATGTGTTTACTTATAATTATTAAAATGATGGATGAAATACCTAATTGATGTCATAACAGTTCAAATGAGAAGGTGGTGATCCTTCTTGTCATGTCTCATAAGAGTTTTAAGTATTCATGCTCTGTCTTGTATCCTAGACCTGTAGATTGCACGGATGCTAGGTGTTTGACAAAATGTCAATCCCGGTTGGGGATGGTCAGGCCCAATCCTGGAGTTATTTTTTGGTTTATTAGTCTTGTCATCATGTGTTTAATGGATTCTGGAAGTTACAACAAGTTTTGTGTAGTGGCTGGAATTTTGGGCTTGAAAAGTGCCTTAAATCTCGCAGACTCTAGCACAGATCTGCTGGAAATAGTCCGTGGACACAAGCATGCAGGCTTGTGGGAGCTTTCAAATCTCTTTGGATGTTGGCATACCCATAGCATGGGAGCGTCCAGAGGTTTAATAGCTTAAAAACTTAGTGGAACCCAGGGGCATGATACTTGTGTGGTTCAGATGGCTCCTGGGAGTGTTGTTGCTATTGTAGAAGGTATTTTTGATATGTTTCCATTGATTCCACTTCCTTAACGACACCTAGGAGGTTGATTCATATCACAGTAGCCTCTTGTCACATGTTTACCCCAGTTGGATAGTTACTTGGGTAGATATGGGAGGAGGGTGTTACAGAGTGGTAGCGAAGCAAAGTTGCACCCTCTTTGGGTCATATTTGATACCACAGAGTGGTATCAGAGCATGGTTCACCCCTCAAACTGGATGGACGGTGTGTTGGTAATGCATTCATGTCGGTAGCATATGTGTTGCTTATGCTTGTAGTTCATGTGCGTGTTGCATTTACATGGTGTTGATCATGGTTGTAGTGAAGTCGCCATGTGAAGGTTGAGGGTGTTGTTGTGGGATGTGTCATCATGAGTCTATGGTTGTATATGCATTTGTTATGCATGTATGGTAGGTTGGACATGCATTGTGAGGTCATTATATGCAATTACGTCATCATGATGTTGTTGGTTGTTATGATGTTGATGTGTTAGCTGAGATAGAGCAAGAGATGCAGATCATTAAAGTGAAGTTGCTGCATTCGACCTCGAGGCAAGAGCATGTCGTCATACAGGTTTGGATGTTGGGCATGCAGGTATGTTAGTTAATGGATTTTTATATGCATTAAGGTTACATACATGTATATTGATGTTAAGGTTACATACATGATAGATGCTAGTTGATTAGTGTATTCATATGCAAATGCATCAGATAGTCATAAGTGGTAGTGACATGTGGTTGTATGCATTTCTCTTGTTGTTGTATGTTAGATAACTTGATGATTATGTTATATGTTGTTGATGAGTATGTTATATGTTAACCTGTTGTTGTTATATGATAGTTATCTTGATGATTAGGCTATATGTTGTTGATGAGTATGTTATAGGTTAACTTCTTGTTGTTATATGCTAGTAACTTGATGATTAAGGTTATTACATTAAGATATTGATGTTATATGTATCATGCTAAATTGGATTGGCCTATGCAGATGGCTAGGGTTATGACATTCAAGTCTGAGTCAACTTATTTGTGACATTGTGTTGTACTAATCTATATTGATCATAAATATGTGATTGTTATGCAGAAATGACAAATGTTTATGAGTTTATGATGTGAAAATGTTAGCTAGTGACTATTATGGATATCATGACCTTATTTATTTTTGAGTTGATATGTCGTAAAGTTATATCATGCTAACTTGGATTGATTGTGCAGGCAAGATAGCCTCCCCTGAGATACATTAAGGTATGAGGTTGCTTATGTCATCTACTTTGTGCTTGAATGTTTGATTGTGTCTTTTAATTAGTGTTTGAGTGTTGATATCTATTATATCGCCTATATGTTTCCTGAATGTTTGATTACTTGCATGATATGAGTATGTGTCTGTAAGATTCCCTGAATGGGCGATCTTGTTTTAAGCTAATTGTACTAACACATATATGTTGAGATAGTTGACATGTACTTGAGTGTAATAGGTGACAGTTGTAGTATTATATCTAATGACAATGAATTATGACAGGATTGCTAGTCTTGGTAAAGGTTGGTTTCAAATTGATAGACATGATTGTCTTGATAATTGGAACATGTGTTTAAGATGTGTAAATAGTGCACGAAACATGCTTGGTATTAACATGACAAGGTAATAGTTGATGTGTTTATATAACTTACAGTTGGGTGATGTGAGTGCATAGTAACACTCAATTGCAACAAGGAAAAGGTCTAAGAAAGGAATTGGACAAGAATTATTTTGGATATGTTTGGAAATCCTAATTCCAAACAATGAGTGTTTTGCATACAAGAATTCTTCTTAACCTTAATCTTATCTGACATTATGAGGATATGCACTATATTCATCAACTTGTATTTGATAGGCATATTACATAGTCTCTAGTTACAGGTGGATTTTTCAAGGGAATTGTAGTCCCTTGAGAGATGGCGTGGATGTGTTTAGTTGCAAGCAACGTGCTCAACACAAAAAATTAAGGTAACCAATGTATTGTTATGTTTATTTGAGCACTAACAGTTATGTGGTATGGTAGTATGATGCAAGGGATTGCATGGAAAAGAAATTGCTATGGAACCTTGAAGAAGGCTTAGGTTAAGCTTTCCCTTGGATGCACTGAGAACCATGGGGATTGATTCATGGTGTACGTTGTTAGTCTTGTGCTTTTGGTCTTTCGTTGTGCTTGATTGCGGTTTTGTTTACGTCTTGTGCATGGCCATGCCACTTTGGTTGTGGTATCGTATTGTTGTTGGTTTTCCATGGTTTTCTTCTTGTTTTTTTCTTGCCTTGCCTTTTATGTTTGGGGTCAAGGGAATTGGTTGGGAAAGATGAAAGTTAATGGAGCCTAGGGAGAGATGAATGAAACCCAATAGGTGATGTAAGACTTGGATGAAGCTCACTACATGTATAAGGGCAGTTGAAGGAAAGCGTATAATAGCTAGTTGGATTGGTTGGGTCCATTGGTGTAAATGGACGATGGCAAGACATTCATGAGAAAGGTAATAAGGAAAGGTAGAGTAAATAGATTTGAGGCGTTAGATGTCTTAGCTACGTTGGGAATTTTTGTTCTCGATGTTGTGCATGTGTTGCAGGGATAAAGGAAGTTCTCTTAACCTTGACCTTATGATATCTAGTATTTATGTTGTGATCACGATTGCTTTATGTTAATGTTTATATGCATATATGTACGTATATACATTGTTATCTGACAAGGTCATCAGGGATCATGATTGTTTTATGTTGGTGTTTATATATATACATGTATGTATGTAGGTATGACGTTTTCTTATTAGATCATGATTGTTTTGTGCTAATGTGATATATATGTAGGTATCTATGTATCTATGTCATTGTCTGACAAGGTCATCAGGAATCATTCTTGTGGAGGAATGATTGCTTATGAAGGTGAATGGCATGAAGAGATTCTTGGTTCATAAGGAATCAAGTGGGTAGAGTAGCCTGACAGATCTCTGAGTTCAATATCATGTGGATATGAATTGTTATTATGTGATTATATTATGTTTATGTTTATGTTATGGACATGCTAATGCTGGAGATACATCACCGAAATGAAAACAACACGATGCACAACATGCTAGGATAAGCATGGATGACAGAGAGACACTGGAATCAAGGTTGCTTGGTAGAGACAATGTGGTTTTGGATGTGTGGTACTACCATTTTGCAGATATTGTATATGTTGTAAATGTTTCATTTGTGATGTTGTGCGTGTGTGGTGTTGTGTATATATAGTGTGTGTGCATGTTGTTATGCAACGTTATGTACATGGTGGTACAAATAGTGTTGTGTGAATATTGCATATACAGTGTTGGGCATAGATGGTGTTATGTACATGTTGGATATGCGGTGTTGTGTGCATATGGTGTTGTGCGCATGTTGGATATGCATTGTTGTGTACATACGATGTTATGTACATGTTGAATATGTAGTGCTATGTAGATGCGGTGTTGTGTGAATGTTCTACATGTGGTGATATGTACATATGGTGTTGTGTGCATGATTGTACAAGTGGTGTTGTGAGCATGTGGTGCTATGTACATGTTGTACATATGGTGATGTGTGCAGGTGGTGCTGTGTACATGTCATGCATATGGTATTGTGTACATGTGGTGTCGTGTACATGTCGTGCATATGGTGTGGTGTACATGTGGCATTATGTACACATTGTGCAGGTGGTGTTGTGTACTTGTTGTACATATCATACTGGTGTACATGTGGTATTGTGTGCAAGTCGTACATGTTGTGTTGAGGGCATGTGGTATTATGTATGTGCATTGTGTAGTCGTGGTATCGTGATATGTGTATCAGTTGTTTTGTACGATATGTACATATATGTATTGTGTTGTACGTTGAGGGTAGGTGTATGTATTGTGTTGTGGTGTACACCAAATGTAGGAGTATTTATTGTGTTGTGTTGTACACTAGGTGTAGGTGTATGTGTGGTATGTCAGGTATAGGTGCATGTATTGCATGGTATTGTACGTCGTGTGTGGTTGTATATGTCTGATGCACACTATGTGTATGGGCACATGGTTGAGGAGAAGGCTCTAGGTGTTTTTCGGGTGTGGAAATTGATCTAGTGTGCGTACAGAATAAGGACAAAGGTAAAAGCCAAGGATTGATTAAAGGATAAGTATCAGTATTTTATATCAGTTTTATTTTGCATGTGATTTATGATTCTAATCTATGATGATTACATGTGATCTATGATTCTGGTTTATGATGGTAACATGTGATTTATGATTTTGATTTATGATGGTTTAGTTTGAGCTAACCGAATGTGATATGTTTATTCATGATGATTTGATCAAAGATGCTAGTTTGACTTGTTTTGATAGGAAGTAAATAGGATTGCAAGTGTACCTTATTGACGAGCTACCAATGAGGTATGATGTGAATTTGTTTCAATTTATTTTAAATCTAATGGAAGTTATGTGCTTGTTACAGGAAGCATGGAAATGACCGCTTGGGTGGTTGAAATTGACTACAGGTAACATATTGCATGTGTGATTTCCTAGCTAGTTTTGACATGCATGGCTTTACATGTTGGTGTATGGTTCTCTTGTTGTTGGTGGCATGGTTTTGTCGAGTTATGATAGTGGTTTTTAGCCTAGCCTTGCCTTTTTCCGGATGCCATGGTGTTTTGGGATGTTGATCTCGATTTTGAGCTTTGGAATTGCTAGATGGAGTTCAGAATCTGGGGCGAGGGTGGTCTCAAGGTTCATCCCTAAAGGCCTAGGAATCCCTTGACCGGTTTTGGCAGGATACACAGTAAAGCCTAAGGGAAGTGTCTCGGTTTAGGGCCTAGTGATCCAGGACTGGATTGAGGTAAAGCCTGAGAGACAAGGAGATGGAAAATTCCGCAAGGATAGTGATGGATTCCAGATGGCATTCCAAGTTTGGTTCGGTTTTGTGATCGGAGCACCAGTTTTAGTGTGATCATGGTTTGGTGAGGGTGGAGGTGGTTTAACCTCTGGATTCCCTTGGTTGTTTTTGGATTGTTTTTTCCATTAGATCCCACATTCATGCTTGGAATATGGCATGAAGGTGACTGACTGAAAGAAATATTTGGTTCAGCCATGTCTACGGTCGAGTGGTACATGGAAGTCCCGAACCTAGTCGAATTTGTGTATATTTAATAAAAGCTAAGTTCTCTTAGTTTTGTACTTATTTATATGTGGATTTAATGGTCATTATCTCACTATTATTTTCATGGTTTTATGTTGTTATAAGCATGGTTAAGTGACTGGTTCATGTCATGGTTATTTCATGTATTTACTTGTAATTGTTAAAATGATGGATGAAAGACCTAATTGATGTCATAACAGTTCAAAGGAGAAGGTGGTGATCCTTCTTATCATGTCTCATAAGAGTTTTCAGTCATTCATGCTCTGTCTTGTATCCTAGACCTGTAGATTGCATCGATGCCAAGTTTTTGACAAAATGTCATACCTGGTTGAGGATGGTCAAGCCTAGTCCTGGAGTTATGTTTTGGTTCATTAGGCTTTCCATAATGTGTTTAATGGATTTCTAAAGTTACAGCAAGTTTTGGGCAATGGCCAGAATTCTAGGCTTGAAAAGTGCCTTAAATCTTGCGGAATCTTACACAGGTTTGCTGGAAATAGTCCCTAGATGCAGGCATGCAGGCTTGTGGGAGTGTCCAAAGATCTCTGGATGTTGGCATACAGAATTGGAACGTTTAAAGGTTTAATAGCTTAAAAACTCAGTGGGACCCACGGGCATGATATTTGTGTGGTTCAGATGGCTCCTGGGAATGTTGTTGCTGATGTGGAAGGTATGTTTGATGTGTTTTCGTCGATTCCACTTCCTTAAGGACATCTAGGAGGTTGAATCATATCATGGTAGCCTCTCGTCACATGTTTACCTCGGTTGGCCAGTTACTTGGGTAGATATGGGAGGAGGGTGTTACAATATGCCTATCTAAACTCCTCGTGGAGAGCTTTAATTCATCTAACATGAGAATAATTTCCTCTTTGGCCTTAATTTTTCCAAGTCAAACTCATCCAAGAAGGAGCTTCAGATGCTGTAAGATGTTAATTGTATACATATATTGACTATAGAATCCTCTATTATCACAGTATATGGCACCTAGTATTTATGTTTGTCAAGCAATCTCGTTCTTTGGCCATGTTGTGCTTTGCCTACAAAATTTCCCTGAGTAATTCCTGTGGGATGCTGATTTGGTAGCGCTTAGCAAATCTCTCTACCTCTTATTGCACATGAGAGTCTCCATGATCACGAAAGTATTTGTCACATCGCTAGCTCCTTACATGTTGGTGAAGCATTGTGGATTTTCCTCTATTACATGAAAATGGTTCAAGAGTAAGAGGGCTCTTAAAGGGAGATGTGGAGAGGAGAGAAACCTAGTGAGGGATGGCAAGGAGAGAGATTGAACCAAGAATATGAAGGGAATAGAGATAGGGATGTGGCAGGAAGGGGAGAAGGTTAGGGAAACAAAATCAGATTTGAGTGGATTTCCCCTTAGGATCAACAAACTTGCATATTGAGAGTAACTAAAGGCCTATAGCGTCACCAACAGAAAGGGAGTGAAAGTCATAAGTCTTAGAGGATTTGTAGAGGAAAGGGATGCAAAATGAAGGAAATAGTTAGAGAAAACATACAATCGAGGTGGGAAGGGCATTGATTAGCATGTGCAGAGGAAAGAGAACCAAATTCAAGGCCATGAATAACAATAATGCACCACACACAAGGATTTGAAATATAGAATTTACTGTTATTATGTGTCAATATCAACCTTTGTGCTAAGTGAAGGAATGCATTATGAATGATGAGAGTGGTGCATGGGAGATCTAGCCAATATTTATTGGGTGTGTGTTATATTATTTCCTTGACTATCTCTAGGCATTGTACATTGTGTGAGGTGAAGCGGGGGGGGTCGTAGGGGGGGCTACCGACCCCCTTGTGGGGGTTTTACAGGGGGCGGGGGCATGGGGTCCGAAGCAGTGCCCTGGGAATTTATTTTTTATGTGGACCCAAAGATGGTGGGAAAAACTACCCATGGTTTTGTGCATGGATTTTTCACATGGTTTTAGGCATGATGGTTTTCTTCCCATGGTATTTTGTAGATCCGGTCAAGGGAACTATGGTTATGTTCTAATCTAGGGTTATGAACTGGGGTTTACGAATGCTTCGACATTTGTATATATGTATTGTAACGTTGAAAGGAATATAATGAAAAATCAATCTGATAGTCCCGGTTTTGGGATCCAAGGGAAAATATTTGTGTACATTTGTTTTACGTTCTCTCCATTGTTTATTTTTCTATTTTAAGAATTCGTTTGCAGGCAATTTGTCTCCAGGGTTAAAACCTACATTATTGGTCTAAAGGGTGGTTGTAATATTTCAAAATGTCATTGTATTAAAATGAAAAAAATGCCATTTAATCCTTGTATCAACTATGTACTTCACCTAGTTAAAGCTTATGACATGGCCAACCTTATGGCCATGGTCCTGCATGCAACATTCATGAATGCATGATATGGACCATGGGGACGGAATATGGCCATGTCCCCTACCATGTGTTCTTAGTGGACGACAGCGATGCACCCCCCACTTGTATTTTCTCTAGCACCCTATCCAAGGATGTGTTTTGGTAGTTACCATAGCCCTACAATTGTTGATTTGTGGGGTCTAACCAACTCATAAAGCATCGAATGAGCTTTGTAACAATCCAAGAAATACACCAAACAAAGTTTCCATGTGAAATTTGTGGCCTCGAAAATTTGATGTATCAAATAGGTTCCTTGGGACTCATATTTATTTTGCCACTTCATCCCTTAGGGTTAGGGATTTTTCCTCTTAAGGCTCTATACTTTATGTTAAAAAGTAGTTTCAACATATTGTAACATCGTTTTGATAATAAGCATAGCTAACACATCTCACTTCAAAGATAAGATATCACCATTCTAGCTATTTTGTATTATTTTTCATATTGCAGTTCTTTTTTATTTCATTCATTAATAGAATTTGGGTTTCATTATCTTATTATGCTTTGTGCAATAATTTTGTGTGGTTCTATCTAGATTTATATATACATTTCATTCTCACATACTTTGGATTAAGTTCCTCTTGTGACAATGGTTTCAAAGTATATAAATGGATATGATTATGGCTCTACAAGGCCACTCTTTGATAGCAACAATACTAACCATCACACCACAAGTGCTTTGTTCATGTGTTTTAAGCATGGAATTCCATCAATTTATTGTATAAGTTGATTCTTGGATTGGGAAGAAGTGGGGACCTAACTAGTAGGTTCAAGGATAAAATTGGTAGAATTGAATCCCATATGTTTGGTTTGTATCGGTAGGTGCTCAAAATGGAGAAGCTTGAATTTCTAGGTGAAGGAATAGACACATGAGCATTGTATGGATATTTGGCTACTTTAAGGACACATGCATGTGGTTGCAAGTGAAGGAGGAGCCCCCACATCAATTCCCAAGTTAATGGCAAGAAAGAAATGGGTTTTCATTTCAAGTAGTAGGAGGTTCAACAATATGAAAGCTAAGAAGATATTAGAAGGGTTGGAGGAGGAAATGTGATAGAGGCAATCAACAAGATTGTAGGATTTTAATTTAATATTCATACATACAATAAAAAAAGAGTTTTGATCCATAGGGACTAACTTAATAAGTGGATATACACATAATTTTTCTAATGGATATTCTCTTCCAAATCCCACATGACCTTTTTTGGAAGTCATAGGTTTCCCCAATTAATGGAAACTTTGATCATGCAACTTTGTCCCTAGGAGTTTTGACACATTCGAATACCACGTTAATAATTATAATTAAAAAAAAAAATGAATGGATTAGAGTAGAAATTTGCTTCATCGAACAAAGAAGGACTCATTGAAAATTCTAAATTTGTTCACTTATTAAATCATTCCAATTCATAAAGTACATGGCTACAAAGGAGAGTTGTCTCTAGAGACTTCGAAGGTGTACTAGAGAAAGATACATTGTGGAGATGACTTGGAATTTGTTGTTAGAGACATCAATATTTTGTTGCTAAAGGAGTTATACCTTCATAGTTCCCAACCTAAAAGTATGATGTAGGAGACATTATGGTTACACCCATTTAATCCACTTGTACTGCCTTGGATTGCAATAATAGGAAAATGTATGAGCTAGTACATACCTCTAAACCGGTATATCCTAATGAACATGTGGGGATTGCAACACAAATATATCTATCTAATCCTTTAACAAACGTTCACCCAGTTGTGGGTGTTTTTGGACACAAGAAGTTAGAGTTTCAATCAATATAAATATATCATTGATTTTTTTAGGATTTTGGTCAATTTATAATTAGAAAAAACTCTTACGGACATTTTTGTACCAAACACAAAACTTGGATCAAGGGGGAACCCTACCCATACCTAAAATTTCTATTGTAATCTTCTCATATTTGTAGTTGGGAAGACAATGAAATTTATATAAAATTAGCTTACTCCCAATGCAAACTCAAATAGTGAAATTGCTGCAAAATTAGCTTACTCCCAATGCAAACTCAACATGTGGGAGACATTAGTGTCTTCAATTCTAACAGTTTTGTGGCATGACAATATCATGGGGATTGACTTCCAACTAATCTTGTCTAGTGATTTCAAGTGGATTTATGTGTGTGGGTGTTGTTTGTTTATTAGGTTTATAGGTTAAGTTGAGATTCACTATAAATTCAGAGTCTAGAATGGTTGGATCATAGCCACTAGCTTTGTGGATAAGACCACTCTTCCAATGGGTCAATATGCTCAAATTCCATACGGGTGATAGTATCTTATTCTAAAACACATTGAACCTAGACTCCATATGCTTGAAAGCCTTCTCCATTTTTTGTGTTGTCATGTTTTTTTTACCATGAATGATAAGGAAATGGATTGGTTTGAAGATATTTCTCATGATTAAGGCTAACATGGTTCCCTTGATTGATTAATATGTTGTATTGCATATAGCTAAATTGGTTTTGGATTGCTTGAAGTGAAATCAAGAAACCCTCATTGTTCATGGCTATTATTAATGTGAGTCCAAAAAACCATGAAAAAGGTTATGCCAGTTAGATTATTGTCAATTTCATCTATTGCACAGTTGTGGGACAATTGCATCCATAGTTCCTGGTACACAATATGCTTATGCATGGGATGTACATATGGATTTACACATCCACATTGGTGCATAATAGACAAGCATTATGTACAATTAGTGCATCAATAAATGCAACTTATGCTAGGATAATATATAGTTATATATGAAATGCTTAAGAGTGGACCCCATCTAACGTAACATGTACTTCATTTATTGTTGCACTACTCAGTGGCTATTTATCATCATGCACACTATGCTTGTGCACGAGGATATACATCTAAAGCAAAACACTCATGTAGATGTACTATGGTAAAAAGGATATACTTTGTATTATTGTTATTCACCCTTTATTGGTTCATATGGTTCTAACATTATAGAAGTATATATCACTACAAGGACCAAATTAACATGTGTAACCCTTAATTTGGCCATATTTTAATACAAAGTAGGGACATTGTTTACACTAGAGTTAGCATTGGAACTAATAATAAGTGTATGGACCTAATAGGAAGTTTGTTCACTTATGATATATTTTTCCACTATGGAATTGATTATGGACTCTTCATGGCATTGTAAACCTTTAGTTTGCTTGATAATGATAATGTAATATATACCTTATGATAGAAAGTAGTTTGAACTTCTATGAGAGAATTTGTTTTTAGGGCCAAAAGAAGAATTCATTAATGGAAGGTAGCATATTCACAACAAGCACATGTTGTGGGGAAGACTTAAAAAGTAGGACTTATTCTTAAGCAACGCATCTTGATATTGAGGGAGTTACACGAATAGTATTGTTTCTCACTTTCTGTATGAGAACGAATATAGCGTCCCTTCTTGCGACCCCTCGTGTAAATATCACTATGTGAACTTGTTGATATAAATAAATTTAGAAATGAAAATATGGTTGAGCTAGATGAGTGGACACAGATTTAGAGGTCTGAGGATGAGGAGTTTCTTGTGCAAATGATTACCCAAAAACCACACCCACTTCATTTATATTTTCCCCATATATCTCCTTGAATGAGAACAAGAAAAGAATAACGCTCAATATCACACAAAGCACAAAGGAGACAGCAAAGGAGAAGGAGTGACGATGAAGCACAATGCAAAAGAGAAGAGAAGAGAAGAAGGCCATGAACCAATGCCTTTTAATGGGAAATTATTCCCTATAAATTTGGTGTGGCCAGTGGTTGCATGTCGGTGTTGGATTGGCCAATGAAAACTCAGTAGATAATTGACCCTTTTAGTGCTTGTTAACTAAGTTGATAAACCTCTAAGTGCTTGCTAGAGAGTTGATAAACCACTTAGAGCTTGTTAAATGGGTTGATAAACCATTACAGTGCTTGTTGGAAGGTTGATAAACCACTTGGAAAGCTAAGACACTCAGGTGCTTGCTGAAATGGGTTGATAAACCACTTAAGTGCTTGTCAAGTAAGTTAATAAACCACTTCGATAGGGTTCTAGACTCCTACGTTTCTTGCCTTGAAAATCCAGTTGATAAACCACCCAAGGAGTGAGATCATTCTCCTGAAACTGATCAGAACTTCGCTAAGCCTTGGATGAATCTAAGTGATTTATTTTATATAGCAAAAAGAGTCATTATGGTGCTTACTGCATGACGCAGTTGATAAACCAGTTGGACAACACACTCCCTCTCTAGTCTGGTTGACTTATTACTGGTGTGAAATTACCTTTAGTAATTAACTCCTCAAACTCTAAATCTGAGTCAAGGGTGGTCAACTGCAAGAAACATTGCAGTGTAGCTAGCCTATGGTTGGGTGGACAGTTGAAGTCCCTCTATCAATAGCCATACTTCTCAAAACACACAGATACATATATTTCATTATTCTTCAAAGTTATGTTCATAGATGGTGTGATATCTTCTATGTATGTGGATATAATGAATGTATAAATGATTCATTGATTTTATTCATAATTGGAATATGAATATGTGTGATTATGCTTGGTTATTATGGGTTGTGATGCTCAACATTATGCTTGAATGATTTGTAGATCATTGTTTTCTTAGTCAAATTATTGGTCGGGGCTCTCTGAATGAGTTTTTCAGTAGACCAGTATGATTCAAATAAACTAGTACAATTCCTTTGCTAAGCTATGAATGTTATGTGATTTGGTGATGGGGCCTTGTCCCTTTCTACTCCTTGAAACTATTGTTTTCTTGTGTTTAGAGGAACTTTCCATCACAGTTGATAATCACTCACCATTGGAGGCCCTTGACCTTGAGCCCTGGTGCTATAAGCATGGAAAATTGAAGATTGGGCAGTCACCCCTTTTCTTCATTTGGCGGTAAAAATGTAGCTTGATATATTCTGCAGACTTTTGACCCCTGGCTTTCCAAGTAGACTTGAATTAGGGAGTGGTCAAAAGGAGCCAAGGCTAGGATGACGTGAGCGCAGGGAGGACCCTCTAGGGTCTTATTCCTATGGGGTGTCAGAAGGTACCAATGTTGATATGACGTATGCAAGGGAAAATCCCACCAATTTATTTTCCCTGTAGGTTATTGGAAGGAGTTGGGGTTAAGATGACACGTGTGCAGGGAGAACCCGCAAAGTTCCTTTCCTTATGGGTTGTTGGAAGGAGTTAAGGTTAGTATGATGTGGATAAGTGTACCATCTTTTTTAACAAGGAATAATCGCAAAACCTAAGGGGGTCAACCTGGTGGGACCACAGCCTCTAGGTCTACGTGGTGAGAATCAATAAGTTAGATGGAGTCTACGTGGATGCCATGTATGAACCATGAAAGGTGCAAGAATTTCAAGGATTACATGCATGAGCTTAATTAAGTCTTAAATTTGGGATTACCCTTAATTCTTAGCATCACTTAAGATACCATAATCATGGATTAGTCTTAATCCCTTACCGTGCAGCCCAGGGTGTGTTTGAAGTTCAATTTCTGGAATGGGTTTGGGACCCAAGATTGTAAGGA